>OZ017738.1:38020498-38620498 GCA_963969285.1 Odontomyia ornata | reverse complement strand
CTCAATGAGAAAAAACTGGCTTGTCCTGTGTTGGCATGCTATCGTATTTCGGCCAGAATCGGGCAACCTTTTTTAGGAGTTCCCCTGGTGACACTCCTAAAACTTGGACTATTTCGTAGTGGAGTCTTTAAAGGGGGTTCTCTTGTGGTACTGCGTTCCGGGGCCCAGTTGAATTTCTTTCACTCATTACTTCCGAGTGGTACTGATTGTGCTGATGTGGCTGTTGTCATTGGGGTTTGGATATATTCGAAAGATGGGGTTGAAATGGAGGTTGTCCTTTTATTTTCTAAAAGTGCTATTTTGTCTACCAATTTTCTCCTTTCCGGGCATCCGAAGAAGCTTGAAGGGGGGCCTTTCTGTTTGCAGAGGACACAGAAAGGTGGGTTACTTGTTTTGTCAATGCCCTTTCTTAGGCATTCTTGGGGGTTGTGGTCCTCTCCACAAGCTACACATCTTGCCTGGAAGGCACAATTTGCCGAGACATGACCGAAGCGCTGACATCTATAGCACTAGAGTAGGTCACTCCTTCTGAGCTTTTCCCATGTCGCTTTCTGATGAAGGATGAAACGGAGCTTAAGGAGGCGGTCTTGGTCTTCTTTTTGGTTAAGGATTATTTTGTAAAGTCTAAGTTCACGCCGTTCGCTTTAGACCATCCGGTGGTTAACGGTGAGACATTGTCGATTTTAATGTCCGGACATTATATTTCGATGTCTTCTCTAACCTGTGTAGCTCCGAATGCCGAGTCTACACCTCTGAGTATGACCACATATTTTCTGCGTTCCGTTGGTGTGAAGGAGTAACCTTCCGCTTTAGATCTGCGGACCAAATCCAGTAATTCGTCATGGATGGCGACTTCGTCAACTGTAATTTTTAATTTGCTCGCGCTCAGACGAGTAATCCTAACCTTCGTTGTGGGGCTCTTTTCGACGATTTTTTTTAACTGTCATTGCTGTGTTTCCTTCCACGAATATTGGGAGACACCATGATTTTTTCTTTTCGGGGCACACATGTTTTGCTTGGAGGTTATGTTTTCTTCTCCCGAAAGAGGCGTCTATGGGTTTGGATTATGGGGGGTTGGTGCTTGGATAAAAACGGGTAACTTTCTTTTAATTGCCAATTTACCTTGAACCGTTCTAAATCCATCCAATTCCGTGTTAATTAGGTCGATAATTACCCTGTTTGAGGCGTTTGTCGCCGCTTCCTCTACTTCCATTGTTGCTGACGGTAGTATTTCTTTCTTGGCCGCCTCGAAGCATCTTTGAGTTGTTGGGGACTCGCTTTGTACCTCTGCTGTTGCCAGTTTTCCGGGCTTGATTTCCTTTGTTCCGATATATTTGTATTTTATTTTCTTTTTTACTTTGATTTTTGACACCTTAGTGCTTTCGCTTGTGATGGGTTCGGTTTGATGACTCACCATCTAAATCCGCGCTAATGTCTTCGACGCCTAAAATCTAAAATAAATCGTTGATATAGTACGGATGCAATTTTAAACGTACTGTCATGTGTGGTGTTAAAAATCTTTAGAAAATTTGTTTGATTTGAACAGAACTAGATGGCGCTGATGAGGCTACTTGAAGAGACTAGTTCTCGGTGTGACGTAGTGTTTCCATTTTTGGCCCTGAGTAAGAAGGCAAAGGTAATAGCAAAATAATCGGCAATAACTTCAGACAACCCCTTCCCATGAAAATCTAAATTTATTATCAAAAGCTCAAGTACTTATTGCTCGAAGTATTGAAGGATATTTCGTGGAAGTATTTAATTTTACAATGCACAGTGGTTTTCGCTTCGCAAATTAAGGAGTTCCTAAGTGAATGCTAAAATCTCATTGCGTATTTACTTCATTCATTTGTTATCAAATTACAGTAAACTAAAAGAATCTTCTGAAAAATTAATTTGATGATTACACTCCTTCAACAAGTAATTTAATTCAAGATTAGCTTCGCAGCGATTTTGTCCTTCAATTTTGCACTCCAAGTTTGGCTCTATTGTATCATCATCGTATTTTACTATAAGCATGCATGTGCTGAATAATGCAAAATCAAATCAAATCGCAAGACATTAATAAGGATTTCCTATCGACGCGCTTTTCGATTAGATCGTAACGTGAAGCTGAAGATGTTAGTGTACACAGGATTTGATTTATCCTCGAACATTCATCACAAGAGTCAATCTTACTTTCAATTCACTACAATACGCTCTCACTACTGTGTGAGTAGTATCATTTTTGCAAGTCCTGAATAACGTGATAAGCATAACTAAAAAGGAAATTTCCAGGTTTCCAATTTGAATTAAGGGCGCGCGAAATTATATTAGACCGGAATGCGTTGGATTTCTATGAATCGCACGCAGAAACGGAAGCTCTTAGTACTTTCTTTCGAAATTCTTCTTTAGCTGAAATATCCTAATTGAGGAAAATATGTGGCCTACTTCAGTGTATTCCCATAGACTTTCTGGTGACAAAATAAGACGCGAAATTTCGAACAAGCTTGAGAAAAGTGGAACAAGGTACCTCCCTAACGACTTTATTAGCTAGTTCTATAAACAAACGGTCCATTAGCTTTATACTTGCTAAGTGAGGAAATGTTTCTGGGGTTGTGGGTTTTGTGTGGATACTTTCGCAAGGCTTGTGTTGTACAAATGCATCTCAACGCAATTAAATTATATGGATAGTGACTTTTGATAGAAAGAAATCTTTGATACTAGTAAATAAGATTTATGAAATTATATACATACATTATTGTTGATGTGATTTTGTGTAATAACATTTTCTCTGATTGACGCCGTAATTTACTTATTCGATAAACTTACATATGTTCTGAATCAAATAAAAAATAAAATATCCGCGTTGGCATCGCAGCGCTGGTTGAAAAGGTGCTCGTAGGCTTGTAGATTGTGACAAGATTCATCCAAAATTACCTGGTACCAAAAAGTTATTTAACAAAAACTTAATGCTTTAACCTTTTCTCTATTTTTAGTTTATATAGATTCGTATGGTTTTTACATGTCTTGGAAAACATTATGAAAAATCATGTAAAGCTGGCATTATGATCCGCTTCCAATGAAAGTTATTACATTTAAATATTTTCTTTCGTATTTACCGTACAATTCAAATCATTTTTTAACCGACTTCCAAAGGAAAGAAGTTTATCACTTTGACCCGTATATTTATTTTTCGTTTGCTGCTAATTTTTTTACGTATGTTCACCCATTATTTTTGAACCGGGATCGATAGAAGAGTCCTGTTACTGGCAAATGATACGTCTTAGTTTCTTTTAGATCGCATTTAAAGAACATGAAAATCGAATAGTGGTAAAGGTCCTTTGCCTTTAAAACTATAAAATTCCAATTTTCACCTCGATTTATCAGCATAACTGATCGACGCATGTAAGGATTTTGATTGTAGAAGTTTCAAATGAAAGACAACATATTGGACTAAAATATATCGGTACAATATTTTAATTCTTGGAAAGAATCAGCAGATATAGTACATTGACGTCGAGAAATTGAATTTTAATGTACTTTGTACGAGATATGCCAATTATTTTGCGACTTTTCAAGGATTTGATGGACGACACAGAAATTTTTGGTGATCGGTGATAAAAACGATCAGTATTCTTAATTTTCTCAGTCAACGGCACATTTCAGTCAATGATTTCTATCGGAAATAATCAATAAATTAATCCTAAATGTAGAACAAATGCTACAATGAAAGATGATTTCGAGGAATACCATTGGGAAAATGTCATGATTGCTTCGCTTACTGATGAATTCCTTAAAAGGAGGTAATAATGAATGATAGCAAATTATAAATTTAATCGCCATTTGAAAATGGATTGGTTACCTTCTAAATAATACTCGTATTATACATTATATGCCCGGAAATCTAAAATTAGTTAGTTTCATACTAAAGACCGACCAGGATCGTGACTTAAAAATACAAAGACTTGAACATTTTATGCACCCTAAAACTTTTAAGAAGTCATCAGCTTTGAGCTTTTCACAAAGTTTCATGACAGTAGCTTCTTTAGTTTCGGAGAAAAACTGCTGTGATATACGAGTATGTATAGCCGGAGGCGCGGACACAGGTCACGATTTTAATAGAGTTTTGTATTTTAGTACAAAACCCTAAAAATGAAGGCAATCATTTTCATGAAAATTATGTGCCATAGTTTACTGAAAACGAAGGTAATGGGTATCGAATAAATGTAAAAGAGTGAAAAGGTTAAGAAGGAACTTTTAAGGTAAATTTCTTGAGATATCATTTTATGCACATATGTATATAAATATAATAATTTACAGTATTGTCCAGATATATATATATATATATATATATATATATATATATATATATATATATATATATATATATATATATATATATATTGTATTAATTGAAAGGTTGACAAATTGTCCGTCAATGGTCTCAGAGATCGAACATATTAGTACTCACTGGAATTGGCCTTCTCAGAGGACGCGTGAATGCGCTGGCAGGATAGCATTGCAGTGTCATGGGACGAGTTCTTTTCGGATTAGTAATAATAATATTAATAAGTTGCGTATCAAATTGTTCCGCGCAGGTCTATCGCGTTGTGCACGCCTACTTCTTAGTCATACAGATCTGTGAGGAGATAGCAACCAGGTTCTACAACCTTATGTACCCGACTTTTCAAGAAACGTCGATCCAACTTGAACGATCCAACTTTACAATGGGTAATCGCCAGCTGCGTCGTTTTGGCGGAAATTACGACGGAAGACTTCGTCCCCTTCTCTAAACCTGGACGGTCGGGATCTTAGATTGAAATGAGCTTCATTTGCACGTACTGCTTCCCTTATCTTTCGTCTGATTTGTTGGCGGAGATCGCCTAATCTTTCGTGGGGTTCTAGCGCAACGACGCGATCTTCCCAATATTTTAATTGCCGCAATAGCTTGTACGACTTGCCATGGCAAATCATGTGCTGTCTGAAGCTAATAAAGTAAGGCGATTCTCCTGTGACGGAATGATAAGATGACCGCAGTGTGCAGGTGATGGTGGACAATCTGCGGTCCCAATCTTTCTGAGTTGGATGAACATAGGAACGGATCGCAGCTAACAGGGTGCGATTTAGACGGTCTGATGCATTAGATTGAGGAGAGTATATTGGCGTGAGTTGATGCGCGACACCGTACTTTCCAAGTAGACTCTTAAGCTGCCGGGATCGGAACTGTACTCCACTGTCCGAGTACAAGCTTTCGAGATCACCAAACACGTGGAATACTCGGTTCTCTAAGAATTTCACGAAAAGTGGTGTCGTGAAGCGGGAACTTAGATAGCTGATCTAGAACAACGATAGCTCCAACGTGTCCCATAAAAGAACGAGGGTATGGATCATGTAGATCTATATACAGACGTTGGAATACGTGCTCCGGAACGTTGAGTTGGCTCATGGAAGGTCGAAGAGGCTGGTTGAGAGCCTTAGTGCCTTTACAGGTCTCACAGGCACCTACGTACTTCTTGACCTGAGATGACATTTTAGGCCAAAAGAGATATTTCTTAAGGTGAAATGGGACATAAAAGAAAAGAGTGTACGAAGGAGGCACACTGTATTCTCTGCAAGGATGCTGATCCAGGACCTGATTTTGGACACATCTTGTGATCAGGAAAATGTTGGGTGTTCCAGGAAGCCCTAGCCAAGGCAAAATCAGAACTTCGATGACCCGCATCCTGCAGCTGAACCTACACCGCAGTTCAACCGCCCAAAATCTGCTTGAGCAGTTTGCGAGGGACATGAAAGTCGACTTCTTGCTGCTGAGTGAGTTACACCATAATAAAAGTCCTGCATTATGGTATTCTGACGAAACTGGTACTGCCACCATCTGGGTTCGGAACAGTGATTTTCAAGTGGAGAGTTGTGGACGGGGGGATGGTTTCGTATGGGTTCGGTGCTTAGGGACCACCTTCTTTAGTGTGTACCTAATGCCTAACGAATCGATATCATCTTTCCAAGTCTCGAACGCAGAGGGCAAAGTGCTCGTTGGGGTCGACTTCAACGCGAAAGCAATCGAATGAGGCATGCCTCAAACGGATCCGAGGGGAAATTGAATCCTGGAAATGGCGGCCAGGACGGCGCTCGTCGTACTAAACTCTGGAAATACGCCGACTTTCCGCCGTATTGTCTATGAGCGAACCATAACGGACGTGACATTCGCCTTGGAGTCCTTAGTACGGAGGATACACAATTGGAAAGTATTAGAGGACTACTCAGCCAGTGATCATTAGCAGAATGCTTGAGATAAGTGATATTGTCTCCCGACGTCCATTCTCTCGGCTTTCTACAACTGGATAAAACCTCGGAAGGATGGACGTCGAGAGGTTCGTCGAGGTGGTCACAGCTGGTAAGCCACTGCAGGACGCTTCGGAGGGGACAGAAGAACTGGCAGCTCAAGACGTGGTGAACTCTACTATGAGCATCATTACGACTGCTTGCTACGCTTCTACGCCCCGTCGAAGATCCCGGCACGGCAAGCCCCCAGTGTACTGGTGGTCAACTGAAATCGCTGAAAAGCGAAGGGAGTGTCACAAGCTTCGGCGTGAGGCTCAACGGGCGTGGAACCATGACGAGGCATGCAACTGGGTGGCAGCATATAAGTTGGCCAGGAAATGCCTTCGCAAACTGATCAACAATAGCAAGGCTCGTTGCTGGCAAGGCCTTGTGGACAATGTGAACAAGGGTCCGTGGGGCCTTGGCTACAAGCTGGTCATGCAGAAGCTTGGTGCCCTACGGAAGCCTTATGCAGGACGCGGAAAAGGTGGACGCGGTAGTGCGGGGACTCTTCCCCGCCCATCCCGTCCGTGTTGGCGCTGTCCATGGTGAAGCAGCAGTCGGGTGTCCAATCTTCACGCAGTTGGAACTAGAGGAGGCAGTCCTCTCATTGAAAGCGAGGAACGCTCCAGGTCCAGATGGTGTTCTGGCTGAGGTGTTGCGGCTCGTCTATCACCATTGTCCTGACTTGCTGCTCAGCACATTCAATGCTTGCCCACGGGACGGGGTTCTCCCGGTACGATCAGCAAGGGGAAGGGAAATCCCGAATCGCCTTCTACATACCGCCCATTATGCATGCTAGACACGGCTGGGAAAGTGCTAGAGAAACTCATCAAGGGAAGACTAACTGACGCGATTCGTGCTGCTGGGGACCTATCTCCTCGGCAGTACGGCTTTAGAGCAGGACGTTCTACCATTGATGCGATTGCAGAGGTGGTGGTACCGGTCCAAAAGCGATGGATCGTCCTGTTGGTGACACTCGAAGTCAGGAATGCCTTCAACTCCGCTAGATGGGTGGATATTCTGGATACGCTGGAAAACCCCTTTCAAGTTCTAGAATATCTAATGCGGCTTTTGATGAAGTACCTAAAGGACCGAAGCCTGCTCTACGACACGACACAGGGTCAACGAAGGATGGAAATTACATCGGGTGTTGCCCAGGGATCTATCCTTGGTCCGGACCTGTGGAACGTGTCTTACGATGGGCTACTGAGTCTTGAGATGCCAGATGAGTCGCGCTTGGTCGGCTATGCGTATGATGTTGCGGCTCTGGTCGCTGGACCCACTGTTGAACAGGCACAACTTAGGCTAGGTATGCTTATGCGCTGAGTGAGGGACTGGGTAACTGCTCGCGGGCTCAGTTTAGTACTGGAGAAAACCAAAGTGGTCATCTTGACAAAAAATAGAATCCCTAGAGTAAGGATGATCAGTATTGGAGATATACGAATCGAATCGAAACCATCGGTGAAGTACCTGGGGCTACTGATCGACTCGAAGATGAGTTTCTCGGAGCAAATCAGGGCAACGGCTGAGAAGGCTTCTTTGGGAGTATCGGCTCAACAAGACGCCTCTTGATGAGTACTGTAGGGTCAGTGCTACTGTACGGAGCAGAGGTATGGGGTGACGCTCTCAGTAAGGAGGTATACCGAAAACGCTTGGCACAGGTACAGTGAAAAGGACCACTGAGGATTGCATCTTCGTATCTGACAGTCTCCGACTCGGTGAGGAGAGTTATGGCAGGCGTGATACCTGTCGCCCTCCTTGCTAGAGAGCGCCGCGCTATTTACTTGCGTCGAAACGAGGATGCGAGGGAGATGGTTGTCCGCGAGAAGAGACAGCGCTCGCTCAACGATTGGCAGCAGTCTTGGATGAATCGTACGAAGGGAAGGTGGACTGCGCGACTCACCCTAGATGTGAGACCGTGGCTGAATCGAAGGCATGGTGAGACTGACTTCTATCTGACCCAGCTTTTGAGTGGGCATGGGTGTTTTCAGTCTTACCTGTACAAGATTGGTAGGTCACGGTTCCCCGATTGTCGGTTTTGCCGAGGAGAGGGAGACGATGCCTGCCGCACATTTTTGGCGTGTACGAAATGGGTCAGGCTGCGAAGAAAACACTACAGGGAGACGGGGGAGCTCACCCCGGATGATATAGTTGCGGTAATGCTCGAATCGGTTGAAAAATGGAACCAGGTGGCACATTATGCTCGGGCAGTCCTAAAATATAAAAGGGACTCACAGCAGCCGGACGCATTGGAGCTGGGGGTTCGCTTTTCTGGCACTTCTTCTTCCTCTCTCCCCTTCCGCTAGGAAAGGGATCCTCCAGCTTGAATAACAACAACAAAACAGTACAAAACGAGAACAACAACAACAAAATAGTAACAAAACGAGAACTGGCCAGAAGTTATGTATCAAACGGTTCCAGGCTGGGTTCCCAGGTTGACAGGGAGGTTTTTAGTGGGAAGTTTTCGCATTCAGATTGCTGATTGACACGTGTCGAGGCCGATGTAACCTACTAAGGGTTGAAATTGCTTGTTCAGAGAACAAGTTGGGACGAGCAAAAACGGACGCACTGGCGGAGACGACGATCCTTATGACCCACAAATAAGAGTGGGGCATCCGGATGGATGTGGTGCCCCCTCGCACCCTCCCAAACGGATCAAGATCCAAACGTAGACGTGGCCATATATTTCACTTTTGAGTGGAAAACTCATACAAACATAGTTTACATGACCTTTCCCATAAAAAGAGAAATATAGACGTGACCGATTTATGTTATAGAATGATGTGATCGAATCACATAACCCTACACCCTAAAAGGGCACGCGAGCGGAAGACTCCACCCGGCAAGAGCCCCTGGGCACAACAAAACGTTGGAGCGCGCCCGATGGCTAGCCCATATTATTCGGAAAGCCTTCCATCGTTGCGGGTCCTATACCCGGTCAGATTTGATAAAATAGAAAGACCGACGATTTAGTTTAACAATCTATTTAAAAAAAAAATTTACAGATAATATTATTCAATTTGATGTTTTCCTTTCATTAAAGGCATTTCTATATATATTTTCCTGCAGCATTTAATCATTTATGATTTTTCACTATCAAATGTTTTTTTTCAGTAAATTTTATCAGTTTATACTTTCGGAAAATGCATAAATTTAAACTGAACCATCATAATTATGAAGCATATAGATAAATTTATTTAATGTTATGTTTCTGTATGCAAAGAAAATAACGACGTAGACGTGCGATAAGCACATAACAATTTTTGCAATAAGTACATAACAATTTTTTTTGTAAAAGAAACAAATGTAAATGCAATAAATAAGAGCAATTATTTACAAACTTACACGAGCGCTCAATATGTAGGTTATGGTTTGAAGGAAATCATTACGTTTTAAACTTAATGAAAATAATGAGGGAAATTCTAAATCACACGTTTGCACTTTATATAAATCAACTTCCTTGGTCATATACGATGTGGAAACAAGTTGCTTTTGATCAAATTTATCCAGAAGTGATTCAGTGATAGCTACTTTTCGAATACTCTTCCGATCAACACCTTGAACATCACCCCTTCAATCTATCTTTTCGTCATTAAACTGACGATCTTCGATTGCAGTTATGTACAAAATTCCGCCATCGGAACGATGTTTCCATTTCCTTTTAGCCACTTATCTCTTACAAACAACACTGTGTTTTCTGCTCGCTATACGAATGTATATAGAGTACTTTTCATCGACTAAGTTCCGTTATTTTCAAACACTATAAAATCTCCATAGAATGCACATTGGCTCATATTACGAGCTCCCTTTTCAGCCCAGACTGACCACGAATGGATATTTTTCATGAATGGCCCCATAAAAAATCCAACTCTTCAGGATGCATGCAGACATGACATCGTCCTGACATTACGAGACAGAATCATCATGCACAATAGAACAAATCGCTAACAATTTTTACAATCTTAATCCACCATGCATGATATTGCTGATGCAAAAAGTTGAAATTTTATGGTCATTGTCAAACTAGGCAGTTACTTTCACTACATTTACTATCGCCGAATACTGCCACTTTCGTCACTGGCCGCCAAATGAAAATATCACTCGGTAATCACTCTAATCTTTCTTACGCTGAAACAATTCTTATACATGAAAAAAACCTTTCGGCGGTTGGTTGTTGCTTCCGAAATGTCTTGATGCCTTTTCTTTTCAGTGAAACCTTGTGAAAATCCTGACACCTGACATTGTTTTATAATTCACTTATGTTCAAATAAAATGCAAACCAAAAATAACATCACAAAATCCAGCAAATTGCGCGATTAATTCACAAAATCGTGTTGGTCGACACAAGATAGCAGCTGCCGATCCTGTTGTTTAAGTTTGAAAAGTGGATTGCACTTTTCGCGATAGCACAACAAATCCGCACAATGTGGGCCACTCCAAATTTGACAATTCACGCGCGTAATTCATTGCAAGATTACCGTCGGGAGGATTGATTTTGCGACGCGCGAAAAGATTTTTCATCTCAAACAAGTAATGACGGCCTCGTCGAGCGTCTCCCGCAGCACTTCTCTCAACCGCTCGTCTTCCCGTCCTCGCTTCGTCAAACTAGCGATTCGACTCCCCGTTCTAAACTCGTCTTTCTTCTCATATATCCCGTGCATACGGTGAATCGCCTCAGCTGATTCCATCAGCTCTGTTCCCTTCCTTTCCGTGATGTAAACCACCGTTGAGGAGTATTACATCAGCTTTCCTCAAACCCGGAATTTTTCATGCCGATTGGAAATTTTTAAAATAGAATTTTTTTAACTTACAAAAAAGCTCACTCCACGGTGGATGCTATGGCCGTGTTCGAAGCCGATATAACGAGAAGCTGGCGCAACAATAAGCTTGTTGTAGCTTGCCTGATCGATATAGAGAAATCGTTTGACTCTGTATGGATCAATGGGCTTCTCTACAAAATGATAAATCTTGGCTTTCCGGCCCACATTGTAAAAATTATAGGCAGCTTCATGAGGGGACGAACTGTCTTTGCGGTGGCTGGTGGAGCTAATTCAGACCCATTTTGTATTGACTCGGGGGTCCCACAGGGGTCTATTTTAGGCCCATTTCTTTTCAACATATTCACCTCTGACGTCCCGGGCGTAAGAGATGAATATAAGCCCGGAATCCAGGTAAACTTCTTCGCTGACGACTTGTAAGTGTGGTTATCTGAGCACAATTTGCGCTTTGCTGGGATAGGGCTTCAAATATATTTGGAATCTCTTACTGCACATTACCGGAAATGGGGAATCAAAGTAAATGCAAAGAAAAGTGAATGAATTGTGTTCAAGGACCCTCACAAATCTTCGGTCTTCGTGCAAGAGTCATGTGTGACTCCAGGGTTAAGTTGAATGGGCAGATGGTGCGCTGCTGTAGGCAAACGAAGTACTTGGGAGTAGTTTTCGACAGGAAAGCTCCCTTTAGTGCTCACGTTGATAATATTTTGAAAAGAATGACTTATGCGTACCATCTTCTTTTACCTCTTTCCAGGAAACATTCGGCAGTGAGCCAGCGAGTCAAGGTTTTGGCCTATAAAACCTTGGTTCGTCCAATCATCACATATGCGGTGATGATATGGATTGGAGGTCCGAGAACAAAATGGGGCAAGATAGGATTGGTGGAGCGAAAAATCCTTCGGGCTTGCACAGAACTAAACAGACGGCAGGACGGACGGTCTCACCCCAACGAGGTGCTGTACCAAGAGACAGAAAGGAGCCGATAAAATTATATGCAGAAAAGCTTGCGGAAACGGGAATCAGGAGAGGCAAGAAGCACAAGGCGGGAGTTGTCAGGAGAGCGACGGACAACCGTTCTATGGACGCACCGAATGAGTAGTTTTTACGGTAGTATTAAGGAAACAATGTGTTTAATTTTAAGGAAATCAATTTTAAAATTTTAAAACAAGTTGTTAGAGCAAATGATTTTTAGAAACTTCTTTTAAAATCTATTAATGTATGATAATGTTGTGGATGTCAGCATTTCAAAGTTTTTTTTTATCAAAAAAATTAATATTATAACGTAATTAAAGTAAATTATTATTGAGCTCTGGGAAAGGCCCTAAGGCACAACCCGCATGTATATTGTCAGGTTAAGCTATTGATGAATTGTATATATGTAAAAAATGAAAAATCACCAAATAAAAATCGAGAACCCATTAAGCTTAATCGATTTAATTAGCGATATCCTGTGGGTAATAACCGTTTGCATTCTATCAGTAATGGTTTAAATTGAATAATCAGCACCTAAAACGTCAAACCCGCTCCACCGATAGAAGCGTCATCAAAGCCAATCAAGTAAAATCCTGGTCTGTTTACTTGATTCCTGCAAAACTAATTTGACTCTAGAAAACAAACGAACGGAAAGACCACCGCGAACCTTGAACAATTGTAAAACATTTTGTATACATTGTGCGAATGAGTATTTTTTGTAACACTAAGTTTTATCACGTAAGCCAATACATTTGAACAATTTCCCCTAAAAAAAGAGAATAATTTGAATAAATACATGTATCATTCTAATCCATGTGTTCCCATTTTCATTGGTTTTCGTGTCTGATTCGATTTTAAACAAAAATATCGTAAATGATTTTGCAGCTGATTTTTCGGCTGGAATATAATTTGAATAAATAATTTTTATTTTTTTCGTCGTAAACGACTGAAACCAAGTGAAAATTGGAAATTAGTAGCAGTGCTCTTGTAGAGCTGGTAAAGTTACAACGGTTTTAATTAAAGAAATTCAAAAATTTTCATAGAATTAAAATAGAATCTTACTGGTTGGAACATTTCGAAATTATTGAATTATTAGTGGAAATTGTGTAAAGTGAACGTTGAAAGAAAACTGCAAACAAAGGATACGTTTCGATAGTTTTTGATTAACAATTGTATGATGAATTACCAAGTGTCCGGATCGAATGGACATGCAAGATGGACTTGCATGAGAAAAAACGGTGGCTTTCATCATGGTATGAATTTATTAATGTTTATTAGTTAATAATATTCATAACGTGATTAAGGACGGTCTGTGGAATTTTTGTGATGGCCTTAGTGGCTAGGCGTTGATATTTTTGAACTAGATCAAAATTATTATATCAATTACCTACATAACAGCAAATAGTATATATTGTATAAATAAACGAATATATATATGTATATATATATATATATATATATATATATATATATATATATATATATATGTATATACAGCAAATTTTTTTCGGAAATTCATTCAATATAGTTATTTTAAATCTATGAAGAAAACCCTCGAGTCCAACTGTGCATGATATTCATAAATTTTTAATTTGTAACTTATATTAAATGCATCTTAGATACATAACAAAAGTTTTTAGAAACACCTTTTATTTGTTAGCTGCTTTTGTGCACTCAGACCTGAAACCCAGATGAAGTAGATGTTCCAGATTTTCGTCATAAACGTATTCCAGTTCATTGATATACTCGTATGTCCAAATATCCACCACCTGGCATTTTCAGCGGCTGAATATACACTCAAGGAATATATGGTTGCCATATCCTGCTCTAAACATTGTTGGCAAATATCAATAACTGTTCTGTGCAAATGGATACGTAGGAACTTATGTACTGTGATCAATATAACTAAAGTTTTGCACACTTTTTTGTTTAATATCAACAGGAAATTCAATGGGTTTTGATTTAGTTCATTCACTAGGGATTTGAAAAGCCTTTTGCCAAGTATTTCGCCAAAAGAGAGAACCGGCCACACAAATTAAGGCTTTGGGCAAAAGGACGAGTGCATCCGATTTTTCATAGTCCTTATTCACTCGTTCAAAAATCGTGTGTTCCAATCGAGTCTCGCTGGTGATACCCAAAATATATATTGAAGATACAATTTTTTCCAATGAAATTTAATCCACAAACCCTCAATTGATTACTCCAATACTCACATTCTATTTACCATCACTAGTTTTAATTGATCCCTGTCACCTAGACCCTTTCTTGTTCCCTGCTAAAATTTTCTCTAATACATATTAATTTTCAAATGTTCTAATTTAATATAAAATGAGCCAAACAGGGAATGGTTAAGGTTATCAAGTTCAAATGAATATATAAATTTAAATAGAAACAGCAGCTACAATCATTTTAAGGGCATTGATAAATAATTTTACACTACCCTAATAAAATCCTTTCACTGAGTTTCCTCATACAGGGAGTGATACTTAAAAATTTGTTTTGCCAAAATCAGCCAAAATGGGTTTCAAATGAAAGATCCTGGTCAGATCGTTTCAAAACAGGTCTTGAATTTGCAGCATTTGCATGGAGGGGGTACAGAGTCAGGGTAAATGTATGAAAAATTTGTGTTTCCCCCCCTTGCGATTAGATATCTTTGGGCAGCAAAATCTGAAAAAAATCATGAAATCATCTTTATTAATACAAAACCAAAACATACCTCAGAAGTCAAAATTCGATCGGCTTTGTTAATATAAGTTATCATTTATGGCATAGCTCCGTATTTGGGGCTGCGCCTCCAGTAGTAGTGGTTCTGGGATCTCGTTCGCCAATTGGAAATCCCAAACAAGAATCTGCTGTCAGCATCCATTGAATCCTCTCACCGTTTTCTCGGTTTCTCAACTGGACGTTTCTCTTGCGCTCTACTCTTTTAAGTTTATCTGGAGAGCCTGTGCTCTTCCATTCTTTCCACATGTCCTGCCATTAAAGTTTAGATGTAGGTCGTCATAAAGATTATATAACTCGTCGTTCTAATAAAGTCTCCACTCTGCTCCATGTTTTACTGAGTCATATATCTTCCTGAGCACTTACCGTTCAAAAACGTCCAGGGAATTTTCGGAAACTTTTGTAAGAGTCCAGGTTTCACATCCATGCGCAGCATAGGCCGTATTAGCGATTTTTCCCTGTGGATATCTCTGGATCTTAGCATAGGAAGTACTGAGAAGTAGGTGTTGCTTGCCGCGTGCCCTTTCTGCATAGATGGACTCCTGAGTATGGGAAGCTATCCACACTTTCCAGGTTGCAGTCCACTAAGGCCAGGTTTTGTCATACAGGCATATCGTACCTTATTTTATTCATGAATTTAGGTTGTTTCATAGATCAGGAGGCCAACTCTTTTCGTTTCCGACTACAGCTGTATAAACGCTTTCTTTGCATCTGGAATTGATCTGAACATAAATTAACATTGTCAGTATACGCTACTAGCGGCGTGGACTTGTAGAGAAGTGTCTACATGGTGTCTGCTGATCACAATTTTCAGTCCAATATTGAATAACATTGAGGCAAGCCCATCCTCTGAGCTCGTTGAGAAGCTTTTAGTCATATCTTCGTTCACTTTGACCTGAGACTCAGTATTTAGCATTGAAACTTTGCTCATGCGGGCATGTTTAGTTAAGGCGCCAAAGTTAAGCATTATTTTGTACAGGACATTTCCATAAAAACTGTCGTATGCTCGCTTGAAGTCTACAAAAAGCTACTGTACATCGATATTATATTCTCAGTACTTTCCGAGCACCAGTTTCACTGAAAGTATCTGATCAATCATAGATCTTCCAATTCGAAAACCACCTTGGTACTCTCCAATGATATTTTTTAACCCATGCAGACCCGGGATTAAGGATTTAAGATCTTTATTTGGTGATTTTTCATTTTTTACATTTATACAATTCATTAGTAACTTAACCTAACAATATTCATGCGGGTTGCGCCTTAGGGCTTTTCCTGGAGTTCAATAATGATTTACTTTAATTAGATTACAATATTAATTTTTCGGTAAAACAAAACTTTAAAATGTTGACATCCATAACAATATCAAACATTAATAGCTTATAAAAAGAAGTTTGTAAAAATCATTTGCTCTAACAACTACAGTTTTAAAAATTGATTTCTTCAAAATTAAGTACATTATTTCTTTGAGATGACTTTAAAACTACTCATTCGCTGTGTCCATTGAGCGGTTGTCCATCGTTATTCTGACAACTCCCGCCTTGTGTTGCTTGGCTCTCCTGATTCCCGATTCCACCAGCTTTTCTGCATACGATTTTATTGGCTCCATTCCTTTCTCCTGATACAGCACCTCAAGGTTCTATAAGCCAAAACCTTGACCCTCTTGCTCACTGTCGAATATTTCCTGAAAAGAGGTAAAAGAAGATGGTACGCATAAGTCCCTTTTTTCGAAATATTATCAACGTGAGCACTAAAGGTAGCTTTGCTTCACCTTAACCCTGGAGTCACAGATGCCTCTTGCACGACGACGGAAGTTTTTGTGAGGGTCCTTGAAAACAATTAATTCACTTTTCTTTGCATTTACCTTGATTCCCCATTTCTGGTAATGTGCAGTAAGAGATTCCAAATATCTTTGGAGCCGCATCCTAGCAAAGCGCAAATTGTGCTCAGATGACCACACTAACAAGTCATCAGCGAAGAAGTTTACCTGGATTCCGTGCTTATATTCATCTCTTACGCACGAGACGTCAGAGGCCTAAAATAGACCCCTGTGGGATCCCCGAGTTAAAACAAAATGGGTCTGACCTAGCTCCACCAGCCACCGCAAAGGCAGTTCGTCCCCTCATGAAGCTGATTATAATTTTCACCATATGGGGCGGAAAGCTAAGATTCATCATTTTGTAGAGAAGCCCATTGATCTATACAGAGTCAAAGGCCTTCTCCACATTGATCAGGCAAGCTACAACAAGCTTATTGTTGCGCCAGCTTCTCGTTATATCGGCTTGGAACACGGTCATAGCATCCAACGTGGAGTGAGCTTTTTATAAGCCAAATTGTCTTTCCGGCACAATTCTTGCCCGGGAGAGAATTGTAGGATGCCTTCAAGTATTATCCTTTCAAGAGGCTTACCAAAGTTTGAAATCGACGAAATCAGACGAGTATCGACTACGTCAGTACTGCCCGACTTCTTGGGTATTGCGAATATTTTTACACATTTCCATTGCTGAGGGATGTAGCAAATGGTAATGCAGTTATTCAGAATGATCGCGAGGAGAACAAAGAAAACATGGGGTAGCTTTTTAAGCATATAATTGGAGATTCCATCAGCCCCTACTGGTTTTTTTGAATTTTGTCTAGTGCCAACAAGGTGAGTCTCTCAAGATTGACAAACAGACCATGGCCAGTAGGTGCGTCGAAGGGATTTGAAACAGAGAATTTGGTCAAGCACAATTACTCATTGTCCCTGTCGAAGTTCGTTGTGGTGTTGCGAAGTAACGGAAGTACGAAGTGTCCTCTGTTGCGTTCCCTCCTTGAAGAACTTTCGCAAAATGTTCTGCGATAGAGTCAACGATAGCTTTGTCATCCATGAGCATGGATCCATCATATGTGGGGACCCCGGGCAGCCTTTTTCTTCCCGTTATCCTATTGATATGAGGAAACATACAGGGACCTGGTTTGATACTTTCCAGGGCCCGTTCAAGTCACTCGTTAGCAAAAGCCGTGGTTCTCCTCGAGATCATTCGGTATAGAGACGTGACCACTAGATAAATACGTTCATACTCCCAGTTGACCAGATTAAAATTGCGGTGGTAGATTCTAGTGAGTAACTTTCTAAGCCAGCTACGTCTACGATGAAGCTCCAAGATGTCTTCCGGTAAATATCGATGAAGATAATTCGTCGAGGATTTCTTAATGGAGACCTTTAAGATGGCTGTGTCCAGAGTGGAATTTATACAAGCAACTCCCTCATCGATTCCAGGAATAGAAAGATTTTTCGATCTGTTGATCGAAACCCCCTTCAATTTTCCATCAAAGTCAGCACTCACTGCTGCCCAATCGATTCGCTTGTAAGGAATGAAAAGTTGAGGATCTGCAACCTCCAGTTTGACACCCTTTTCAACTCTTAATATCAGCTCAAACAAAAGATTGTCAGACTCGGCGTCAGACTCCACACTCGAAATTCCTCCAACTGTGGGAGAGGTTTACCAGATTGGGACACAATGAAAAAGTCAATAATAGACAAGCTTCGGCGGAAAGTAGGCTCTTTTGGGGGCAACCAGTATGAAATTCATATTTAATTGAACCCGGGTAGAGATAGCTGTTCCATAGCCATTATATGCAATATTTCCCATGAGGGATGCTTCGCATGGAAATCATCTCCCATGGCATAGAAATCGATTTTGTTGCACCGACTAAGCACTGTTTCCAAGTTGTCAATGAGTTCCCTCACCGAATATCCATGTTGAACATAGATCCCCACGAACGCAAAGGTACAACCTCCCAGCATGGAGCCTATTATTTCTGCTTCAATACATCTTGGAGGGCAGTGCCTTTGGACTTTCAGGGTATCTTTGTGAGCCATAGCAGCTCCAAGACTTCCCTCTGGATCATCACGCCTGATGATCTTGTATTTTCCCAGATGCGCTCTGTGTCTTTCTTTGAGTCTATTTTCTGACATAAATAAGAAGTATGGCCTATGGACGTTCAAGTATTCTTGAACGGAATTCCTTTTATAGCGTTGAGCTAGTGAACATATATTGAGGATGGAGAGTTTAATGGAATTCATCACGACAACATACTTGAAGGCGAATAATAAGTACGCAGCTTTTTTCTCACTAGGATTAGTGAGTTTTTTAATAGTGGGTGATGAAAGAGTTTTTTTTGCATGTGTGTGAACAAGTCACACTGGAAAAATTGTTGGCAGTCAGTGCTCAAAACCGTATTTCGGCCATTCTGCACCTGGTGGGGTTGCTGCGTTGGTTGCTGTTTTTATTGCCGTATAGGCTGAGTGCAGACTACTTCTTTGCACCTTGCAAAAGGCTAGAGTACGAGATCCCTTCACGTACAGTATTTCTTAAAGAGGCAGTGTTGAAATCCCTCTTTCCTCTTTTTTCTTTCTTTTCTTTCTCGTCCTTCGAGATTATACATTCAATGCATTTATGCTGCTTGTCGCATTTTATGCATCTAACTTCGAGTCCGCAGTTAAAAGTGACGTGGTCAAATCTTTGGCAGTTGAAGCACTGGGAAGTGAAATTTTTCTGCAGACGCTCCCATTGTCTCTTCTGGAACTTTATGACCATTGCTTTCTTCACTTCAAAGTCCTGTTTGAACTGGACTGAGAAGGATGAAAGCAGAGGTTATAGTGAAGAACCTTTTTGCTGAAAAGATATCTTCTCCGAGATGTTCCTTCAGCTCAGCCACGACATCATTCTCGGCGTACGAGCTGTGCATGCCTTTGAAAAGGAGAGTCAATTTTCTCTCTCCTGGAAGGGTGTAGGTGTACCAGGCCACCTTCGCACACTTCAGAAAATTAAAAAGGCTGGTATGATCCTCGCCCGTTTTAGGGTGGAGTGAAATTCATGAGGAGCTGTTCACCATCCCGTTGAACTCTAGCTCCCTTTCAGAGCTTCGTGTGCATGCTCTTTTGACGCTATCCCTGAAAGTCCTCAGGTCCCTGAAAGTCTTCAGCACACTATAGCGGGTACCCTCTCTTTTTTGGTAGCAGCCATGTTAGGCTGCTGAGGCTTCGATTTACCTTTATTTCCCCCAAGGCCTGGCCTTCCGCCCGGCTTGGGTATGGTCCCAGAGAAACTAGCGGAAGCTATTTTCGCCACCTTTTCG
Organism: Odontomyia ornata; assembly: GCA_963969285.1. NCBI lineage: Eukaryota > Metazoa > Arthropoda > Insecta > Diptera > Stratiomyidae > Odontomyia > Odontomyia ornata. The sequence continues at coordinate 38,600,606 of OZ017738.1, read as the reverse complement.
AGCTGAGGAAAATCCCGCTCGCTCACTGCAAGGATCTTCGATACTTTTGAAGTAGGGTCCTGCGTTGGAGACCCCATTGGCCTCTTGCTGGCTTCCAGATTTATGTTAGCCTCCGCCTCGTTACCACTGTCTGTGGGACTTCCACCTTTGTCCATCTCCATGTCACTGGAGACTATTGGCACTTGTAGTTGCATCTTGGAACTAGCAAGCAAGTCGAGAATAAACTCCTCCTTTATGTCCCCCTCGAATTACTCGCAGAAACGCTGCAAGTTTTTTCTTGCTTTCTGCGTGAAGCTAGGTTTAGCGGCGGAGAGCTCCCCATATTCATTACTTTCCCCGATACCCGCAGACTCCAAGACAGACCTTGGAATACTGTCGGCAGAAAATAAAAGAAAGTAAAAATTGAGACCCTTATTGTCTAGTGATTGAAAGATTAAAAAGCAAAATAATTATATTATAAAGAAAACAGTAGCACTGAAAAAAGGCTTAAAAATGATGTTTTCGTTTTTCTCTAACTTCTCCAATTCCAAATTCAACTCCTTTTCCCAACTCCTATCATTCCACTTGTGTTCACACTACGCGCCTTGCGCAAGTGCTTTAACTCCTTTTCTTTTTCCACAATTTCCAAAACAATAAAAAATTTCCTCCAAAATTCCTCCGAACTTCCTCCAAGATTCCGCAACTCCTGAAATTTCCAATTCTTCGAAATTTCAATATGCATAAAATCCTCCGAAAATCTCCTGCTGTTCGTTACGTGCTGCCTCGATGACTAATAATCCATTCAGACCCGGGAAGGAATTAAATCTCCTTTCAAGAATTTTTTGTATATGATCGACTTATTGTAGTTGATTGAACAGCATGTCCACTAGAATGAACATCAGGTTTCAAACGATGTTCATTATGGCTATTGAAGACAAAATTAATAAGAAGTTTCGTGTAATTTTTTGAACTTTATTGAACTTTTATAATACTAACTAGAATGGAATTTTAAGAAACAGTTTCTACCTTTTAGTAGGCAAAGATGAACTTTACATTTAGTACAAGTCATCTGTATTTTATGCTTGCATCCTTGAAGTTTACATCTACTAGTTTCTAATTTTTCGTCGTAAATAGCAAAGTGGTCAAATTTATTGAAACGAATTTCACTATCTGGCCTTAGTTCAGAACGAGGTTTCTTCGCTGGAGTTTCTGCTGATTTTTTTGGTGCGATGCTCGACTTGATCATTGTCCTTGGCTTTCTGCCTGCACTAAAGCCTTAGCTATGCTCATTCTGAACGACATCATATCCAAAATTTCCTTTGAAAGAACATTGTTGCGTCCTGCATCGCGCCTGTATTCTAGGCAGCTTGCAGTAGCAGCGAAGTCAATAAAATGGGCGGTAACAGAAAGCGTCCATTTTCTCGACCTAATATACTTGTTTATCCTATAATATATGAGTTGATCGAATAAATCAACTCCACCCATGACTTCATTATATAATTTTATAACATCAGGCCACGTAACTGAATCGAATTTTTTTGCACATTTGTTCGACCTTCGAATACTGTCTCTTATTCTAATGCCTATGGAATTAGATTCAATTGTTATGGCTCTATTGTCGTACCATTTTGTTAAAAAAGACATTCCTATCACGATTTGTTAACTGTTCAGAAGAACCTCCTCCAGTTTTTTTCATGTCCTTGTCAGTCATTAATGTTAGTGAACAGAATCGATTCTGTCGGATGGTTCCAGCAGCATAAAAATTGCGCTTTTTCAGCTGCTCGAAGACTCGATATTTTGAAAAATAATTGTCAAAGTACAATTTGATACCTTTTGCATTATCCGGGATCCTATGAGACAGTTCCATGATTACAGCGGCAACATAGCCGAGGTGTTTGACAATCGATTGGTTGATCTCCGTGTTTGCTCCTTGGTTAAATTATGAAGTCGTACGTTAAACAACTTTTGCCACAAAGAATAAATACTTTATTTCCCCAGGGGCTACGTTTGTCTTGATATATTGCTTGATGGAAAGAGTTCCTCTGAACGGAATCGTTTGCTCATCAATTGAAAAATTCTCCTCGATTGGATTTTCCAAACATCTTCTCCGAATTGAGCTTATGAGCAGTCTTATCTAAGAGAAAAATAAGAAAAAATTGCAAAAGAAAATCAAAGTATTCATGAAAATGTTACAAATAATTACCTTGAATAGCACAAATTTGCCATGTTGTGTTTTCTCCATGTTATTCACAAGGTGCCAGCAACTTTGTAGTTTAAAAAAATCTATCGCGTGGCATATTTTTGTAAAAATACATGAGACCAACGTCCATATCCCAATTTATGCGTGTTCTGGGGTATTTCAAACTTCCCATCATATCATGAAAACCCACCAAAGTCTTCATTTCCTTCACGTTGCATGATTTGAACCCAGCCAAATCATTTTGCAGTCCATGAATGTTCGTGTTTGTGCACATTTCTTCGAACATTTCGTGTCCAATGTATTTGTAAAAGTATTTGATTGGTCTTCCGTTGAGGTGGCATCATGCGTTGCTGGTTGAAATCGCTCTATCTGAATCACGGGTTGTTCGCGTTTTCGCCATATTATCTCCGATTTTGAAGTAACTTTATATTGTAAAATTAAATCTTCATTAGCTTGAGATTTCACTAAAGATTCAGCATCAGTTGAAAGCAATAGCGTTTTGCTGCTACATAGCTGAGTAATTTGAGTCATCAGTGGCAATTTCCTCATTACAGTCGTCGCTGGAATCTTCCAATCTACGTCGATTTTTAGACAGCTTTACCTCAATGTAGTCATCTTTTTCTTCTCTTGCATATTTAAAAGTTCTATCAGCTGCTCCTACGTTAAATATTTTTTCGCCATATTCTGCAAAAAATATTATGGTATCAAAAGTGCTATTATGTATCAAATCATACAGTAAGAACTGATGTCTATTCCAGGGGACATTATTTTGAACTTAACTTAAAATTTTACTTGCCTAAAGTTTATCACTGAAAATATCACATTTTACTATTTTTAAATTGTTTTCCACCCAAACGCGTCACGCAAATTAAAACTAGTCTTTCATAAAACGGAATCGGCTCCTTTGATCACACCGGCTTTTTTCGATTTGAAATAACTACTTCACTTGGAAACAAAACTACAAATGACGCCTATCAAATGCAACTTTGACACACATACTGATCTATTCTAGTATAAAAGGATGTTCTCAAACAGTGTGCGTCGATTTTCAAACTCTCTTCGTGCGTCACTTGCGGCAAAAAATACAAGAAAATGGTGTCCACCCCAGTGGACATTGGGTCTGAATGGGTTAATAGGGCTTCAGTCTTCGCTCAATGACTTTGAATAGCACTTTATATGTTGTGCTCAACAGAGCAATCTGTCTATACTTCTCACAGCGTAGCCTATCTTCCTTTTTATGTAAGGGACATACGACACTTTTCCGCCAGTCATCTGTCCATATCCTGTATATTAACAGACGAAGGAGATTATGTTATGTAGGTGTGTTCCTCCGACTTGGAGCAGTTCTGTCGGTGTTCCGTCAATTCTAGGAGCTTTGGTTTTCTGAGACTACGAATGGCTGCTTGTACGTCTTCTACTGTAAGTAGCATTGCCAGGACATTTTCTTCAGCCTCTAGCAGGCTTCTAGTTTTAGTAGATGTTGTGAGTGCCGTGAGAAGTTTTTAGAAATATTGCTTCCACTTGTTTTAATACCGATACGTTTTCATGAATCTTACGTTTTGTTACGGTATAATTTCAATGCATCAAGGTCAAAAACTTCCTCGCTACCACAATCACAGGGATGATTCCAAAGTGGCATAAAAAAATCGAAACAAATAAAAAACAAGTTGAATAGACAGACTTACGCTCAAAACTGACGATAGATACAAGCCATATGGCAGCAGCACTTACTACCACACACATGACCATTAGTAGGCCGACTTTGCTGGCTAACTTACATGGCGTTATATGAAGAATTGTGGAAGTGCCAACAAAAATTCGAGGTTTTGTACGGTTTAGAGACGGATTTCTACAGTGAAATCTAGATGATCCGCGGAGAACACAATAGCGCTCCTAGTGAAGTGAAAATTATTTCAGTTTTTATACCTGTTTAGTTTTTATCGCCTTCCAAAGTGAATTTTTAGGAGTTTGTTTACATCTCAACGCTGAGCTATCAGTCGAAGGTGCAAAACATGTGCTTCATTTGCTCGTCTTGGAAAGTTTAGGAGCACAATGGGCTATACAAGGTGAATTTATAGCATGCACGGGATGCGTTTGGCACGTTTTTTATTCGGAAAATAGTATATATAACGAAATATAAGCATTTGCTAATGCCGCAGTTGGGTGACAGCTACCGGAAGCTTGTCCATAGTAGGCCGACTAATACATATGCAAATTGCTACCATATGGCTTGTATCTATCGTCAGTTTTGCTTACGCTCATATCAGAAGGATTTTGTACCCAACTTCTCAAAAATGCAGTCCAAACAAAAATGTTTCGTGTATTTCCCCTCCTTGTGTGCCCACCGAATCAAAAAATATCGGTTCAAGACCTGTTTTGAAAAGTTTCATTTGATACCCATACCGGCTACCTTTTTGTAGTTGAACTTTGAAGAGAGCACCACGTTACACGTACATACAAAATTTGATGTTTCTAGCTTAAGTAGTTGCGAGATGAATTGCTCTAACGTGCGGATGGACAGACAGGATGCGATTTTAGTAGGGTTTTGTAAAATTACTTTACAAAACTCTAAAAATCGAACTACTTCAACTATAAACATCGATAAAGTAAGTCGTAGAGCTCTAATTATATTGCTAATTAGTGAAATGGTTGGGGCAGAAGCTAGCTATTTAGGGAAATTTGAAAATTTGTTCCGAATGACCAGAATCAGAAGTTACCGCAGAGAGTACCATCGAGCACTTTGGCGGAAGACGAGGTCATGTCAATCAACAACACTAAACATACGGACCATTTATGCCGACCACTAAATCAACTGATACAATTTAACGTCGATGCAGCTGGTCGGTAATTCAAAACACATCACTCGCACAGTGTTAAATGCATCCAAACAAAATTACTATCTCTTTTTTTGGATATCAGTTAGTAACGGGTAAGCAATGAATCGAAAGCGCTTTATTTGATACGGAAAAGGTTATTCAATTTCTTACTTTTTTTGGTTCCGGAGGGAAATTCTTGCCGGAGGGGAGGGAAATTCTTGGTGGTAGTAGCTACTTTTGTATTCATTTCTGGTGAAAAAGTAGGCAACGAGAAGTTGAATTGGCGAAAGTACTAGACTTTTGGATCATGGAATTGTTTTGGCGGACATGTAAACTGTTGGGCTCCCCATTCAACACGATATGTAAAGTTAGGGAAATAGGTTAGTAAATTGATGAATTGAATTTTATAATTTATTTGTATTGCTAAATTAATATTTGCCTTATAGCAATTTGATTAAACGGTTGATTTTAATTTTTTTAAATCATTAAAACAAAAGAAAGTTAATTTTCAGCAATTTTGAATATGAACGTAGGCTCCACTAAGTGTGGTGGCTCGGGATATCGACATTAGTTTGCGGATAAATCCCTATTAGGGAAGTTTGTACTGTGAAAGTGGTTGTGGTGGTGTCGCGATTGTATTTGAAAAAGAGTTTAAGTTCGCGCTGTTTGCCTGAGTGGTTCCCGTATAGTCAAGCGTTGGCCGTTCCGGTGAGTCCAAGCTCGCCAGTTGGCTCCTGAGGCAATCCAAGCGTTGGTAAGTGGCGCCAACCTACCCCGTTTCCGCGGACTAGCCGGTATCCCAAGGTCCCAGCCGGAAGACTCTCGTGGTGAAAGTTGCGATGGAGACTTACAGTTTTTGTCTATTAAATCGAAAATTGACCCTCAAATTTTCTAAAAACTCGTAGGGTAGATCAAATTCTACGTATTCTCTTAGAAACATTTGTTAACTTTGAGGATAATGAAAAAATTTCTCAAATTATTTCTACGCAGGTAGGAGACTGCGCTTTGTCAGACTGTTGTAAACTTGTGGATGGTATTACATCAACAAAGGGTTGTCTATTTTTGGTTTTACATACAATATATTTGTGACTGTGCTTATTCAGCACTTAAGGGATGGCCTTGTGACTGGATCTGTGTGTAACTGGTGGATTGATCACTCATGAGCATGTGGTTAGGTATTGCATTCGCATTTAATGGAAATGCTTCAGTTTTTTTTGAAGCCTTTTGTAGCATTCTTTTTTTGAAGCCTTTTTTAGCCTGGTTTCAAGGCATTTGAAAATAATACCTTGATTTGAATGTGATTGTTGCCATACTGTTGCTTGTTGACGATAATATGTTTTGTAGCCCAGTCATATTAGGGCTTTCACCTCGGAATGAAAGATAATAAGCTGCAAATTGGTATGAACCTTTGTTTTGTCATTCTAAATGTTGTCTCAAAAGTCACAATCGTTATCGTGTTCGCGTCTCAAGATATTCAAGGTCAAAGGTCACAAAAATCGGTTTTTCGCGAATATCTGGCTTCCTATCGGTTAAATGAGATTTGCATTTATTATAAAAGTTGTAGGCTATAAAATTCCCTACAACTTTTGTTTAAACTTTTTTTTCATACGACCAACCGTTTTGAAGGTAGAGCGCGAAGAGTGCACATCGTACAGTCATATACGGCCTAATGCAAGGTCAAGCGTGAGTTATGGTTATCAGTACGTTATAAAGTCAATTATTTACTTGGAAATTATAATTATTAAACAATGCCTATTATTTATGTACTAACTATTAATTATTTATATTTAATTAAAGTAAGTAACTTGATTATTTATATATAATTATTCATATTTAACTATTTAAGAATATCGGGATCATATGTATTTTCTTCATCGGGATTACTTGGATACAGTGAAGCGTTGAGGCAAGCTTGTCCGTTGCACTGGCCGCAAGCTAAAGAACATTGTAGCCCTGATTTTCTGCATCCACAGCGGGAACCACAACCATTTTTGCAATTGCAAAATATTACGTCAACACTTCCACCAACAAGTGTAGCAGCTCATCAACACATAAAACGTGTCTACTACCAGATTCAAACGTGGTTAGGGAAGGACTTAGAACCTAAAGAATGGGGCTGGATGCTTGAAAATGAAATCCTGGAGCCCATACGAACGTTATTACCTCCAGCACCAGCCGAACTACTAAACGTAATATTTTGCAATTGCAAAAATGGTTGTGGTTCCCGCTGTGGATGCAGAAAATCAGGGCTACAATGTTCTTTAGCTTGCGGCCAGTGCAACGGACAAGCTTGCCTCAACGCTTCACTGTATCCAAGTAATCCCGATGAAGAAAATACATATGATCCCGATATTCTTAAATAGTTAAATATGAATAATTATATATAAATAATCAAGTTACTTACTTTAATTAAATATAAATAATTAATAGTTAGTACATAAATAATAGGCATTGTTTAATAATTATAATTTCCAAGTAAATAATTGACTTTATAACGTACTGATAACCATAACTCACGCTTGACCTTGCATTAGGCCGTATATGACTGTACGATGTGCACTCTTCGCGCTCTACCTTCAAAACGGTTGGTCGTATGAAAAAAAAGTTTAAACAAAAGTTGTAGGGAATTTTATAGCCTACAACTTTTATAATAAATGCAAATCTCATTTAACCGATAGGAAGCCAGATATTCGCGAAAAACCGATTTTTGTGACCTTTGACCTTGAATATCTTGAGACGCGAACACGATAACGATTGTGACTTTTGAGACAACATTTAGAATGACAAAACAAAGGTTCATACCAATTTGCAGCTTATTATCTTTCATTCCGAGGTTGACCCCTTTTTTTACCTAATATGACTGGGCTATTGGGCGACTTGATAAAAGTTACGCCAAGCGGTTGCACGACATGTAATCTATGCGGAGGAAGACGTACAAATTCAGTGTCAAAAGAGTCACATCAGTCTACCATTGAGTAGCTCGTGTGAGACTCGTGTCCGTTTAGAATTAAAACCACTTTTTACTAGGTCCAATAGTGATTAAAATTTTGTAACCACAATTTAAAAGCTTCTTTAGTTATCCAGCTCTTTTCTGATATGGCAACTTCAGCAACAGGTGGCATACCAACCAGGAAATCTCGCGCTTATGTATGTGTTTAAAAAGAAGAAATGGAGGTATGCACTATCCAGCTTTATCCATAGAGGCTAGGGCGGTTACATTTACACCTCTTAAAACTCATTATATTGGCAACTTCTTAAGCACTTTTCTTGGCTTTAATATTGGGTGGGCGACCTTTGAGTGGCGATCTTGTTTCATAAACATTGTATAAACATTCAGGATTTCCCCTTAAATTGTTGTTGTCAAATATTATTTCCAAAGTCTGAAAATATTCAGCCACTTCTCTTTTGATTCCATAAATTTTCGCCCTTGATAGACCCTTCGGCCTCCGAATAATTGAATTTGGCTTATTTTTCATCAAACGATGAAACCAGTTATCGTACTTCTTTTAAAAATATGTTTCATTGTTTGGCGTTCGGCAAACTCAAACACGTACATTCGAATGACCTGAGGTGTTATTCCAAAGCCACGGCATGACAAGGGCAATAGGTGGCCGGCTAGCCGCTTTTCTGTATCTTTGCCTAAAGCTGGCTGTCCACCTCGGCGCGTGATGGTATCTTGGGCTAAAGAAACTCTTCTTTGCAAACTCGTGTATCTTCTTCTTCTTCTTTTTAACTCAACAGCACCTCTTGAGCCTTCACTTCCTGCAAAAAGCGCCTCCAACTATCTCGGTCCATTGATCGCGTTCTCAAACTCTGAACTCTGAACAGTGGTGAACTGTCTTCGTCGACCGAGTCAGCCCAGCATTTCCACAGTTCTGTAGTGATATGAGTATATGTAAATGCCCGTGTAGGACTGCAGCGATGGTCTGCTGCCTCGGCGAAAGAGGAGAATGTTAAGATCCGCCGAGATTGGCCTTGTATGGCGAACGGCGAATGCGCTGGCAGGCTAGCGTTGCGGTGTCATGGGGCAGGTTCCTTCCCCAGCACAAGGACCCACTACAAAAGAATTTCGCATCCACGAATTTCTGGGGTCAAATAAAAGACGACCGAAGTCGAAAAAGGAGATAACCATCTAAGGGCCAGAAATTGCTGACTCAAAGGACAAACTCGACCTGGGGAAGACGGACGAACTTGAGAGACTTCGTTGTTACCGACGATTCTTATGGCCAACAAATAAGAGTGGGGTATCCAGATGGATGTGGTGCCCCCTCGCATCCTCCCAACCGGATCAAGATCCAAACGTAGACGTGGCCATGAGTTTCCCATTTGAGTGGAAAACTCATACAAAAGCACTTTGTATGACTCTTTCCCTCTAATAAGAAGCACAAACGTAACCAATTTATGCTTTAGCGTTTTGCAATGAAATCACATAACTCTATATCATAAAAGGGCACTTGAGTCGAAGGCCACTCTACCCGGCAAGAGCCCCTGCTAACAAGGAAAAAACGGAGGAGTGCGCCCGATGACTGGCCGATAGTAGAGGAGGATCCTGCCATCGTTGCGGGTCCTATACCCGGTTAGGTACAACGAAATAGAAAGGCCGGGCTTAAATATTTAACAATTCATTGTATTTTAACTTGTAGCAAAAACATTTAACAGCGTCATTTTGTTATTTCAAATTGTTAATAAAAAAGGAAAAGAAGAAATATTGCAAGTCTATACACAAAAGGAAATGTTCATCAACTTGCATTTTTAAATACTTTACTATTATCATAGAACGTTTGATAAGGCGAGATGCACCTGCAAATTTATGGCGGGTTGAATGTTTGGTCTTTGCAAGTTGAAGATATAAAAAAATAAATTGATTAGGTTTTAGTGGCTTCCTCTGTCCGTACGAACTTTGTATGGATTAGTCTTCTTACAACACAAAAGTTTTAGATTTGGCATTTTTTAATCAAAACAAAATAGGAGAAAAAAACAAGAGAGTAGATTGGCCAGTAATATTAGTGAGCATGAAAAATTATATGTATCAGTTAAATTTTTTTGTGGTTTTGATTCTCTATATCGCTTGTATCTATTTGACAAAATTTTGCATGATTTTCTTTGTTGTCCCTCTCCGCATTCGCAATCCGTGGTCTTAACGCCACTGCGGAATTATTGTGCATCTAAATACATGTATATGAATAGTATGGAAATCAAACAAAATCAATTGCCAGAATCACCACAATCACAGCAACAAAACGACACAACGACTCGCCTTGGAATTCAAAATAAGCTTTTTCGCGTGATCACGTCATTCAGTGAGATATTCTACATACGTCCGTCTGGAGGCGAGTTATGTCAACTAAGAAGAAATCGTAGCGGTAAATCGCAAAGATACCACAAATTACACGTCCCAGACACATGAAAAAAAGAAACAATCGCAAACGAGTTTTCTTCTTCCTTTCTTATCGCCGCTATGAAGTGCACTTGTAGCAATAATTGCACTCGAATCCAATCAAATAATCATTTTCCCAGAACCACAACATATCATAGCACACTTCACGGTCTTTGCACGCAATCGATTGTTAATTTGCATACAGGAAGTAAATTCGTTAGAGTCAATTAATTTTGTTTATTTTTAACAAGACACAAGGCAAACAAGAAGTTAAGGTGTATTACTTGGGTCAAGGTGGCACGCACAGAACAATTGCACAATGTTCGCGGAACGGATCGAATAGTCCAAGTCATGGAAGTCTAACTATTACGACGATTCTTCGTTTTCCGCACTTTGCGTTCATCCATTTTCCCCTGTCACGATGTCTTTTACCACGAATGCCGTGCAAACTCTTTCCCGAGTTAATCCTCAAATATAAAATCACAGCGTTGCGAAAGGCCAACGAATAAGACGAAACAACTTTCGAGACGAACGGCAGACAGACATGGTCACCGTCAAAGATCTTGTTCCCGTCCGAAACAAATGTAATTTTCCTTGGGAGCACTATTCCGCAGGAGGATGGTAATGTATTGAAGTAAAAAGGGTGAAATCGAAATTGTTTTAATTTAAACTTTGAATGATTTGGAAGGCACTTTTACCAACATTTTCTGTCCCGCACGTATTTTCCACGCGGCCGTGTGCTCAACCGTCTTTCTCCGAGTAGTGGCTGTAAGTTGACTCCCCTAGCTCTTTTCAATGCCAGCTGACTCTGCATCCCACAACGGTGGTTTTCTCGCGCCCAAGCAGATTTTCTCTTCGCTTGTCCGTCGTCTACCGTATGAAGATGAGTCCCTTACTCAGTCACTGTAAATTGCATTTGGCAATGCAATCCGTGGAATGCTGTATTACTCGTATATCAGCGTTCCCATACTCGAAATTTTATGTGGCAGATTTAAATTTTTTAAAAACAAACTTTAACCGGGGTAAAGAAAAATGAGGAGGGTTTGAAATAATACTAAAAGTCAAATCTCATGACGAATATAATAAAAGGGAAACATTTAAATTTAATATAAAGGAAAATCCATGTAAAATTACATTTAATAATAAAACGAAAGCAAAGTATCTTATAAATTATGATTATGAATGTAAATAATTAAATATTTTTCTAAATCTGCCACATAAAATCTCAAGTAGGAGATAGGAAGGTTTTCGAGCAGTTTGCTTGTCTAACTGTTCGATTAATACAGTTTCCCCATAGGTCTATGTCCTTCAGTTCTTCCGACGAATACCTTTTTGGGTATTCATTGTTCGTCCATACGCTTCACAAGGCCAACCCTCTGCAGCTTCCACAGTCTCACAATCATTGAGACCTCCAGCTCGTCAAAAATTTCATACAGCTCAAGGTTGCATCGAGTTCGCCATTGGTTTTTGTCTAGTTTCACTCCATTTATTCGCCTCAGGATCCCCACCCCCGTCTTTTGAAGACGAACAATATATTTGCGGATGCTAGGGGTAGGGTCCATGTTTCACAGCCATAGCATAACACAGGTCTTTTTGCAGATTTGTATACTTGAAGCTTTGTTTTTCTGCGTATACAGTTTTTCTTCAAGATAAAATAAAAATATTTTATTTGCAAGCTGTATTTTACGGTCTATTACATCTATTTCATTACTAGTATTCGTTGTTTTGATTCTAAATGCACAAATTTGCCCAGATTTTCGATATTGTATTCGCCAAGTGTGATATTTAGTGTATTTTAGGTATTTTTTTCTCGATTGCGTCATGAACTTTGTTTTATTCTCATTGATTTGTAGCCCTAATAGTTTTGCTTCACTGTCAAGTTTCAATAAAAGTTCTTTGGCGATTGTTAACGACCATGACAAAATCTTGATGTCGTCCGCATAGGATATCACTTGGCTCGACTTGTATGGTGACGTACTTCGTGTATCTGTATTTCGTGCTTTTCGAAGTTTTTAATTTTTTTTAAATTTTAGCACTTATGCCCTTTTCAGGTCTTCGCTTAGTTCGAGTATCCCATTATCTTGAGCGAATGTACCCGCACTCAGAAGCATAATTTGGTCATCACCATGCTTCGACCGTATGTCCGTCCACCCATCTGCGATACGTTCTGATTTTCAATCTCTAGGTACCATAACTAAACACGCTTATATCCGAAGAATCATTTAAAATAAATCTCGTCGTCACCAACGGGACTCAAACCAGGGTAAGTCATAGTCCCCTGACTGTAGATTTTGCCCAGGAGAGGAAGAGGATGTCTGCCACATCTATTTTGTATGCAAAAAATGGCACAGGCTGCGATGAAACTTCTATAGGGAGACAGGAGAGCTCACTCCGGACAGTATAGTCATGGTGATGCTAGGATCAGTTGACAAACGGAACAAGGGGGCACATTATGTTCGGTCAGTCCTAAAAGATAAAAAGCACTCATAGCAGCCGAACGTTCGGGCAGAGGGATCGCTTGTCTGGCGATTCCTCTTCCTCCCTCTCCTCTCGCTGGAGGAGGGATTCCCCCGCTTGAAGGCACCACTCGGAGTAGCAAACGAGATGCATGGCGAAGTACTCGTAATGTGTCAAACGGTTCCAGGCTGGGTTCTCGGTTGACAGGGGGTGTTTAATGGGTAGTTCAGTCGCTTGCGAGGATAGGAGTTCCACACGCAGTGCATAAATAGTATTTACTTCCCAACCAGGTCGTAAATTCATCCAAATATCGGTGTAATCTCAAAAATGATGTATTGGGCTACATTTCGATAACTTTTCTAGATAATATTACAGGTTAGTTGACATTTTTCAAAGGAAAAGTTAAAGAATATGTATTTTTTCATGATCCTCCAATAATTTTAGAACATCTTTGTAATGATTCTCCCGGAGCTCTGCAATCCTCCATAAAAATCTGGTGAATACTGTAGATGTTGAAGCAATTCGTACTTTAATTCTTTCAATTCAGCCATCATTAAAGAACGTGCATCGTCTTGATGAAATATGATTTTTTTCTTCGGCAAGCCGAGTCTTTTTTCGCGAAATTTTTTATCCAACTGGTCCAAAAGGTTGCGAAAATACTCTGAGTTAATTGTTTTACCGTTTTCGAGATAATTAATCAACAAGGTCACTTTTGAATCCCAACTGATGCCATAACCTTTTTTGCCAATCGTTCTGACTTGATCTGTTTTGAAGCTGAACTAGAAGCTTCAGTCCTATGCAAACGTTCTTTTTTCAGTTTAGGATAATGATGGTAAGTCTTATTCACAGTTAGAAAACGATGCAAAAAATCAGTTTCATTATGCTTAAAACGCTCAAAATTAAGCTTACATTTTTTTTTTCGAATCAGTTTTTGTTGAATTGTTAACGAATGCGGCACTATCTTTTCGAATAGCTTTTCCATATTTAATTCCTCGTATAAAATATAGAGTACTCATTTTTTAAAGAGTCACTCCCCTATATGGCGAGATCCCCCTAAAATCGGATAAAGATTATTTTATACTGAAACTTTTAAGAGGGCACTACTTTTAATCTGCTCACCAAATTTCATGTGTCTACGAGGGTCATTTGAAAAGTTTCCGGCCTTACCGGCACAAAGTCATGGTACATTCAAATTCTCTTGCCAGCCAATTAATGGCCTTTGCGTTTGTATGCCATAAAAATTTCAAGTCATTCCGATCAGTACAAAACACATAGTAACCTTTCAAAGTTAACAGGTGACGTTTGTTAAGAAAGGGAAATAACTCGGAAGTGAAAGAAGAAATAGACTCCGTGTATGGTGAATTGTCGCCCTCATTTACAACCGTGAAACATTAGATGGCCGAGTTCAAACGCGATCACATAAGCATTTTTGACGGTGAACGTCCTGGACGTCCAAAAACTGTTTCAACGGAGATATCGTCAGTTTAGTGCACACAACCGTGATGAAAGATCGCTGATTAACCATTAAGGACATTGCTGAGGCTTGAAGAATATCAAATGAATGGGTGCATAAGAGTCTACATGAAGATTTATGCATGAGAAAATTATCCGCACAATAGTTGCCGCGTTTGTTGACAATCGACCAATAGCGCGTACACATGAGCATGTGACGCGAGACTCTTTAGCTGTTCCAAAAGAATCCTACCGATTTTTCGCACCGATTAATTAGTGTTGATGAAACCTGATGGAACCTGAAATGAAACCACCATACTCCGGACACTAAACACCAGTCAACGGACTGCATTGTGGTGGGGGAACCAGCTCCGAAGAAGGCGAAGGCCGTTGTTCCTGCCGGAAATACGATGGCGACGGTTTTTTGGGAGAGCCATGGGGTAATTATGGTTGATTACTTTCGAAAAGGTAAAACCATTAACGGACCTGTAGTGTTCGCACGTTTATTAAAAGACGACCGATCTTAATGAGTTCAGTTTATTGACTGACTTCTTTCTTAACACTATGTGTTACATTACGAATAATGTGTATGTATATACTATGGGATGGAGCGGGACAGAACAATACTCCACATCTCCCCCGTAAATTATTAATGTTATCATAACTTTAATTCATTTATTTTCTTTCCTCATAATATAAAGATCAATATAGAGTTATAATGTATTCATGGTATGTATATAAAAAGATAAAAGATATTTTGGTTTGAAACAATTACATAGCTACATATTAATTCATAAGTATTTTTTGATTAGTAAGTCAAACGGTTGGGTTGTCTTGATATTCTTCCTGACCTTGTCGTGTAGTGGCCTGTAGATGTTGTAGGTTGACATGTTGTTGGGATCATTTTTGATTCACTTCGAATATTCACCTTCATCTCCCCCTTCGAAGGTTTTGAACTTGACTCCACTGATGTATTTCTCTAATCCAGATAACGACCCCGATTTTAAAGTTTCTTCCGCTACATACACCATGGCGTCTATCGTAGTTATTTGTTTGTTGTTGTCTTCGTTGTTCCTCAGCCATTGTTATTTTGTTCATATTGAGAGAATTTGGCTCATATCGATCACTCGTCATCGGGATGGTTGATCGAATTTTCCGACCCATTAAAAGTTCTGCTGGACTGTAACCGTTATTAAGTGGTGTGGCTCGGTACTCCAATAGCGCTAATTCAGGATTTTCTTTATTTTTATTTAAAAGCGTTTTAACAATTTTAACCGCCGACTCAATGAACCCATTGCTTTGAGGGAAACGAGGGTTGGATGTAATGTGCTTAAATCCCCAGGAGTGTGCAAATTGTCGAAACTCTGATGTGTGGACCGTTTCAAACTGGGGCCCGTTATCAGTTCTAACAATTTCCGGAATGCCAAATCTCGCAAAAATCGATTCTAAGTGTGTGATGACGCATCTGGCAGTCTGTGATTGCAAATGTACTATCTCCGGGAACCTGGAAAAGTAGTCACTTATAACAAGAAACGTCTTACCATGACATACGCAGAGGTCCATTGCTATGGTGTGCCAAGGGTGCTCTGGCATTTCAGGACTGATGAGCGTATTATGTCTTGAAACTAAAAACTGTATACAGGTAGTACACCGCCAAATATATTCTTCCATCTGTTTTGACGAGCCAGGCCACCAGACAGACTGGTGCATCCTGCTTTTGCACTTTACAATTCCCAAATGCCCGGTATGCATCGTTTCTAACATCCCGTGTTGTAGGGCCGTTGGGATGACAAGTCTCTTACCGTGCATCAAAAATTGGCCATAAATTGAAAGATATTGGCGATCGTTATAGAATAAACTTGCTTCTTTTGATAGTTTTGAACGATGTGGCCATCCGTCTTGGCAATACTCCTTTACTTCTCTGATGATGGGATCATCTTGCTGGGCTTTCCGAATAGTGTTTAGTTTGTCGGTTGATGTTGGTAGCTCTTCGATAATGCTGTTGATGAATGTTTCGATTTCATCGTCATCGTCCAGTCCTGCTCCTTGGATAGGATGGCGAGATAGCGTATCAGCTGCTATAAGATCTTTTCCAGGAGTATAGATTATGCTAAAAGTAAGACCCATCGTTTTCATACGGAATCTTTGGATCCTTAACGTCAAGTCATCGAGGTTTTTCGTAGTAAAAATTTGAATCAACGGCTTGTGATCCGTCACAATTGTAAAATGGATGCCAACGATGTAGTCCCGGAATTTTTCACATGCCCATTTGATGCCTAAAGCTTCCTTTTCTATCTGCGCATACTTCTTTTCGCTGTCAGACATCGTTCGCGAAGCGTATGCTACAGGCTTCCGGATACCGTCCACATCTGTCTGAAGGAGCACCGCTCCCAATCCAAAAGAAGATGCATCAGACGACACAAGGGTTCTATGTGTAGTATCGTATGTCTTCAATACCGGAGGCGGTGTTAGTGCTCGTTTCAGTTTTAAGAAAGCCTCCTCCTGAACTGGCGTCCATAGAAAATCAGCCTGGGATTTTAAAAGCTCATTAAGGGGATAGCTTATTGAAGAGAGATATGGAACAAACTTACCCAGGTAATTTACTAATCCAAGGAACTGGCGCAGTTCCCTTACATTTTGCGGATGGGGAAATTCATCAATTGCCTTGATTTGTGATGTGTATACCCTCCTCGTCAATTTTGTGTCCAAAAAATGTAATGGATTTGATACCTATCTGACACTTAGATTTATTTCAGGTTACTCCATTCTCTTCTAGCTTTTTAAGTACAGCACGCAAATTTAGATCATGCTCTTGTATGTCCTTCCCTTTCACCAATATGTCATCCATTTGGCAGATGACTCCATTAAGGCCTTCGAGAATCAACTGCATTCGTTTTTGGAACAACTCTGGGGCCGTGCAAATACCAAAAGGTAGCCTTTGGAAGCAGAATCTTCCAAATGGAGTTAGAAAAGTTGTAAAAAGCTGTGGTTTTGGAGATAGCTTTATCTGCCAAAATCCATACTTCGCGTCTAACTTGGTGAAGTACTTTGCACCTTCCAATTGCGCCAGTGAATGGTCAGCAGCTGGCATCGGGTGTATACCTCGTTGAATGGCTAAGTTGAGTTTCGCGAGGTCAACGCAAGGACGAATATCATCGTCGGGTTTGTTAAAGATTACCATCGGACCGCACCAATCTGTTGGCTCATCTACACGTCTGATTACACCCAACTGAAGCATTTCATCAAGTTTTGCCTTGAGCTTTTCCTTTAATGGAATCGGGACTCGTCGAGCTGTTGCAATTGCATAAGGTTTCGCGTTTGGTTGCAATTTGATTTCGTAATCCTCCTTAAGACAACCGAGTTTGTTAAATAATTTTGGATATTCCGTCTCGATATTTACCAACGATTTTTTAAATTTTTTCGACACTCGGATTATCAAAGGTGTTAATTCGTTGTATAATTTTCAAATTTTGGCAAGATTATAAACTCAAAAGTGGTGATTTTAAATTATTCACAATGTAAAGTTCAGATTTACAGAATATGTTTCTATATTTAAGCACGCAGTTCATTATTCCCGTAACGTCAAGACGTTCACCAGAAAGGCCACATAATTTTTAATTCGATTTATTAACTTCCGCGTCAGGGAAATTTATTTTAAATTCTTTAAGTGGTAAGACATCTACCGGAGCTCCCGTATTTAGCATAAAATTAATTTGCTTTTCGTTGACCGTTATTTTAGCGGTCCACCGTTCATCGTTATTGTTTTCGTCTGTCATCGTGCCTATGAAAAGTGTCTCGTCTTCTTCTTCGATATGAAATATCTTGTTGTTGTTGATTTTTATTTTCTTTTGACAAGCCTTACTAAAGTGGTTCCACTTCTTACAGAAACGGCATTGTTTGCCTCTAGCGGGACAGTTATGTTTGTTGTGCTACTCTTTCGCACCGCACCATGGGCATTGACATTCTCTAGTCTTTGCAGTCTCTCGTACGCTTCGTCTGAAGTTGTGTGAAGGTGATGATGATGACGTCTTTGGTTTATGAGAACGCAAACTATTAACGGTTGTTGCATTTGCACTAAAAGGTGTTGTTGCCAAATCTACTTGCTGCCGTCTCACTGCCTCGTGTTGCTTTACCGTTTGTACCGCTTTTTCAAGGATTAGGTCTGCTTCTAGTTGCAACCTTTCTGACAACCTTTTGTCTCGTACACCTACCACCAACCGATCCCGTATCATCTCTTCACGCAAGCTTGAGTATGAACAGTTCTCAGAAAGCAAATATAATGATGTTATAAAGTCCTCAATGCTGTCTCCTTCTTATTGGCATCGCGAATTGAACTTTGCTCGCTCGTAAATCACGTTGTGTTTCAATACGAAAAAATTCTCGAATTTATTTATGACGGAATTGTATTTCTTTTGGTCGGGAGGAGAAAGATTGAATGACAGAAATATATCATCTGCCTGATCACCCATTAAGTAGACTAAGGTGTTAACCTGCTCCTCTTCATTTCATTTGCTTAGCCCGGAAGCAATTCTAAAACGATCAAACCGCCGTTTTCAACGTAGCCAATCTGAAGGGTTAAATGTAAAATGTTCCGGCGCTTGAACAGTAAAGTTATTACCCGATAAACCCGCCACCGCAGGCTGTTGTTCCGAATCGTTTACCATTTTATTGATTTAAATATTCAGTGAACGACCTAATTTTTCTTTTCTCTACTTCCGACACCGCTGCCACCATGTAGTGTTTGCACGTTAATTAAAAGACGACCGATCTTAATAGTGGAGTATCGTTCTGTCCCGCTCCATCCCATAGTATATACATACATATTATTCGTAATGTAACACATAGTGTTAAGAAAGAAATCAGTCAATAAACTGAACTCATTAAGATCGGTCGTCTTTTAATTAACGTGCGAACACTACATTAATGAGTTCAGTTTATTGACTGACTTCTTTCTTAACACTATGTGTTACATTAAGAATAATGTGTATGTATATTCTATGGGATAGAGCGGGACAGAACGATACTCCACAGGACCCTATTACGCTGCGTTGCTGGACCAATTGAAGACAGAACTCAAGAAGTAGCGACCACATTTAGCGAGGATGAAGGTGCTGTTTTATCAAGACAACGCGTGAGTCTACACATGCATGGTCGCAATGTCGAAATTGGGCGAATTGAAGTTCGAATTGCTTCAACACCCACCCTACTCATCAGACCTAGCTTGGAGTAACTTTTTTTTTGTTCTCCAACTTGAAAAAATTTCTGGGTGGCAAAATTATGGGTCAAATACCTAGTTTGAACAGGCAGTAAACATGTATTTTCATACTCAATTTCCGCTATGCAGACACCAATAATGAATAAACTTAAGAAAACCCATAATGACATCTAGCAACTGTTACTTCATTTTAACCAGCCGCTATTTTGTTTCAATATTACTAGCAACTATTGACTGGATGAAATCTTAGAGATGTGATTGTTGTTCATTTTTTTCTCAAAATCCGGTGAAGGTCTAATCAAAAGTGTGGTGTCTGATGCTATGGAAAGCTAGGTTTGTACTTGTTTTACTCAATATTCTTATTTCAAACGGCCGCTATTTTTCTTTAAGATTGCTGATAATGCCCATTGAATGGATTTTCAAAGATATTTATGATATATATCTTTCCTGAAACTTTGATGCAAATCCTAGCAAACCCGTATTGTCTGACTCGATCGGAAGTGCATATTGTTCCATAGTCATGTATTGTTGTTGCTGTGATATAGGAAAAATGGGGCAGGCTGTGACGGGGGCTCTACAGGGAGACGGGAGAGCTCACCTCGGATAGTATAGTCGTGGTGATGCGTGGATCGGTTGAAAAATGGAATCATGTGGCACATTATGTCCGAGCAGTCCTTTAAAATAACAAGGACTCACCGCAGCCGGGGACGTCGGGACTGGGGGATCACTTGTCTGGCAATTCCTTTTTCCCTCTCCCCTCCTGCTGGAGGAGAGGTCTCCCAGTTTGAAGGTGCCTCACGGGTAATAAAATAAGACCTGGCCCAAACTAATATGTTAAAAGGTTCCAGGCTGAGCTCTCAGGTTGACAGTGGAGGTGCTTAGTGAGTAGTCCAGTCGGTTGCGAGCATGGAAGTCCCACACTCAAAGCGTAGATGGCATTCATCTCCCAACCACAAAAAAAAATGGCTGTAGCTTCTATAGTTTCGTAGAAAAACTGATGCGACATACAAACGGACGGAGACAGGTCTTATTAGAATACGGTTTTATATTTTAATACAAACCCCTAAAAATAGGGCTAGTGATCCTATTTATAAGTCTAGTGCTGCGTGGCTCTTGGTTAACTACTATCCTACTATCGTCAGGATCTAAAATTTCAAGAGATCAAAAACTTACTTTACCTGTATTATGATTTCTTTGAATTGAAATCAATTATTAAAAGTCTTTGAAAATAATTAGTGATTAATGATTTTGATATACTACCCCCATTATCACAGCGCCATTAATTTACTACGCATAATTTTTTATTTCATTTCTGTAGATTGGCTTCACAATGCGGCCGTTCACAGCCAGTCTTATATGGATGCCTACCTTCAATCCCTAGAGGACCCTGAAGAATTTTTTGGAGAAATTGCGAAACGACTTCATTGGAGCAAATTGTGGGACAATGTTCTAGACAACAGCAATCCACCCTTCACCAAATGGTTTAGTGGTGGATATTTGAACGCCTGCTACAATGCAATTGATCGTCACATTATAGCTGGCAAAGGGGATCATGTTGCTCTAATCCATGATAGTCCTATGACAAACACAGTGCGAAAAGTAACTTACAAGGAATTATATGAAAAAGTAAATAAAATCAAAAAATATGAACGGAAAATAGGATATAATTATGAATATTTTTTTCTTTAGGTTTCACTTTTGGCAGGCGGTCTGCAAAAGTTGGGAGTCGGAAAAGGAGATCGTGTTGTCATTTACATGCCCCTAATCCCAGAAGCTGTTATCGCAATGCTGGCTACAGTCCGCCTTGGTGCCGTACATTCAGTAGTGTTTGGAGGTAATTGTTGAATTCTTAAAATAAGGTCTCTTAACATAATCGTTAACCTTTCATATTTTAAGTGAGTTTTAGTTCAAACTGATTTTATGTAGATTTTATTAGAACTTATGAATACCCAAAAAAAACATACACCTCGTTATTTGTGGCATTGATTCATTGCGTCAGTCTTCTTTTACTGAATTTCGTGCTGTTGTGTAAATAACAACGGAATGTTTCATTAGTATTTATTGAATTCATCGAAAAATTTATGCCGAATTTCACCTTGGTTGAACTTTACTTCACCAAAATGATACGAGTGTGTATAATTTACGCAAGCAATGACTTCTTTAAAACAAAGTGAAATAGTTTTTAGAATACGAAATACTTAAAAAATATGATAGTTGTAGATTAACATTTTTTAAATCAAGTAATTAAAATTTTGCACAGGATTTGCTGCCAGTGAATTATGTACAAGAATTGAACATGCTAAGCCCACGGTAGTAATTGCATCCAATTGTGGCCTTGAACCTGGAAAAGTGATTCACTATTTGGATATCCTGCACGATGCAATCGAAATGTCCACGTGGAAGCCAATTCGAAGTATAGTTTTTCAACGTCATAATATTGTCACGTCTGTTCTGGACCCCGAGACTGATATCCTGTGGGAGCAAGTGCTGGCTTTTGGTGAACGGGCGGAATGTGTTCCAGTAGAGGCAAATGATCCGTTGTATATTTTGTACACGTCAGGAACAACGGATGCACCAAAAGGAGTTCAAAGGCCGACAGGAGGACATTTGGTAACACTTATGTACACTATGGACACAATTTATGGAATTCAACCGGGAGATGTTTGGTGGAACGCATCTGACCTTGGATGGGTAGTTGGACATTCATATATTTGCTATGGACCATTGTTGTATGGCGCGACCAGTGTTATGTATGAAGGAAAACCAGACAGAACACCAGATCCAGGACAGTATTTCAGGTGAGTTTTTATTAATGACCGTATATTATAATGATTTTCTTGTATAACTGAAAATATTCTGGTTCTGTTGTCTTTTATGGCACTACGTCCCAAGTAGCATCATGAGATTATCCTCCAATAGTAGGTGCAATTCAAATAAGTTAAATTTAATTTTCGTATGATTGAAGAATATTACGTGATAATATTTGCATGCGATTTATACCGTTTACCAGCTAAATGAATATCAATAATTAATGAAGCTAATATGTGTGATTGAAATATGTAATATGATATAAAGCGTTTCGAATAGTGAATGTGGGCAGTTAAGTGATGACTTTCTCTATCAACATCTGTCTATTCTGGAGAAGCATTCTCATTGATTTTTGTTACATTTAAAGAGATTCTTGTGTAAATGCAGTAAGACTTCATTCGTGGAAGTTCAAAAACATTCATTAATGTGCCATTCGAAAACCGAAATAAAAAAGATGGACACTGAAGATGACTCAAAGAGTCGAAACGCGAACTTCGATAAGTCGAACTGCGATTTGACGCATACAAATTTTGAGTTCGAGTTATCAATAATAACTGAACATATGCGTGTACTTTTTTGTGAATGAACATTGATGTATTTATTTCAGTAAAGGTATTTTAAGTAAGTGCCTCAATATTTAAATTTTTGAAAAAAATAACAAAAAATTTGAAACAGTACATTCAACCAGGGTTGTTGCGGATATTCACATTCGCATCCGCAACTGCGGAACTTCTGCATTTATTTTGATATCTGCATTCGCATCCGCATCCGCAAATATCAATGCGGAGTTTTTGCGAATGCAGATGTTGTGCAAGTTGTGACAAGATATCAACGCGAATCTCCGATAATGGCATGAGCTATCGAATATTCGTAGAACAACTGGTAAGAATGTTAGGACAGAAAAGTTTGGTTCGTGTAGGAATTTAGACGTGTTACGCGTATTAAGTTGTGTATTTCGTCATTGGCAATTGAAGTTTTTCATCTTCGTGAAAATTTGTTTAGTTCAGAATGTCGCCAACAACGCGAAGTGAAATTTGGGCTTACTTTAAGCCAGACGATCAAGATCGGGACAAATCGAAGTGTAAAATATGTTTCAAAACGTAATCTCGTAAGGGCCGTACAACGACATCTTTGAAAAATCATTTGAAATCGATGTATCCCGAACAATTTAAGCTGTTTCAACAAAGTTCGAATGATAAAAAATTGCTGGAAAAAGAACAAGAATCAGGTGAAATTTGGTTTATTCAGTTTTAATACAATTTCTATGACAGAAAACTTTCTTTGTGCAGAAAACAAAACCAATACAACTGTGTTATTATGTCTGCATTTTCCATTTCTTGCGTTTGTAATGCAAATGCCTTTGAGATTTTCCTTTTCTGCACATAGTCATTTTGTAGTCATTTTTAGGGTTTTGTAAAAGAAAATTTTTTCCATATCCCTATAGAAACCTGTCTGCCCGTCCGTCCGTCAATGCTCCACAGCAGCTTTTCTCAGAAACTGGAGAAGCTACAGCCACCAAATTTTGTGAACAGGTCATGAGTTTCTGGATAATGAAAGTTCTGTTGTGGAAAAAAATCTAATGATTTTGTGGGGTCTCCTCATACAAGAGTCCAATCCCCAAACATTTTTTTTGCCAAGGATAGTTGCGGTGGGTGTCAAATGAAAGGCCTTGATAAGATCTTTCGATTCAGATCTTAAAATAGCAGTTATCAGTTTTACATTTTCCCCATTAAAATCGTATAGGTAAACTTAATTTCAATGAAACTTTACATTTGAGAAGCCATACAGTAGATTCTTATATTCAGTAAATTACATGAACATTAAAGGATACTTGCGGAAGTTATATCCATTTGAATTTTTCAAATTACAGCAATATCTTTCATCAATTCAGGCACTGCATTTCCCTTTCCAAAACAAGTTATGATATATTTGTTTAATCATTTTTTTCCAGATTACGGTCCTTCTTTTCTTCAGAAGGCGAAAAAACAACTTTCTCTTGAGGAGGCAGTTCAAAGAAAAAATAAATGGGATTATAGCAATACAACATCACAAAAATAGACAAACTAATAGGCGAAATTATTGCCCTCCAAAATTTGCCCTTTAACTTCGTGGAAGGCATGGGGTTTCGAAGGTTGCTACAAGAAATAGTACCAAAATACAACCTGAGAGGGCGCAATTTTTTTACTGATTTTGTGTGTAAAGAGCTCTATGGAAAAGTAGCTAGTAAATTGAAAGAATTAATTCAAAATTTCGATTTCATGTCATTTACGGGCGATGTTTGGACGGATGCAAGTTCTAGTGGTTCTTTGCTTAGTTTGACTGGCCACGGAATATCAGAACACTTTAAGCGAGTATCAATTGTCTTGAATCGCGAGACTTTTGACGACCGCCATACTGGTGACATAATCGCTGAAAAATTCGAAAAAATGCTGCTGGAGTGGAATATTCCAAAAGAGCGAGTACATTGCATTGTTCGTAACGAAGGCTCCAATATGAAAAGAGCAATGAAATTAGCGGCATTGAACAACATCGATTGTACTGTTCATAAAATGTAATTAGCTATTCGCAGTTGCTTGCTATCTCAAGAAAATATAAGAAATATCAAGCAAAAGTGCAAAAGAATTTCCGCTCACTTCAACCATTCAACGATTGCTCAAAAACAGCTGCAAAAGGTCCAAGACCAACTGAATCAACCCAACCTTGAAATTTTTTAAGATTGCGTAACGCGATGGAATAGTTTATTTTATATGTTCGAGCGATTTATAAGGGTGAAAGACGCATTAAGCCATTACATTAATGAGCACAGCATTAACATTGACCCCGTCACGCTAGAAGATTGGAAAATTCTCGAGTGCTGTGTTGAATTGCTGAAACCTTTTGAGGAAGCCACACCCTTATATCATCAGTTAGTCCAATAATTCAAATGCTCATAAAGAAACTCGATGACTTTTTGTCAAGATGGGAATATTTTTACGCAATTCAACATGCAATTATAGCACTGAAAACAGAAATTTGTGCCAAGTTTTCTGGCTTGGAAGGGAACCATTTATTTGCAATATCCTCTTATCTAGATCCTCGGTACAAGCATAAGCTTTTCAAACCAGTACCAGAGGAAAAGACAAAAGATAAAATTTTACAGATCGAAATCCTCCATCATATTAGTACAGATTGTTCGAGTTCCAAGCAAGCTAAGAGGAGCAGGACCAGAGAATCTCCCGAACAAACTACACATACACAGCAGCCGAGACCATCCTTTCCTGATAAATCTTGCCTTAAAAGTGACTTGGCTATGGTGCTGGATTCCTCAAGTGACGACAACGATGACGAAGAAACATTTGATATCAATGACGCAGTTGCGCTTCTCAAAAAGGAATTGGTTTTGTATCGAAATAAAAAAAGAGCAGCTATATCTGCAAACCCTCTTGACTGGTGGAGCATGAATCGAAGCGAATTTAAGATGCTATCAGCTATAGAACGGAAATATTTGTCACCTCCGCCAGCAAGTGTTCCAAGTGAACAATTATTCATTGGTGCGGGGCTTATCTACGAACCTCTGCCAAACAGGTTGGAGTCTCAAAAGGCAGCAACTTTACTTTTTATCAAACATAATGCATCAATTTTTGAATTCCGTTATTAAATATTTTATAACAAAATAAACAAAAAATCCATCATCATTTCATAATAAAGAAATAACTATTACAAGTGATATTTTTAACCCTAAATTAAATTTTTCTTAAAAACCATCAACATCCACATCCGCATCCACTGATGTGCATCCGAAAATATTCGCATTCTGGATCCGCAACATCCCTGCATTCAACATATGTGTACATATAAGTCTTCGTACATGTGTACATATCAATGTTCCCATATTTATGTATATATATATATATATATATATATATATATATATATATATACATATATATATATATATATAAATATATATATATATATATATATATATATATATATATATATATATATATATATATATATATATAATATATATATATATATATATATATATATATATATATATATATATATATATATATATATATATATATATATATATAAACTATTTTACTGTGAAAAAGTCAGTTATTTTGACTGAAGACTGGATTTCATACTTTGGTTTTCAAAAAAAGCTTCAATTTTATTTAAACTATTATACAGGGAATCGGTTGTATTTTCATTGGCTTTTAAATAGGAACGCAAGAAACTCAACGAATTTTCAACCAATTCGTTTGAAGGTGGTTTCTGGAAATCATCTTCCCATTCTTCTTCCGTCGTGTCACTTTGGCAGTAAACTTCGTTGTTCAACTGTACCGGTTCGGATCTACAGCAATCGATATCTTCATCGGTAGGAAACTCCGATGTAACAATATCGTCATCTACATGTATAAAATCGTGAATGGTGCTACCCTCTTCTATACTTTTAATATTTGCCCAAGCTTCGTACTCGATTTGCAGTTGGATTTCATTCAGCCATTCACTTATGAAAATTAAGGAAATTTCATCCTCTTCTTCCCATGTGAAATGTGACGTCGATATTCCATGCGTTAGTTATATCGTCAACACAATCCATTAACGTAATGTTATTGTTTTTATTCTCTTCAAAACGTTTCAAAGATTTTTTCAAAATTCTGATCAAGTGGTTGTAACTTAGATGTCATATTCGGCGGGAAAAAAGCAAGTTTAATGCATTTTAATTTTTCCTGGATGTTTTTAGGATGGGCCGGACAGTTGTCAATAAATAGAATAATTTTCCTTCCCTGGTTTTTAAATTGTTTATCTAATTTCAATAGCCGTTCTTCAAAAAGTGCGCCTGTCATCCAAGCCTTTGAATTTGCTTTATATTCAAGGCGCAACCACTTAACACTTCGAAAGCAGCGAGGTTTGTTACTTTTACCTATTAAAAGCAATTTTCCTTTTTCTTTCCAATGTAACTCTCTGTTTACAATGTTTACCTCCTACTTCTGATTTTTAAAAATTAAGGTGTTACCTGGGAGGCATTTGAAAAATAATCCTGTCTCATCGGCATTAAACACGTCCGTGCTTGATAACCTTCTAATAAATGAGGTAAAACATCACGTCTCCATTTATTATAGTCTTCGTTACTCACCTCACTGCTTTCTCCACAAGCCTTTTTATGACATACGCCAGATCTAACATTAAAAAGACCGAAGTTTAAAGCCTAATCACTGTATAAATTTCTATATGTACCATACCAGCGTTTCCAATTATCGAGCCAACCAGTGCTTGCCTTAAAGCTTGGTTGTCCTAGTATTTCACTAAACTCCAGTGCCTTTTCTTTAATTAATCCTCCGGAAATAGGTAAATTCTGCCTTCTTGCCGATTTAAACCACTCAAAAACTGCTTTGTCTACATTTTCATACATAAGCTATTTTAGCCGCTTGATAGTCCCACTTGCACTACTTTCCATTGCGATGATAATTGAGTGCTTATTTTTTAAAATAGTTGACACTGTACTTGCTGGAATACCGTGCTTCACAGCCACATCTCTATTTCTTGAGCCACTTTCCGCTTCCTTTATAAGCTTAAATTTTTGCTCAATTGACAATGTTTTCAAAGTACGTTTTGATGACATATTAACTCACGCAAAAATGTATTCAATGTAATAAATGACAGTATTTTTTACTAAGTAGAAACTAACTCGCATGTCAAGCAAACGCCCTTAGCAAGCGCAAAACTGAACTGCCTGCATAAATATGTCAGAATTTCCTGGGGGAGTCCCCTAACTACGGTTGACTTTAATCTATTAAAAGCAACCGTAATGAGGGGACTCCCCCAGAAAATTCAACTTATCGAGTAGTTAAGACAAATTAACTCCCATTCCCTACTTCTGACGCTATTGCCAACCAATTTGGTTCGACTTATCAAAAATTCGATTTTTCGAAGTTTGACTTATCGAAGTTTGATTATATATATATATATATATATATATATATATATATATATATATATATATATATATATATATATATATATATATATATATATATATATATATATGTATGTATATAAATTGGGAAGTCTAAAAAGTATTGAGCCTTTCTTGTCACTAGATGGTGTTCGTTGTCATATATCGGGCAATACTAATCAGATTGAGTCAAACTGACATGCATTTGAAAGGTGACATTCCAGTCTATAATTTTCATACGGACACTTGTGTATTTCGTCATTCGTGTCAGAAGTTGCATTCATTTAAAAATGAGTGAAATTTCTGAAAAAATTCGTTACATTTTACAATATCACTACGATCAAAGTGAGAATGCATCTTAGGCTCGTGAAAAAAATTGTGGTGTCTACGGTCAAGATACTTTATCAAAAGCCACAGCCAAGAGATGGTTCGCTCGATTTCGTTCTGGAAATTTTGATGTCAAATATGCACCTCGCTCAGGTCGACCAATCACTGAAAAAGTCGATGAAATCTTACAAAAAGTTGAAGAATACCGACACATAAGCAGCCATGACATTGCTCAGGAACTAAATACCCATCACCAAACAGTTTTAAACTATTTGCGTAAGGCTGGATACACAAAGAAGCTCGACGTTTGGGTGCCGCATGAATTAACACAAAAAAATTTGATCGACCGGATTCCCATTTGCGAAATGCTAATAAATCGCAACGAAATCGAGCCATTCTTGAAGCAAATGATTACGGGCGATGAAAAATGGGTTAGATACGAGAATGTCCGTCGAAAAAATTATAGTAAAAAAAAGGTGAATCATCACAAACGACTTCAAAGCCAGGATTGACACTAAATAAGGTTATGCTGTGTGTATGGTGGGATTGGAAGGGAATTGTTTATCATGAGGTGTTAGAACCTGACCAAACACTCAATTCGGCTCTGTTTTGTCAGCAATTAACCAGATTGTAACAAGCAAAAAACCGGTCAGAATTGATCAATAGAAACGGCGTTGTCTTCCATAATAAGAATGCGAGACTACACACACACCTTTGATGACCCGACAAAAATTGAGAGCTTGGCTGGGAAGTTTCGATGCATCTACCGTATAGTCCAGACCTTGCACCATCAGACTACGATTTGTTTCGATCTCTGCAAAACTTCCTTAATGAAAAGAAATTCACTTCAAAAAGGGACTGTGAAAATCACTTGGCCAAGTTTTTTGCCGGTAAACCACAGAAGTTTTATACAGATGGAATAATGGCTCCATCCAAAAAATGGCAAATGATCATAGATAATAAAAGGCAGTATGTACTTAAATAAAATCCATTTTAAATAAAAGAAATATTCAATCGAAAAATGAGAAAAAAGGCACAATACTTTTTAGACTGACCGATATATGTTATATATATATATATATATATATATATATATATATATATATATATATATATATATATATATATCATACATAAATAATGCGCTTGATTGTAACTAAAGAAGGGAACAAGTAGATGGCGAAATAGTTGCATATGCTAAATTAAAGTTAAAAAGAATACTTTTTCAGTGAAAGAATTTTATTCGTTTATTTATCAAACTAAACAAGAAAGTTACAAATCATCATCATCATGTATGGCGGGCAAATCTAAGCCGGGTTTTGGCCTCCAAAAGTAGTCTTCTCCAATTATCAATTTTCTATGACCTCTTTCGCCAGTTGATCACTCCCAGCAAGGACCTGCCATCAGCTTCTATCAAGTTTTCGGTCTTCTTACTGGACGTTTGCCTTGTGCTCTATTTTTTAAGTGTTCTTTTCGGCAGTCGGGTTTCTTTCATTCTTTTTACATGGCCCGTCAATTTCAGTTTGCGTGGCTTTAGACAGGCAGACGTAGGTGGTTCATTAAATCAACTCAACTTATCGTTGTAATGTAGTCTCCACTCTGATTCTTGTTTCACTAGGCTGCAGATTTCCCGAAGTACTTTGCGTTTAAATAGTCCACAGCCTTTCTGGATTCACTTTTCAGGGTCCATGTTTCACTTCTATATAACAGCACAGGCTTAACTAGTCACTTGTAAATACGGCGCTAATTTTACCTGCGCACAACTCTGGATGTTAGAATGGGAAGTACGGCGTAAAAGACTTTGTATGCGGCGTTTCTTCAGCATCAAATCTCATCCTTTTTAACGCCTCTTTTATTCTGGATAGCTCCAAAATTCACACAATTATTCACACTTTCAAGGTTGTTATCAGATCATGTTGCACTGGAGTGTTCTTCCTCTTTGAGAAATGAATGTCGTTTTCATTTCATTAACTCTTACATCAATCCAGTCTGCTCCAGATTCCACAAGTAGGCTCAGAAATGTTCTTTTAGCATCTAAGATTGAACATGCACAATCGTGTGGACTTGACCATTAGTGTACCAGAGGCTTCAGCTGATATTTTCCTGATAATGTGTTCCAGCACAACATTAAAGAGCGTTGGGGCAAGTCCATCCACTTGTTTAAAGCCTGACTCCACTGTGAAGCTCTCTTTTTGTTGACCGTTTACCTTGACCTAAGATTTTGTGTTTAGCTCGACTTTGACATGCGGACCAGTTTTTTGGGACGCCAAACTCAAGCATTATTTTGTCCAAGGCATTAGCGCATATCATTGTCATGTTTCCAGAATTTTTCGACCACCTTCCTTTTCTAATTTTTTCGGGAAAAAATAAGACAGTAAAAATAAATTTTTTTTGGCTTGGAGGTGAAAGCTGCTTATACCCTGAATGTGGGCCTCATAGATGTGTATGAAGTCTGGGCATAGAGGTACATACAGGAGAAGTCGCTTAATACAATCAAACCCTCCGTGTACGTACACATTCGTTTTCGAAAGCTTCTGCAATTTTCAGCTGAAGCTATTTTAAGGGATGCGTAAAATTTTTCAATTGTCGAAATCAATTTCGCAATGCAAATTCAAGTCATTTATTAGCACGTTCAAATGTCATCGTAAGTTATTACTTCTTATTTCATACACAAGGCATTGTTATCTATTCGCAAACCTCCACCCTTTTCAACAAATGTCAACAAAATCATGCTTCGCGCTATATTTTCAGGAGTATTTGATCCATGAAAATTGCGTGGACACCCTTGTTTTCGAAGCGGAAGTATCAGCTGCCGTGAAGCTGTCAGTAGCCATATCCTCCGTAAAATACGAATTTCGGATTGGAAAAATGAAAAATTTTAAATGAAGAACTTATTATACGAAGAGTGAGTGAATTACAAAGTGAAGTGTGTAGTTTTTCATTATTTGTCAAAAAAAGAACTGACGTGCAGTATTTTACTTTGCTCAGGTGAGTAAAGTGTAACCAAACATAAAATTATATGAAGCCCCATCAATTTAAGTGAATATTTTACGTTTGTCCAGAACCACGCGATATTTTATTACAGAAAAGTGAAACGCCTGTATTTTGGACTTGTCCCGTGTAAAAAAAGTGGTTTCGCCGATATGTTTGATGATTTACGCGAGTGAAATACGTTTCATGTCCATTCCTTGAACATTGACATTGTCTAATAAATTGGTTTGATTAAGGACTTAATTCGTGGATGTTTCAATCAAATTAACTTTAAAGGCTGAGCTACAATGAGCATTAGCAGACATAAAGCAACTGTCAAAAAATTTGAACCCGAATATTTTATAAGGCATTGAGTACATTTGACATAAGGATGACATACGCAACATGAAAAGTTGAAATCGAACCAACTTTTTATATCAATATGTCAAATACATTGTTTACTATAAGTGGCAATGATACATTGTTGTTTGTCATTTGAAAGGGTGAGTAAAATTATATCCAGCTATGAGAAATTATGCAGTAATAGGTGTTCTCATCTGTTAAGCACAATTCCACTCTGGTATTGAAATATTTAATTTGATATTTCTTCTACGCCGTTGAAGGCTTTCATCAACAAAATTATAACACATTTTTTAAAACATAAACATCAAAATCAATTCGAAATCATCCATTTTCTTCAATAACTTTTGCCATAATGACACTTCTTCGTATCTGTCAACATCACATAAGCGCGAATCGTATGTAGGCGAACTATGTGCGCGCTAGGTAACTTGACGTTTCTTATTTTGTGTTATGTTGATTGTAGCACAGCGGTAAATCAATTTGTTTTATGGTTTCACGTTTGTGTTTTGTCCAGAGTGTATTTATTTTTGTAAACATTTTGATTTGAAGCATTTGCAGCGAGAATCATCGCGGAAATTTTTGAATTTTACGCGTCGAGCCCAACGAAAACGTTAAAGAACGTTCATGAATATTGAATATCGGGTTGTTTTGAAGTCGTGGAAAGAATCAGATAAGTGGACACGATAAAATTTTATTAAAAACATTGAAAAATACTGCAATACGAAGTGTTTTTATTTCAACACAGTGCAACGTGATCTGGGGGGCTCTAAAAGTTATTTTGGACACATGGCGGTTTAATTTGAAAATATCTGTTTATTTACCGGAAAACGAAGAAAGCCGACTTCAAAGTACCCTACAAAGAATGAAATGAATTTTATGGAAGTGGTACTAAATCACCATATAATTTCACTAATGTAGCACCGCTTTCATAAAATTTAATTCATTCTTTTTACTTTGGAGTCGGTTCTTTTTAAATTTAAGGTGAATTTCTCGAGAGAAATTTACCTATTACGTAGAGTACTTTATATATATATATACTGAAGATGACTCAAAGTAGTCGAAACGCGTCTGCTCACACAACTAAGCAAGGCCCGACGGCTTTTAAAGAAAAAAGAGGATTGGCCTGCGGATATCAAATAAACAAAGTTATTGAATATATATATATATATATATATATATATATATATATATATATATATATATATATGTATATATATATATATATATATATATATATACCAGGCTAATTGAAAAGTCCCCGGTGTGATACACAGATGGCGGTGCTAGTATTAAATCCATATGATTTTTAGTTAGTACCAACCTTCAAACGATACGTGTCAAAATTTGACAGCAGTTCGACCATTAGTTTGTGAGATATTGCGTTGTGAGTGTAGCTACTTTTGTTATTTGAAAAAAAATATGGAAAAAAAAAATTTCGTGTGCTGATAAAATATTGCTTTTTGAAGGGAAAAAATACAATTGAAGCAAAATCTTGGCTTGATGAAGAGTTTTTGGGGTCTGCACCAGGAAAATCAATCATCATTGATTGGTATACTAAGTTTGAACGTGGTGAAATGAGCACCGAAGACGGTGAACGCAGTGGCCGCCCACAAGAGGCTGTCACCGACGAAAACATCAAAAAAGTTCACAAAATAATTTTGAACGACCGTAAAGTGAAGTTGATCGAGATAGCAGCCATTGTGAAGGTATCATCTGAACATGTACATCATATCATTCACGAATATTTGTACATGAGAAAGCTGTGTGCAAAATGGGTGCCACGCGAGCTCACAATCGATCAAAAGCAACAACGTGTTAATGATTCTGAGCAATTTGAATTTTTGCATCGATATATGACAATGGATGAAACATGACTCCCTCATTTCACTCCGGAGTCCAATTGACAGTCAGCTGAGTGGATCTCACACGATGAACCGAATCCAAAGCGAGGAAAAACACAACAGTCAGCTGGCAAGGTTATGGCATCAGTATTCTGGGATGCGCAAGGTATAATATTCATTGATTACCTCCAAAAGGGCCAGACCATCAACAGCGATTATTATATGGAGTTATTGGATCGATAAAGAATGAAATCGTTAAAAAACGGCTCCATTTGACCGCGGACTTTTCAATTGGCCTGTTATATATATACAGGGTACGTACGGTATTTAAATACATGCATAAATGTGACTATAACTTACTCATTTTTTTTTTAATTATTTCCTTTTCAGATAAGGAATGGCGGACTAGAACATCACTCAAGAAATGAAGAGACATGTTGTTATCGTCGCTATATGTGCGAACCATACAGATTTAGAGATCTCTAATTTTCTTAATTGCGCCCGTTCTTTCGTGCATAAGGTTCGCCGTGAACTGGAAGCATCAGGAGGCGATACAGAATTGGTTGCAAAACGCAAAAAGCACGAACAACGTTCCGACACTATCCGATCTGCAGAATTTTTAGAGCAAGTGCAAGCGATCATAGACGAGAACCCTTCAAAATCAATGAGGGTCTTTGCGAGTGAGCTTCACGTTTCTGAGCGCCTTATTCATAGAGTTGTCCACGAAGACCTTCGGTATAAGTCTTACGTGATGCGCAGAGGACAGTTCAAGTCGGAACGTACACGGGAACAGAGAGTACTCCGATCAAAACATCTATTAAACAAAATACACCCTGAGGTGCCCAAAATGTTATGGTTTTTTTCTGACAAAAAAAAAAGACCAATCGCAGAAATGACAGATAGCTATGTTCAAATCCTACGGAGGTTCCTGTTTTTTTTTTTATTTCAGATCTATTTTACAGAAAACATTCCAATTACAAAATAGATAGACAAAAGGCTAACACAAAAGAAAGCTACAATTTAACGCAAAATAAACATTATTACAAAAGATATGAACGAAAGATAATTAGGCAAAATTGAAAAAGGTAACGCAATAAAAATTAAAAATTAAGAATCCTACGCAGCTTGGACTTGAACACTGCGAGCGACTCCAAAGGAGGACCAAGCTGGAGGTATTCATGGTCTCGGACGAGTCAGGCCAATGGGGCTTGAAAATAAATATCTGTACGCGCGAAAGGAATCGTGTAAAAATGAGTAGATCTAGTTCTAGATGGAGGGCGTATGCAAATCGCGTTGATAAAAAACCTCGAGTAAGCTTAAAGAGCAAACATTGGTCGAGGTATTGTCGCCTCAACTCCAAGGAAGGGATGCCAAGGTAGATAAGACGTTCGCTATATGGACGGTAGGATAGTTTGTATTTATAGAAAAGCGAGCGAGTAAATTTTCTCTGTGCGGATTCAACGGCATTCGAAAGGTATGTGTGACGAGGAGACCATATTTGACATCCGTATTCTAGAATAGAGCGAACGAGTGAGATAAATAGACGGACACATGTTTGAGTGCTAAAAGAAGTGTGGGAACAGCGCAGAACAAAGCCTGCGATTCGAGCTACTCTAGATGTCATATGGCCGATGTGGCGGTCGAATTTAAGATGTTTGTCAAACGTCACACCAAGATCCTTAAAATGATCAACTGATAAAAGTACTGAACCTTTAATCTCATAGTCGTAGCTTAAGGTATTTAGTTTATTGGAAAAGCACATATGGAAACATTTAGGAACGTTGAGAGCAAGACGATTGATACGACACCATTCGTCCAATACATTAATGTCATTTTGGAGTATCAAGCAGCCATTCATCGAGCGAATGATCCTGGAGATTTTAAGATCGTCTGCTTAGAGAAGACAGTTTGAAGTAAAAGTACTAGGAATGTCATTGATGAAAAGGTTGAATAGGAGAGGGCTTAGGATAGATCCCTGTGGCACGCCAGAAGTCTGAGCGAAAGGAGCAGAAGAGCATCCGTTCCAAATTACTGAGCAAGAGCGGTTATGGACAAAGGAACTAATCCAGGTAAGGAGGGGACTAGATATTCCGTATTTACCAAGTTTGTATAATAAAGTTTGATGGTCGATGCTATCGAACGCTTTGGCGAAATCGGTATAAATCACGTCAACTTGGCAGCTAGAATCTAGGGCAAGAGCTATGAAATTGGAAAACTCTAGTAGATTAGTAGTGGCTGAGCGACCTTTTATGAACCCATGTTGCTTAACGGAGAGATTTGTATGGAAAGCATTGTAAATTCTGGATTGGACAATCCTCTCTAATATTTTGCCAAAGGATGGGAGGAGAGATATTGGCTGATAATTCGAAACGGAATTGCGGTTGCCGGATTTATGGATGGGGAAAATATTAGCACGTTTCCATGCATCTGGGAAAACACCAGTCGAAAGACTCAAATTAAAAATCAAGGATAGAGGAAAACTCAGAGAAGAGCTTAGCGATTTAATGAAGAAGTTGGGAAGGCCATCAGGTCCCATAGATCCACTTGCATCTATCGAGGCGATGATATCTTCCACTTCTATTGAATCGGTAGAGATAAAGGCGAAATTGAAGGGAGCTGGGCTACAGGAATTTATGGAGCAAGGCGAGGAGGATCTGAAATTGGATGACAAAAATTTGGCAAAGAGATCGCATATGTCTTGATCATTAGATGCTGTTTTATTAAGCAATGAAACTGAATTAGGAAGAGTGGTGGAAGATTTAAGTGAATGAACATATGACCAAAAGGATTTGGGGTTATTGGAGCAGAAGGAGGCTTCGATGGACTGGTAAAAGGCAAGTAAAGCTTCAGAAATGCCTTTTTTGGCATCAGATCGTAAAAGTTTATATCTTAAAAGATCTATATTGGACCTCGAACGAAAGTAGATTTTACGGGCTTTGTCTTTCACACGCAGTACTTGTGCAACCTCAGCATTGAACCAAGCTGGATTCTTATGACTTGGTGTACGAGTCAATGATGTGAACTGAACAATAATGTTGAACAGCGAAGAGTAGAAAGATTGTACAGCAAGTTCAGGATTAGTTGGATCCAAAATCGAAACCCAATCAATGTTCGCAAGAATTGATGATATTCCTTCGTAGTTTGCTTTAAAAAAGTTAAAACAACGAGGGTTTGATTTCCGGTGCAGACGTATTGAATGCAGCGTTAATTGTGTTTCTAATGGGGGATGATGAATATCCGGTATAACATACGGGGACACCGCAAGAGAAATTGGACAGACGGAAGAAGGATTATTCGACAAAATGTTGTTATGCACACAAAATTTCCAGCCACTGTTATGGTTTTAGGTGTTGTCAGCAACGAAGGATGTGTTATGCCACCACACTTTTTTAATTCAAGGACTTCGAGTGAACTCTGCTGCATACATCGAAGTTTTGGTGACGGTAGTGAAACCCTGAGTAGACAATGTTAATGGAGGCAGACCATGCATTTTTCAACAAAACTCTGCTCCTTCACATAAAGCGATGGCGACACAAGATTGGATGGCCGAAAATTTTCATGACCACATAACACCGAACCTATGGCCATCTAGCTCCCCAGACCTTAATCCTTTGGATTATTACGTGGGGCGTAGTTGAGCGCGAGACCATAAAGCGTCCTCATAATACTACTTCTTCACTGAAGGCTGCTATTAATGCCGTTATGGTCAATATGAACAAGAAGAATTTGATTCGGGCATGTAATCATTTCCGGACCTGGATCGAAGAGGTTATTGCTGATAATGGCGATTATATTGAATATCTTTATAGCCATATATTAATTTAACGTTGTATAAAAAAATTCCTGAAATTTCATTAAATTTTACAAGCTAATTAATTTTTCTCTCAAGTTGTCCTCAAAAACCGTACGCACCCTGTACAATATACATATATATGGAGTTCTCGTATCATTACTCAGCTTATTTACTGATTAACTTGAGTTCTCTCAACGGTGAATATTTAACTTGACTAAAAGCAATTTAAACTACGACTTACGATTTCCATATATCCATTGAATTGAGAATTATTTCAATGCAGTCCAATTTCATACGCATGGCGTCAATGGAAACAGGGAGATCTTAAAAAATAAAGTTTTAACTACTTTGCATAATAGCAAAGCCCGTCTAGTATTAACATTCAAATGAAACTCATCCCATAGATGAATAAATAACGCTTCAATCGCGTGTGTGTAAATCAATTTTGACTAGGTTAAAGGCGACATTTCATTGCGTTTCCTCATTCATATTTATTGAAAAATTAAGAATGCTTCTATAAAATATGCTCTGCCATTTCCTTTTAGAATATCCTGACATGTTTGTAAAGAGTCATATTTAATGTTACTATAAGTCAAGCGGATGAGCAGAGATGAGTGAAACTTTTCCTAACAAAAGGAATAATCAGTTTTCTGGGAACTTACTTTTGATTTGCACTAAATTATTATTATTATTAATTAGTTTCTGAGTGAATTTCTCGACAGAAATTTTAGGATTTTAATAAATTAAGGAATTTTTAGCTTAATATGAAAAACTATTACGATTAGAAAATCAACAAATGATTAAATTAGTAAATTTTTCCATTAACAGATTAATCGATCAACACAAGATCAACGCTGTGTTTTCAGTACCCACTGCATTTCGAGTTATTCGCCGAGCAGATCCTGAAATGCAGTATGGTGCAAAGTACTCCCTTAAATCCCTTCGTACTATTTTTGTTGCTGGCGAACATTGTGACTTGGAAACGAAAACATGGGTAGAGAAAACATTCAAAGTTCCAGTATTGAATCATTGGTGGCAAACAGAGACAGGATCAGCTATTACTGCAACTTGCTTAGGACTAGGGCACAGTCTGAATCCTCCAAAATACACCACTGGATTACCATTCATTGGATATGATAGTTAGTATTATGATTTCTGTTTGATTTTCTGTATTTAATGTTCTACACAGTCAAGGTCCTGCGTCCTGATGGAAGGGAAACAGAACCTTGTGAACTAGGACGGATTGTATGTAAGCTCCCATTGCCTCCAGGAACAATGTCAACACTTTTTCAAAATGATGAGCTCTTTAAGAAGATATATTTTCAAAAGTATCCAGTACGTATGATTTGACCAAGTGTTTAATTATTAATACGAGTATATCGAATGGTGTGTAGGTATTAATATATTGTCCTAATTCAGGGATACTATGATACAATGGATGCTGGCTACAAAGATGCGAATGGCTATGTGTTTGTGACCGCTAGGGATGACGATGTTATAAATGTTGCTGGTCACAGAATTTCAACGTCGAGTTTGGAGGATGCCGCCTTGCGACATCCTGATATTGCAGATGCAGCAGTTTTTGGAGTTCCAGAGTCCACTAAAGGTCAAGTTCCTCTGTGCTTATATGTTGCTAAGAACGGTTCGTTGTTAGATATTTAAAAAATTGTAAAGCTTTAAAAAATTAATTATTATCTAGGTTGTGAAAAGCCAGCTGCGAAAATTTCAGTCGAAATAATTGAAATTGTAAGAAACATAATTGGACCTATTGCAGCGTTTCGACTCGTTGCTCAAGTTGCAGCATTACCAAGAACGCGGTCAGGTATGTATTTTAAAAATCTTTTCAAGAAACTTTTTTATTTCTATTTAATTTGTAGGGAAAACAATTAGAAAATCTTTGGCTGATTTTGCTGCTAATAAGACTGTTATTCTACCAGCAACAATTGAGGATGCATCTGTATTCAAGGATATTCGACGTGCGCTACAAAGTTTAGGATATGCAATGAACTCTCCAGATCCAATTATAGGCTTACGAAATGCAAAACAAATTCCCCCTGCCTAGTATTTATTTATCATAGCATTTAAGTGTATATTTCAAACTATTTTTAATTATAATATTTAAATCATTTATATTCGAATAGT
Organism: Odontomyia ornata; assembly: GCA_963969285.1. Classification (NCBI taxonomy): domain Eukaryota; kingdom Metazoa; phylum Arthropoda; class Insecta; order Diptera; family Stratiomyidae; genus Odontomyia; species Odontomyia ornata. Next base: position 38,560,919 of record OZ017738.1, on the reverse strand, counting down.
ACGATTAAATTGGTTCGAAGTATTTGGTGAGGCTTAGTTAGTATGTATGATTGTTAAATAAAATAAATTTAAAAAAATACTTATGCATTTGTTATTACCGTATTGCTCCACTTTATGTCTTTGTTATAAAAGGTGTGGTCTAGACGGTATCCTTGTATTAAATATCGCTAAATCGAGCTAGATTTATATTTGACCTACAAATCGGCCACTGGGGCAGGGACTCTGCTACCTAAGGCCAGGTTATAAAAACGGTAGCGCCGAGTAACGGACGAATTATGTTCTTAATCACTTAAGTTTGCAAAAAAACAAAGTTTCCGACTGAACGAAAATAATTTTTTCCTTTTTCACGGTTATAACAATATTGATACAGAAATTTCCAAGGGCTTTTGAAGAGACGGGTCGTCATTGAACGCAAACGAAGTGTTCATAGTTACAATGAATAACCTTTAATTTTGTATCATCATAAAAGTTCACTTACCTACAATTCACTTATCACATTGCTATTAAATCATATACGAGGGTGGTTCAAATATGATGGAGACAAACGCTGTGGATGGCGCGCATGTATGTTTGTGATAGCTGGATTGCTTACAAACAGTGTGGCATAGTTTTCGTCGGGAGTGCTTGTTTCACGCGTGTGCTACGATCGTGAGCGAACGTTTAGTGCCGAACGTCCTTGCGCAACGTATTGTTACTCGTTTTTTAGTGTGGGAAGGCATAAAAACACGGAAATTTTTCTGCGCTTGCGAAATTAGTTCGCTAGTGAGTGCCTGATTAGGGGTGCTGTGTTTAAATGGGCCAAAGCATTCAAGAATGGCCGCAAAACCGTCGAGAATGAGCCGCATGATCGTCGACCGCGAACCAGCATCACACCAGACAATATTTGCCGCGTAGAACAGCCCGTTTTGGAGGACTGTAGGATGAATGTTCGAGACATTTCGGCTGAACTCGGCATCAATATTGGTAGTGTAGGGTCTATCATCATGAATACCTTCAATATCGCAAAATAACGCTCGAAACGGAGGACAGCACGAAGTGCGATTCTTCTCCAGGATAACGCGCGCCCTCATACCGCGCGTCTCACGCTCGATACAATCTCGAAATTGGGGTGGGAGGTACTGGAATACTGCCTTCTACAGTCTGGACTTATCACCCTGCGACTACCACATGTTTGGACCACTGAAAGAAGCCCTCGGAGGTCAAGGATTCAACATCGAGACGAGGTAGAGAAGTTCGTGCTCACACGGCAGTCCGAGTTGCCCAAGGAATTTTTGGATACTGGCATCAAAAAGTTTCCAGAAAGGTGGACAAAATGCGTAACTTGTAAGAGGGAGTACCTACCAAAGTTTAAATATTTGTAAATTTTTTCGATAGTAAATAAACGTGTCAGAGCATTCGTCTCGATGATATTTGAACCACCCTCGTACTTTCCTTACATTTTTTTGTTCAGTTACTATTGATTGTCGATATCGTTGAACTGACCTGTATAAATGTCATTCGCTCTGATGTTGCATTTCATGTTCACTCCCCTTTAATTGTTTTGATTTCAAACGTTGACCTAGGCAATTTACTTCTGATCGATGCACTTGTACATTTAGCATATTCTTGTATTATTCTTATGTTGAAATTGGCTTTAGACTGAGCATTTTTCATATTATGAAGAATTAAATCGTTAAACCATTGTTTTATTACGCAGAATATCCCTTTTGTGTACAGTTATTTAGCGCATCGATAGTTACACGGTTCAAGTTCCACCATAACTTAGTTGAATCATCGGTGTTTTTGGTGGACAGTTAATAATTGAACGTCGATAGTTACACAGTTCAAGTACCGTCGTGACTTAAGTAAACTGTACATGTTTAACTTGGTAGACATTAAACTTCGATAATTCCACGGTTCAAGTGCCGTCGTAATTCAGTTGAATTTTAAGTGTTCAATTTTGTGAGCATTTAACATTTGGTGACCCCGATGGGATAATAATTATAAAAACTAAGAGGCAAGAAGCCGCAAAAAGCATACATTGCTGTGTTTTGCTGCTTTTCCACTAAAACCGTACACTTAGAGCTTGTAGGAGATTTGACAACTGAATCTTTTCTGGGAGCCTTGAAATGATTTATTGGATGACGAGGACACTGCCAGCATTTGCATTGCGACAATGCTACAAACATTATGGGTGCACAAAATCAATTGACTGAGATCACATCAATTATTCACTCTGATAAAAGACAAGCAGAAATTACTAAGACATGTAGCAGAAAAGGTAACAACTTCCACTTCATTACTCCAAAAGCACCTCATTTTGGAGGGCTCTGGAAAGATGCCGTCAAATCAGTGAAAAAGCTCGTAGTGCCGATCATTTCAAAAACATCTCTTACGCATAAAGAGCTCGAATCAGTTTTAATTGAAATAGATGTCGTGCTGAACTCAAGACTTCTTACACCAATATCAGCAGATCCAAATGATCTGAATGCACTAACTCCTGGACATTCTCTTATAGTTCAAGTTGATCCACAAGCCCAGCCAATACACCTAGGGCTAACGAAAAGGTGAAAGCAAGTAACCCTAATAGAACAAAATTTTTGGAAACGATGATCGTGTGAGTACTTGCACGAATTGAAAGTGGAGAGAGCAATGCAAAAACATCTGGCCAGATACAATGGTCATCCCAAAAGATGATGAATTGCCAGTTATGCGGTGGCCATTAGGAAGAATTTTTCGAGCATATGAAGGAGATGAAAGTCTAGTTCGGGCATGCAGACGTTAAAAAAACAGTACAAGATCGCTTCTGATGAGCGATTCACCGGCTTGTACATTTACCCTTAGAAGAAGAACCCTCCAAACTCATAGCAGAGACCAGGAACAGAAAATTCTCGATTCGAATGAAGAATCTTATCAACCAAGGAAAAAATTCTATTGGTGGACTGCTTTCGACGATACTCTTGGTAGGCTTGATGCTACCAGCCATACTATGAACCAGTCAGATTTAAGGATATTGAGCCTAACCCCGGCGTTTACTTTGTGGTCTTGGCAAAGTTAGGTTTATTACAAATGATCGGAAACTCATAGTTTATTACGACTTAGAACCACATTGGACAGAAATGGCTTCAGTTCTGAATACAACCAAACACTGTGACATCTATGCAAAAGTTTCACAAAAAGAGCACATGTAAGCAAATGGTCGAATAATTTGAGCATCCCAAAAAGGAATTACAATTGCATAATTGCTTATTCCTAACCACGCGCCATAAAAGATGAGTACTAAATTAGTTGGAAACGTAGCTAACTCCCTGTTTGGCCTACTTGATTCGGCATATGCTGATGAAAAGACATACAATTGGCGCAGTGCGAGAGAATGAGCAAACACTATAGGCGTTATTCAGAAATCAAACCTCGATTACTGATTCAACGATCAACATCATGAGGGGGGCCAGGTTACTCCCGCGGAAAAATTCAACGCAATCAATGACCAATTGAGTCTTATACTGAACCGGGTTAACGACAACAGTGATGGTACAAACCAATTGAAAATTTACCAACTTCTCACATCACTCTCAATTCAGATAACAACAGTTGTGTCAACCTTACATTGCACACACTCAGCAATCGCAGCTACATTGATCTATACGCATCACGGCAGAATGAACCTCCTGCTGTTATCACCACGACAACTCAGTAAGGAAATTGAAAAAATTAAGCAATATCTTCCAGCATACACGTATTTGCCAGTACATCAAGATTATATTGTCCAAGTATAAAAACTTATAACAGTAACAGGTGCCGTACTAGGTAATAACGTGGTTTTTGAGGCAAAATTACCGTTAATTGATCAAAACCAATTCAATCTTCTAAGGACTATACCCCTACCATCTAAGGGTAACAGCACTTTCGTCACCATAAAACCTTATGCTTCATATCTTGCGATAAACTCATATAAAGACCAATACGCTCAACTGACATAAATTAATTTAACCGCTTATACCATTACAACAAGGGAAACCAATATATAAACAAGGAGTAGACTTTTGTGCATGCGAGATAAGCCTTTTTAGCAAACTGATCTGTAGGAATTGTGTGTTTAACCCAGTACAAGATAGCCCTGTATGGATCAAGCTATTCCGCGAAAACAATGGATTGTGTCATGAAGGGCCCCTACATAGATACCGCCACCTGCGACCGAAGAAGACTTGAAGTGACACCACTCAAGGAATCTGGACTACTTATTATTGATCCAGATTGCGAAATTAAACATGACCAAGTAACAATTCAAGGGCATCGCACGTTTGCCAGCAACAGCTCAGTCTTATATTCAAGGATCAGCACCCTGGAGAACATAGCACCTCTAGAAAGACTAAACCTAATCCTAGCGCAAGGTACACAGCAACATCCGCACCTAGAGGAATTACTTGCTCTGCAACGATTTGTGAAGGACAATCAATTTACAGAATTACCGAACAAGATTCAGTTTCATACGACCCATCATTTGACGTTTCGATTCTTAGCGTTACTGATAGCCATCGTGTCAACAGGGTGCAGGCAATGGAACCAATCAGCCTATTTAATGCTCTAAAACACCTCTTTATTTAAATTACTTTTTATGGAATTGTTTGCAGCTACATATAAATGAGTTGCATATTTTGAATAATAATTTTTTCTGAGAAATTATTAGAGAAGAAAAATGTTAGAAGAAGGTGGTTTCGACGTGTGCACTAATTCTCCTCAGGCCATCACTCTTAGATACACACCGGTGATGGCGACCACCATGCTCAGAGGTGAGGGAGTTACTTTTTAATTTTTCTACTTATGCAAACTCAATATGTTTTTGTATCTGCAAGTTATATTCAAGGTTAATTTCTCTTGTAAGTACTTGTATTAGCTAAACTTTTTTAATTGGATCATTTCACCCTTTTCACATCAACTTAATGTAAATCTATACGACAAATTTGCTCTACATTTGAAGCTTATCTAACGTCGCGCGGATATCGATCACTCTTTCGGATTTACATTAAGTTGATGTGAAAAGGGTGAAATGATCCAATTAAAAAAGTTCAGCTAATACAAGTACTTACAAGAGAAATTAACCTTGAATATAACTTGCAGATACAAAAACATATTGAGTTTGCATAAGTAGAAAAATTAAAAAGTAACTCCCTCACCTCTGAGCATGGTGGTCGCCATCACCGGTGTGTATCTAAGAGTGATGGCCTGAGGAGAATTAGTGCACACGTCGAAACCACCTTCTTCTAACATTTTTCTTCTCTAATAATTTCTCAGAAAAAATTATTATTCAAAATATGCAACTCATTTATATGTAGCTGCAAACAATTCCATAAAAAGTAATTTAAAAAAAGCTATCGGAGTCATCCGAAAGAGTGATCGATATCCGCGCGACGTTAGATAAGCTTCAAATGTAGAGCAAATTTGTCGTATAGATTCACATTAAGTTGATGTGAAAAGGGTGAAATGATCCAATTAAAAAAGTTTAGCTAATACCTCTTTATTATTGCAATACCAAAAACATTGTCCTATAGTAATAAATAATAACAATATAAAGTAAGAAATAATAATATCCATTATATTTAAGACAATTGAATATGTACTCGTAAATAATGAATTATATAAATAATGAATGCTGACAAACGCAACAAGATTGTTGATCAACACAAATACTAGCGATGGTGTTTGAAACCAACCATAGATAGTACGTGTAAACAGGGCTGCGTTTAAGAATAAGCACAAGCCTAAGACTACCTATAGGCCCTTACCAACCCAGCAGGAAAGCAAACTTTGAAAAAATGTGTACAAAATATAAGAGCAAAAGAAAAAATTTCAGGATCAATTAGAAATAAAAGAAAACCGACTTTACAGTGCCCTAAATAAGTTGAAATAAATTTCACGGAAGTAGTGCCATATTCTGATACTCTAACTATCTCGAGAGGGTCCGAGAGGGGCTGTAGTGCTACAAAGAAGAAGAATAAGTGCCATATCAGTTATAGTAGAAAGAGGTGTGTAGATATGTCCGTAAAGGACAACTGTGATGTTTACTGCCTCAGCAAGCTATGATTTGGGCTTGCTGGAATGATTTTGCCTGGTGACGCGTACGCATGCTGTCTGAGAAAGGCAGCCGGGTGGATTTGGTGCCCCCCCACCCTCCCAACTGGATCGAAACCCAGGTAAGTGGGTCATTTTTCAGGGACCTATAATCCTTTGGGGTAAAAGCCCCCAACCCAGACGGAGAAGACGGGCGACTCTACATTAGAAGATGTATCCCCTCACGATGCGACTCCTCGCTCCTTTCAGAGATAGAGAAAGAAGATCCAGTTTTAACGTTTTCTCAACGTAGGCGTTTAATGTTTTACTTAGTTTAACTTCAAACACCTTGCTGATGTTAGGCAGCAAGCTGATTGGACGATAGCTTTAAGGACATGAATTCTTTTCCTTTCTTCAAGATCGGAAATATCTGAGCCTTTTTCCACTCATTTGGGAAATATGAATTCTTCCACATGTTGTTGAACAATATGCAATAATTCCTAATAGCCACCTCAGGCAAATGTCGGAGAACTATATTTGGAATACCGTCGGTACCACATGATTTCTACAGTACAAATCTTCATAGTTGACAAAATAATCAATAAGTTTCAAACTCGTATGAGGTCAGATGTTAATGTTTCATTGAAATGAAGAATTGATTGGCCGTTCAGGCTTGATTTAAAGTCGATAACTATTGCTTCAACGATCTTTGAAAATATTTGATTCCTCTCTTATGGTTTGGTAGATAAACCAATTCAAAATGTGCTTCAATCAGAGCAAGTTTCTGCAATCTATCACATATAATGTTGTCTTATTCTTTCCGGAGTCGTACTATTAATTTCGATACCAGCCTTATCGAGAAGATTTATTTCATCAGTAGCGACTCCAAGATTCGATATCTTCACTTGAGACTTCTTACGGAATATGCTGTTGACTTTTGCAGAAACGACAGCTGGGTCCTGTGGGCTAATACCCCTCAGTTCTTTCACCCATTGATTGCTGAAGTATGAACAAATTAAGTTCTGGACATTTTCAGGTATAATGTCAACAAAGCCAACGAGGGATGGATGTGGTCCGAAAATCGTCGATAAATACTGTTGACGCGAGTGAGAAGAAGGCTTTTCGATCTTCTTAACCTTGCTATGGTTGGTGTTTCATATCCTTCCATATTGTTTCAATGTTTAACGTTGGGAACTACTTTTTCAATCGTTTCCAATGTCAGCTTCTCTAACTTCGAGAAGTAGAGATCTACTTCATCGTTAGTTACATTCCTGTCATTAAGAACCATTGGACATGAGTTGCCATCATCAGAAGCAGAATATTGCTTCTGGTAACCCATACTAAACTTCTTTTGAAATTTTCCCCATCTGTTTTTTCGAAATTCAACTAATATTTTTCATGTTGAACTGGAATGAGGAAGAAATCATCCCTTTGATGATTGACTTCCATTACGATTTTATGGTCGCTATCATAACGAAGCACCTGCAATTACCATTGAAGACTTCTAAAGCTGAATTCAAGTCTTGCGTCAGCAATGCGGAGTTCCAGATATGAATTTATTCTAGGGTATAGTGGGAACTCCGACCCATATAGGTTGCACCTGTATTCAATTTGGTTCTCTGTTATCCACGATTTCAGAAATACAACTCTTGGATTATTGTTGGCGTTCAGCCATGATGTATGCAGGGCATTCAGGTCACCAGCAAGAATAAAATAACTATGGAGCTTGTTTGATTCGAGTAAACCAAACAAGGAATTGAGCTCTTCCTTGAGCTTGAGAACGTTTTGACCTGTTGTATAGATAACGAAGAGATTATCCCCACCTGGCAGTGAAATCTTGATAACGGACACTTCTAGAGATTCAACTCTTTTGAATTCAACTTTTTCAATATTTTGGAAATAATAGGGTCTTCGAACCAATATCTTGGTACCACCTGCCCCAGCACCGTTTACCCTATCGTTTCTTACGAATTCAAAACCCTTGAATATCATGGAGTGCCATGAATTGAGGTGGGTTTCTGTGAGAAGCATGATGTCAGGCTTTTGCTTAGCAATGAATTAAAGGAGATAAGCACGCCGATGTATAGTAACAATTGGGTTGACGTTGATCAAGATGAGATGAGTCCTATCCATAGGGGTGTGACTTAATGACAAGTTTTTTTTGAGGCATTTGAGAGCCCTAAATGCTGATAAACCAAATTAATTTTCATATCTTGCTTATCGATACTCTCCGATGCTGATGAATTTTGAGTAGCAGCTCATTTTTGCCACTTAAATTTTTTACATAATTTACAGCATTTTTTGCTGGTCCTGTAGCGGCAAGTGCAAATGATACTCCGGGCTTGACGAAGTTTGGAGCTAAGACACTGTGGTGCAGTTGTGTTTGTTTCGGGACAAATTTAACTCTTGCACCTTGATATCGCGAGCATCCTCGACATGATGCCGGATGACCAAAAACACCACAGTTAACACAGTATAATTCCTCTTTTGACTTCGTCTGAGCCAATTTGCAATCACCGGGAACATGAACGTCTTTGCATTTGACACACCGATAATACGTGGAGCAGTTGGCAGCCAAATGACCAAACCTTTGACACCGATAACACTGGTTTACTTTCCTTTTCTGGAGGTGTTCTCACCCTACCACTCGGGAGTTCGAGTATCTAATTTGTTGAAGAGCACTTGGACTGCTCTTATTTGAAATCTGTACCAAATAAAGTGGTAGATTCTTCTTTTCAACCGTCAATCTTCTTATCGCGAAGGTTTCAACGGAAACTAGTTCAATTTCAGGTGCAGCTTCCTTGAGCACCTAAAGAAGATCAACGGTATCTTCTCCGCAGTCCAAGCCCGTCAACAGAAACGTTTGGTTCTTCTCGCTTTCCGGGGTATAAGTGAGGTGCGGAGCCCCCCCCCCCAGAATTCAGTGCATTTTTAGCTGAGTTGAAATTGACCAGTGATTTTGTTCTAATTGTTAATTTTTTTAAATCTCGAAATTGGTTAATTTATTTTTGGCTGCCAATAGCCGAACCATATCCTTTCCACTTTGAACGAACACGGTAATTGACGGAATTTTCTCTGTATTTTTGGAAAATTTGAGAGGAACCAGCAGAACTGCGAGCTATTTTCTTCTTCTTATTTTTATTTTTTAAGTACTACATAAAATTATCATTGTTATCTTGATGAGAATTACCTTCAATACATTCTTCAATGACCATTTCTTATTGTAGTCCGTCCAACGCTGCATGACAGTTTTGGCTATCGTTAGTGCCTCCAAAACTTAGTATTTCTTCTGAGATAGGTTGTTTAACAGTTTTCTTTGCCTTAGTTTCCATATTGATTTGCTTTACCGGTTCAGCATCTTGAGTTTGCATTCCTTTTTTGAACATATCTTCGAGGGTTTTAGCCTTAGTCTCAATTCGTGATTTTCAACTCGAAGTCGAGTCACTTCTTGTTTATTTCAACTATTTGAGTTTTTTTTTTTTGAATTGTATGTCTCCTCGGGGTTCCCCAACGGTGAGAAGCCATCGGGCTCCCTCATACCAGCAGTCCCGAGTTAATCTTTAGATTATTTCCTTTTATTGATCTATCGAAGTAAAATAATATTCGATATGATTCCGTTGGTCGATTCCTTCGACGATAAAAGCTTTTTCCAATAAAAATTATAATTTGCTTTGGACCGACTCTAAAAAATTAATTTAATTTTTTGAAAAATTGACAGGAGTGAATTAAAAACAAGTCTACATGCAACCAAGGCTAGACGTAAAACTCCTATCAATTCCGGCCCAAACACATGAATGCTTCTGGAGGAATGAAGCCAGTAGCAAGGAAATTCTCAATATACCAGTCTGTAGGGCAGAACAACTGCGAAATCAAGAGGTTTACACTCCCAGTTATAGATCTTGCGATATGATTCCGAAGAAGTTTCAATATGAAGATATCGACTCTTGTCACTTTAGCAGGTTCCTGGTTGAGAGTTGAGCCAGTAGACTCCAATTTTTCAACTTAAGACCTAATCACACTTTCGCTGGGATACTGCATTAATAGCCGACGATTAGTTATTTATATAATAATTTCTTACACAGAATGCACGCTGCATACTCGTGAAATCGCTATAGAGACTAATTTCCGAGACTTGAAGTATTCATCCCCACCTCATTGTGCACCTCTCTCGCATTTCATACCAACAGAATACAGTTTTTAAACAGTTTTTACGCCATTCTGGCTTACTATTTCTACTTTTGACTTATAAATCACTTTTATGTAGTTATAATTTGAATAATAGCTGATTCATAATACTAACACTTTGAAATTTTAGTTTTCATGAGAATAACTTTCTTTAGTTAACAATTTGATGGGTCAATATCTTTGCAATTTAAGCAGTTATATCCCAGGCAATTTGATGTTTGCTAAAGTATAATACATAGCTGAACCAAACCTTTCCCGCTTAAGATTCTACATCTAAAACCAATGCCACATTGTGGTTGTGCTCAGTTTTGTTACTTTCTAGAATTTGAAGATACATACACTAATACTAGATCAATATGAGTGCCGTATAATTGAGCTTATTTGCGCCTCCTTTGGCATCAACCGTAGCTCTATTGTGCAAAACAAGAGCACCAAAGCTTTTAAATTTTAATTGTCTTATTGTAGCGTTAAACGTTTAACGCAACCTTGTTGGAAGTCGCATTAGAAGTTTCACTTCAAACATTTTTTCGTAAAAATACAGTGGCTCACAGCTTATTTGATGCAGTAACATTTTCAAAGCTAAAAGCACTATAACTTCTGTATTAGAAAAGGTATTGAAAAAATTTAAACTGCAATAAATTAAATAAAAGCCCTTTTTTAAAAATAACAATTTAATTTATTTCAACAATTGATTCTTAAATAACTAAATAACAAAAACAAAATTAAAGGAAAAATTTTATGTCACAGCTTAATTGATGCAGTCCACGTTTTCCTTAAATTTATCCATGTAGAGGATTTCCAGTTCAACACTAATATTTCGTATGGTTTCCTTTTTGGCTCAAGACAGCTTTGAGTCTATTTGGAACAGATTCAACCAGCTTTCCTGTCATTTCTGGGGTTATTTTACTCCATTCTTCTAAAAGAGCTTTCTTTAAATCAATTTTGTTGTAAATTGCGTGGTTACGAATTTTTTTCTCCAGAAAAGCCCATAAATTCTCAATTACATTTAAGTCGGGTGACTGTGCCGGGGGAGCCATCAAATGAGGACAATTCCAAATAAGCCAAGATTGCACGATTTCTGACTTATGTTTAGGGTCATTACCTTGGTAGAATCTGAATTCACGACGGATTCCGAGTTCGTCAGCACTTTGCAGGAGATTTTCCTTTAGGATATTACTGTACATGATCTTGTTCATGTTTCCTTCAATAAAGGCTAGCTTCCCAACTCCGGCTGCTGACATACAGGCCCAAACCATTACGCTGCCACCGCCGTGCTTAACAGTCTCATGTAAATTTGCTTTTTTGAGCTCTGTATTTGGCTTTCTCCAAACGTACGCCATTCCATCTTAGCCAAATATGTTGAATTTGGACTCGTCAGCAAAAATCACGGTTTTCCAAAAGTCCAAATCCTTTGAAATATGCTCCGTAGCAAAGTTCAGGCGGCTTTGTCGATTTTTGATACTGATGAACGGCTTCTTTCGTGCAACTCGGCCATTAAAATTATGCTTTCTTAGCACACGACGTATGGTTTCAGCACTGCATTCTTTACCAATTCCAGTAAACACTTCGTTCGCCAATTTAGGAGCTGATAACTTAGGGTTTTGCATTATTTTCCGGACGATCCACCGTTCATCAGACTCATTCAAAATTTTATTTGTGCATTTCTACCCTTGTTTTCCAACCTTTTTTCATTGGTAAACCTTTCAATTATATTCTGAACTGTTGATGAACTTAAATTGACAACTTCGCTGATTTTGCGATGGGATTCACCATTTCTAAAATGATGAATGACTAATTCCTGCTGTTCAAGTGTTGTCCTACGGCCCATTTTAAATATTACACAATTTATCCACTTTTAAACTATCAAGGTCAAATAACTTTTTTAAAAATAAAATAAGAAACGCACTAAGTACAATATATCCAAAAAAAATCCGGTGAAAATCGTGCACTTTTAATGCTAGGATACAAAGAACTAACTGCATCAAATAAGCTGTGAGCTATCCTATGCAAATGATTTTGCTTCATTACTGCTAACGGGACATTTGAAACATTTTTTCTTACTTTCTTTTGTGCTTCGAATTTCAGTTATACTAACTGTAAAATCTGCATCAAAATATTTGTAAATTTTTATTTATCTGCATAAGGACAACAGTTTGTTTAATATTTATTGAAGTGCATCAAATAAGCTGTGAGCCACTGTATGTGTTTAATTGCCTTGTTTGATCTGGCAATATTTTTCTTTAATGAAATGCAATAACAATTATAATTTCTTTAAAAAATAGCATTTGTATCAAATCAAAAATTCACAGTGAGCTCATTCATATGTGCCCAAATATTGAGGATGCTTACACCAGAATTTCTTTAGATGTCACACTTTGTAACTTATCTTACAACATTTAATGCCTACCAGCATACTCCGTTGCTCTTCTTTACAAAGCGTAAAAGCTTATTTGCCTATAAAGCTTTTCTTTTGATCCGAAAATATACCCCAAATTTATATGTCTGGATAAATTTTGAATTAATTGATTTTGACTTAAAGTTCAATCTAAAGTTCCAATTTAAAATACAATAGAAGAAGCATGTCAGAAGGGGTTTGTACTTTACTTATGATATACAGACATGTAAATGAACTTTAATGGCACGCATAACAAATATATATTCTTGCTTTCAAATAGTTCACGATAATAATAATTAATAGTAATTTTCAATAATTTCCATACGATTCTGGTTCCAGAACTTTACCATGGTGAAAATTTTGACTTTAACTAACACTTTAACAATGACAGTTCATTAAAAAAGTTTAAGGGTGCGTTCATATAGATAGATACATAAGAGATATGTCCCTAATACATATATATATATATATATATATATATATATATATATATATATATATATATATATATATATATAGAATGTAATGAGATTTGAGACCACGCTAGAGGTCGCAATTTTGCTTTGATTTCCACCAAATTTTCAGGAAACGTGTAATCTAAGTTGGTTAACCAGCGAAATTAGCTGAGCAAAACCCAAATGACGGCGATTTCAGACGAAAGTCCGTGATTCCTGTTTTGACCAAGGTACAGCTCTGAATCGCCTGTCCTAGAGTCTCATCAACTACTTTACCTATTCAAATTTAACTCGGAGTTTTACTCAGAACAGAAAAAAATATTCATTTTTTTTAAGTCGCATATAAATATTGAGATTTAAGTTATAAACTTTTTTATTCAGCATCTAATTTTCATAAGTCCAATAATCTATAATTTTAAGTTTCATCAAAATCCGTGGAAAAAGCCGCTAGAGGGCCACGCAAATCGAAAAAAATTGTATATTTGAACTACCGCTATTTTTAATGGAGAGTCACTAAAATAACAAAATTATTAGATTTGGTCACTATATGCCTTAATATTGTTTCATAGAAAACAAATCAAAATTATAAGCTTAAGAAGCCTCTGAAATTTCAAATTCTTACTAGCTAGCATTTCGAAATATGAGACCGGACTTTGAATGTTTTTTTCATTGTTCTCTAGATATACTTATAAGTTTTATCACACTGCTCAGTTTCATTGACATCGATTTAAAGGCTTGAACACAGCTTCAAAGTCACGCTTCATTCAATACTATTCGTTATATATTTAAAAAAATATAAAGTAAATTTCAAATAATAACAAATATTTGCAAATTTTTCGAGAATTGAGCCGCCACCTTTTTGTTTCAGGCAGTTTGACTTTAGATTTTTTATTGTGAACTTCATCACATAGTTTAGTGAACCTCGGGGATTCTACGTCTAGCACTCGTTGCGTGTAGACGTGTTTTTAATTCGCTCCTGTCATTAATTTTAAAAATTAATTAATTTTTCACAAAAGTCAGTTGAAAACAACTTTTTGTAATTGAAAAGCATCACCGTCGAATTATTCGAGCATTTGTCGAATACCTGAAATTCATTTCCTGAAGAAATATCAAAAGTGGAAATACGTTCAAGGGAAGTCCCGGTCTGAGAACATTCCCTCTAGTCTCGCTGCAAAAGCAACGAGATGGGGGAGCCCGATAGCTTCAGCCATCAACCAGAAGGTTTGTGTCCATCGCCAACGATGACGGGCGAAAAAAACTCAAAAGAAGATACGACGATAAAGAAGAAAAACCGACAATTCTATCGGTAATCGAAATCGACCAACTGATCAAAGATAAAGAGAAAGCTGACAAAATTGAAAAAGAAAATGAAGAGCTCAAGCTTCGAGTCAAATCATTAGAAGCACTCGTTGGAACGTTAACATTCAACAAAGCTAAAGAAACCAAGAAAGGCCAAGAAGCAAGCTCATGAACGGAAGATAAGAAAACTAAAAAGCCAAAGCAAGAAGCTGATCAAGAGGATGTCCTCAGCGCATGTGGGGCAACCGATAGCAGGAACTACTATGCAGCACTAGCTGGACTTGAAGAAACGATGAACATTGAAGAGGATTCAGGTAAAGCTTCTAAGTTAGATAATGAGTTCATAGAATACCTGAAAATTAAAAATAGGGAGAAAAAACCAAAAGTTTTGTCTGCTGGTCCGTCCGTTAAGATTAATGAATGAAAGAAAAAGTCCCACCAATCAATGTATTAGGACAAACGGACAAAGATATAGTTCGGCTTTTGGCAGCCGAAAATAAGCTAAATGATTTTGAGGTAAAAAGAGTCAATGCCGATAAATTGACAGTCAGGACTAAGTCGTTGGTTGATTTCCAGGCAATTTAAAAGTGCGTTAAATTCTGGAGACGTTTCGCATTTTATGTACACCCCCAAAAGCGAAAGAAACCAAAACTTTTTATCGAAGGGTCTGGACTGTGGTGAGGACACAGTCGACCTACTTCAGGTGCTCCAAGAAGTTTCACCAGAAATACAATTTATTTCCGTTAAAAGCGTTGCAGCGAGGAGATCGATTGTGGAGTGCAAAAACTTGCCTCACTACTTAGTCCAGGTTTCCAGCAAAAGCAGTTCAAGTGCCCTGCAAGAAATACGGTATTTGAACTTCCGCGTGGTGAGGTGGGAACGCCTCCAGAAAAGTGAGGTCAACCAGTACTACAGAAGTCAAAGATTCTGGCGTTAAGCTGCCAATTGCGCTATGAAATATGGGTGTGTTAAATGCAAAGACATTCATGCTCCCGGTGAGTGCGAATTGGCTCAGGCGGAGCCAAAAGAAAAACTTTATTGTGTGAACTGCGGTGCCTTTGGTCATCCAGCATCATATCGAGGATGCCTCCGGTATCAAGATGCAAAGGTTAAAGTCACTCGGAAACAAAGTCAAGCACACCGCAGTGTGATACCTACCAGCTTCGTCAAGCCCGGAGTGTCATTTGCACTTGCTGTGAGAGGACCAGCAGACAATGTAAATAAAATAAATAATGTAAGTGGCAATAATGAGTTGCTCCTTAAAATTTATCAGCAATTAAATTCCTTATCGGAGAGAATCGATAAACAAGATTCGAAAATTAACATTGTTTTTCAGCGTTTAGGGCTTTCAAATGCCTCAAAGTAAGTTGTCATCCAGCCACACTCCCATGAATGGGATTCGTCTCATCTCGATCAACGTCAACTCCATTGTAACTTTACATGGGCGTGATTATCTCCTTGAATTCATTGTCAGGCAAAAGCCTGACATCATGCTTCTAACCGAAACCCACCTCAGTTCATGGCACTCCATGACATTCAAGGATTTTGAATTCGTAAGAAACGATAGGGTAATAGGTGATGGGGGAGGTGGCACCGGGATATTGGTTCGAAGACCCTATCGTTTCCAAAATATTGAAAAAGTCGAATTCAAAAGCTTTGAATCTCTAGAAGTGTCCGTTATCAAAATCTCTCTGCCAGGTGGGGATAACCTCTTCGTTATCTCTGCCTATGCAACTGGCGGAACTGTTCTCAAGCTCAAGGAGGAGCTCTATTCCTTGTTTGAAATACTCGAATTGAACAGGCTGCATAACTATTATATTCTTGCTGGTGACCTGAACGCCCAGCATACATCATGGCTGAATGCCACCAATAATCCAAGAGGTGTTTTCCTAAAATCGTGGATAACAGAGAACCAAATTGAATACAGGTGCAATCTATATGGGTCGGAGCTCCCAACATAACCTAGGACAAATTCATATTTGGACCTTTGCATTGCTGACGCAAGACATGAACTCAGCTTTAATAATCCTCAACGGAAACTGCAGGTGCTTCCTTAAGATAGCGTCCATAACGAAATCGTAATGGAAATCAATCATCACAGGGATGATTTCTTCCTCATTCCAGTTCAACATGAAAATCATCGGTTGAATTTCAAAAAAACAGACTGCGGAAAGTTTCAAAAGAAGTTTAGTCGGGAGTACAAGCAGCAATGTCCCCCTTCTGATGATGGCAACTCTTGCTCAATGGTTCTTAATGACAGGAATCTAACTAACGATGAAATAGATCTCTATTTGTCGAAGTAAGAGAAGCTGACGTTGGAAACGATCGAGAAAGTAGTTCCAAAGATTAAACATTGAAACAATATGGAAGGATATGAAACAACAACCATCACAAAGTTGAAAAGATTGAAAAGCCTTCTTCTCACACGCGTCAACAATATTTATCGACGATTTTGGACCATAACCATCCCTCGTTGTCTTTGTTGAAATTACACCTGAAGAATGTCCGGAACTTAATCCGGTCATACTTCAGGAGTGAGGTCAGCAATCAATGGGCGGAAGAATTGAGGGGGGACGGCGTGTTCGCAAAAGTGAAAAGCATATTCCGCAAGAAGTCTCGAGTGAAGGTACCGAATCTTTAAGTCACTAGTGATGAGATAAATCTTTTTGATAGGGAAATTGATAGTAGGACTCCGGATAGAAATGGAAACAGGATTATATCTGAAGGGTTGGATAAACTTGCCCTAATTGGAACACATTTTGAATTGGTTAATTTACCAAACCATGAAAGAGGGAATGAAATATTTTCTGAGGTCGTTGAAGCAAAAGTTTTCGACTTCAAATCAAGCCTGAACGGCCAATCAATTCTACATTTCAATGAAACATTAACATCTGACCTCATACCGAGCTTGAATCTTATTGATTATTTTGCCAGCTATGAAGACTTGTGTTTCATATTTCGCAAGAAATCATGTGGTACTGATAGCATTCCAAATGTAGTTCACCGACATTTGCCTGAGGTTTCTATTAGGAATTATTGCATATTGTTCAACAACATGTTGAGCAATTCATACTTCCCAAACGAGCGGAAAAAGGCTAAGGTATTTCCGATTTTGAAGAAAGGAAAAGAATCTTCATGCCCAAAAGCTATTGCCCAATCAGCTTGCAGCTTAACATCCGCAAGGTGTTTGAAGTGATACTTAACAGAGCATTAATTGCCCACATTGAGGAATATGATTTGATGCCGAATTGCCAATTTGGCTTTCGTACCAGGCATTCAACCACACATGCAATAACGAAAGTAACCTCAGACATCTGTTGGAAACTAAATGATAGACAATGCGTTGGAGCATGCTTCATTGATATGGAGAAAGCCTTCGATACGGTGTGGTTACATGGAATAGTTTTTAAACTCCTTCAGGACAAGTTCCCCAGACACCTTGTCGCCATGATGTGTAATATGTTACACGGGAAATCGTATGTTGTAACTGATGAAAATCTGACAACAATGCGCGAATTCAAGGTCTTGGATGGTCTACAGCAGGGAACAGTTACTGCGCCTTCTCAATCTTCGTTCGCAGCTATTGAATGGCTTTGATTTTAATGTCTCGCCAATGTGATCATTGGTAGCGTTTGCGGATGATCTGATCATCTATACGGCAGACCGAAAAGCTACAATAGTTCAGAGCAATCTCCAAAAAATGTTCAATGATGTACAGCTATACACTGACAATTGGCGAATGAAAATCAATGCGCAGAAGTGTGGAACAATCTTGTTTCAGACAACGCTGCAGGGGGTCAGGCAAGACCTGAAACGTAATTGGAAAGATTCCCACATCATGGCTGGCGAGGGTAGTTTAGAACGGGTTCCCTACAAATCCTGTGTTCAATACCTCGGTGTTTATCTCGATCAGTATCTGTACTAAACTGAACATGTGAAAATCATGCTCAGTAAGACACTAAAAGTAGTCATGGCCCTACGAAGACTCTTTCATTCCAAATAGATTGATCGAAAGGTCAAACTTATCTGTTACAAGACCCTGGTTAGATCAGTTTTGACATATGGATGTCAGATCTGGTACAACCAGAGTGCTAGTACTATGGAAAAACTAAGAGTTTTCGAAAGAAAATGTCTTCGTGCATGTACTGGTTTGTACAAAAAGCCTGAGACGGATTGGAAACATTATATATCGAATAGAAGAATTTATCAAACTGCTGAAGTGACGAGAGTCGATATCCTTATATTGAAACTTCTACGGAATCATATCGCAAGGTCTGTGACTGTGAGTGCAAAACCCTTGGATTTCACAGCCGTTCCACCCTACAGACGGGTATATAGCGACTTGTCTCACTACTGGCTTCGTTCCTCCAGAAGCATTCGTGTATTTGGAAATGAATCGATATATTTTTGATTCTGACGAGGTCTCAATCATATATCACATGTATAGATGGGCCACCGATAAGAAGATAAAATATCCTCCGAGTTTGAGTTCACGAGACCAACAATTTCAATGAAGATACTCATTTGCTAGATTCGTTGAAGCTGATCGAACTGAGACGGCGCAATCCAGGTATTGGTGGCTGAATGACAATGTCTAAATTATTCGTGTTTATTTTTTAGTTTTGGTGTTTTGTTTTTCGTTATTTAGTATTTGAGTTTCAGCTCATTATTGCTACATTTAGTGTTGTTTTTTTTTGTGTTAAAAATCAGTTATAGGTTTGATACTTGTTATGTTTATTATATCAGGTTAGAGATAAGATTAAACGCTTAGGTAAGGAACATTGTTATAGAATTTTTTAAGTATAAGATAACGTTTTTCATTGAATTTTATTGGAATTAAGTTAAAAGATCAAAGCTCACTGTTTTATTTAAATTATAAATAATTTTAGGATAGTGTTGGTTGGTTTTTTCTCCTTTTCCCAATTAATTTTTTGAAATATGTAAAAATCTTAATTAATTGAATTTGCTAGAGTTTTTTTTTGAAGAAATATGTTTAATGATAATGTATAAATTTAGAGAGCCATTTGAGCCATTAAGTTTTTGTATGTTTATTGTTTGGAATTTGCTTTATATTCTTTTTAAATTTATACCAATTAGTATTGAATAAAACGCTTTTGACTTTGACTTTAGTGAACCTTGGTCAAAATGTTGTCCGATTCAGAGCTGCAGAAGAAAATCCTGGACGAAATCCGTAGCTGACTGGATCCTTCCCTCAACTTGTAGATGTCTGATGTAGCTATCCGCATAGTTTCAGCTCCAGCAGCGATCATATCTGAAATCCCAGTCACTATCTCTAACACTAATGCGGGATACCTAAACAGAAAATGGTAAATAGTAAACAAAACTCACCAGTATTGACAGGAACTTCATTGCATCTCCAAGAAACTATATCAGAAACTATATCAGATCCATTTCCGCACTCAGCTTCTAGTCTGATGTTGAACAGGCCAACGTCATATCTTCAGGATAATTTCATCAAAAATGTAAATGTAGAAGTTTGTAAGACTTCAGCTTTAAGAGTGGTAGCTCTACCTTTGTGTGTATGCATATCGTGCTCTATTCCTGATACTTCATAGATGATATAAAAGGTTAATAGTTTCAAAGGTGGGCAATTCAGGCTTGTAAAAAGCAAATTAATTCAAATTGCTACATGTCATCGTTCAAGATTGACATTCCCGCAGATGGAAATAATATTTGAGATCCTGAATTTTGGCCCAATGTTGTTTTCGTGATAGAGTTTATATCTTGGATTAAAAAAATTTTTGGACACTGGGAGCCACCATTCGTTAGTTATTTATCATCAAAATGCAAGAGGACTTAGGACCAAGCTACATAATTTTTTAATTTTTAGTGTACTTGCGTGATATGTTATGCATTTCAGAATCTTGGCTGAATCTCATATAACTATCAAATAAATGATACGTCTTTAACTCGTGCTACTTTTACTAAAGACGTTGGAATCTTCTTGGTTTATTCTGCGTCATCTTTGTCTTTTCAACAGTATTCACTCTGTTGTGTACCTTTACTTATACCAAGGATAGCTCAGCTCGAAGTTGGAATCTACACAGAGGAGTTTCACAAAATATTTATTTCAAGTTTAAAATACCGTATCGTCTTTATACTGAACGCCTTTCCTTCTTGAATATACCTTCGTTGTGTTCATGCCGTGCGTTCCTAGATGAGTATTTTCTTTTCAAACTTTTTCACCGTCCGGTGTCTTGTTAGAGCTTTTCATATCCCCCAAGAATTATTCATGCCATTTGCAAGAACGGAAGTTTATTACCATTCAACAATGGATCGATAATCCAGATTACACAATAGTATACAAATTGTTCGACATTTGGCTAAATAAATAAATAAATAAATAAAAATCCTTTTAGCTGAGCTCGGTCATCTCTTTATAGCTCGCTGACACATGTGCCAGACCATCGGCACCAGTATCCTGTATGGACTGAGAAACACTTCTGAAATATTACAACCTGAGCATGCGTCCAATGGGGGACCGAATGACCGGATAGGAGACTGTGATCAAATCGTTTAACCACCATTCCCATCCCAAAATTGGTAACACTTTATTCATTTCCGAAGACAACTAATTTCTTTACAGAAATTTAAGCTGTGTTTAATTCCGGGTCTCCTATACGTATCTCCACTGATCCCAATGATTTATCATTCTTAACTCCCACTCATTTCCTCATTCGATTCACTAACGAGTTTGCCCAGTCACAACATTTTAGACATTTAAATCAACAGACTACAATAGATGCGCCAACATTTTTGGCCCTGATGGTCAAAAAATATCTAAATGAGTTAAAAACACGTCATAAATAGACAAAATATATGTTACGTCAAACGCATAAAATGTTGTACTTGTTTTATTAAAGGAAGACAATCTTCCTCCGTTACAATGAAGTTTATGCAGAATAAGAACTATTAATTCCAGCGACGGCAGTATTGTACAAGTCGTCAGAATCAAACCAGCCAATGTTTGTGATTTTAAATGTCTGTGAAGGACTGCAGCGATGGTCTGCTGCCTCAGCTGAAGAGGATGGTGAGATCCGCCGAGATTGGCCTAGTCTGGGGACGCGTGAATGCGCTGGCAGGCTAGCGTTGCGGTGTCGTGGGGTGGGTTCTTTCCCCCTAGCACAACACTCACTACAAAAAAATTTTTCGTGTCCACGAGCTTGGAAATATTCTTTGGTTCTCGAAAAAGGAGGTAACCGGCTAAGAATTATGAACACGCTGGCTTAGAGGACAAATAGGGCCTTCCAAAAACGGACGGACTTGAGGAGACTTCGTCGTTACCGATGATACTGATGGCCTCTATATAAGAGTGGGGCATCCAGGTGGGAGCGGTGCCGCCTCGCACTCTCCCACCCGGATCAAGATCCAAACGTAGACGTGGCCATGTATTTCCCATTTGTGTGAAAAAGTCATACAAACCTAATTGGCACACTTTGTTTATTTTCCCGTGTTTAGCGCTTCCAGGCTATTCTGTGTACACAGGCTAATTTGCATGATTTGTTCCATCAAATGAGGGATACAAAGGTAGCCAATTTATGTTATGCGATGGAATCACATAACTCTACACCATTAAAGGGCACGCGAGCGGAAGGCCACTCTACTCGGCAAGAGCCCTTGTCAAACAAAATATGGGAAGATTCCGCCCATGGCTAGCCCATTTCAGTGGAGGAGCCTGCTGTCGTTGCGGGTTCTATCCTCGGTCAGGTTGAGAGAAAGGAACAGACCGAGTTTAGTTTTAACTTTAGCTGAACATTATTTTATTGTATGACTCGAAGTGTGTGCAATACATTTACAACTAATTATTGGGTGAACTATATGATTTACCAACTTTTAATAAAAGAATAATCCAATCTAAAATTTACTCAAATATAAAATTTACTCAAATATAAAATTTAAACAAATATAAACTTTAATTAAATATATTAAAAAAAGGAATAAAATATACAATTTAATCAAATATGAAATTTGAACAAATATGAAATTAAAATAAATACAAAAAACTGTAATTCGACATATAAAAATAATCAAATATAGCATTTAATCCAATATGAACTTTAGACAGATATAAAATTTAAACAAATATAGAATTTAATTCAGCATAAAAAAAGAAACAAATATGAAATGTAACGGAATAGGAACTTTTAACAAAAATAAAATATAAACAAAAATAAAATTTAAAAATGGGTACTCATAGGCATCCTCACTAGCGCTCGTTGACGATGTAGGCGGTGCCAATAGAAATGAGTTCGTTATTTTTTTTTTTTTATATAATTATACTGGAAATAATATACCGATACCAAGCAAACACTCCCCGAGAAGGAAATATAAATCACTTTTATTTTTGAAATTAAAAAACATTATTCGTTGCGGTTGCAAATAAATTGTTCATTCTTAGAATAATTTACAGAATGTATCTTATTGTTGGGATGGTGATAGCGAAAATATAATCGTGTTCCTTAAAAGTTTTCTGTATTAAAACTCTCAAATTATTTACAAACTGAAAAAGCAAGTCACTGAATTTAAATGTATTTGCAATGGATAATTTCAATTCAAATGCAGAGGCATTTTGGTCATTTTGTACAAATTCAAATCGCACCAGTAACCAAAACTCTGATCTCTAAACAATTTAGTATGCGATTTTTCAATGGTCGTGCAAGACTAAACAATGCAAAAACTTACGATGCGTCCTCAACAATTTTTAATTCATCGTATCACCATGCCAACAAAGTAGACGGCAATCGACATCCTACTCTAAATTGATTACGGACTGATCAACGCTTAATCGGTGCTATCGGTGGCCTGTCTATGCACTAAGTAAATTTTCTCCTTAATCCCTTCCTTCTTGTAAGGCGAGTATGTATTCGTCGATTTTTGGTATACCAACCAACTAATGTCCGCTAATTGATCCACAAAATCGAAAAGCTGGCTGATATCGTATGTAATGGTAGGCGTATTCGGGTTTCGGCGTTTTAAATGCTCTTCGTGAATTTTGCCAACACCCTCCATACAATCGTTTACGCTTTCGTAGTTTCTGTACGTTCTAGTTTCAGGCCGGATTCCGGCTTGTAAAAGCAAAATTGTAAGCGAACTCTATTGACGTTTTGTTTACGTTCGCGATGGCTTCGCTGCAGCTATAGAATGCATGTAGCCCAGTCATATTAGGTAAAAAAAGGGGTCAACCTCGGAATGAAAGATAATAAGCTGCAAATTGGTATGAACCTTTGTTTTGTCATTCTAAATGTTGTCTCAAAAGTCACAATCGTTATCGTGTTCGCGTCTCAAGATATTCAAGGTCAAAGGTCACAAAAATCGGTTTTTCGCGAATATCTGGCTTCCTATCGGTTAAATGAGATTTGCATATATTATAAAAGTTGTAGGCTATAAAATTCCCTACAACTTTTGTTTAAACTTTTTTTTCATACGACCAACCGTTTTGAAGGTAGAGCGCGAAGAGTGCACATCGTACAGTCATATACGGCCTAATGCAAGGTCAAGCGTGAGTTATGGTTATCAGTACGTTATAAAGTCAATTATTTACTTGGAAATTATAATTTATATATATATATTTACAAACACATTATGGCTCAGCAATTGTTGTTGTATTTGACGGATATTCGGACTATAGTAAAAATATTAAAGCACTGGAACAACAAAGAAGAACTGCTGCACTTTCAAAATCATATGAAGTTTGTTTTGACGAAACAATGGTTGTGCCAATCAGTCAAGAAAAATTTTTATCAAATCGGTCTAATAAAAAAAAATTTATCGACATGCTTGTTGAAAAATTTAAAACTGTTAATATCACAACAAAACAAGCCAGAGATGATGCTGATGTTCTCATCATTGACACAGCTATTGCCTTATCAGAACATCAAAAGACTGCTGTCATCATAGGAGAAGATATCGATTTGCTCGTTATTTTAATTGGACGTACTCAGTCACATCATCAGGAAATTTTTTTGAAAAAAGTTGGCAAAGGCAATGTCAAAACACAAATATATTCTACTAAAAGTTTTGACCAATATCCTCGTACTAAAAAGCACATTTTATTTTTACACGCATTCAGTGGCTGTGACACGACTTCTGCGCTATTTAAAAAAGGAAAAAAAACTGTTACTAGAGCATTGGAAAAAATTCCTGATTTAGATAAACTGGTGGAAGTATTTCAACAAGAAAACTGCCCAAAACAAACATTATTAGAAAATGGAGTGCGCATCTTGTTGGCATTATATAATGCTCCAAAATCTGAGGACAACATTGATCATTTCCGCTACACGCAATTCATCAAATTTACAAAACTAAATAAACCTGTACAACTGTCAACACTTCCACCAACAAGTGTAGCAGCTCATCAACACATAAAACGTGTCTACTACCAGATTCAAACGTGGTTAGGGAAGGACTTAGAACCTAAAGAATGGGGCTGGATGCTTGAAAATGAAATCCTGGAGCCCATACGAACGTTATTACCTCCAGCACCAGCCGAACTACTAAACGTAATATTTTGCAATTGCAAAAATGGTTGTGGTTCCCGCTGTGGATGCAGAAAATCAGGGCTACAATGTTCTTTAGCTTGCGGCCAGTGCAACGGACAAGCTTGCCTCAACGCTTCACTGTATCCAAGTAATCCCGATGAAGAAAATACATATGATCCCGATATTCTGGAAGGTTTGGAGATGAACATGACAGATAATGAGGATGATGACAATGAATCGAACATTTTTGAGCGACAAGAAGAAGAAGACGACGAACAAGAAGAAGATAATTAGCTTCCATTTCCAATTTCATTACAATTAAAATCAACAAAGATACTTTTGATATTTGAACTCACATTTTGATAAATGTATATTATGCCGTATTTAATAATAAATAAAAATATGTGTAAAATATATACTCTTACTATCATTTTAACTTAAAATAAAACTAAAATATATAATCCAGAATTAATAATATTTTATACTTAAATAGTTAAATATGAATAATTATATATAAATAATCAAGTTACTTACTTTAATTAAATATAAATAATTAATAGTTAGTACATAAATAATAGGCATTGTTTAATAATTATAATTTCCAAGTAAATAATTGACTTTATAACGTACTGATAACCATATCTCACGCTTGACCTTGCATTAGGCCGTATATGACTGTACGATGTGCACTCTTCGCGCTCTACCTTCAAAACGGTTGGTCGTATGAAAAAAAAGTTTAAACAAAAGTTGTAGGGAATTTTATAGCCTACAACTTTTATAATAAATGCAAATCTCATTTAACCGATAGGAAGCCAGATATTCGCGAAAAACCGATTTTTGTGACCTTTGACCTTGAATATCTTGAGACGCGAACACGATAACGATTGTGACTTTTGAGACAACATTTAGAATGACAAAACAAAGGTTCATACCAATTTGCAGCTTATTATCTTTCATTCCGAGGTGAAAGCCCTAATATGACTGGGCTAATGTAAAAATGTTGACTACAAGATTTATTCGTAAATGTAACGTTATGGCTCCGCGCGGTATAAAGAAAACTCGCGTATCAATTCAGATGTTGTGTTGCCGTTCGAATAATGATGTTACGTTCCGAGCACATTGCAGCATCGCATCTGCATGACTCTTTACTTTACCTTTCCTCCCTTGAACTCATTACCATTAGAAGCATTGCTTCCAACCTCTGAATAATTTGATATTGAAGTCTGAAGCGAGGCTTGTCCTGGTGGAGATTGTATAAATGTTTCTCGATTATCGATAAGTTTATCAGTTATATAGTGAGTGAGTTCTTTTGTAACCAAGAATTGAATCAAGCCGCCAAGTACTTTGATTTTCGACTCGACTTTTTGCGAGATGTTGTGCCCTTCAAAGTTCAAATAAAGATCGAAAATTTACCAGTGGTTTTAAGCTTTCACTGGTTTTCACATTGGCGACTCTTGAACCTGTTATTTCTGGTTCAGGTTTCATGTGTTCGGCCAGTCCCTCGTATTTTTTTATGTGATGTAACTTTGAGACACACTAGGAATACACAAAAATGGCATTGGATCACGGCGGTGGACACATTTCACAGCCAACACGTCTCCAATGATCCAATTCAAATTATGATGGCAATACGGCCAATCGAATTTTTTGCACGGCACACGCGAAACCAACGAAATCTTCAAGGGACATAAGTAATGTTGCGGCCATTAAAATGTAATTGCAGCGCTCTATTTAGGGGGCACTTCGTGTGGCTAGGGTGCGAGAACTGTAGGCGTGAACGCGTCACTTGATGGCGAGTTACATTTCTCGGCGGGCCGTCGATAATTTGACAATGTCGACAAACTCAGATTTCTCGATGCGGGAACATCAATTCGAACGCGCCTCCATTAGGGGAGGTCGACAAAAGTATCCCAACAAAGACGGACTTAATTTAATTCTCGCGGATTGCATTTCCCGACGTGCTTACTGTGTCGCTTCAAGAACGGACTCCCCGTTTGTTGCTCGTCTTCGCCTTACGGGACCGCTCATAAACAGTCGACGAGCCTTCCATCCACATTTCGTGTCATTGTGGAAGTGCAATCTTGGAAAAGCTCCGTTGAAAAGGGGGTTGCCGTGTCCAGATTTCAATTGCAAATTAAAAATGATGAATATTATTTTAAATTTACAATTAAAATTTGGGTCAGCCATATGTTGGTTTTCAAGCAGTTTGCTTGGGCGACTGCTCAATTATTAAAAGACAATGATGTTTTTATACTCGGATCAAAGGTGTCCAATTGCGAGAGGAGTACCTGAAAACTTTGTACACTCCTCCCTATCCTACCCCTTTTGATAAATTTAAACAGCTGTTTTGAAAAGATCTCATTAAAGCCTTTGGCATGAAACCTCAGTCGAACATCTTTGATGAAAAAAATTATAATAGGCTTATGGCGAGACCCTCTTTAAACTCACTGAACATTTTTTCAAGATCTTGTCTTAAAGTTTGATGACTGTGGCTTCAATGGTTTCAGAGAACGAACGGACAGACGGACACAGCTCATGATTTTGATAGGGTTTTTTATTTTAGTACAAAACTCTAAAAATACGGTCATAAAGGGATTTCGATATCCATAATTTCTATGCTAAGAAGCGATTTATCTTCAAATATGCTACACTCTTTCGAATAAAATGTGAATAGAACCCTTTTGCAAGAAAAATCATTTTTCGATTGTAATTCCTTTCTAAGACGATTTTCCAAGAAGTAATACCAACTGAATTCATCTTGACTATTGTCTTGCGAGCTCTTAACACCCAATGAAATTTTGAAGCTTAAAATTCAAGGGACGATGTGGGTTGCGTCGGCATTGATTGTTCAAAGCTACGTCTATGTTCCTTTCAATTACCTTTAATTACAAACTCTACTAATCGAATCAACAGTAGATGGCCTAACAAGATCGTTTTAATATCAATATCTAACTTTGTAATCTCTTCTAATTTCTCTAATATTACACAATACCTGCTTTAGGGGATTGACTAGAGAATTTTCACGATGGAGGACGCTTTGTTAGAATGCGGTTAAATTAATCCTGAACAAGTTTTGTATGATTTCGAAGGCGTAAGCATAATCCGAGTTGGAAATTTTTCAAAAATGTTTCATCATATTCTATAAATTGTCCTGTTTATAGTATGCTGGAAGAAGGACGCACGTCAGCAGATGATAGGCAACAACATATCACATGTGTATGCTTATTGTTGTGGTCTTGTTCGATTTTTTTATCAGTCTCGAAATTTATCTTATCGTCTTTGTCTGCTGTGTAATTTATTGGATATGATTATGGTCTGATTGGATTAGGGCGGATAATGAAAGTGTTGGGAAAGGTAATTGCACTAATAATGATCGGAAATTGTTAAATTAGTTACGGTACCTGTAAATTAGTTTTGCTTATACGTTTAATTTGAATGATAGTCAGCAATGGGTGTGACTTGGTATCATCTATAAATTTTTCAACACTATTTAGCATGTTGTAAGCTGATTTTGATGATGTAATGTTTAAATCATGCTATCTTATGCTTCTACACACTGCGCTTAGTTTAAAATAAGGAATCACATTATGTCAAAATAAGTACGATTGATTAGCATGTGATTTTATTGTACATTTAAGATCATTTACTAACTAGATAATTTGGTTTATCAGGATATGAATATGACTTTTCAGAGCAGTAATTTCAATTGAATTATTTACTGTAGTTTTGGTCATTTAATAAAAATTTTTTAATAATTTTTTGTTGCATATAAAACTTTTTGTAAAACAAATACCCCATATTAATAATGGAATGAATAGCTCATTTACAATACTGCACCACTATTATATGCAGAAGTTCTTTGGCAAAATGTAGCAATGTTGGCGAGGGAGGCGCCACCTTCACCTACAAATATCTGTCGATAGTTTGCAAATATACGATATTCTAATCACATATGCTTATTCCATCATAATATAAATATAAGAGAGCCAATCAAACATAGCTCTTTTGAACCGACCTATAAAGGGGAGAAAGTTATCAGTTTGACTCGTATATAAAGACGGAAAAAACTCTTATTATTTTATGTTTTTGGGAAAAATGCAGGAAAAATTATTCTCCAAAGAAGGCGAAGACTATCTTATCGGCCAGAAAGGTAATGGACACTGCTTTCTGTGATTCACAAGGTGTGATCTGCAGCGACTATCTGGGGAAGTGCATAACGCTCACAGAGATCTACTCTGCCAAATTGGTGGGTCAATTTGACGCCGATTGCAGAAAAAAGGCTCCATTTGGATAGAAAAGAAAGTATTCTTCTACCATGACAACGCACCAGCTCGCACTTCCACCGTCGCCACCGCTGAATTGGTCGGATTGTGCTACGAACTGCAACCCTATCCACCGTATTCTCCAGATTTGGCCCGTCCAATTTCTTTTTGTTTCCAAATTTGAAAAAGTCACTAGCCCAGTGGAAATTGCAGTCGAATGAATAAGCCTTCGCCTCCACGGAGGCCAGCTTTGCAGACCTCAAGAAAACGTATTTTTCAGATGGGTTAAAGAAGTTGGAGCATAGCTGGGTAAAATATTTCGAGCTAAGAGGAGATTATGTTGAGAAATGAATCACCACTTTTCCAAAATTTTCGTTTCTCTTTTGTAGACCAAATACTTTTCGGACTACCCTTGCACTCTCCTTGATTTGTAGCCCTACTAGTTTTGCTTCGCTGTCAAGTTTCAGGAAAAATTCTTTCCGTTTATTAAAGACCGTGACAAAATATTGATGTCATCCGCAAAGGCTACCACTTGGCTCGACGTGTATTATAACGTCGCTCTTGTATCGACAGGTAGTTTTCTTAGCACATCCCTGCGACAGTCCGATACTTGTGTCAAAGGCATCGGTGAGTTGGTTGTTGATGCAGAGGGAGGTTGCCGACGTCATTGTCATTTTGGTATGGTGGGCTAATTTGACTGAGATACCAAAGCAAAGGATTATTTGGTACAGAACGTTAAGATCAATACTATTGTATGCTTGCTTAAAATCAACGATAATTTGGTGTATGTCTATGTTGAACTCCCAGTATTTTTCAAGTACCTGTTCGCCCGTAAAAAATTGGTCTATTGTCGATCTACCTGCTCTAAAATCACTTTGATACTCCCCAACAGCAATGTTGGCGTATAACCTGTTTTCAGGGGATTGTAAAATCAGTTTACAATACCCTACTGAAATCGCGTCCTGTCCGTCTGTCCGTCCGTGTGTCACACCACTTTTTCTCGCAAACTACATAAGCTAGAAGCATAAGATTTTGTAAGTAGGTGCGAAGTGACGCCTTCTTCAAAGTTTCAACACGAAAAAAATTTATAAGGTCTTGAAGGGGGGTCTCCCCATATAGGGGAGTTGCCCCTGAAAAAAAAGTTTTCATCGCATGTAGGCAATATGGGTATCAAATGTAAGGTCTTAATGAGAACTTTTCAAAACAGGTCTTAAAATGACAAATTTTGCTTCGAGGAGTGCAGGGGAAGGGGAAATGGTCGAAAATTTTGTGTCCCCCCCCCTCGCGATTGGACACCTGTGACTCGAAAAATCTGAAAAAAATCATGAATATAGGCCTTTATGAGTACAACAGCAACAAATACATGAGAAGTCGAAATTCACTCAACTTTGTTAGTAATAGTATGATTTATCAATTTTACGTTTTCTTGAATTAAATCTTAACGGTACCATTAAATTCAATGATATGCTGTACACTAATGACTATTTATAAGATTAATCTGTCCTGAAAGTTTCATAAAGATCGAATGGTAGTTAATGAAGTTATAGGGATTGAATTTTCCTGTATTACTATGGAACAATATGCGCTGTATTACTATGGAAACATATGGCTATGGAACAATATGCGCTTTTTACCGACTCAGATACTACAGCTTTGTTAGGATTTGCATGAAAATTTCAGGAATGATAGGTATCATGAATTTCTTTGAGAATTGGCTCAGCTAGCGGTATTAGTAATTGTAAAGCAAAATAGTGGCTGTTTTAAATGCGAAGATTGAATAATTTTGATGTATTTTGCCCCAACTTCAACGTTTAAGGCGCATGCTTTTAACACTTGATTCAATTTAATGAATGCTTGAAGATGAGTACCTAATACTCATACGTGAAACAAGTCGAGGAGGCAGGAGAGAGCTCCTAGCAAATGGGCTTTGTAACCATTCTAGGATTCGAAAAAATAGGCCATGAATCGATGATTACAGTACAGGGGAGTGACCGCTGAACAAAAATTTCATTAAAGGTAGCCGATATGAATATCAAATGAAAGTTCTTTATAAGAGCTTTTCAAAACAGGACTTAAACTGACAATTTTTCCTTCACAAGGGCAATAAACTGACAATTTTTTCTTCACAAGGGCAATAAATATACCTAGAAGTCAAAATTCGATCAACTTTGGTAATAATAGTACATTTTATAAATTTTGCTTTGTTTGTCTATAAAATCAAGATATGGCCCTTAAAATTCCCAAAATCTATAATTTAAGTTTTCTGAACAATAAACAGCTAAGTTACAGCCGATTGAATATCTAACAATTACAACAACATTAACACGTGATACTAGGGAGAATTTTATTAAAAATTTTAGGAATGGTTTGTAGTATTCATGTGTTATCACGACTTATCAAGCGACGGGGTCAAAACAATTGAAACAAAATAGTGGCGAGATTAAAATCATAGTAATCATAATAATTTTTCGAACTCAATTTATGGAATCTGTATATTAGTCACGTTTTGATATGCAGGATATATTGTTTGATTTACGAATTGTTTTACAATACCCTTCTGGCAGGAGCATCCTCCTGCTACTTCAACTTGTTATTTTCTAAGATCTTTGAAAGTATTTTGTACGCCATACAAAGAAGTGATATGCCTCTGTAATTTTCGCACTATAGCTTGTCACCCGTTTTGTGGATAGGGAAATATATTTGATTGGCTTCACTCATTCGGCATATGTTCTTGTTGCCAAATGTGCTGGATAATTTTATGGATGGCTTCTTGAACATCGCTGCCACAATTTTTGATGGGCACCAATGGAATCCCATCGATGCCTGGCACTTTTTTATTCTTTTGGGTTTCGGTGGCGGAACAAACTTCAGCCAGTGTAGTGCGGCCAATGGAAGCTCTCTGAGAATATCTATAGGCTCCGATGCTCTGCAGCTGCATGGAGGGTTAAAGAGGCTCCTTTATCTTGTTTTCATCAGTGACAATATAGCCAATGTCATCATGGAAGAGCATGGGCTTGGGCTGATAACCACGTTTCAAGCTTTTCACTACTTTTTTGCTTGTTTTGTTTTATTGCTCACTACACGCGCTTCGATTTTTCTCAATTGGTCTCATAGTATTTTTTTTTTCATTATTTTTCATTATCTTATTCGCTACTCTTCAAAGATCTTCATAATTTTCTCTCTTCGTCCTGGGTTCCTTACTTATATATCCTTCCTGTGCCTGATCGAACCAGTCATTTTATTTTGTGCCAGGCATGATTTCCGATTGTCTATTCGTCCTGGGTTCCTTACTTATATATCCTTCGTGCGCCTGATCGAACCAGTCATTTCATTTGTGCCAAGCATGATTTCCGATTGTCTATTTTGCCATGGTCTTAATAGCTGTTTTCACTTCCATCCATAGCTCGTTGCTTGTTTTCAGAGATCTATTTGATGGGGTGGGAGCTAGCTGGCTATCGAGGGTCTCCGTGAACTTTTTGGCCACAGACGCGACTTCAAGCCTTTTGATGTCAAATTTTCGTAGCGGGCTAGTCTTTGCCGAGTATGACATCAATAAGTTAATTTGATCAAGTAATGATCCGAGTTGAAATTGGCTCCTCGATATGTAGAGATGTCAAATATACTAGAGGCCTGACCTTGTTGGACCATAACATGGTTGATCGGGTTTTGTCTGCTGCCATCTCACCTGATGCATACGCAGGCCATTTTACATTTGCTTCTATATGGGAAGCAAGTCGAACATATGACTAGATTTTTGCTACATGCGAAGTCAATCAAGAGCTAGTCGGTATCATTCGTTTCATTGTGGCTATATCTTCCAGTTGCTCCCGAATGAGATAGCTCATTGCCAATCTTAGCGTTGAAATCACTCAGAATTATTTTTGTGTCGTTTC
The DNA here is from genome assembly GCA_963969285.1 of Odontomyia ornata. Classification (NCBI taxonomy): domain Eukaryota; kingdom Metazoa; phylum Arthropoda; class Insecta; order Diptera; family Stratiomyidae; genus Odontomyia; species Odontomyia ornata. Next base: position 38,527,904 of record OZ017738.1, on the reverse strand, counting down.
TTCGTCCTTTTTTTGGCCAAGGCGTGTTTGTTTATCAGTCAAATTTTAAACATTTTTGCTTTGAAATGGATCGCACACAATTGTTCATTGACTGCCTTAAAATCAATGTGTGGTTTGAACTCCCTATTTACAATAAAAGTTGCTTCAGGTTTTCACATTCCAGCAGGCTTTTGAATATTATGTGCGATCTCATGTCTTGAATATCATTTCAAATTTGGTTCGTTTTCTGGATTGTCAATATGTTTAATTTATATCGACTGGCCTATTGTAAAAAATTTTTAACAGCACCAAAGTAGTCCAATGATCTGACATTCCAGGATTCAATGCCATATTCCCTTTTTCGATTGCGAGATCATTAAATCCATTGCAAGTCTCAATTGCGGGTTTCGAAACAATTTAGATTTTTCCAGACATGAGGTGCTAGACCATCGCACACTTTCAATTCCGTTATGAAGCACGGAATATTCGTCTTCTGTCTCCTACTTAGTAAGACGATTTAGTAGCAGAGCCGCAAGTGTGTTTGCAGTTTTTGGCATTTCTTGGTATTTAGTGTCCCATCATTGGGGAATCAGTAAAGCCAATGCGCGACCCTAAGACCGTTTACTACCATATGGTTTGGGATTCAGGATGAGGAATTAGTGAAGCTGGGCGTGGGGGAAGAATGGGGATCCCTCCTTATTTCTTTGCCGGGCTTGAGACCATCTATTGCCAAGTTGAATTATCATTTTACAAAATCTAATAGCTATACGGACAACGCAGACATCGATAGGCTGCACCAAACTATTGCATCGAAATATAAAGCAACAGTGAATGAAATCCCTGTTATCAAAGTTTTTTGGCATTCTGCTTCTTAAATAGATGAATACACAGTACACGTAAAGGTTACGGCTTTTAAAATTCATCATAATTACTCAAATACTAGTTGGGTAGGTAGAACTACGCTCATATCAGAAGGGCTTTGCACTCAACCTCAAATTCTAACATGCCCGTAGTGTCTGAGTCGATAAGATACGCATATTGATCAATAGCCTCGTATTCTTGTTGTTGTAAGACTGAAAAATTAAATCATTATCCGATTCTTCTAAAATTTTTACCGTTTATTAGGCTTATAAGTAGCCATCTACACGATTTTATACAAGAAAATGTTAAATAGATAAATCATACTATTACTAACAAATTTTAGCGAATTTCATCTTCTCAGGTATTCGTCATTGTTATACTTAAAGAGAACTACCTCCGTGTTTTTTTTCAGATTATCCGGTCCATAGGTGTCCAATCGCGAGGGAGGGGACACAAGCTTTTCGTTTTCTTCCGCTTCACTTGCCTATCCTTTCAACGATATTGCAATTTTAATAACGAATATTAAGAGATCCCATCAAGACTTTTCATTCGGCTATCTTTGGTGAAAAAAAATGTTTAAGGGTTCACATCCTTAAATGCGAGATCCTCCTTTAAAAGCTTTGAAATATTTTTTGACTATGAAACTTTCATTAATCAAAAACTTCTGAGTTGTTCATGAAATTTGATGACTGTAGCTTCTATAGTTCCCGAGAAATCTTGCTGTGATGCACTGACGGATGGACCGGTACCGATTTTAAAAAGGTATTGTAAAAATTTTTTTTCAGTAAACCCTAGAAAGCACCTTAAGCAAGCATAGGACAGTACTGATCGTTACGTACTGTACCAAATAATGCTTTGCTTTGGCATCCCAGCCAAATTAGTCTATCTTACCAAAATGACAATAACGTCGACGACCTCTAAAGTCCGCATCAATAACCAACTCACCGATGCCTTTAACACAAATATTGGACTATCATAGGGAGATGGGCTGGTCCAATTGCTATTCAATTTGGCTGTGGAATATGTCATAAGAAAGCTACCTGTCGATACACGAGGTACATTACTATAGAGGTCGAGCCAAGTGGTAGCCTATACCGTCGCCTTCATAATACAATGGCCGTATTCACAGCTGATCAAAGTCTCAGCTGCTTACGCTCAACAATGACGTTGTCAGGTTTTAGCTTTCTTTTGAGCAGGTGAATGTAGTGACATTTCTTTCGACCGCTGACTTTTCGACTAGTATCTTGTCGATTGAAAATAGTTTCGCAGTGGAAGGTGCGTGTTTCATGTACTGAAATGTTGGGGTCCAAAGCTCCAAGTATTTAGTTAGTGATACCCATTGATTTCACAAGCCAACATTTCGCGCACTTGATTTTTTAACTTATGCTATCAACTTTAGCGAATGATTTCGCACGTTTTAATGCATGTAGGTTAGTGAACACAATTGTTTTCACTACAGCAATTCTTTAAGCTACGCTCACCGAAATTTAATGATTCAAATTGCATGGTTTCCGCATTTCCAACTATTTTTAAAATGTCTGTATTGGATTCTGACCGTTGTTGAGTCGGATAAATATCACTTGTTGACATGAGAAAAAGTGCGCAGCTGATTCTAGCCCATATTTAATACGTCATCAATTTAAGGAGTCCGGCCATTATATTACGAAGTTGATGCCTATCCGGGCCACATCAACATTTTGTCACGGTCGTTAACAACTGCCAAGGAACTCTTCCTAAAACTCGACAGCGAAGCAAAACTACAAATCAATGAGAATAAAACAAAGCTCATGACGCAAACAAGGCAAAATGCCTCAGACACACAAAATATCAGAATTGGCGAATATAATATCGAAAATGTTAGCGAATTTGTGTATTTGGTCACCAAAATAACGAGAACCAGTAATGAAAGAGGCGAAATACGCCGAAGAATACAGCTCGCAAATAAAATATTTTATTCAGTTTTGACGATCTTGGAGACCAGTTACATACACAGGAAACAAAGCTCATAGTATACAAATCTGTAATAAAACCTGTGCTATGCTGTGGGTGTGAAACATGGACCCTAATCCAAGCATCCACAAATATATTGAACGCCATAGAATGACGGGTCCAGAGGCGAATAATCGGAGCGAAGCTAGATGGGGATCAACAGTGAATTCGATACAACCGTATGCTGTATGCAATTTTTGCTGGGTCGAAGGTCTCAACGATTGTAAGATTGCGAAAGCTGCAATGGGCTGGCCACATGAATCGTATGGAGGAACAATGGACACCCAAAAAGGTACTCGTTGGAAGAACGGAAGGCCGGAGAACAGTGGGGAAACCGAGGAAACGCTGGTCTGACTCGATCGACGAAGACAGTTTATCCCTGCTCAGATTTCAAAATTGGAGGACGCATTTAATAGACCGAGACCGTTGGACGCGCGTTTTGCAGGAAACGGCTGGGGCTGTAGTCCTACGGAGAAGAAGAAGAAACCACTGTATTGAATAATATCCAAATTATTAAAGAAAAATATATTTCAAAAGCCAAATCAAATCATTTGTGACCGTGAAATGGTTACATCCACCTATGACTTGCTTCAAGATGTGTCCTAACGAGTCTTTTGCCACCAAGAAATTACGGAGTTGGGTCGCCGAAAAGAATGTCAAACTGGAGTTGCTTTATCATAATTTAGAAGCCAAAGAAATGGACAGTGAAGACGAAAGTATAGGTACAAGTTCTCCACGGCCAAAAATTAAAGCAGAACAAGTTACCCAAGCATTTAGCACATGTCTTTAATGGGCTAAAGAAAACTTGGCTTCAGTACAAGACACATTGACCCTTTAAAACTAAGAGAACTGGTTGTCGAAAAAAATTTATCCACTAAGAAAATTCAGGCATACAACAAAACTTTTAACCAATTTGTTGTTTACTAATGGCGCTCAGTTTTTGACTGAAGGTAGTCTACAGTCTAATCTTTAAAATAGCATATAATAATATAAGCGAAAGAATCACTACTACATCAAATATGCAGTTCACGAAATGAAATATGTAGTTCATGGCATGAATTATTGAACAACCCAATAGATGAATTTTTTCTCAAAGCTCTATTAGGGTTTTAATTAATTTCTCAATGAATGCAAGTAGTGCATTCACGGGTGCATTCACTTCTTTATGGTTTGCTGGGATCCATCGTCAGACGTTAGCTAGATTTCCAGCAGTAAAAACTAGCGTGTCTCGCTCAAGCAGTATATTCAGTGCGACCAATTCCTTTTACAAAAGAACACAAAGTAATGATAATGCAGTCATAAAAGTGAGAGAAAAAGAGCAAAAGAATTTTAGAACTAGTATTGCTTTTTTACAGTGTTATGTAAATGTATTTCAACAGTCTGCCACTATACAAGGTCGATCTATTGCTCTTTCCACCGTAACAATTAAAAGTAACATTTCAATATTTTTTCTGAGTTCATAATGCACATAGTTAAGTTAACAACTCACCAAAAATAAATCTGATTCATATTTATGATAATCCAAGTGATTTAAAAAATTTTTGATGATTGTTCTTGGCGAGCACTTTTGTCAGAATATCAGCAACCATCGCCTGGGTAGATGCGTATTTGACATCTATAGCGCCCTCATTGAACATTTGCCTGATTTGATGAACGCGCACATCAATATGCGTTGTGCGCGCATGGTAAACAGGATTCTTCACAAGTTTTAAGGCACTCTGGTTGTCTTCATAAAGCAATGTTGGTCTATTGATGACGTTTTCAGAACCCATCTCAGCCAACAGACTCTTTAAGAAAATAATTTCTTTCATTGCTTGGGACATGGCAAGATACTTTGCTTCCGTAGAACTCAGAGCAATGACATGTTGTTTTCGAGATTCTCAAGATATGGAGCTACCACCAAGTGTAAAAATGTATCTCGTAAATGACTTACTTTCATCATTACAACCAGCCCAATCAGCATCAGCGTATCCCATCAAAGAATGACCTGTTTTGGAATAAATGATTTTTAACTTTAAAGTGGAGTTTAAGTATTTCAAAATATTCCTCGCAGACTTGAAATGCATTGAATGAGGATCCTGATAGAATTGCAATAGCCTTACCACGCAACATCATTTGTACGGTCGCGTTATCAGTGCCAGGTACATAAGAGATCCGATTATTGACCGATACATTTTTACGTCAGCCTTTTCACAGTTTGTGCAGTCGCTGCAAGATTTTAAGATCGTTGCTCGATTGAGTGGCATTGGTGTTAAGTTACATTTCAACATATGATTCTCCTGAAAAAGGTTCTCGATGAATTGTTCTTAGTTAATTGTTATGTCTCCTCGGTCTTCATTTTGGCATATTTCAATTCCTAGAAAGTATTCGGCAGGTCCTTTGTCAATTATGTTGAAAACAGATGATAAACTTCTTTTGATGTAGTTTAAATCATCCTGATGAGAGCTTTCGATCAGCATATCATCGACAAAAACAACAATTATGTTCGTTTTTTCAGCTCTATTCATAATATAGGCACAAGTGTTCGCTTTACATTGAATGAAATAGATTTTCTTCAATGTTTCATTCAACTTCTTGTTCCATTTGCGTCCGGATTGCTTTAATCCGTAAAGAGCTTTCTTTAACTTGCATACTCGCCCCGGATTTTTTTTATCAATAAAAGTTTTATCCTGCTCCAAATATATCTCCTCCTCGAGTGTGCCGTTAAGATATGCAGCAATTACATCCACTTGATGCAACAGCAAATTAAATTCAGCAGCCAACGCGAGGACACATCTTACTGTCGAATAACGTGCTACCGGCGAAAAAGTGTCCTTCTAATCAATATTCACTTTGTGACTACACCCTTTCGCCACAAGTCTTAACTTGTAGCGAACTATTTTTCCTTATTGGTCGGTCTTAATATAGAATACCCATTTACAATTTTATGGGCTTCCCTCCTTTCCGCAAGTCTACCCAATTCCAGGTTTGATTCTTTATGGTGCCATCATATTCTGCTTGCATTGACTTTTTCCACTCATCTGCTTGTGGACCTGAAAGCGCATCTTCCACAGTGAGGGGGTTTCTGCTCAATCTACATCCGTCAAGTTAATTGCGTTTTGTTTTCCGGTTCGAATTAGGCGTGGTCTTCCTGGTTTACCCATCCTGATAATTCTGGGTCTATCTACTTTATTATTGGATTTCGCAATTGGTTTTTCTTTATCTTGTTCATTTTCGTCTTGATCGCTTTCATTAACTTTATCACTGTCCACGGGTTTGTTTGGTGATATAGCCTTACTAGTAGAAGTCTCTTCCATTGCCTCGAATTTTTCACTTTCCACATTTTCTTCTTCGGGTTCATTATCGGAAATAACTAACTGATAATCGTTATTCTCATTTGTATCACATTCGTTTTCCAAAAAAGTTACATCTCTGCTTTTGTACATTTACCGTGAATTGAGTTCATTAAGCCAGCAAGCCTTTGTTTCTTCGCTATATCCTACAAATATAACTGGTATTCCTTTCGGATCAAATTTTGACTTGCTTATCTGCTTATTTAGCATTATTGCTCGGCATCCGAATTTTTTAAGGTGTTTAACGGCTGGTTTTACTCCATGCCAAGCTTAAAAAGGTGTAATTGTTTCAAGTAATCTGGTAGGCGCTCGGTTTCGCAAATAGCATGCTGTATTCACAGCCTCCGCCCAATACGACTCCGGTAAATTCGTTTGAATCAACATACACCGAGCGATTTCCACGCTCTGCGACAGCATTCTGCTGCGGTGTATATTCAGCACTTAATAGCCGACGGATACCATGCTGATTGAGATATTCTGTGAAATCACGACTTAAATACTCTTTTGCATTATCGCTGCGAAACATTGTTATTTTACACCTCGCCTGGTTCTCTGCGATTTGCTTAAATGTTTTCAGCACACTAAGTATTTCACTTTTTTGCTTCAAAAATGCAACAAACATCATTCTGGTGCAATCGTCTATGAAAGTGGTAAAATATATTGCTCCACCAATCGAATTTTGTCTCATTGGACCACATATATCGCTATGTATAAGTTCTAGTTGCTTCTGACAACGATTGTCCGAGAATTTTGTAAACGGTTTCACTGTCATCTTTCCTTTTAAACCAACTTCGCAGATTTCTACGCAGTCGACACTTGAAATGTTCACGTCAAGTCCGTGCACCATTTTATTGTTATACAGTTCATAAATACTTTTTCTATTTAGATGACCATACCGGCTATGCCACTTCAAATAATTTATCATTTAACACACTATTTATCATTTAATGCACCCTTTTCGCTGTTAAAATAACCAATTTTTTTCACTTTATTATACACTGCTTGCGTTCGAAACTCACTGTCATGTTTTTTGCTGTTACTTTTGACACTGAAATAAAATTTGCACGAGGATCAGGTACATACAACACTTATTTTAGATTTACCGGCTGATTTTCGGATGTTAATCTCACTGTACCTCTGTATTTTGCGTCAATTGTTTTATCATTTGCGAGAAAAATTGTTTCCTGGTATATTTCGAATTCAACAAACAATTTTTTGTCGTTGCACATATGAGCTGTCACCCCGTTGTCAATAATCCAAGTATTATTGGTGATCGATTCATTCGATGAATTCGTAGCAAGCGAAGTGTTCATTTCGGCTAATGATACGGATACCGGTTTTCCTTTTCGCTTACTCCTACATTCGGCCACGTAGTAGCCTGTTTTGTGACACACAAAGCACTCTATTTTCTTTCTAAACTTGTCACTGTCTCTTGCTCGGGTATTCCCTTGCTCCGATTTCGCTTTTGACATTAAAACATGTTCAAACTCTCTACTTTCGTTTTTTTTGGCATCTCTCCTGCGGCCTTCGTCGATCAACTTTGTTTTTAAATTTTCGAAAGTCGGCAACTCATCTCTTGTCTCCATCGCAACTTAATAATTGTCGAATGATTTCGGCAGGCTCGCTAATAGAATAATAGATAGTAGGTCTTCTTCGACTGATATGTCTATCTCTTTTAATTTTTCCGAAATGTCGACAAAATCGTGTATATGTGTGGAGATAGATGAGCTCCCCGCCATTTTGAATGACAAAAGCTGCTTGAAAAGCGTAACTTTTCTACCCGGCCCAGCAGGTTGATGAATTCCCTCTAGAATTTTCCAGGCACCGTATGCACTTTTAGCGTTTTCAATGTGAATAAGCTGTGATGCACTTATATTCAGGATAATGGTGGCTAAAGCTTTTTCGTCTTTGTTCGATCATTCCACTCTGACGGTAGCTGCGTCAGTTTCCTCCAGTTTTGGGCCATTTACATATTTCCATAGATTCTGACAAATTAGAGCATTTTTCATCTGGAGCTTCCAGCTGCAATTATTTTTATCGTGCAGCTTTTTAATTATTGAAACAGCCGTCGCACTCATCTTTCGCGATCACTACTTTTTATGTTTTCACGAGATTCACTTGAAATTTTTTACTTTTTAACTGCTATTGCTGGGTTTGGGCCCATAACCTGTTGAGGTTAGTTCGATTTACAGCAGTAAAAACCAGCGTGTTTTGCTCATGCGGAATATTCAGTGCGACTCATTCCTTTTACAAATGAACACAAAGTAATGAAAGTGCAGTAATCTGATAGACATGTAATAGAAGTGAGAGAGAAAGAGCAAAGGAATTTTAGAACTAGTATTGCATTTTTAAAGTGTTATGTAAATGTATTTCAACAGTTATATCCGCCGTTTATATCCGCGGTAACTTGTGAGTAAACTTCCCACTCATTGATACAAGTTATTTTACATCAACATAGTATTTTACATATATATGTATACAAACTCGTATATATGACGGGTATTTCATTATTAGGTTTGATTTTCAATAGGCTTTTTTGACAGAGCACGCGTGACTCCTGTTAAACTGTACTGTAATTTTTGTGCAACCCCAAAGAAAATAACCTAAAGTGACATCACACGATCTCGGCGGCCAATTTACTGGTCCCAAATGTGAAATCACGTTTTCAGGTTCTGTAGGTCGACGATGCATGCCATAAGCTGCTCTAGGAGCACGAAAAACATTTCACACAGAACGTAATACAGCTGAACAATTTGGATACGTAGCTGAAGTGTAAGTCTTTCCATGATGGTTTGCCAAACAATACTGAGTGAAAATCGCATTACGGTTTGTCAGTAGTCACGCGTGTTCTGTCAAAAAATCTATTGATAAACAAACGTCATAATGAGTCACCCTTTATATATAGGTATATATATATATATATATATATATATATACATATATATATATATATATATATATACATATATATATATATATATATATATATATATATATATATATATATATATATATATATATACATATATATATATATATATATATATATATATATATATATATATATATATATATATATATATATATATATATACAGTGACTCCCAAAAAGATCCGCATAAGTAAGAAATGTTCCTTCTTTTTCAATTTATGCTTCAATCCATGACACAAAAAGAAAAAGGAAATATTATTAATTGAATAAAACATCAGCTCGATAATTTTACTCAAAAAAATAGAAAATGTATCGCAAAATGAGAAGTAAAACGAAGGATTAAAAAAGAAGCACAAAAATATGACGCCCCAAAAAGATCCGCACAACAAGGAAACTTGGGCAAACATGTGCATTTGATGTAAAAAGAACACATTTGAGTGACCTCTTTATAGCATATTACCTTCAGTGATAAAGTCGTAATAGATCCGGGCAGATCATATCTAATATTGATCACAATCCGCGTATTGCTCGTAGCTTAAAGAAACGTTGTGCTTTTTAAATTAAAATGGGCAAATACACGTCTCCAGAGAAGATCCAGTTGGTGGTTTCTAATCATATGGAAGGTAAAAATGTGGCAGAAATATGTTCGAGCCTCAACATGAAACGTAGAACTGTTTACGACATTCTCCGGAGGTATAAAGAGGAAGGCAGAATAGACGACGCATAGTCCTGGTCACCCAAAGGTTCTAACGACGCTTGAAGAACGCTCTATCGCCCGGAAAATAAAAAAAAAACCAGAGCTGAGTGCTCCAAAAATTGTGAGTGAAGTGTTCGCAGAATTTAAGAAAAAAGCAGGATGTGAAACAGTTCGACGAGTTTTGAGAAATGCTCAGTACAATGGACGTGTTGCACGGAAAAAACCATTCATCAGCGAAGTGAATAGAAAAAAGCGTTTAAATTTCGCTAAAGAATTTATATTAAAGGAAGTCAATTATTGGGAGGATGTGATTTTTGCCGATGAAAGCAAATTCAATGTTTTTGGTTCGGATGGACGTGTTATGGTGTGGCGTAAGCCCAATGAAGAATTGAGTCCAATTAACCTCAGGCCTACAGTGAAACACGGAGGTGGCAGTTTGATGGTTTAGGGTTGCGTATCTACTCGTGGTGTTGGCGAATTAGTATTTATAGATGGTGTCATGAATTCCCGTCGATATTTAGACATTTTGAAGGAAAATTTGCAAAAAAGCGCTGCTAAAATGGGCATTTTGGATTCGTTCAAATATTACGAAGACAATGATCCCAAACATAAGGCACGCATTGTTCAAGAATGGCAGCTGTATAATTGTCCAAAAGTGGTTCATCCTCCTCTTCAGTCACCGGATTGTAATCCCGTTGAAAATCTCTGGGATGAATTGGACCGTAGAGTTCATAGCACGCCAATTTGTTCAAAAACGGAGCTCGAGAAAAGGCTTCGCGAAGAATGGGTGAAAATGGATGTGGAATACCTGCGGAAAATCATCTTCAGTATGCCAAATCGATTAAAATGTGTCATTGAACAAAACGGACATGCATCAAAATACTAGCTTACTAAAATTTTTGTTTATTTTTACAATTTATCTCTTGTGCGGATCTTTTTGAGGGATGATATTTTCTGTTTTTTCATGGAATTTTCTTTTTTTCTGTTAGACTGTTATGTTCTGCTCATAATAAAATGTTTAAAAAATTTTCCCGTTTTTAATTGCCTTATAAAATGACTTCTGCGGATCTTTTTGGGAGTCACTGTAAATATACAAATAGACAAAAAAGTCTCCGTACGACGCTACTTTTTCTTGATTTTTATGAACATCTCTCATTTAAATCAATATTTTTTTACTTTAATGATTGCAATGTTTTCTACAGCTCTTTCGAGACAAAGTTCAGGGATAAATGCAGAAATTTATCCATTTCTTAATATACCTGTATAGTAATTCAATTTAGTGAATTTTACAAAATTTTATATCAAAAAAGTCTCCGTACGAAATTTTTTCAACAGTGTTTTGCATTGTTTACATAGTTATGTAAACAATGCTTTGCACAAACAAGAGTTCACAATTTTTCCTGGAGTACAGCTAGTATAGTTTCAGCCACGTGCAGATTTGTCTCAACTTCAGAAAATCCAATATTCCGCCATGAGTAAAGAAATTTGTGTAGACACGAGGAAAGGCAAGTCGATGGGTAAAATTTTGAAAGTAATTGGTAGACCTAAGTCAAGTCTCCAATATGTTATTAAGCAATATGGAGAAACCGGTTCGTTCAAAAGTAAGCCCCGTTCAGGACAGAAAAATAAAAGATAATCCTAGAACCAGCGCATGTAAAATAGCAGACGAGGTCAGAAAAGACTTTAATTTAACGGTAAGTGATGAAACCATTAGAAATGTTCTACGGGAAAGTAATTTCCATGGTCGAAAGCCATTGGTCTCAAAACTTAATCGCAAGAAGAGATTAGAGTTGTATTTTCCAACATATTTGGATCAAATGCCAAGGGAAAAGTTTGACGCAAAGTAAATGAGGAATTCAATTGCAAAAATCTAATTCCAACAGTCAAGCATGGTGGTGGCAATGTAATGGTTTGGGGGTGTATGGCAGCTTCAGGAGTTGGAAAATTTCACTTAATTGAGAGCACAATAGACCGATGGGATTACCTAAACATTCTTAGAACGAGTTTGCGCAAAAGCATATCAGCTTTAGGCATGGAAAGTGATTTCATTTTCCAACAAGACAACGATCCTAAGCATACATCAATGATTGCTAAGGAATGGCTAATGTACCCAAGCAACTACGCAGTCCACCACAATCACCCGACCTAAACCCAAAAGAACATGTATAGGATGAATTGGAGCGTAGAGTACGCAAACATGCAATAATAAACAGGCAACAGCTTAAAGCTAAACTCCAGGAAGAATCGAACTCTATGGGATCCGAAATAACATCCAAACTAGTCTCTTCGATGCCCAGACGATTGACAGCAGTCATCAACGCTAAGGGGAATCCTACTAAGTACTAAACAATTTTTTTACAAAATTCCTTTTTCTTATAATTTTATTAAGATGTAATATCGCAAGGCGACTTTTTTGATGTTAAATGTTGATAAATTTGCCAGTTTGAACTACTATATCGAAACGAATGGATAAGTTTTTATTTTTTTTTTGTTGTATCTTGTAATTATAAGTTTATAGAAAACATATTAATTTCTAAAATAAAAAATATTGATACATCTGAACTGTATTCTTACTTATACAGAAAAATAAGCACCGTACGGAGTGTTTTTTTGTCTAACTGTATATATATATATATATATATATATATATATATATATATATATATATATATATATATTTGGATTTATGTATATAGATATAGATATATGTATGCATATACACTACCGAAAAAAGTTTGGAAGCACCTGTAAATTTTGTGATAAATTAGAATAAATTGATAATAGTCGATTTAATCTATTTTTCAGTTCAAAATACAATTATTTTAAATTGTTTTACTGCATTTTGAATAATTGTTGCGGTCTTTATTCAAGGGTATTGATGAAAAACACAAAACCAATAAAAATCATAATAACTTAAGGTCACTTTGTTTAATTTGCTGAGCACCCTGTAATAATTTTTCTCGCGTCAAAGTTTATTGCAGGTTGACATTACCAGCTGTCGTCTCCATTAAAAATAGTCGTTAATTAGTTGCACTCTGTGAAATTGATATTTTTTGATTTTTTGGTTTAACATGTGCTTTGTAAAGATATCGGTAATTTCTTTTATTTTGTGTTTAAAATGGGAAAAGGAAAACAATTATCACTTGAAACACAATCGGATATTATTATTTTAAGAAGTGAAGGATATTCCGAAAGAGAAATTGCAAAACAAATCAATATATCGCCTAAGGGAGTTCATTACACCCTTTCGAAACATCGAGAGACTGGCAGTTTGCTGGATAGAAAACGGAGCGGTCGGCCAAGAAGTACTTCTGCAGTGGAAGACAGATTTATAGCAACCGCTTCTAAACGTAATCGTCGACTTACAGCACCCAATATCACCCGGGAGTTGAATAAAACGCGATTCAAAGATGTTTCAATTTCTACAGTAAAGAATCGTCTTGCATCTGCTGGTCTGCGTGGTTGTGTAGCGGTAATAAAAAACCATTATTACGCGCAATACACAAGAAAAAACGACTGGAATGGGCAAAGCAGTATCAACATTGGACAGTAGAACAGTGGAAAAGTGTTCTATGGACAGATGAGCCCAAATTTGAAATGTTTGGCTCTAATCGACGAGTATTTGTCCGCCGCAGGCCCCATGAACGAGTATCTGAAAGTTGCTTGGTATCATCGGTAAAACACGGCGGTGGTAATGTTTTGGGCTGGGGGTGTTTTGCTGGAACAGCTGTCGGAGATCTTATCAAAATTGATGAAATTATGAGAAAGGAGCAGTATTTGCGAATCTAAAATAATTATACTTTACCTTCAGGGACACGCATTGTGGGTGAACCATTTGTGCTCCAACAAGATAATGACCCGTAACACATGGCTAGGATATGCAAAGCCTTTTTAGAGGAACAAGAAATGAATGGTTTTCTTGAACTGATGGTGTGGCCCCCGCAATCACCTGATCTATCGCCAATAGAAAAATTATGGGATGAGTTGGACCGAAAAGTTAAAGAACGTTTGCCGCAGAGTGCTAATCAGCTGTGGCAAAACCTGCAGGAAGCTTGGGAACAAATTGACGCCGAATATTTAAATAAATTACTAGCAAGAATGCCTAGCATCTGCCAAGCTGTTATTAAGGCAAAGGGTAGTCACATAGATGAAAATCAATCATAGATTATGTTAGTGTTTGATAAAGAAGGATTTTGTTTTTTTTATAGTTAGGCTTATAATTTAATTAAAAACATAATCGTTACTGCTAAAATAATTCTCTATCTTTTATTATTTTTCAAATACCAATGTTATTTCAAGTGCTTCCAAACTTTTTGTCGGTAGTGTATATATATATAATTATTCTCCGCAAAAAACTGATTGGAATGTAACTAATAATTCATGAGTTTTGTTTATAATTTTGTTGGACTATGTGGCGGTATGAACAGGGTTTTTTCTTTTGATGTTAAGTTATTTGAAAGCGCTTATTTTAGAAAATTTTCATAACTATTATGGCTGATGGGCACTAACGGTGCCAGGCTGGGTTCTCAGCTTGACAGGGGAGGTGCTTAGTGGGTATTCCAGTCGCCTTCTTGCGAGTATGGGAGTCCCACGCTCTGTGCGTAAATGGCATTCACCTCCCAAACACAAAAAAAGAATTGATTAACTAAGAAGAAATGAGCTCAATATATTCTATTCATATTTGAAGCAACTGTTTCGAGAAGGTGACAGTAATTTGAATTACTCATGAGTAATTTTTAACGTCTGTCGCCTATGTGGTAGAAATAGATTCACTGAAAACCAACAAATCACAACCCACTTCCAAGAAACAATTCTTGAATATACCCAGCTCAACGCAAATCGCATTGTAATCTAATGGAAATGTTGATTCACATGAAACCCACGGCGGTTCGCACATGAGCTCAGAATCTGAAAGAATCCTTCACTCCAGCGCATTATCTACACTAGTATATTCAGATGAAACATGAAAATTGAACATACTCGTATATTACATCAAAGGTAACGGCGATGATATATTTGTTCGGTGCCAAATCAACGTCCCACGTATCGTTAGCATATGACGTACGCAGACCATTTCAAGACAAACCGCACCAGCACTGCCCACGTTACATTGTAACAATAAGCTTCCGCAAATTTTTAATGCAAAATAATCTTGTCCATATGGAACCTCTGTTGTTTGTGTGTGTGTCAGTGAATAACGGCAGTTATGCAAAGGATTTACGAAATTTTTAACGACAGATTTAATCCCTGTCGTTTATTTCTGTTAAATTGAGAAAAATTTCCTTCCCTCCGAATACTACTTCCGCTAATTATTTCAATGAACTTTTAATTAAACATTCGCAGCATCCGTCGCGTCGTGTCCTTGAAAGTATTCGTTCATCGAACAAATGAACCGAACTATACTCTGGGATGAACGCGTGGATACAACAGGCTGGTCGGTGTATCCTTGTCACATTTAACCAATTGTTATAAACATTTTCCCGTATACCATTAACAACTTGTGGATGGATTTATGTCTGTAAGAATCACCCGCCAAACATCCAAGCCTTGGGGGCGGCTGGTGTGGATTCTTGGGGATTGAGGTGGATGGTTAAAAGTTGTTGTATGGATGGCAGGCACACTGTTGCACACGGGCATGCGTTAGCTGATATGTGTGGATTCTCTGGCCCGCCCCAATCGACAGCAATCATGGGGAGGAACTCCACACGGCGAGCTTTTTTCTATATAAGAACAAGTCGATGTCGACGACAGGACACACAACTGGTTCTCGCTTTCACACGTGCGAAGCTCCCGACTAAACAAAAAGGATACGAGTCGAATAGCAACAAGTTCTTCAATTGTTCGAAAGTGATCAGAATTTTGACCGGATTATTGCGGTAGTGCTAAACGGAATTGCTGCTGTTTTTTTCGGTGCAGAGAATAAGGATATACGAAACAAGTGCAAGGTGTGTTGAATTAATTTGTTGTATATCCTATTGAAGGTTGGGATGTTCGTTTAAATTACTAGATGACCGTTAAATTTTAATATCAGTTTGTGTTGATAGTGGATAAATATAGAATTAACATTTTTGAATTTCATTTTCCGCGTGATTTGACCCGAGAAACCATGAAAGGTGTTTTTGGGTACTACGTTAATAAAATATCTAAAAATAGTATGGCCTGATTAAGTTCTGCTGAAAAACGTAAAAATGATCAAACTATACAAATATGTAAATTTGTATGAGTGTAGAATTTTCCGTAACGTCCACAAAGTAATTAAACAAGTCTAGATATTGAAAATCCAGTGAAAAATAAATAATAAAAATAAACATCTGTTTTATAATTTTAAATATAAAATAGAAATTCAAATTTATATTTTAAAATAATGTGACGGCAAAAGAGGAAATTCTTTCGTTTAATCGTTCCATATGTTGCCATAAAACAGAATTTATTTTAAAACAATGAAAAGAAACTAATTAAATTATCATCATCAGTTTTTTTTTTTAAAAAACCCATGTCCAAATGTTGCGATAAATGTACATATCCGATTCAAAGCAGAAGATTTGTCACCAAATAAGCTTAACACAAGCTTTATTTTTAAATTACCTAAATTTTGGCATTCACACACACTTACCATTCAAATTTCGCGTATCCCTTCGGCATGTTGTATTCCGTTTAAAATTTCTTGCATCCTGATTCAGTACTGTAAAGCGGAAATTAAATAGATACGCAAAACCGTTTTGGGTAAATTTTATCCTGGGAGATTTTTGCGTGAATCTTTTTTTATATTCTCTTCAATACTTGGCGTATGTATTTACTGAGAAACAAAAGGAATTAGTGTGCTCTGTAAGAATCTTAGGGAGAATTTTGCAAATTTTAACAATTTTCCGGTTTTATTTAGAATTTTCTAAGTTTAACCCCGGATACGCAAAGTAAATAATTCGGATTAAAATTTCCTCAGTCTTATGGATGGTTCCAAGTATTTCATTTATATAGCAGAGATTTGTGATTCGAGTGGTCTTACGAGTAAAACTACTCTCGTTTGCGTTGAATGGGAATAAATACAAACAATATAATAGAATAGTTAAATATAGTAAATTCCTTTTTGATGCTGTAGTAGGGATTAAGATTTAAGATTTTTAGGAATTGGGATGCATGTGAGATTTTTCGAAAGGTCAAAGGGAAATGAGCATTTAATAGAAAAAGTCTTAAAGCTAGACCTCCGCATTTTTTTCTTCAGCATATTCAAAACTATAATGGATTAGCGAGAAGGTTTAACAAATCCTCTTAAATTTCGGTTAGGGAGATTTCTTATTTACGTCAGGAGCTTTGCCATAGAATTCAGTAAATTTATGCTCTTGAAATAAGTTTGATGTATAACTCACGAAAATATATATTGCATTGAAATTTTGATATGTATAGTATATTTCGTGGTCTTGAGCATTATCTTAAATTACGGTTCATAAATGTATGTAAGTTGCTTAAAAGTTTTAGCAGTAACCACAAGCTTGCTTTGGAGATAATTTATTCATGAGTACATATGTACAAGGTGCCTTCCAAAATAAACGAGACTGGGCTAAAATAGAAACGACAGGAGCTTTGTTCTGATAAATTCAAGTTCATTTATTCAAAACAGTCTCTTCCGGCCTCGATACACTGTTTTGCGCGATCCAAAAGCGTTTCGAAAGAGCGTTTCAGGTTATGGACCGGAATGTCCTTCAGGATGTCGGTACAAGCCTTTTGCATACCCTCTATGGACGCAAAGCGTTTTCCTTTCATGGCAAAATGCAATTTTCCGAATAGGTAGAAGTCACAGGGAGCCATATCAGGCGAATACGGTGAGTGATTAATGGTTAAAATGCAATTTGTAGTCAAAAAATCAGTGACAAGAGTGGATTGATGAGATGGTGCATTATCATACAATAAGCGCCAGCTTCCTCCTTCGCGGTATTCAGGCCGAATTCGACGAATGCGTTGCAACAAATGCTTCAAAACGCTAAGATAGAAAATTGCATTGACGGTTTAGCCCGTTGGCACGAATTTTTTGTAGACGATTCCCTTGGAATCGTAAAAACAAATGAGCATTGACTTGATTTTTGACTTCTCCAAACGCGATTTTTTCGGTGGTGGCTCTTCTGGGGCCTTCCATTCGGCACTTTGACGCTTCGTTTCGGGTTCATATTGGAAACACCACGTTTCATCACCAGTTACAATTTTGTAAGGGAAGTTCCCGTGTTTCCTCGCCTTTTTAATGATGTCTTCCGAATGTTGAATTCTAAGCAATTTTTGGTCAATAGTTAACTTGTGCGGAACAAAACGTGCACATACCTTTCGTAAGCCCAGATGATCGGTTAAAATGCGATAAACCGATCTTTTGGAGATATTCAACTCCGATTCCATGAATTTCAATGATGATTTCGGTTCATTCATTCACGCACAATTTTTTATTGGTCTTTTTCCACAATTGAAGTAAACATTTATAAAGTATGGAAATGCGATCGCAAATAAAATCAAAACTTTTGAAAAAAAGCAACTAAAGTGCCCCAAAGAAGGTCATATAAATTTTATGGAAGCCGTTTTAAATCGATTTCCTATTTTAACATTATAAAATCCTCGTTGGCACCACCAGTCGCAAAGAAAAATTTCTCATCGGCACTCTTACTTAAAAAGCAAATAATTTGACTTGCCGCCACTTTGAAAGTCAAACACTGTTTCTAAAAAATTTACGTCAGTTTCAATTTATGTATTTAATTATTTTAAAAGATATCTCTCTTAGAGCCTCGTCAACTACTTTATCAAATCTTCTTCACACCGAGATTTGTTCGAGATACATAGAACAAAAATATTCAATTTAAGTCAATTATTTGTTTATTTTATATCCGCAGGCCAATTCTCTTGTTTGTCTGGAAAATCCGTCGGGCCTTGCTGATTTTGTTAAACAGATTCGTTTTGACTCATTTGCGATTTTTAGAGGCTGACTATGACCCAAGCGAGTCGAAACGTGCCTGTTTGCTAAGATAATCAGGACCCGATGGCTTTTCAAGATTAAAATAAAAAAAATGAGCTAAAAATATAAAGTTTTAAATTTTCGACTTATTTATTTATCATGCGGTATGCACAACTTTTTTTAAAGTAGAAAGATTTGTTATTTGATCACTAAGTGTCTTAGTATTAAATAGTGACTTTTAGAAGCCTTTGGTCCTTTAAACTTTGACTAGCTTCCATTTGGACACCTTAGACCAGATCTTGAAATGTTTTAATGTTCTCTTGAAACTTATAGCTACTATTGAAGTTTCATTAACATTGGTTGAAAGGTTTGGCTACAACAACATGGCAAATTTTTGTATGTTTTTCGACATTTGAGTAGCCGCCATTTTATTTCAGATTATATAGCTCATTAAACCTTTGTACCAAATTTCGTCCTAATCAGAGCTATAATTTGGTCAGAAGAGAAAACACGGAGTCTCGTCTGAAATGGTTGCTATTTTCTTTTTGCTCAGCCAATTTGACCGGTGAAAAACTTAGCTGAGACATTTGCCCAACGAATGCGCCAAGCACTCGTTGCATGTAGACGTGTTTTTAATTCGCTCCTGCAAAGAATTTTAACAAAATTAAATCAATTTTTAAAACGTCAATTAGAAAGTAATTTTAGAAAAAAGCTTCTTACATCGTCGAACTACTTGAACAATTTATCGAGTATCTGGATTTTACTTGCGACAAAGTTTCAAAAAACTTCAAAAAAGAAGAAAAGTTTTTTCACCGGGGATATGGAGGAGCCCGACGGCTTCCCACCGCTGGGGGACCCAGGGCCAGGCATTTCTTATACGACGAATGAAAAAATCATGAAATGGAAAAATTATTAACACAGCTGTGAGTATGGCAAGCGTTTTACACTTACAAGTGAAGAATTCGAAAGGGTAACCAGAGAAAACGCAAAGTTTACTAAACAAAATGATGAGATGAAACTCCGAATACAAAGTTTGGAGGACATGATCCGAATATTAACAAATGTGAACAAAACAAAGGTGATGGAGCCACAGCATACGTCCGGTAAAGAAGAAGCGATAACAAATAAGAAGAATGAGAAAAAGGAAGCGACAACAAACAAGACCAAAAAAAAAAAAAACAGTAGCCACGCAAAGGCTCAAACATATAAAGTACATTACAAGATACGGACAAGACATCAATCCAAGATGCTGAAAACATACTTTGCGCAGGAGGAGCAAATGATAGCACCAATTACTATGCGGTACTGTCTGCAATGAATGACAAAATGGAAATTGAGATGGAGTGCCAAGAAAACATAAATAATATTAATCTTCTTCTTCTTTGTAGCACTACAGCCCCTCTCGGGCCTTCGCTTAGAGATAGTTAGGGTATCTCATTTTCATGACCGTATTGATTTTTTCGGAAGTTGGTTTGGTCAGTACCATTGCTCCCATGGGCCTGCTCAGCTATGATATGATCTGATTAAATCAGTACATATCACCACTGAATGAACACTCATAGTCTGTCCAACAAATTGTAGTAATAATTTTATAGAATATTTAAAATCGAAATTTGGTGTGTCTGCTGGTTCTCTTATTGAAAATATTAAGATAACTGAGAAAGTTCCTCCGATTAATGTTTTTGGGCAGCGACGAGGGGATATGGTTCGGCTATTGGCAGCCAAACATAATGTCGACAATGTCGAAGTTGAGAGAGTGACCGGTGATAAACTCACAATTAAGACAAAAACATTAGCTGATTTATAGCTAGCAAAAGATGCTCTTAATAGTGTAAAAGCTCACCACTTCACATACACGCCAAAGGTAGAAAAAATCAGACCTTCCTGTTGAAGGGCTTGGACTGTGGGGAGAATACAGTTAATCTCCTTGAAATGTTACAGGAAGCAATACCAGCTGTTAACTTCATCAGTGTGAAACATTTTGCTAAAAGGAGATCAACTGTTGAAGGCAAAATATTAACATTTTATTTGGTCCAAATTTCTAACGATAGTAGTCCGAGTACCCTCAAACAGGTAAAGTACTTAAACTTTAGAGTTGTGAGGTGGGAACGCCTCCAAAAAACTGAGGTCAACCAGTGTTACAGGCGCCAAAGATTCGGTCATGCGGCTGACAATTGTGTTATGCACTATCGCTGTGCTAAATGCAAAGACATTCACGCCCCCAGTGAATGCAAATTGGCTAAGATGGAGCCAAAAGAAAAATTATATTGTGTTAACTGCGATATATTTAGTCATCCAGCATCACATCGAGGATTTCTTTGGTATCAAGTTGCAAGAGTTAAATTTTCCCCAAAGCAAACCCAAGTACATCGCAATTTGTTAGCTCCCAACTTCGTCAAACCCGGAGTATCATTTGCACTTGCTGCTAGAGGACCAGCAGTCAACAATGTAAATAAAATAAATAATGCAACTGGCAATAATGAGCTTTCTAATTCTTCGTTATCTCGGTTTCTTTGCGCCATTTTGTTTAGCATTAAATTTAAAATATTTGCGTTTTTCTGGAAAAGTTGGAGGAACATTTATTTGGAGATTTTTTATAATGAGCTGCTTCTTGAAATTTACCAACAGCTTGAATCTCTTTCAGAAAGAATAAATAAACAAGACCAAAAAATCAATTTCGTTTTTCAACGTTTGGGCCAACATGCTTCAAAATAGTTTGTCATTCAGGCACATTCTCATGGATAGGATTCATCTCATCTCGATTAACATCCTCCATTGTTACTATACATCGACGTGACTGTCTCTTGGAATTTCTTGTCAAGCAAAAGCCTCCAGTCTCTCACTCGGCGTATCAGCATACCTAGCATAAGTTGCGCTTGTTCAACGGTACGTCCAGGGGCCAGAGCCGCAACATCATCCACCTAGCCAATCAAGCGTGACTCATCTGGCATCTCCAGTCTCAGAAGCTCGTCGCAAGACACTTTTCTCAAGTTTGGGCCAAGCGTAGATCCTTGAGCAATACGCGATGTAACTTCCATGTCGTAAAGCTGGTTTCGGTCCTTCAGGTAGTCCCTCAGATGCCACATTGGATATTCTGGAACATAAAAAGGGGTTTCCAGTCCAGAATACCCACCCATCTAGCGGAGTTGAAAGTATTTGAGTGTCACCAACAGGACGATCCACCGCTTAGTGCGTCTTTTGGACCACGGTCACCACCTCTGTAATCGTATTAAGGTGGGACGTCCTGCTCTAAAGCCATACTATGGAGGAGATAGGTCGCCAACCGCACAAATTGCGTCAGTGAGTCTTCCCTTGATGAGTTTCTCTAGCACTCTTCCAGCAGTGTCTAGCATGCATAACGAGCGGTATACAGACGGCGATCCGGGATTTCTCTTCCTCCTGCTGATCATCAGAAACCATGTCACCTTTCAGTGTGCTGGGAAAATCCCGTCCCGTAGGCAAACGATGAATGAACTGAGCAGCAAGTCAAGACAATGGTAATAGACAAGTGGCTGGAGCCTTCCTCGCTTTCAGTGAAAGAAGTGCCTCTTCGAATTAAAACTGCGTGAAGACTGGACACTCAAATGCTGTTTCGCCGTGGAGAGCGTCCATCTTTTCCGCATTTTGTATGCAACGCGTCCGTAGGACCCCAAGCTTCCGCATAATCCACTAGATCTTGCAAGCAGCGAGTCCTGCTGTTGTTAATTAATTTGTGAAGACATTTTCTGCCTTCATTCCCTACCACTCTCTCCATCACTCTTTCACAACAAAGCTCGTGCGATCTGTCTGCGCTTCACACGTCGTTAATTCCTACTTGTGCCTCCAGGCAATGCTAAAACATCGGTATAAGGGGCACACAAAATGCTGTGAAGTACTCCTTACCTGCTGGTCTAGTCCGGTTAGTGAACAGTTCTCAGAGATAAAAAAAATATGCTAATACGACGCAGTAAAAAAAAACTCTGAGTTTATAAAAACTAGCTGTCTTTAAGTAGCTCGACGTTAGGGTCTAAAATGCCCTAAGATACTGCATTTTCAATCCTCCGCACTTATCATTAATTTGAATTTATAAGATGTTCCTTAAGTCTTTTCTTAAAAAACAATAAGAGTTTGCGTTTTTCACTGTTTCTGGAAGATTGTTGTATATACACAGAGCATCATTCGTTGCACCGTTCTTTAGTCGATCAGTTCTAGTAAGGTATTACAAAATTGTTTGCATTTCTTGAACTATATGGATTTATTTGTGATACTTTTATAAAGGGGGTTCCTTCCGATTCACTGGAAATTAAAAATTAGACATTTGAAGATAAACTTCGCTTTCTCCATAGTAATGATTTGATTGAAGGTGAGTGCATTGGTCTGTTGGTACACTCGTCTTGTTGGAGTGAGAATTTGAAGGTTTAGAATATTTTTATAGGCTTAAGTTAGTATCCTGGATATAATATTAAGGTTTTGTTTTGACGATTGACTGAAAGTGACCGTCGCATAATGTAGCTTTGTCAGTACAAATGCATTTAATACAAGTTCCTTTATATGCATTGGAAAACCTCCCCATCTTCTCAACATTCCTATCATTGGTGCTAGTTGTCTCCTTGTGTGGCAACCATGTCAAACGCTGATCTATGGTAAGACCGGCGTATTTAATTTCAAACACTCTTTGCTGGTTTTCTCCGTTAATATTTAAGATCAACTTCTATGTCTTCCTTCTCCTTCTGTTTAAAAATCATGTATTTTAAATTTCTAGTATTCAATGCTAGCTTGTTTTCGATAAGCCATGAACGATATTTATCTAGATCCTCGTTGACGATATTCTCCATGGCAAGTTTATCATGCCCTGAATAAAGAAGTAAAGCATCATCAGCATATAATGTGTGGTGAGCTTACAGTTTACATATATTTAAATTATTAGTGTATAGCAAAAACAAGGTTGGTCCAAGTATGGATCCTTGAGGAACCCCCGAGTTCATTGGTGCTAGATTGCTGCTTGACTTATATGCTGCTACCCGATTACATGCCTCGTCACGTTTCCGTGCCCGTTGAGCCTCACGCCGAAGCTTGTAACATACCCTTCGCTTTTCAGCGATTTCAGCCGACCACCAGTATACTCGGGACTTGCCGTGCTGGGGTTTTCGGCAGGGTATAGAAGCGTTTCAAGCAGCCGTGACAATGCTTATAGTTAAGTTCACTGCTCCAAACTCAGAGGGTGGTAGTACCAGTTTCGTCAGGATACCATGATGAAGAAGTTTTATCATGGTGTTGCTCGGTTTTCATGTCCCTCGCAAACTACTCAAGCAGGTTTTGGGCGGTTGAGCTATGGTGTGGATTTAGTTGCAGGATGGAGGTCATTGACGTTCTGATTTTGCCTTGGCTAGAGCTTCCTGGAAAACCCGACATTTCCCAGATCCCAAAACGTGCGTGATGTCTTCACAGCAGCGCATGGTCTTGGGCTGATAACCTCGTTTCATGGTTTTCACTATTTTGTGCGCTTGTCTTGTGTTGTTCGTTAGAATACACTTAATATTATTTGTACACTTAATTCTTTTTGTCCAACGCATTCTGCCACTCATCATCGAATCAATCATTTTTTGCACTTATCTTACTTGCAAATTTTACTTTCACCCACAGTGCGTTGTTTGCTTTGAGCGATATGTCTGATAGAATAGGAGTCAGTTGATTATCGAGGGTCTCCATGAAATGTTTAGCCACAGACTCCGTTTATTTATTTATTTACGATACATGTAACAAAAATAAAGTGAGCAACTTGAAATAGAAAAAAAAACCAAGAACATAGAATACTAATAACTTATTTGAAGCTAAGGAGAATATTATGTAATATGCTTTTAAAAGCGTTTAAGGAATGTGGCAGGGGACCCTACTGGAGCTCATTGTAACGATATGATACGCGTACTAAAAACGAATAAAAATAAATATCGGTGCTAGCAAAGGGTACAACGAATATGTCAGTTGAACGCGTTCTTGAGGTGGGACGTATATACAGCCTATCGCGAAGGTTGGATGAAAGAATACTGTGATATAATTTAAATAAGCAACACAGGTCTAAGAATTCTCTCCGCTAGTTCAAGATTTCAATACGATCTCCGGGCTTATGGATCGGAAAGATGTTAGCATGCTTCCAGATGCTCAAGGAGCTTGCCAAAACAAGACAGCAAAAAAATCGTAAGAAAATTCAAAACTTCACTACGATTTCCGGACTTATGGATCGGAAAGATGTTAGCATGCTTCCAGACGTCGGGAAAGTAGGAGGAAGAAAGGCTAATATTGAAAATAATTGATAGTGGGGTAGAAAATGAAGAAGATAATGACTTTAAGAACAGATTGGGTATTCCATCAGGACCCGGACCACCATTAATGTCAAAACTGAGGGTCACGATAGTATGCACAATAGAGGAAGGAGGAGGACATGATGAGTATATGTGGGGTTTGACACCTTAAATGTGGAGGAACAAATTGAGAAAAAGGTCACAGATAGCTTGCCCATCAGAAGCTTGGAGGTTATGCCATGAAAAGATATTAGGGTCATGGGATGTTGTTTTCAGGGAACGGATGTATGTCCGTGTTTAAAATTAGCTCCCCAGCATGTACGGATGTTACGCATTCTTGAGGTCCATCTTTGTTGGATCAGAATATGGTCGATCTGGGTTTTTGTATTGTTATCTCATGATGTCTAGGTCAAGTCGGATGTATGACTAGATTTTTGCTATATGTAAAGTCAATCAGACGCTGGCCGTTATTATTTGTTTCAGCGTGGTGGCTATATCCTCTAGTCATTCCTTGATGAGATAACTCAATGCTAGCCTTAGCATTGAAATGATACAAATTATTTTTGTATCATTTGTATGTAGATAATAAGTCAAATGATTTTTCTACGCGATTTTAGAAAATTTTTTTTCGTTTCTTGGTCCTTTCCTCTTTACGAGAATAAATCACACAAGTTTTAAAGGTTTTCGCTTTTATACGGATTGCATACAATCTTTCATTGACTGCTATATCAAAAAGTTGCAATTTGAACTCTAAATTCACAATGAAGACTACTCTGAATTCTCACCTTCCAGCAGGACTCCCACTATTGAATACTGTGTGTGATCTCATGTTTTGAATATCATTTTCAGTCCAGTTTATTTCTGAAATTGCCAGTACGTTTAAGTTATATTGACTGGTCTATTTTAAAAGGCCCTTAACAGCGCCAAAGTTGTTCGGTAATCTGAATTGCCAGTACGTTTAATTTATATTGACTGGTCTATTGTAAAAGGCCCTTAACAGCGCCAGAGTTGTTCAGTAAACTGACATGATCTGCTGCCTCGACGGAAGAGGATGGTAATATCCGCCGAGATTGGCCGTGTCTGGGGACGCGTGAATGCGCTGGCAGGCTTGCGTTGTGGTGTCGTGGGGCGTGTTCTTTCCCCCTAGCACAAGAACCCACTACAAAAATGTTTGGCATTCACGAAATAAAAGGGTCAAATGCCGATCGACTGGTGTCGAGGCCGGGGTAACCTACTGAGGGTTGAAATGTTTGTTCGAAGAAAAACGGATGACCTGGCGGAGACTTCGTCGTTACCGACGATCCTTATGACCCAGATGGAAGCGGTGCTCCCTCGCACCTTCCCAACTGGATCAAAATCTATGCGTAGACGTGCCCATATATTTCCCATTTGAGTGAAAAACTCATACAAAAGTACTTAGTATGACTCTTACTCTCAATTGAGAAATACAAACGTAACCGGTTTATGCTATAGAGTTATGTAATGAAATCACATAGCCCTATATCATAAATGGGTACGCGAGCGGAAGGCCACTCTACCCGGCAAGAGCCCCCGTTAACAACGAAAAACGGAGGAGCGTGCCCGATGGCTAGCCCATGTTATAGGAGGAGCCTGCCACAAATGCGGGTTCTATACTCGGTCAGGTTGAATGAAGTGAAAAGACCGAAGGGATGATGTAGTGCTTCATTATCTTGAAGTTCTTTCAATGCAACTATTATTAACACAGGAGGATTTACAAGTTTTTCGATATTCGATTTGACCTGACATTAAATTATGTTAAAGTGAAATTTAATTGCTATTATGGACGATCTATTTGACTTTACTTAAATCAAAAGATTTAATTGAAGTTGTTCTAAAATTCGGTGCAGTGTTGAAAATATAAATTTTGTCATTTATAAAATGCTACGTATGCTTTTTGGCCAAAAAGAAAAACGTTTGACTACTTGTTCTGTTCATGATGTATTTACTGCTTATTTTTTACTTGCTCCCGTAATAGCAGATAATATATTTTTTGTTAATTTCTTCTCACTGTAACCTTCAGCAGCAGCCAACGTATTTTATCAAAATGATCAATGAAAAAGATATAAGTGTTTCAGTCTAGGCAGATCACATCAACGATAATAGAAAATTGTCAACTAAAATATCGCCAAATTGTATTTTTGACCGCTGAGTTAAATTAACATTCAGAAATTGAATACATCTGGATGTTATGTAGCTGAGCATAAGAAAAAACAAGTTGAGTAAGCAGGAGAGTGCTCCTACCAGAAGGTCTTTGTAAACATCCTAGGGTTAGAAGCAAGTTTTCTAATGGCGTGAATCGATATTATATTAATTATTCATCCAATACTTAGATATAAAATCGTTCAAATTTATACAATTGATGCACAGTTTCTTTCATAAGCACAGTGCAGCCGCCATTTTGATCTAGCTTAAATGATTTTTCTGAATGCTCGGCCGATTGAACATGTTCAAGTTAAACACTATTCCTTAAATTTTCACGAAAATTGAAAGAAAATAAAAGTGCCTAAGTCAATTTTAAATATATATATATATATATAGGGTTTTCCAATATGAGGTGTTATTTTGAATAGATCTTCTGATTTAACACCTTGCGACTTCTTCCTTTGGAGCCACGTGATGGAGAAGGCCTACGCCCATAGCCCAGCGTCGATTCAAGATCTCAAAGATAAAATTCGTGAGGCTATCGAGGACATAGGGCAGCCACTTTGCCATTTGTTTATGGAAAATTTCATGAAGAGGATATGGTCCTCTAAGCGTGTCGTAGTGGTTATTTGCCCAATGTTAGTTTTTGCTATTAACGGCATATTTTCTTCTTTATAATGAAATAAAAATCCGATCATTTGTATTTAAAAATGGTATTTATCTTTTAATATCAAAATAAAACCTCTTATTGGAAAACTCTATATCAACCATAGACACGTGTTATTGTTGTTGTAATTCCATATAATTGAAATGGCTATAACTCACTTGATTATGAATCGATCTCAATTAAATTTTGTGAACTTATATATCTTATATTAGTTTATATAATTGCAAAATTTCAAGAAGTTTAAAGGTACCGTTTTGATTTTATGGGCAAAAATGTAAAATCTACAAATCATACTATTTTTTACAAAGTTGAGTGAATTTCGATTTCTAAGGTATTTGTTGCCTTTGTACTCATAAAGGTTCACGCTCGTGATAATTTTCAGGTTTTTCGGCTGAAAGGTGTCCAATCGCGAGGGGGGGACACAAATTTTGGGTACATTTTGCCTTCCCCTGGATCCCCTAATTCATAAAATGATTATTCTATTTCAGATTCTAAAAGTTCTAATCAAGACCTTTCATTTGATACCCCACTCGACTACCTTTGATTTAAAAAAATTTTCAACGGCCAATTCGTAATTAGGGGGGACCCCCTTAAAAATTTTTGTCAAGGCCTTAATTTTTGAGAGACCATCACTTCTGACCTTTTCACAAAGTTTGAGCATTCTAGCTTCTATAGCTTCTGAGGAAATCCGCTGTGACGCACGGACAGACGGACAGACAGACAGACGGACAGACAGGTCGCGAAACTAGTAGGTCTTTGTAAAAAAAATTTTTGCAAAGACCTAAAAAAGGAAAAAGTCTTACTCGATTTCCTTTTTGTTTGCACCGCCTACTTAATTCGCTATGAGAGTTTTTCATTTCGACGCGCCGCCAAAAATGTTGATATATTCGCACCAAGCTGGACTACCTTTGAATAATGAAATTACATTCAATGAAGCGAATTAATTCAAGAGTTTCAGAATTTCGCTACTTTTCTTTCTCAGAAATGTTCCTCTTTGGGCTTACATTCATTTCTTACATTTTTGGAACGTATCTGTTTTCGGCTATTGATTGCCGTGTTACTTCATTCACTGAATGGTGGAAACTATCCGGCTCCTGCATCGTGTTCACTCTTTAACTTACAAACTATCGAGAAAATGCAATCTTAGATGGTTTCCATTATTTTTCCACATAGCACCACATCGAATAAAAATTTCATAAAAATCACCTCAGCTATTTTTTTCATTGGTCTGTGTCACCAATGGTTTCATCTTTAACTTCGTCAAGTTCAGTATTCAAAACATTCTCCCCACTATTATTATCATTTTTAACATCACTATTTACCAAGTCATCACATTTTTAATCATAATCAATACATTCAAACAGTATGATCAGTTAGAAATATGGTGTATGCGGGAACATATCAGCAGCAACAGCTTTTATCGGCAAAAGTGGACTTCCTTGAAAAAATGTGGTTTCCGACTTGCCTAGATTCACCCAGTCGCGCAAGACACGTCGTGGATTGCAGGCAGTATAAACTATTCTTTTTAATTCTGTCTCCCTGCATAAAGCAGCAGTAGCACAATCAACCATTCAATCACGCGTAGGGTCTATAACTCTATCAAATACAATCCATTTTTATCAGGGGCTTCATAAACTACTTCTTCCTTTAAGTCCGAAAGTTGCAATTCTTAATATTATTCTCCTTTGTATTGTACTCAGCGGCCGTAATTGCACTCCTGTTAAGCAAAGCCACCCCAGAAGGTTTCTTTATGTGGATCCTCGGCATAATTTTGTTGAAGGACTTGCAGCCGCTTTATTGAAATCACTAGTCCGCCGTCGGATATTTGCTCCGGTGTGTTGAAATCCTTAACCAGGTACAAAAATCACACGATCGGATCACAATTTCTTCGCGAATAAATGTATGTAAATGGTCATTTTAAACTATTTTCAACGTCTAAACATTTTCGATCAACTCACATTTACATCAAACCCAATCTGGTCGTTGGGGTTTCTTCATCAGTAACAGCCCGTCAATTAGCTGAATTTAATTAACACTTTGAAAATTTCCTTTCTAACACTAGAAACACAACGTAACGTCACGTAGTATGTATTAATTCGTGGATTTAAAACTCGAAAAACACGCCAATGAAACTAAAACTTCACATATTCAAGCAATTTCCTTTTTTTCTTTTCTCCGCCCTTCTCCGCATCATTCCCTGTCGCGGTCACAAGTCCACTCCCATCCATCCCAGAAATTCCCCACCTTTTCTTCTTTTCATGACCATGCATACGGTAAATCGCATCAGCTGAGCTCAGCCTAGTTAGCTTGCCTTCCGTAATGTAATACACCATTGGGCTGTACAAGATCAACGTTCCCATACTCGAAAGTCTATTTTGCAGAACTACAATTTTTAAAAACAAAATATAACTGAAGTAAAGAAAAATGAAGAGGATTTTAAATAGCAATAAAAATTAAATCTCATGACGAAGATAATTAAAGGGAAACATTTAAATTTAATATAAAGGAAAATTTATATAAAATTACATTTGGTCATGGTAATAAGAAAGGAAACTATTTTACAAATTACGATAATGAATGTAAATAATTAAATGTTGTTCTAAATCTGATATTAAAATTTTTAATAGGAAATAGGAAGGTTTTCGAGCAATTTGCTTATGTGACTGCTCGATTACTAAAAGATCGTTGCCGTAGTGAAATAAATTGGAACTGACGAACGGATTTTTTCTTCAATTTTAATAAAAACAAAATTTTATTCATTTTACCTGATGAAGCGGTTAGTCCGCAGATAGAATGGCGCGGAAATCATAGTATTGATCGCAAAGATTCAAATGCGAATTTAAACACCAGTGATTTCTTATAGAATTGCTTCAGTGAAAACACCAGCCTGTCAACTTCAACAAGAATGTATATTTATGACAGAAGTTGCTTTGCTTTAAATTCGCTTGCTCGTAACTTGAGCATGTCACGGGCAGATATTCACTTAATGAAAATAGTAAACATTGAATGAAGATATATAATGCAATACTCGTATGAGCGATGTTGAATGACATTAAACTTGTAGGAATATGTTTGTTATAGATAGTATGAATAACCAATATGTATGTCAGTAAATATACTCGTATACAACAGTAGGTCCAATATATTCCGAGGCTCAGTTGCAGGTTTCAGAACCATGTAGGGTTTTTCAGGGACGGGGTGATAGCCCGTGATCCAGCCTCTATTCCGGCGGCATGGTTCTTACTTTTAATTCCGTGTTCCGCTTTTACCCTCTTACTTCAGAGTTTTACAAATAGTAAGAGTTACCAGTTGTAGGTAGGATTTTGTAGCAGAACTGCAAATGTACTTGCAGTTATTGGCATTTCTGGGTATTCAAAGTGCTATTATTGCGAACCAGGATGTGTGACCCTGAGATCATTTAATACCATTTGGTCGCAACTGAAATAAATATCTTGATAAAAATCGATTCTTTCTGATTTCTTCCTCTTTCATTTATCATGGTCTATGATAAATTCGTCATGGTACATGATAGACAATAAAATTCTTCTATTTTTCAGTACATACGAAGCAAAATTCAGATCCCTAAAATAACCTGATTTCTGGCTAAACGGAAGATCTGAATATGAATTACAAATGGAAGTGGTATTCAAAACAAATGAATCAACAATCGCTTTTCGAGTCACCCAAAATTAACGAAATGATTCTAAATTAAAACAAAAATTAAATATGACTAGGGGCAAATTTATTGCACATTCATCCTTCGTTACCACAAGCAACCATTAAATCGAAAACGTGCTCAAAATAAATGTTGCATTCAAACATGTGCCTAAATTTAACGTTGCATCATAAAAGCGCAGGAAAAACTTTCCAAAACTAAAAAAACAGATTAAATCAATTTGCTTTAATAAAAGCAAACAGAATACTACCCTCAATCCTGTTTTCTATCTCAAAAAACAGCTATCGGACAGTCGATTTGCAACAGATATAGGGGATTTGTTCGTTAATACCCCACAGGTAATTAAAGCGAATTTTTTCTGTTGGTTTGTGAGTATGAGTGAGATAAATTTTTTTGATAAAACAAAGTAGAAAAAGTATGATAGACAAATCAAACGTCCGAACTCGAATATGTCACGTTGAATAGCTAAGCATTGTGAAATACTGCACGGTTATTCTTTACCCAAGGATATAACATAAGATTCGTTTTCGTCGCTTATTCAGTACTGATTCCATGAGTAAAGTATATTTAACATGCAACATGAAAAGGATGAATTTCAGGTTAAACGTTGTTGGATTTGAAGGAAGTAGAAGTGGTGAATGCTTTATGTTTCGACTCAAAATTTATCAATTATAACAATTTAATGTTGACTTTAAAATTTTTCTCAACGCTCAATACACTTTGGTACTCCTTAACTCCAGCAATATTTCTACGCTAAGGACTCTTTAAACGTGAATATTAGACCCTTACAGCATACTTTGCTATCAATTTTCCATGTTCTTGCAAGTAGGAAAATTGTTTTGAATACACAGAATCATGTGATCTTCCTGTAAGATAAGCCTTGAAAGAAAATTGCATAATGGATTGAACAAATTCCGAAGCTTTTGTAGAGTATATACAATAATTAGGAATGTCCTGCTCGGGCTAACAATGCACACAGTTTGAAATATTATATTCTAAGGTAGGCATCATTAAGAGTTTCTATAACTACTGAGAAAGTCGAAAATTAAAGCGATAAGAAAGGACAACAAGTGGAAAAGCTTATTACAGCATATCTTGTTCGAAGAACAGAGAATTGTGAAGCTTGGTAGATACTTTTCGAGTAAGATACGAGTATGTGTCCAGATTTTCTTCCAAAAATATGTTGAGATGGTTCGATGATTTCTTATGTGTTTTGTTTATCGAAAGGAAGATTATTTTTGATCCGATTGTCAGTTCGCTTGCTTCTATAGATAGGAACAATGGTACTATATCAAAGATGTGTGAGGTGAGATTTGTAGACGTCTAACATTTTCAGTAATAGCGATTGTGAAAATTTCAGTCCAAATCACTTGTTTGTAAACTTTAAGATAATTTCCAGGATTCAAGGATCAAATCGATAATAAAGCGTTATTGTATATATATAATTTTTCTTTATTGGAATGTATGCGGTACTGAGGCCTTATAATATAGTAGGTGTTCTGACAAAGTCATCTCACCATCGTTTGAACATTACTTAAAACTATGCATATTATCGTATTTCTATGAGATTATTACAATTAGCTAGAGGAAAATTTAGGCAAAAACCTCTACTGAACTTATTTCAACTAATAGAAACGTCAATGTTATTTCACCTGAAGTCAGCCCTAATTGCACTCAACATCTGTCTTGATGAAATCCATATGCAACATTATCATTTGGCGGCTTTGAGTTTAAATTTTTTCAAGTGATCATAAATGGAGTGATTTTCAAACATTTTATTCAAAATGTAACGATTGAAAAGTAACCCAACCGGGAGTCAAATGAATCAAAGATAGCCCAAAAGTGCGCCTCGCGCTTTATTCATAAACTACGAGCGAGCAAGCGACAAAAGGTAGCCCAATTCGCGCGAAAGCTCCCAATCTGGCCACAGTTGTCCACAATCACTAGGATCGTCGGCACCAGTGCCACCAGTAAGAAAAATGTGGCAAAAAATTACTGATCATTTCCTCCCGGTTGTAGATACTTCTATGGAGATCAAAGTATCAAAAATAGTAGCCAAAGATGGACTACCTTTCCGTTTCTGTACTTCCAAAGATATGAGAGATCTCTTCAATTCTTCGGAACACAAACTGCCTATGTACCTAAACACAATTAAACTTATAGTTATGAATTATGGCATGACATTGAAAATGAAAATAGTGCGTGAATTGGCTCAACTGAAGGAGAATGATCACAGATTTACGCTAGCATTTGATGAGTGGACTTCTTCTATGAACAAGCGATACATGAATGTAAACGTACACACATTTTTGAAAGGCAATGCTCTGTTTTGGAACTTGGGGCTGATTCACGTCTTTTTAAGTATGCCTGCTGAAAGTGGTGTCAGTATTTTGAAAACAAAGTTTATAGAATTTGGCCTTATTCTGGAAAAAGATATTATCAATATTGCTACAGATAGGCAAGTGTGATGAAAAAGTTAGCTCAATTGATATCACTTTCACATCAGCTCTGCTATGCCCATGGAGTTCAACTTGACATAATAGATACTATTTATAAAAAACAAACTGATGTTGAGGAACTTGTGATAGAATCTCAAAATAAGGAAAATGAGGATGAGATTCCTTGGGAAGTGGATGAAATTTCTAGTACAGGCTCAGACTCAGAAGATGATGTTTTTCATTGCTCTATACCCAGAATAGAAGTAGATCTAGATGCAGAATATGTGGATATTATTGGGAAAGTTAGGAAATTGATGAAACTTTTTAAAAGATCATCTACTAAAAATGATACTCTGCAAATATATGTAAAGCAAAAATTTGGAAAAGATATTAAGTTACAACTTGATTGTAAAACTCGATGGTCGAGCCTAGCAGACATTTATTAGAATCAAGCTGTGTGTCAACAAAGCTTTGATGAACCTCAGCCTGGAAGTCGATCCGAACTACTCTTTGAACGCGGACGAACATGCCATTTTAGCGAACTTAGACAAGGCATTTCAACCTGTAAAACTGGCTGTGGAGGTGTTATGTCGTCAAGATACAGACTTGACCGTTGCAGGAACAACACTTAGGATTATGATTCGCAAACTAGAAGAGCTAAAAACTCCATTGACAGAAAAACTAGCAGGCTTCTTGAGAAAGTGCATTGTGGAGCATCGGGCAAATTTGATAGCATGCTTGTTGTATATTAGAGATCCAGCTAAATACCAAGCAGATAAAGAACAGTTTGCGAAAGACGAAACATTTAAATTGCCTCTGAAAAACGAGATTCGAACTGAAATTAAATCACTTATAGAGCGTTTGCATCCGCAACACAGTATGACTAATTCAGAGACACAGACAACTTCAGATCCATCTTGGTCGATCGCAGCAACATCAGCTGCCACCGCTAATGATATAGCCGTATTTGATGATGACGATAATGAACCGATTTCATCTCTTTCTGAGACACGCAAGAGTATTTCATTACGAGAAGAACTTCAGGAAACATTGACTGCTGCGTTCAAAGAACCTAGGGACAGAAAACTAACTACGAATTCTCTGGAGGCATTAATCAAAAAGGAAATGAATCTATATGATTCCGGGGGTCAAAAGGCGAACTTTTACAGTTCGTGGATAACTGCCTGAGATCTGTGGTTTTAACTAGCATTGAATCCGAAAGGGCCTTTTCAGCGGCTGATTATCTGGCCAACAAAGTAAGAAGCCGTTTAGCAGGACGATTCTTTGGACATTCTGTGCTTCTTAAGAAGCTACTTTAAAAATAATTCGTAATAATGGCTTGTGATTTGAACTGAACAAATCTTTCATTTGATTGGCATATTTTGTTTATTAATCTGTAATTTCTAATAGCCTGACTAATCGGTATATTTTGTTAATTACTCTATAATATCTAATAGATTTACTGATTAAATATAGTTTTATTTAATTGATAATATCTCAGTTTGATAGTCAACTCAACTTAGATAATAAGATTAATTTTTTTGACTTCTTGTTATTTTGTTTGTTTTAAAAGAACTGTTTTATTGCTAAAAGATTTTTTTTTTATATTAGAAGAGAAGAATGGTTGTTTCTTTAATTTATTATTTGATAGATACGTACGTCAGAGTTTACTACTCAGAAGTTTATTAAAAAATTGTAGACAGATACGTCGAACAATGTTTGATGCTTAAACGTCTATTGAAAAAATTCGTGAAAATAAATGTTTATCTTATAATTTGTTATTTTGTTGACAAAATTGTCAAAAATTTATTAAAAAAAATTATTTTCTAGTTGCATTCATCGGCGTATTTTGTCTCTTTCATTACCAGTTCTCGTTACTTTGGTGCTTAAAAATACTAATTTGCTTACCTTTTCGATCCTATATTCACCAAGTGTGATATTTTATTAACTGCGTTTTGAGCTTTTTCCTATTCTCATTGATTTGTACTCACTTTTTTGGCGGTTGTTAATGACCGTGACAAAATTGTAATGCTGTCTGCATAGGCTACCACTTGTCTTGACATGTATAGTAACGTACCTTGTGTATCTACATGTAGCTTTCCTAAGATGGATACCAAAGTCAAATTGACTAGCAATGGGGCCAGCCCATCTCCCTGCTTTAGCCCGATATTTATGTCAAAGGCGTCCGTGAGTTGTTTGTTGATGCAGGCTTGGAAGGTTGTTGACATTATTGTCATTTTGGTAAGATGGAATAGTTGGGCTGGAATGCCAAAGCAAAGCATTATTTGGTACAGTACGCAACGATCAATACTGTTGTATGCTTCCTTGGTATTTGGTGTAATTCTATGTTGAGCTCCCAGCACTTCTCAAGTACCTGCTTAATTGTAAACAGTTGGTCTGTCATCAATCAACCTAATCTAAAGCCACCTTGATACTCCCCAATAATACTCTTGGTGGAGGATCTGATTTTATTTTCTAAGATTTTACAAAATATTTTGTACGCCGTGCAAAGTAGTGATGTGCCGCTATATCTTTCGCATTGTAGCTTATCACCTTTTTTGTGGGTAGGGTATATAGTTTAGTGTATTTGCTTGTTATCAAATGTGCAAAATGGCTTTATAGATGGCTTTCTGAACACTGCTGTCGCCATTTTTATAAGCTCCACTGGAATGTCATCGATGTCCAGCGTTTTATTATTCTTTTTGGCTTTGATGGTGGAACAAACTTTCTCCAGACTTGGTGGGGTCAATGGAAGCTCTCCGGGAATATCAATAGGCTCCGATGTTCTGGAGCTGTGCAGAGAATTTAAAGGTACTCGAAATATGATGCCAATCTTTCCTTAATCCTGTTTTCATCTGTGATGATGTTGCCGATGTCATCACGGCAGAGCGTGGTTTTGGGCTGATAACCCCGTTTTAAGCTTTTCCCTACTTTATATGCTTATATTGTGTTGTTGCTTGGTAGGCTTACACTAATACTTCTCAATTGGTCATCATAGTATTTTCTTTTCTGAATTCTAATTATCTTATTCGCAACTCTGCTGAGAATTTCATCTTTTTCTCTCTACATTCTGGTTTAACTGCCTAAATATTTTTTGTACGCTTGAATCTTATTATCTGACGTATCCTGCCATTCATCATCGAACCAGTCATTTCTTCTGCGCCGGGCTTGTTGTTCAATTTTTTCTTCTACCACGATTTTTATCGTCGATGTGTCTATTAGGCTGGGAGCTAGCTAGTTGTCAAGGGTCTCCGTGGAATTTTTGGCCATAGTTGCCGTTTGGAGCCTGTTGATGTTGAATTTTTGTAGAGGGTTGGTCTTCGCCTAATACGCTTTTGACGTATGACAACGATAAGCTAGTTTGATCAAGTAGTGATCTGAGTTATAATTGGCTCCTCGGTATGTAGGGATGTCAAGTATGCTCGAGGCTCAACATTGGTGGATCAAAATATGGTCGACTAAGTTTTGTGTAATACCCAGGTCATTTTATGTACACGTCAATGTGGGAATCTAGTCGAACGTATGACTAGATTTCTGTTTCATGCAAAGTCAATCAGGTGGTAGCCGTTTCATTTGCTTCATCATGGAGGCTATATCCTCCAGTCATTCTCCGATGATATAGCTGATTGCGAACATAAGCGTTGAAATCACCCAGAATTATTTGTGTCGTTTGTAGGCAATGAATCAAATAGTCTTTTCGGGGATTGTAGACCGTTTCCTTTGTTTCTTCGTCCTTTCCTTCGGTCGGGGCGTGTATGTTTATCAGCCAAATTTCGCAGAACTTCACTTTTATAGGGATCGCACACAGATCGCATGAGAACATTTACTCCTATTTGTTCGGTGAGGTTAGGATGAGGAGTCATGAAAGCTGTGGATTAGATAAACAGTGGGAGTCTCTCATCCTTTCCCAACTGGGGTCGGGACCATCTACAGCGGAGTTCATAAATAAATTGTTTTAATAAACCAAAACGCTGAAGCAAGGAACTCACATACCACGTCAGCATTGAAACGTGGCTTGTTAAACTCATTTGTGTTGCGAACATGGTTTGGATCATGTTTGATATCATCTCTTATACAATGGTTTGAAATTGTGTTTGTATTTTGGCAAACATTTGGCCCATGTTATATGATTGAGTGTTTTGTGATTGGCCTTATATGTATGGAGGTGTATGTGGCAGAGTTATTAGTTTTGCGTTGGTTGTGCAGATTAATGCTTGAACGATCTTTTTACGTTTTTCAGATTTTCGGGACTAACTCGATAACTTGCCGGATGCTTGTCGCCACAATTAACACATTTGGGCTTCTCTTAAATTTTCTTTGGACGGCCTGAGAAATAGTGAAGCAAATCGCATTTAATGTAATGAGGCTGTGCATGAAAATTTTTGCAAGAGTGGTCAAATTAAAGGTGATTGTGGCACAAAACTTGCCCCGTACGAGGACGCTGTTCCTCCACAGTCATGAATATTTGTCGCAGGTTTGGGTAGTAAGACCTTGACTATGTTAGAGAAACCTTCTCTCATTTCAATGTAGTGTACTACAATGGGGTTGATGCTCTGAGACTGTGTCTTCTTTTTTCTTCTATGTATAGATAGGCCATATAGGCTCCTAATGACACCATTCAGCTGCTTATTTTCAGAAAACAATATAAGTGTGGTATTTTATGTCATTTTCAGCTAATGCTTTTGTCAGTCGTCTGTGATGTGTAGTTGTTTTTGGTATTATAGGATGCCAAGGTAGACCTTTTTGG
This sequence comes from Odontomyia ornata, assembly GCA_963969285.1. Classification (NCBI taxonomy): domain Eukaryota; kingdom Metazoa; phylum Arthropoda; class Insecta; order Diptera; family Stratiomyidae; genus Odontomyia; species Odontomyia ornata. Next base: position 38,489,220 of record OZ017738.1, on the reverse strand, counting down.
TAGATGATTGTCAAATCATCAATGTCAGTTTTGATGATGTTGTGGTGGGGACACTTTCCTTTTTAGGTCTTTGTATCAATGGGGCCAGCCCATCTGCCTGCTTTAGTCCGATATTTGTGTCAAAGGCATCGGTGAGCGGGTTATTGATGCAGACTTGGGAGGTTGTTGACGTTATTGTTATTTTGGTAATACGAACTAATTTAGCTGGGATACCAACGCAAAACATTATTTGGTACAGTACGTTTCAACAAATACCGCCATATGCTTGCTTAAAGCCAACAAAAATTAGGTGTATGTCTATGTTAAACTCCCAGCATTTTTCAAGTACCTGCTTGACTGTGAACAATTGGTCTATCGTCGATCTACCTGTTCTAAAACCACCTTGATACTCCCCAATACTACTGTTGGCGTATGATCCGATTTTATTTTCTAGGATCCTTGAAAATATTTTGTACACCGTACAAAGCAGTGATATGCCTCTATAATTTTCGCACTATAACTTGTCACCTTTTTTTGGATAGGGAATATAATTGATTGGCTCCACTCGTTTGGCGTAAGTTCTTGTTGCCAAATGTGCTGGATAATTTTAGGAATGGCTTTCTGAATACCGCTGCCACCATATTTAATGAGCTCCACTGGAATCTCATCGATGTCTGGCGCTTTGTTATTCTTTTGGGCTTCAAACAAACTTCATCCGGAATTAGTGGGGCCAATAGAAGCTTTCCGTAGACATCTATAGGCTCTGGAGCTGTGCGAAGGATTAAGGAGGTTCTTCAAATATGATCATATGACATATGACATAACTTAAGGCACTCACGTACTACTAATTTCATTCAAGATCATCTTCTCGTTAAACAAGTATATTAGTCTTTCCATTGTTTGCAACCTCTTTCTGTATGCAAAGATCCCAACTTTGTATCGCCAGATATTTGAACTTTGTCAGATCAAAGATATTGTGGTGATGACGCCCCCTGGTAGTACAAGGACTGATTGCCTAGACGACCAGACGCCATATTGCCAGGTTCAGTTTTATTGCCTAAACGATGGAATGTGTTGTGGTTTACTGTGGATCACAAACTATAAATTCATTTTTGAATTTTGGTTTTTTTATTGAGTATTATTCTTGATGCAAACAATATATCAAACTGGAATCAAGCAATTAATAACCTCAAATATGCTTTGAACCGAGGAAATAGAAACATTAGTAGACCTATGATGAATTTGTTTCTTCATTTTGTGCTTTATTTCAAATTCTATAAATCTCCACATTTTAATTTGATCGGAATCATTTTTGTAGGTATTTAGCAGCTGGCTTTTCATTTATAGAACTAATTAAAATCGTTGAGACCGCACACAGTGACTAAAATTGTAATCACCTTTTTGCTAAAATAGTGTTCCAAAACGTATCTATAATTCTTTTACACGAGACGGTTGTGATTCAATATTATTAATCATTCAATTATGCGGTCTATATTATTGCGAAAAATACATTGATTTGTGACCACAACGTGACATGAAATAGTATGACTGAATTATCCTACTGTGCTCTCTAATTATATTGTATTTTAACTCCTATGGAATGATTAATACAGATAATAATTCAATTTGTTTTTGAGCGATAAGTGGGCATTATAATTTAAAAAAGGCAATACTTGTTTAATGCATTCCTCTTTTGCCCCACCTTCATCCATTCTGTAGAGATTTTTTTTCCACAAAAAATTTAAAGTTTAAAGGTATTACACCGAACAAATGATTAGTTTTTACTTCTAAAAAAAAATAATTTTCAAACGAGAGTGCTTTCCTTTTTTGCTTTTGTCAATTTCATAGCTTTTATTTAGTTGCACTTGAGATTACCTTCTAGATTTATATGTGAGATTAAAATGTTATTTCTATATAAATATATGTATGTATTGTACAATAGGTTTTTAGTATTTTTATTGCTAGGAATCTGCTTTCTATTCTTTAAAAACTCATGACGATTAGTATTGAATGTTGATAGAAGAACAAACCATTCGGAGTTCCAGTCAACGAGAGCTTTTCGAGAATAACTATATACTCCGACACTTGCAAGCTGTTCGGAGAATTTAAGGGAATTCTTGAAATATGGTGCTCATCTTTCTTTAGTCTTGTTTTCATCGGTGATGATGTTACCGATATCAGCACGGCAGAGTGTGGTCATGGGCTGCTAATCTTGTCTCAGGCTTTTGACTGCTTCGTTTGCTTGTCTTGCGTCATTGCTCGCTAGAATTACATCGACACATCTCGATTGTCATCTTGGTACAATATTTTCTTTTCTTGATTCTAATTATTTTGTATACCACCCTTCTGAGATCTTCATAGCATTTTCTTCCGCGTGCGAAAATTGAATCGACACGCTTTTCAAACTGGGAAAACTAGAAATTGCAATGCACGATATCAAAAACAAATTAGTCGGCTACTACTCCACCTCGTTCAAACGTCAGACACTGAGTGCCATCTCCAAACAGATCTCTCGTGTTGCGGCGATCAGCAACCGAACTCGTTCTTGTCCACAACGGGGATTTCTTGGTTCTTGTTCATACCGTCAACCGTAGTTTGCATTGCGGACAACGCAATTCGTTGGTAAGTTGCATTACAGAGGGGTTGCTGTGATCGAATGTTAATTGTAAATTTAAATATTCATTTTTTAAATTTATAATTAAAATTGGATCAAGTATTATGTTGGTTTTTGAGTAGTTTGCCTTGGCGACAACTCGATTACTACAATATCCTAGCTTCAGCAATTCTGTGGCGGTATTTTCGCGACAAAAAATTTAAAACTTAAAGGCGTTTTACCGAAAGAATGATTACCTTTTATAAATAAAAGATGCTTTTCAAACGAGACCCCTTATCTTGTTTGCTTATGTCAATTTTATAGTTTTGATTTAGCCGAGCTTGAGATTAACTTCCAAAATTATAAGTGAGATCAATCTGTTATATTATTTTTATATATGTACGAATATGTGTTCAACATTCATTATGACAATAAGTTTAAATATAGAACCCAATAAGGTGGTCAAATGAAAAAAAAACTACAAAACGATTATTTAAATCCAAACAAAAATAACAATCCAGAACTAAAAATTGCAACCACTGGATGACGTAATAATAAGAACAAGCAGCACACCGGTCTTTAAGGTGGAATTTGAAACTAATCCCGCCTATCCACTCAATTTAGTGTAATCGCTTAGAGTCTGCGCACACTCACCATATCAGACGCGACATCAATAGGCTACATTTTCCATTTCTTACTTTTTTGAAATCTCGATGAACGCTTCAATTTGAAATTTTGATAAAGGTTTTTCAATCAAGGACATAACAATCTTATCTATTAATAAAACACAGAAATGTTTGAGATATTAGGTTCAAATTTATTGTAGGTGTAGTGCAAGCATTACATTGTACGAATAAAACTCAATTTTGGTCATATGGCCACCACGAGCCACGAGGATACAATTTTCCACCACTCTAGCACACATTTCGACCGGAACGTTGACAATTTCACGTTGAATGTTGTCTTTGAGCTTATCTAAAGTTGTTGTCTTTTTGGCATAGACCAGTGACTTGATATAGCTCCATAAAAAGAAATCCAATGGCGTTAGATCGCATGAACGAGGCGATCATTAGACCAGACTATTTCTCGAGATAATACGTTCACCAAATTTACCTTTTAATAAATCGATTTTCAGGCATGCTGTGTGGCTAGTGGCACCGTCTTGTTGAAACTACATATTGCCACAAATAATCTTCCAAGATAACACAATAGCGCTCTCCATTGACGGTAACATGAAAAAATACGGCCCAATCACACCTCCGGCATGAAAACCGCACCAAACAGTAATTTTTTGCGGATACAACGATGTCTCAAGAAGCACATGTGGGTTTACTGCTGACCAATAATGCATATTTTGCTTATTAACAAAGCCATTGGGCCAGAAATGAGCTTCATCGCTGAAAATGATGTTTTGATGAAATTCTTCATTTTCTTCAAGCTTTGCCAGAGCCCAATTGGAGAAGTTTCGGCATTTCGAATGATCAAGTGGCTTAAGTTCGTGAGTCAATTTGATCTTGTAACCATTTAGGCCAAATGCTGTTTGTAAAATACGCCACAGTGCCATTTGAGATCGACTGATTTGGCTCATTTTGAATTGATGCACTTCCGGCTGTGATATTTCCTTCGTTTCGAGCAGTATGACGTCTTTCCGGCACCCAAATGTCCAATAGCGAAAATTTAGACTCAAATTTATCCACTTTAGCACGGACAGTCTGTCGGGTGGGGCGATTATTACGGCCGAAAATTGGAGTAAGCGCTCTTAAAGTTGCGACTACCGACTCAAAACTTTAAACGTTGCTGGTTCGCGTACTTATCATGATGAAAATGTTGACTATAACCAACGTTTTGACATTGACAGTTTATTAAAAAAATTTGCGCTCATATAAAGAAACCAAATTGTTATGTATCTAGAGGAAACCCCAATACTCGTATATGCAGAGTAATGTTTTTGAATTATTTGCATCTTGGGATAACTTGATATAGTGATTTGAAACCTTTGTAGTGTAGGTTTCTTTGAGCTCATCACAATATCGCAGATTCTCCGAAATCTTTTGATTCTTAATTTTTCCTGATTTTTCTATGTCGTTCAGAATTATAACGAGCTATTTTCCTAAGAGAGACTTACGTCTTCAACCACTTCCTTATTCTAATTATTAATATTCTTTTTAGAAGCTGTCCGGCATAATTTAATTTAAATGTAGAGTTTCTAGTTTTTGAAATCATTTGTCCAAACTACTTCATTAGCTTATAACAAAGCTTATATTATACTCGTATTATACTTTGTACGAATTAAAAACAAGAAAGAAACAAACTGTGTTATGATTAAATTTAAATATTTATATGATAGCTTTAGATAGGACCTTCCTTGAGTATAATCGATAACAAACCAACTTTTCTCAACCACGAGCATAGGAAATAAAACAAAGCTCTTTCGCAATCAGAACGCTGAACTTTTTATCACCCCGATCTTGATGACAATGCTTCTATATGACGAGTATGTAATAATTTCTGAAAGAAATCTATCTGTAATGTTAATTACCCGCCGGCTACCTTTTATTCATAATAGATTAAAGTATTCCCAATAACAAAGCTTCTTAGGGGAAGCCTATTGTTGTAATCCTTCCAGACGGAGGAAGAAAGACAGCCTACGAGCTGAAATACTGTGATTCGTTATATGAGTTATATGATTTCGTTATTTTAATGAGGATTGCCTTTGACATTCGTCTATTGTCTACTGGCTTAGAATATGTTTGCTGAATTATAGGAGAAATTTCCATAAAAGTATGGTTAAATCCATATCAAGGTAAAATTTAATTTACCCCGCATTTACCATATTTCAATTGTGGCCGGCTACAGACTAAATTAAAGTCAATTAAAGCTGCGTATGAAAATTTATTGAATAAATTTGCAATAATTATTGATGATACCTAAAAATTGTCTTTCATCAATTCATCGGCAAAGTAAGGGGAAATCATATTCAATGATTATAAATTCAAGCAGAGAATCGATTAATGAGAATTCCAGTATTAAACGAATTGTTAATGTGCAGCTAATATGATGCAAATGAAACCATAAATATCGCACAAAGTCACGTGATTATTACTATATGACTACAGTTCCGTATGAATGAATATCCTTAATGGTAAATTTATTGTATCAATAACTTATTAAATTATTCCTCACTTTTCGATGTGCAGCAAACAGTTCGTCATTCGAAATCATAGAAATTGATACATATGATTTGACCGAATGTTATACTCATATATTAATAAAAGATTTTCCATAAATTTTCATCTAATTGTCACACTGTTGCCAATTATGAATAAATTATTGATTATGGTGTATAACTTTGAATTTGACTTTAATAGGCCACTCGGTTCCACACATGAATTTATATTGTACGAGTAATTTAAGCACGCTTATTATCAGCATAGTGGTAGTATTTTTCCTTACCTACAATTTAATAACTGAGTTTGCAGTATACGATTACTTATAAATGATTTTCTCATCCTTTTTGATATTTGCCAATTATTTCATAAGCACTCTGGTACAATTTAATTCAGGTTTTATTTGACTATTGTTTCCAAATCATTTTCCGTTGAAAAGACTTCTTAATTGTATTTATTACGAACATTGGCATTTCAAACCTTTTTGCAGATTACTTGAGTGGTAATTCAAGTAAATTTCAAAGGATATTTATCGCATCAGGACTTTCTTAAATTGTTTGTTTCTTTGAACCAACCCTTCCAGATACTAAATTCTAGGAAGATGTCGTATTAAGTATATCCTCCGAAAAGATATTTACTCATTTACTCGTATCTGAGAATTAACAAAAAATGTCTCATCCCTACCTTATTTTTCTCTTTTTCTCACCCTTCGAATAATCTTAAATACTTACAGTTAACAAGTTTTGGAGTTACTTGCTGCTTTAAAGTTCTTTCGCTGTACGTAATTCAACCAAATTCATTCGCTTATAATACCATTGAGTAAGTTAGTCGAAAAGTATCTATTACAACCGATTTAAGAATCTATAAATACAATTAAGATGCAAGGTTCAAAATGTGCCTACATCAATGTTTAAGGAACACGTCCTAAAATAAGGAGAGAAGGCTGTCTACTTTTGATTGATGGCATGAATTGCGACGTAATTTTTGTACACCTACAATTTTGAGCAGAAAAATGCTTTATACAAGATGATGAAATTCTTCTTCATTGTAGCACTACAGCCCCTCTCGGGCCTTCGCTTAGAGATAGTCAGAGTATCTTATTTTCATGACCGTATTGGTTTTTTCGTTAGTTGGTTTGGTCAGTACCATGCTCACGTGTGCCTGCTCAGCCATGAAATGATTTTATTAAATCAGTACATATCACCACTGAGTGAACACTCGTAGTCTGTCCGAGAAATCCCCTGACCTAAATCACGTTGCTCCCAACGAGATTTGAACCCGGGACCTTCGGCTTATGCATTCATGCTCTAACCACTAGACCACTCAGATTAGTCGATGATGAAATTATTAGGCCATATTAAACATTGGCAAAATCGTATCTATTTATATATATATATATATACATATGTATATATATATATATATATATATATATATATATATATATATATATATATATATATATATATATATATATATACTCGTATATATATAAATATATATGTATATATATATATATGTATATACATATATATATATATATATATATATATATATATATATATATATATATATATATATATATATATATATATATATGTATATATATATATATATATATATATATATGTATATACATATATATATATATATACATATATATATATATATATATATATATATATATATATATATATATATATATATATATATATATATATATATATATATATATATATATATATATATATATATATATATATATATATATATTTATATATATATATATATATATATATATGTATATATATATATATATATATATATATATATATATATATATATATATATATATTTATATAATAAATTTCTTGCATTGCAAGATTTGTGTGGTTTTTGGTGGCATAAAATACTTTGTCCGTATTTAATATCGTTCTTTATTAACGATAACAACTGTCATAATTTTTAAGGGTTTTGTACTAAAATATAAAATGTTCGTCTGCCCGTCCGTCCGTCTGTATGTCACTGCGATTTTTCTCCGAAACTATAGAAGCTAGAGCCATATAACTATGGGAAAAAGTTGGAAGTTATGACTTCTAGAAAGTTTTGGGGTGAAAAAATTTTCAAAGTTTTAAGCGGGTCCCACCAGATAGAGGAAGACACCCAAAAATTTTTTTCAGCAAAGGTGGTGAAGTGGAGGTATTATATGAAAGGTCTCAATCATATCTTTTCAAAACAGGTCTTCAAATTACTTTATCAGAAGAGAAGGGGAAATGTACGAGATTTAGGCACAACCCTCCTCGCGATTGGAAACGTTTCATTCGAAAAATCAGAAAAAAATTATGAGCGTAGACCTTTATGAGTATGTATTATAAAGCAAATACGTCAGATGTCGAAATTCACTCAACTTTGTTAGCAATAGTATGATTCATAAGTTTTGCACTTTCTTGAATGAAATCGTAAGGACACCCTCAAATACAATAGAATTCAATAGGTAAATGTCACTTTCCTAGTTTAATCATATTAGAAATTTTAGAAGGATCGAATCATATTTAACAGGGTTATGGGGGTTTAAATTTTTAGGGTTTTGTAAAATAATTTTACAAAACCTTTCTAAAATCGCGTCCTGTCTGTCCGTCTGTCTGTCTGTCCGTCCGTCCGTGTGTCACAGCAGTTTTTCTCGGAAACCACTTAAGCTAGAAGCATCAAATTTTGTATGTAGGTGTAAAGTGGTGCTCTCTTCAAAGTTCAACTGCAAAAAATTTTATAAGGTATTTTAGGGGGGTCTCCCCATATAGGAGAGTGACCCCCCGAAAAAAAAATTTCATTGAAGGTAGCCGATATGGGTATCAAATGAAAGGTCTTGATGAGAACTTTTCAAAACACGTCTTAGTTTGGCAAAGTTTTCTTCGAGGGGCGCACAGGGAGGGGAAATGCACGAAAAATTTGTGTCCCCCCCTCGCGATTGGACACCTGTGATCCGAAAAATCTGAAAAAAATCAAGAATGTAGGCCTTGATGAGTACAACAACAACAAATACGTGAGAAGTCGCAATTCACTCAACTTTGTTAGTAATAGTATGACATCGATTTTATGTTTTCTTGAATAAAATCTTAACGGTACCCTTAAATTCAATGAAATTCAGTACGCAGATGACTTTTTATAAGGTTGATTAACCCTGCAAGTTTCATAAAGATTGAATCATATTTAGCGAAGTTATAGCGGCTTGAATTTTCCTATATTACTATGGAACAATATGCGCTGCATTAGTTTATGGCAACATATGGCTATGGAACAACATGCGCGTTTTACCGACTCAGACACCACAGTTTCGCTAGAATTTGCATGAAAATTTCAGGAATGATAGGTGTCATGAATATATTTGAGAATCGGTTCAGCTAGTGGTATCAGTAATTGTAAAACAAAATAGTGGCTGTTTTAAATGCGAAGATTGAATAATTTTGAGTTATTTTGCCCCAATTTCAACGTTTCAGGTGCATGCTTTGTACACTTGATTCAATTTAATGAATGACTGAAGATGAGTACCTACAATTAATACTCATATGTGAAACAAGTCAAGGAGGCAGGAGAGAGCTCCTAGCAAAAGGGTTTTGTAACAACTCTAGGATTCGAAAAAGTTGGCTATTAATCGATGATAACAGTACAGCAGAGTGGCCCCTAAAAAAAATTCATCAAACGTAGCTGATATGAGTATGAAATGAAAGTTTTCATGGGAGCTTTTCAAAACAGTTCTTAAACTGTCAGTTTTTGCTTCAGTGGGGCACAGGGGAGAAATACATGAAAAATGTGTTTCCTCCCTCGCGAATGGACTTCTGAAATAATTATCAAAGGAGATATTTATGAGTATAACAATGCCAAAAACCTCAGAAGTCAAAATTCGTTCAACTTTGTTAATAATAGTATGATCTTCGAATTTCATAGTTTCTCCAATAAAATCGTCATTGACATGCTTCTTGACTTTATTGAATCTGGTGACTGCATTTTGAAAATTGAATACAAAACCCTTCTAACATGAGCGTAGGTCTGTTTACCCAACTTGTTCTGTACTACAACAGCAGCTATACATGGTTATGGGACAATATACACTTCCAATCATCTCAGATACTAAGAGTTTGCTAGGATTTGCATGAAAGTTTCGGGAATTATATTCATGATAAATATCTTTGAGAATTTGTTCAACTAGTGACTAGTGACAAGTTTGTTCCATCATCAAAGCCCAGAAGAATAATAAAGCACCGAGTATCGATGAGATTCCAGTGGAGCTCATCAAATATGGTAGCAGTAGCATTCATCAAGCTATTCACAAAGTCATCCAGCACATTTGGTAACAAGAATATATGCCGAGAGAGTGGAGCCAATCAATTATATTCCCTATCCACAAGAAAAGGTGATAAGCTACAGTGCGAAAATTATAGAGGCATATCACTACTTTGTTCGGCGTACAAAATATTTTCTAAAATCTTAGAAAATAAAATCGGATCATACGCCAACAGTATTATTGGGGAGTATCAAGGTGGTTTTAGAGCAGGTAGATCGACAATAGACCAATTGTTCACAGCCAAGCAGGAACTTAAAAAATGCTGGGAGTTCAACATAAACGTACACCAAATTTTTGTTGACTTTAAGCAAGCATACGACAGTATTGATCGTAACGTACTGTACGAAATAATGATTTGCTTTGGCATCCCAGCCAAATCAATCCATCTTACCAAAATGACAATAGCGTCGATGACCTCCGAAGTCCGCATCAATAACCAACTTACCGATGCCTTTGACCCAAATATCGGACTAAAGTAGGGAGATGGGCTGGCCCCATTGCTATTGAATTTGGCTCTGGAGTACGTCATCCGGGAGCTACCTGTCGATACACGAGTTACATTACTATTCAAGTCGAGCCAAGAAGTAGCCTATGTGGACGACATCAAAATTTTGTCACGGTCATTAACAACAACCAAAGAATTCATCCTGAAACTCGACAGCGAAGTAAAACTAGTGGGGCCACAAATCAATGAAAAATAAAACAAAGCTCATGACGCGGTCGAAGAAAAATATCTCAAATACGCAAAATATCACGCTTGGCGAATAGAGTAAAATATTTTATTCAGTATTGACGATCTTGAAGACCAGCTGCATACACAGAAAAACAAAGCTCCAAGTATACAAATCTGTGATAAGACCTGTGTTGTGCTGTGGGTGTGAAACATAGAGCCTAATCCAAACACCCGCAAATATATTGAACGCCTTTGAGCGACGAGTCTTGAGGCGAATAATCGGAGCAAAGTGAATTTGATACAACCAGGAGTTGTATGAAATTTTTGACGAGCAAAAGGTCTCAACGATCATAAGACTGCGGAAGCTGCAATGGGCTGGCCACATGAATCGTAGGGACGAACCCAAAAAGGTATTCGTTGGGAGAACTGAAGGCCGGAGACCAATGAGAAAACCGAGGAAATGCTGGTCTGACTCGGTCGATGAAGACAGTTCGTCGCTGCTCGGATTTCGAAATCGGAGGCCGCTGTCAATGGACCGAGACAGTTGGAGGCGCCATTTGCAGGAAGCCAAGGCCCAAGAGGCTGTAGTGCTAAGAAGAAGAAGAAGTGACATCCATAATTATAAAACAAAATGGCGGCCATTTAAAATGAGAATATTGCATATTGTTATTTTTCGCGAACTTCAACATTTAAGGTACGTGCTATTAACACATGATTGAATTTATTAGCAAATAACTGAAAATGAGTAGCTGAAAATAATCGGTGAAAAAACTATGAAGGTAGATCCGATAACAAATTACTTAATAGTTGAACTATGCTAATTAATTTATTTATTATTTATTTACTTCTATTGAACAAAACAAAAAAATCCAATTACAAAATAGATTAAATAATAAATTAAGTAATAGCACAGCAAGGAGAAAAAAAGACATGCAAATAGCAAGATAAAAGTAATAAAAAGTCCAAAAACGAGGAGAAAATGAATAAGAAAAATTACTAAGAGTTTAGAAGAAGACAGTTGACAAATCTTTTATAAACTAAATACGAAAGTGGGAAGGGCCCAAGCTGAAGGTCATCATGGTTACGAGGTAATCAGAGCATGGGTGAGTGAAAATACACCAAACTACGTGCGAATGGAACATCAAAGATATTCGACGATCTTGTAGAACGCATAACGCACCTTACTGGTACCAGGTTGACTAGCCGAGCATCGAGCAAACTACTGCAAAGCCTGTAAAGTAAAGATTCGTCAAAGTAAAGTCGACGCCTTTCCAGCGAAGGAATATTGAGGATAGATAAGCGTGATTCATTAAAAATGTAGGGAATCTAGAACTTCAAAAAGACGATCCGAGTAAATCTTTTTTGTACAGCTTCTAGCGTGAACTTCAAATATTTCAAATGAGGCGACTAAACTGGCAAACAGTACCCAAGGATGGGACGAACCAAACTAGAATATAATTTAACACACGACAAAGGATCGGAAAAAATATAGGAATTTCTTAAGATCAAGCTAGAAATGCGAGAGGCCTTAGAAGTAATTTCAGAAATATGAACGTCGAACTTTAATTGAGAGTCAAAAGTGACACCTAAGTCCCTGAAGTGTGTCACCGTACATAGATATGAATTATTTAACGTAAATTGAAAGCTAATAGGGCAAGGGTTATTAGAAAATGAAAGATGGATGCACTTTAAAACATTTAGTGGAAGTTGAATATAAGAACTCAAAAATAAAATGGCATTCAAATCGTTTTGAAGCAAAACACAGTCATCGATTGACGACACTGCTTTGAAAACTTTGACACCATCTGCATGAAGAAGGCAGGAGGAGTTGATGACAATGGATGGTAAATCATTTGTAAACAGAGTGAACAATACTGGACCAAGAATGGATCCTTGAGGAACACCTGAAGACGGATGGAAGGGGGTAGAAAGACAGCCTTGAAAAGATACCTGACTGACACGATTGATAAGTAAGAGGATAACCAGTGGAGCAAATAATCAGGAACGTTAAAAAATTTAAGTTTGCTAAACAAGATATTGTGATTTACTGAGTCGAAGGCTTTAGAGAAATCCAAAAACAAAGTTTCGACTTGGAAGTGGTCCTCCATGGCTTTTGAAGCAACGCTCATGAATTCTAACAAATTCGTTAAGGTTGATCGCCCTTTGATAAAACCATTTTGTTAAGGAACGAACAAATCATGAGTAAGTGAAAAAAGGTCCAAGTACACGATTTTCTCCAGTAGCTCGGAGAAACAGGGTAATAAGGAAATAGGGCGATAATAGGCAACGTCTGAGGTGCTATCTTTTTTAAAAGCAGGAGTAACGTAGGATCTTTTCTAACACGAAGGAAAAGAGCCTGAAGATAAGCTAGAGTTGAAGAGGAAGGAAAGGGGGACACAAATAGAAGTAGCTAATGATTTCACAAAATGATTAGGAGTACCGTCGGGACGTGAACTAACAGAGTCATCAAGTTCTAAAAGAAGCTTCTTAACATCTTCCGGATAGCAAGTAAAAGGAAATGAAGATGGCGTGTGTATGATTGTAATAATAGTAAGATCTGTAAATTAAATATTTTAGCCAATAAAACTGTATTGGTGTGTTTAAATTGGATGAAAGTAGATATTTAAGTGTCATTTAAAAGGCCCTTACACTCTATGAGTTTTAATATAATGTACAGAAGCTATTGCCATTTGAATTTTCTCCAAATACAACATTCAAACTCGGTTTTTCTACTGCATGAGCTTTCCATCAAACCAGACACTATACTTTTGATTGTATTATCTCGAAATATGTAATATGACAAAAAATCATTTCAGGTTCGGCTTATTCAATGATTTTAGCAATATCGCAACATAATTTTTGCCAGTTAAAATGGAGTAACACTGGTTTTACTTTTAAAGCAAAAATATATTTGTTGTGCATGTCATTAAAGTTTTTCTTAAATTAAATGTTAATTAAAAAACCCTTCTGACACGAGCATAGTTCTGCCTGTCCAACTTGTTAGATCTTTTTCGTTCGTTGGAGAGATTTCCCGAAGGAAATCTAAACCAACCTCTCATCGGCTCTAGATGTGAAGTCTTGGAGCATGGCAACGGATTTTATGCATCAAATCGACAAGTCCGGGCACTCTGAGTTTACTCTGAGACTGCTGGCTGGCTAACTAAATGGTTCGAAGAGGAATTTCGACCTCAGGTTTTACGCGAGCAGACTAAGTCCGAAATACAGAAAATTAGCCACCGGTTCAAATGTCCGATTTAAAACGCGTCGAACAACTTCCATCAACTCTACTTTAAGTTACCTCATTTCCATTCCTTTTCCCTTCGATCCGAAGAAAAGGATAAAAAAAACCGCTAAACAATACTACGCGTTCCTGAATATTACCGACGCGCTGCCCGAAATAATCTACTCAAATTCAAAACTGAAAAAATCTTCTCTAACAAAAAAACGCAATACTCAAAATATGGCGCCGCGTACCAACCGCAACACGAAACACACTATTCGTGGATTACCGGAACCCTACCCTCTCGGTAGCATACTTACCTTTCGCCTGCATTAACGTTATAAAAGGGGACCGTTATTAATTCAGCAAATCATTTTAACATTTCTAATTCATGTTTACCCATTTTATTTTTCCAGTGAATTGGATCAAAAGTTTTAATTCAACAATTCTCGTTTTATATAAAAGAAAAATTTGAGCTAATCAAAAAATATGAAACTATGATAAACAAAAACAATGTAATTTGTAATGGGAAAGTGAAGTAATGTTAATAATGTAAATTATCATGTCGCGTCGATTGACATTTATAATATATCAAAGCGCCTGATTGAAGATGTTGCAATATCTTTAGCTCAATTTTTTGTGAGTATAGAATAGTATTGATTTTAATTATAATTTCTTAAGAAAATTTTAAGAATCTAATGTGGCTGTCAGTGTCAGAAAAAAGGTTAGATTTCGACACCTCCACTGTAAGATCTGAATTGAGTTATCAGAGTTGACGTTTTTAAGCCGGCAATTGTTCTCTTCGTATTCTTTTGTCAGCTTTCTGAAAGTTGTGCAGGTTCTTACCGGCGTGCGTTTTCGCTTCAATTTTCTAGTTATTCGAATATTCATTGGCAAGAATTGACTCATCAAACCTTCAGGTCACTTATAAAAAGGAACCTTTAAAATTGATGTGTTCTAAGTCATGCAGCGCAAAAAGTCGGCTATAATCACGGATGCCAAGGAGAATACGATAATAACGAAAGTTTCGTCCATCAGTTCCTAGAAGCAATAGAAAGTAGATATTTCAGCATGAAAATATCATTAATTAACGAGTATTTTTCAATGCTGTACATCGGTAACATGCAGTAAATTAGGCAACTATTCGGGGATTGGCTAATGGTGACCTCGATTCTCAACATAAGTACTTATAAGGTGTCAACAAGCCAATTTGTATAAATACTTCACGAAGCGTACTAAAACGTTGTCATAGTGGCTCATCTAACTTCCTCGGATTTGCCTAAATATATACAGAAACGAGAGAAAAACAATCGTCATAATTTTTTATCAATTTTATTTGAAATTAAAACTAAATTAGCAAAATAAACTCCTCGCTGTTACAAAGAAATAATGACGAAAAATTTGAACGCGAATCAGTATAAATATGTTACAGCACTACCTAATTGCCAGACAATAAGTTCTTCTTTTTGAAAAAGTACTCGTATCCACTTGGGCAGCAGCTCCCAAGCTCGAACCTGGGTGACGATATCGAGTTTGGGCTTCTGATGCTGCTGTCGGACTATCAGCCTACTCAGCAGCGATGGGTACTAATTGAAAAATTAAGTAACAAACACATGATTGAGCGTGATATTGACCATATCAACTCGTATTCCGCTACGTTCATGGAATGAGGTACCCTAACAATAAATTTCAACGCCCAATGGTTGAATTCAGACTATTGTGCGATCGATTATTATTATTACCTGTCTTGAATTTCGGCACATTCTTCAAAAAGTATCATAAAAGTCTTTGCAATTGTACTAAAAGTTAATTATTACGCTGAGTCTATTTCTTGAATCAGTCCAGGCGGTTCTACGTACTGAAAAAGCCATCTCAGCAGCGGCGTCAGAACATGGGATGGACCCAATAAATGGAAAATCTTTAATAAGTTCAGTATATTCGAACGCTGAAATAGTTCATGCCAAGCTTCGTAGATTGTTTTTCCCTTAACAAAATTTATGCACACCAACACTACACGTAATTGCCCATTGTACAAATTAAAGTTCTAAGCTTCCCTTTCAGTAAGCATCCATTGCTGATTGCATTATTCCTTCCCAGGAAGTTGATAGTTTCCCACAGTGCAGTGAAGCCAAGACGCTATCCTTGTGCAATTTCTCCATGACAAGACATAATAGCGGCTGAGATTGACTAGGGTATCCGGCGATTAACTTCATTATGGTAATAATCAATAGAGACGATTAAAACGTATTACAGGAGTATGAACACAGATTACCTTTCATTGATGCCTTTTCTTTCAAAAACTAAGGAGAAGAAGGTGCAGTAAGCGTGATGGATGAGATAAATTGATATTTAATTAAAAATAGACCATGACATCGGAAAATTGTTAAGGTTGCATAATAGGAAGTGGTTTTATTGTGTTAGCTTTGGGAATGTATTTAAGAAAATTCCTCAAATGAGTATTATTTATCCCTCGAGGAAAAATTTATTTATCCTGGATGTTGGCTCTGACTTTATTGCTTAAGAAGATGGTTTCGTTGCGTCAGTAGTATATATATATGAGTTTTTGCTTGAAATTATTTCGTAGCTTAAATTTTGACTGATTATCTGCTAATTTGGAAGCTAAAATTTATTCACATGATTTTATTTTACCCATGCTTAAAATTTCAGTGTTTCAAGCTCCGGTAGCTTTGTATGACCTCTCTTAAGATACTCAGAACATCTGCCAGATACTCAGAACATCTGCCAGATACTCACACATAGTCATACATTTTAGTTTTCTACAAAGCTATTGAACTTAATCCAAATTAAACAAGTTGAAGTAGCATGAGAATACTCCTGCTAGAAGGGTTTTGTAAAACAATTAGTAAATCCAATAATTTGTTCCACATATCGAAATTTGACTAATATACCGATTCCAAAAACTGAGTTCGAAAAATTAAGTCCTGATTATTATGTTTTTTAATTGTTATTTTAAGACCTATTTTGAAAAGTTCTCGAGAAGACCTTTCATTTGATACCCATATTGCTTCCATGTGATGGAATTTTTTTTTTCAGGGGCCACTCTCCTATATGGGGAGACTTCCTTATAATCATTTTGCCTCCCCTTGGACCCCCTGATGCACAAAATAAGTTTTTAAATTCAGATTCTAAAAGTTTTAATCAAGACCTTTGATTATCTTTGATAAAAAACATTTTTAAGGGCCACTTTTTTATTAGGGGGGACCCTTTTTAAAAAATTTTGAAATGTTTGGTAAGACACAAAATTTTGAGAGAACACCACTTCTGACCTTTTTACAAAATTTGAGCTTTCTAACATCTAATGTTTCTTAGGAAACTTGCTGTGACGCACGGGCAGACGGACAAACAGGTCGCGAAAATAGTATGCCTATGTAAAAAATCATTTGAAAAAAAATTTTTTTTACAAGGAACTAATATTAAACTGATTCTTGTTAACTTGAATTGAACAATAATTTTTTGCTGAAAGATTGTAGCGTCTAAAGTTTAGTGTTTGTCGCGTTATACAAACAATTGATTCATTGCTTGATATTATCATTAGATTAGCAAGGAGCTTTCAAGGCGAAAGGAATTTCAGCTTTCCCACTTAAAAAGTGGGAAACAGGAGCCGGACTACGATTTCTACGTTAGACGTGTTAGGCATAGCGGTTTTTACTAAAAGAACCGGTTCTTCAGTTTTGCGTCTTTTTTCCATCTTCCGTTTAACCAAGCAGTATTTAACAGGCAAAAACCAGTTTCTGGAAGAACTGGTTTTTTCTTAGCAAATTTTTTAAATCAAAAAACTCGAATCAAAATAAATGTATATTTTTATGTCCATTAGGTATAAATGGCTCTTGAATTTTTTAATCCCAAAATTATTTTAATCAAATTGAATCAAAGGATATTTCATCTTTGTGTTAAAAATAAGAGATTAACGTATTGAAATCCAAACCGACAGCTTACTGTTCAACTAAGTCATTCATTTACAGTATAAGGATGAAAGATCCTTCTGTTCAGTCTCCAAGCATTTTGCATTTATTGTGTATCGTGTACTAGATTCACTTCAAGTTATTGCCATTTCAATTGAATGGAATTACAACAATAATAACACGTGTTTATGGTAGATACATATTTCGAATTGACCTAGTACTTTTATTTTCTTCCAATTTTCATGAAAATTTAAGGAATCGTGTCTAATTAAAATATGTTAAATCGGCTGACCATTCAGAAAAATTATTTAAGCTCCATTAAAATAGCGGCTGCAATGTGCTTATGAAAGAAACTTGGCATCTTTTGCATAAATTGGAACCATTTCTGATCCAAGTATTGGATGAATAATTCAAATTATCAATTCAACCTTCTAGAAAATTTGTTTCGAACCCAAGGGTGGTTACAAACACCTTCTGGTAGGAGTACTCTCCTGCTTGCTCAACTTGTTCTGTACTATCAGCTGATGCTCTTTCTTTGTGCATCTTCTCGTGCTATCCAATCTTCCACTTAACTATCTAACTGACTATTTCCCATACTTTGGACCCTCTAGTCTCAATTGACAGTCACCATCCACCTCTTTTCCTTAACTTCGTCGTAATATAGCTCTTATTCTTAAATTTAATATCTTTAAATTAAACTACGAAGCTCTTGCCTCTGAACTCTTCTTGGTTGATTGGCAGGTGTGTTTTGCTAACCTGGAATGTGAGGCAGTGATGAGTAAATTTTACACTCACCTTCATAACTGATAAAACGTTTAACACCAATCTACCTTTCTCGGGCAGCAAAGCTGAAACCTTGAGTCACTAAGCTAGTACTTTTTACATTGAAAGCTAAAAGCAAAGCCCATTGCCGTAATAAACTCTATGGTACTGATGGAACAAGAATTAATTTTTGTGCCTTGCATGCTGTAGCTAAGAAAGAAATCAAAGCAGAGATAACAACTATTTCAGCTCCATGGAGAGTTCACTCATGGATAACAAAGCGAAACCATTCTGCTCTTACATTAGATCTTTCAAGTCCTCGTCTTCCGTCCGTTCTTCTGTCCGCTGGAATAATATTGTGAGTTCCTTTCCCTAGTAATCTCCAACCTTATCTCTGAATTTGTACGTTTGCTCTTTCGTCTTGCATTTCCTATCCTGTTAATATACCAGAACCAGCCTCCATTGACCAGATTTTTTTGAAGGTTAAGACACTCCTCCCACAGATTTTGTTGAAGGTTTAGACACTCATTAATTCTCTTACGCCCCAATCTTTCCCTCGGCCCAGATGGTTAACCAATTATCTTTGTAAAATCTTCAGCGTCTTCATTATCCATCCCCCTGGCTTGTTCAACTTCAGTTTAAGTGCGGACATTTTTCCTGCTCACTGGAAAAGAGCCAACATCATTCCTATTCTCAAGAGTGGTAATCCTTCTTCTTCATCATCCTACATCTTTACTTTCCTGTTTTCCTAAATAATTTGAGCGTCAGGTATATAACTGGCTTTCAGTGCTACTTAGCCCTATTTTGGCAAACGACACAGATTATTTAAAACTAGTACTGCCTCAATGAACCTGTTCGACTCCACTGATTTCATTGCAACAGCATTGAATAATTATTTATTATGGATAAAGTCATACCTGTCTTCTTGTATGTGTTATGTTAGCTAAGTTGGTATACCTTCCACTCCATTTAATCCTTCTCCTGGTGTTCCTTAAGTTTCCATTCCTGGTCTTCCCTTGGTAATCACCTCCCCTTTCCTATTATATGAAGATGATATATCAAAATATTTCACAGGCTGCTGCTGTAAAAGATATGGATTGGTTAGGTGGACTGTTTTTTAAAGTCCTTCAGGACAACGTCACCAGACACCTTATCGGCATGGTGTGTAGTACACTATATGGTGAATTATCTCTTTTAACTGATGGGGATCTGATGAAGATGCGCGATTTTAAGATCTTGAATGGTCTAGAGCGAGGGTCAGTTACTGCTACTCTGTTAGTTTTCATATCAATTCGTAACCTATTGAATGGCTTTGATTTTATGGTGTCGCTTGCTTATAACCTGATAATTTATACGGCAGAGCAAAAGGCATCAGTTGTTCAAAGGAGTCTTCAAAAAATGTTCAACGATGTGCAGGCCTACACAGAGAGTTGGCGAATGAAAGCGAATGCGCCTTAGGGATGCATCAGACTACGACTATTTAGCCGCACTTCTGTCGCAAGTTACACATGGTTAAGGGATGCATCAGACTACGACTATATAGCCGCACTTCTGTCGCAAGTTACACATGGTTAAATGGAAGCCCGCACACTGCGATTTTCGACAATTTTGTCCAGGTCGGCAGTCGCAGGAATTCGCGATTTTTCCTAAAACCAGTTAAGTAGGTAGTTTTTGTGATACTCGCGCAGGCGCACATCATTTGGACATTTGACGCTGATGTGCACGGAAGTTTCTTGCAGAGCACACAAATGAGTTAGCGCATGTGCTCCTGGCAAAGACATACCTTCAAATGAGCATATTAGTTCTGCGCATGCCTGAAGTTCCTTTACAAATCTTGTCGCAGTGTGTTCGTATTTGCGTCTGAAAATCGCTGGTTACGGCAGAAAAATCGCAATGTGGCCGAACCCTAAATGGAAGCCCACACACTGCGATTTTCGACAATTTTGTCCAAGTCGGCAGTCGCAGGAATTTGCGATTTTTCCTAAAACCAGTTTAGCAGGTAGTTTCTATGATACTCGCGCAGGCGCACATCATTTGGACATTTGATGCTGACGTGCATGAAGGTTTCTTGCATAGCGCAGAAATGAGTTAGCGCATGTGTTCCTAGCAAAGATATACCTTCAAATGAGCATTTTAGTTCTGCGCATGCCTGAAGTTCCTTCGGAGATCTTATCGCAGTGTGTTCGTATTTGCGTCTTAAAATCGCTGTTTACGACAGTAAAATCGCAATGTGGCCGAACCCTTACTGTGAAACAATTTTGTTTCGGACAATGCTGTTGTTGGCCAGTCAAGACCTGAAGTGTAATTGGAAAGATTTCTATATTACAGCTCGTGATGGTGGTTCAGAATGGGTTCCATATAAATCCTGTATTCGATACTATGGATCTTGATCAGTATCTGAACTTTAATGGACATGTCAAAAACCATGCTCACTAAGTCGTTTAAAGTGTTGATGTCTCTTCGACGGCTCTTTTATTCTAGATGCATTGATCAAAAGATCAATATTATCTGTTACAGACTCTGATTTGGCCAGTATAATCAGGTATAATCAGAGTGCTAGTGCAATAGAAATGTTAGACAGGAAATGTCTTCGTGCATGTACCGGTTTGTGCAAGAAACCTGGGGCAGACTAGAAATATTATGTATTGAATCGAACAATTCTTGAAATTGCCAGAGTGATGATAGTCGATACATTCATTTTGAAGCTTGTTCAAAATCATACCATGAAATCTGTCACTATGAGCTTAAATCCCTGAATTCTGCAACCGTTCCACCCTACCGACGGGTAAATTGAGACTTGTCTCACTACTAGCTTTATTCTTTATTACCTATTCCCTAGCTGCCCCACCGTTATATTGGGGCTACTCCAGCTGAGGCTCCACCGACCCAAAATAACTCACCCGTAGACGGGCGTGGGTGCCACTCGTTCGATTCTCCGGGCCTCTCAATGTGTCATCCGAACGAGAAGACGACTGTCTGGAGTGAAATTAACAATTATAAAATTTTTGGGGCCCATCGTCACTTAGCCGCGAAAATCACCTTAAAAAAAACT
Organism: Odontomyia ornata; assembly: GCA_963969285.1. NCBI lineage: Eukaryota > Metazoa > Arthropoda > Insecta > Diptera > Stratiomyidae > Odontomyia > Odontomyia ornata. The sequence continues at coordinate 38,467,512 of OZ017738.1, read as the reverse complement.
CTGCCACGCAGAACGAGTTAAAATATTTCACCGCCACACAAAACTCGTAGTTTCCCACGTCAGGGTAACCGAATTTAATTGAAATACTTTTGTTCGCTGCACCCGCCGAACACTGCCACCACACTTAACTTTTCCAGGTCTTCCTGCCTGGTCAACGTCCCGGAAAAGGAATTCCCGAGCCTCATCTTTCACACGTATTTATATTATATGGTAAGGAAAAAAATCCAAAATTACCTTTACTCGACTTGAGTAATATTCTATATTTGTTACAATTCGACCAATATAAAGTAAAATTTAAGCCACCTACATTTATTCCCTACTCTAGTAAGGGGCCCCTTTCTTCCGTTTTCTTGATTATCGCCCTCGCACTATTTTCTTGTCCCAAATTTTAATGTTCCGGTATCCAGGGTTCGTCTCCGATTCCTCGCCAATGTTGTCGCTGAGTATCGCTCTGTTATACCTCCACTGGTTGCTCGAAAACTCCCAAAGGAAAAGAAACCGCGCCAATCTTCTCGGGCTTAAATAACCTCCAGGTTGACGTTTTTCCTCCCGTGCACCGGGAAAATCATCGTATGGTAGTGTTCGGGGTGGGCAACACTATGGGATCTCAAGTTTCATCCGTAACATCCCTCAGAAGCAATCATACTTGTATATTTGGACACGAATTCGCATATATTTGATTCTCAATATATCATATATAAAGGCGGGCTACCAATGAGAAGATAGAATATCCTACGAAGTGGAGCTCGCCGGATAAACAGTTTCAATCGAAATACTCATTTGCAAGATATGTTGAGGCTGGTCGCGCTGTTAGGAGACAGTCTGGGTTTTGGTGGATAAATGGCAATTACTAAATTATTTGAAGTCGTTTGTAGTTTTTCCATCTTGGCTTTTTCACTACAGCTCATTATTACTACGTCAATTTTCATTTAAGTTTGATAAGTTAAACATAAATTGATCAGAGTTATACGTGCAAAAGTATAAGATCAATTTTTGAATTTGTGACTGTTTTTTATGATTTACAACAGCATTTCATGATTAAATCTTGTATATGATCTACAAAACAGGCTATTTCGGTATGATGATCATTATATTTAAATTTTAAATAAAAATATTTTAAAATACCGAAAATATCACCACAAGTCAAATCAGATTTTTTTCATCAATGTGTCCATCTTGTGCTTTGATGATTACAGCGCAAATTTTTGGAGCCATTTGAACAATTTTTGAAGTGTTTCAGTTCGAAGATTGTTCCGAGCTACTTTTAGGCTGTCAAACAACTGTTTTTCACTGTCATGTGCATGTTCATCCAATAATATTTTGATCGGGTTGACTTCAAGGGATTAAGGCGGCAAATCCATGATTTTGAGCACACGTTTCTCTTCCTTTGAACGCAGACAGCTTATGCAAAGATGGGAGGTGTGCTTAAGATTATTATCTTGTTGAAAGATAAATCCGTTGCCGATCTAACCAATGCCAAGTGATAGTGTCCCTCCTGCATCATTCCGTCGATTTTGATCAGTTTTCCAACACCATCTTAACTGAAACACCCTCATATTTAAATGTTTGCGCAATACATTGAGGATTAGACCCCTCATCTTTATTCCGACGAACATACTGGCACCACTTCGATCCGAAAATCTCGAACTTTGATTCACCGGTCCATCTTTATATTTTCGAGCAAATGTAATCTTTTTCGCTCGTTTTGTGGTCATTGAAGCACAGCACCGCGACCAAAATACCCCTTCTCTCGCCGGCAACGTTGGACAGTACCCATCAAAATTGGGTTCATCAGGGCTTCGTTGATTTCGGTACGAATGCCTGATGATTTGCCTTTCCTTTGAGTATTCATTCTTCCGACATGGGAACTGTTAGGAGTCTACTTATCATGAAGTGGAAGGCCACCATTTTGCGACAATATGGATTATTCGATGTGCTGGAGACAGTACCCATGTTGGAAGAACGAATACTCAAAGAAAAGGAATATATATTTGAGACCGCAATCAAAAATGGAGAGAATTGGTACAAAAAGGAGTGCACCAAATGGAAGAAAATTAACCCAAAAAGCAATACAACACATTTTATTATAATCAACAATTAGTAACAACAAGAATGAAGTTGACCTACTCTTCGTGTTACAAAAAACTAGAGCGGCTGTTGGAAAATCGAACGTCACTGCAGCACCATCGTCCAGAGAATGCAAACTGTCTCATAAACAAGGATCTACGAAGGACCCAAAGGGAAAGGACGAAACGAGCGGAGCTTACAAAATAACTTGTACTTGAATTGAATTGTGGATACGTTAACGAATATCACCTTTTCTATGTACGAGCGCTTAAAATTGACACTTGCAATATCTGACATCAATCGGTTATTCGCAAAGCATTCCTTTATTTGTCAACAGTTTGAATTACATATCCATTCGCTCTCTTTTTCAACCCTCCAGCGGCGTAACGCGTAAACCTGTTGATTCGATATAAGCCACATACGTGAAAGTACAATAAGTTGTCTAATTCTCATACTTTCTGTTATAAAACAATAAAACTATCGCTAATACAATTTCGCCCGCAGATAAGAGATTCAATAAGTCTGTTATCATTTATCCGAATTAAAGGTGACAAAATCATTTACCAAATTCATAGGCCGGCTAACCCAGTAATTTCCCGCCAAACTCCAAAATCCTAACCAACACAATAAAGGTTTATTTGTTGTTGAGTTGCTATCGAAATGAATCTAATCTAGAAGAAGTGTTTGACTTTTCCGCAATAAAATCCATTGGATTGTAATCAAATTAGAAAATTGGCAGAGCTCACTTCGGGGCATATTCGACCAGCCAGCGTGGCCTCCTCCGCTCACTTTAGCAAAGGTTATCTTTGGTCTGCTCTTTAAGGAAAAGTCAAGTGAACAGCATGCTGGATTTCTGTTTATCCATCCTACACATTAAATCGGTTCTTTCTTCGTCCTTTCCCTAGTTTAGTTTTTATTTCATTTCATCGATTGAACACTTTCAAAATGCATGATGATTGCCATTCAATTTGAATAAGCAAATAAACAAGATCCTTTCACTTTGAAGCTGAAGGAAGAGGTAATGATGACTGCGGTAAAATGTTGCGAAGAAGGAACCACTAGAGTGATTCTTGTCTGGGGAAAGGAAACCGATGTGAACTTTTCTTTTAAGAATTGGGTATTAAGTGTAATGTTAATGTGTGGCGACAAAGTAAATAGATACGATTTAGCGCGTCTGATGTGAAGACTTGGAGTTCGTTGAAATTCCATGGGAATCATCTTCAAGTTTAAACGTGTGTAAAATGCTATTTGAAATTATAATGAAAATTGGATATGTTTCATTCAAGCATAACTCAAAAGGATTTTCATCATTAGTAAGTCAATTAAGAAGAGATTAGTTCATCCATTTTGCACTCCGAATATTCCCTAGGACTATTTAAATACGGTGTTAGTTTGCTTACTATTGTATAAGAACAATTTATAATTTTAGAAAAGAATATAGGAGAGGCTTAAGGCGATTTGAAAAAGCTTGGGTATTTCTGTAACATACTTTCAATAGACATTAACTTAAAATGAAATAGGATTTACTTTTTGCGAAAAATATCTCAGCTGGAAGGTATTTATTTGAAAATTCAGACGTTTCTCTAAAGGGTAGACTCACCTTGAAGTTTATGTAGGTTGATGACGAATGGATGGATGGATTCATAGGCTCATCAAAGTTATTAAATTATATAGGTATACGTTGTAGAAAATAGTATGTTTCATTTTTAATATATTTCCCATTTTTTTCAAAGATATGGTTTACCGATTGATTACTCAGCTTGACACGATTTGCATCACTGAAAACCCATTACTATAACATATTGCTATTAAGTAAAATAAGCAGGAACAGATAATCTTTAGTTGCTATCGCGTAATATTTTCGAGATACCTGCCGATTGTTTGTAGATGATCCTGATATACCGTATTCTAGAAACCTACACCGATATTGAGAAATGTGTTTATTTAATGTTATTACTTTGCTGATCAAACATTCTTCGCAGCATTGTACTACTTGTATTCTGCGTAGTGTAGTAGTTAGAGAACTCATTCCGCAAGCGGAAGGTCCCTGGTTCAACTCTCATTGGCAGGAACGAGATTTTGTTCGATTGATTCTTCGGACGGACTATAAGCCCGTTCAGTTATGATACGTGCTGGTTTAAAATCAGAACGTATCGCAGCTGGGTGGCTAAAACGTGATACTGACCATATTAGCTTATGGATTGGCGATACATTCGATCATGATAATGAGATACTTTAACTAACGTGAAGCGAATGCCCGAAAGGTGCTGCAGCACTACAAAAAAGTACTTAATTGCATTCTGAGTTAATTATAAAGGATAATAAAGATAACAGGGAGTCGAGGCTTATGATACTTTATTCCCAACTATTGAAGTTTCGTGGAATTAAATAAACTACTCGTAATTTGGGGGCAATTTCATTCATGATGCTAACAATACTTTGATTATGGATTGGCGATACATTCGATCATGATAATGAGATACTTTAACTGACGTGAAGCGAATGCCCGAAAGGTGCTGTAGTGCTACAAAAAAGTACTTAATTGCATTCTGAGTTAATTATAAAGGATAATAAAGATAACAGGGAGTCGAGGCTTATGATACTTTATTCCCAACTATTGAAGTTTCGTGCAATTAAATAAACTACTCGTAATTTGGGAGGCGATTTCATTCATGATGCTAACAATACTTTGATTTAGCTGTTTGTCTATATTTTGCAATATTTATACAAGTATCTTAGTACATCATTATCGGCATCAGTCTTCATTTCATTGGTTGACTTATATGGTTGGTTTTCAGATGAAATACTGAATTTTTAAAAAATTTTTTCAGAAAATATATTGGAAATTGAAAAAATAATTCTCAAATTTCAATAATAACGGCTTTTAAGGTCACTACAGAGCCAAAAACGCTGGAATCTTGGCAAAAAATTTCTTCTTCTTCTTTATGGCACTACAGTCCCTCTCAGCATGTCGCTTCCTCCAACAAACCCCTCCAACTATCTCGGTTAATTGACTGCGACCTCCAATTTGAAATACGAACAGCAATGACCGAGTCAGGCCAGCATTTCCTCAGTTTCTATAATGACCTCGTCTCAGTTCTCCCAAAGAATACCTTTTTGGGTATCCGTTGTTTATCCATATGATTCACGTGGCCAGCCCATTGTAGTTTCCCATAGCATAGCACAGGTCGTTTCACAGATTTGTATACTTCAAGCTTTGTTTTCCTGTGTATGCAGCTGGTCTTCAAGATTGTCAAAACAGAATAAAAATTTTAATTCATGCACATGAATGGTCACAAATTTTCAACACCATTTTTAAGGACTTTGTCAAACTAATTTCGGAAAGACCTGCTAGTTTTGCAATCATGTCTGTCCTCTTGTCCGCCCGTCTGTTCATCTGTTTGTCCAGCACATATGTTTCCTTAGAAACTATAGAAGCTATAGAGCTCAAACTTCGTGGATAGGTCAAAATTGATGGTCTCTCAGAAGTTTAGTCTAATCAAAATTTTTTTGTCAGGGGTCCCCCCTCATGCTGAATTGAGGGTTAACAATTTTTTTTTATCAAAAGTATTCGAATGAAGTATCAAATGAAAGGCTTGGATTAGCACTTTTAGGATATGAGATAAAAAATCATTTTGTGCATCAGGTGGTCCAGAGGAAACCGAAATTCTTCTGCCCCACCCTTCGCGATAGGATATCTTTTAGTCGAAAAATCTGAAAAAAAATTATTGCGGTAGGCCTTTATAAGTGCAAGGATAACAAATACCTTAGAAATCAAAATTCTTTAAAATTTACTAGTAATAGTATGATTTGAAAATTTTGCGTTTTACCCCTTAAAACCAAAACGGTACTCTTAAACTTTTTAAAATTTTATAGTTATGTAGGTTCACATAAGATCCCTATGCCTAAATCAGATCAACACCAAGTTACAACAACAATAAAATTCGTTGATAGTTGATACATTTTTCATACAGCAAATATAAAAGACAGAATATCGATTTGGTAACACTTATTTTCTTCTGATTTGTATCAAAATGTAAGAAATAATTTAAATATGTTTAATTCGCCGAAATTCAAAACATTATTTAAGCTGAAATAAAATGTCGGCATCACATAATTGTTTCAAACCCTAGGATGCCTACGTAGCCCGTCTGGTAGGAGCACTCTCTTGGCTTTTCAACATGTTTTAATATCTTGTTTGATGAGTTTGACTTGTCCTTTGAAAATGTATTAACGTTCTCTCCCTCTCGATTTTCAGTGAATGGACAATTTTGCTTTTGCAGTTGGTATTCAATGACGGATGGCTAATCTGAAGCAATTTCAGTAATAAAAACTAACTGCATATACACAAAATATTCCTTAAGTATAAAAATGATAAACTTATTTAGGGCTTTTCAAAAAAAATCCCCTCTGTGAAAAATTTTATCTGGCTGGGGGTAACTTTTCTCTATCATCTTGCTTAGTTGCCGGTAGCTACCAGAGGAACGAGTCCTTTTTCTTTTCGAGTATTACAGCTGGTACCCGAGGACTTGTCAATTGTACTTTGATACTCAGTTTCTCCATTTTTTAGGGTTTTGTACTAAAATACAAAACCCTATTGCAATCACGACCTGTGTCCGTCTGTCCGTCCGTCTGTATGTCACAGCACTTTTTCTCCGAAACTATAGAGGCTACAGGCATGAAACTTTGTGGAAAGGTCAGAAGTGGTGACTTCTTGAAACTTTTGGAGTGGAAAATTTTTTCAAAGGGGCTTAAGAGGGGTCTCCCCATTTAGGGAGGTGACCCTTCAAAATAATAATTTCACCATTGTTAGTCAATTAGGGAAAGGTCTTAATGAGATCTCAAGGTGGAAAAATTTTTCAAAGGGGTTTAAGGGATGTCTCCCCATATAGGGAGGTAACCCCTCAAAAAAAAATTTTCACCATTGGTAGTCGAGTAGAAAGTCATTGGAAAGGTCTTAATGAGATCTTTACAAAACAAGTCTTAAAATTGCCTTATGAGTACCGAGGGGGGCAAGGGAAGGGGAAATGTACGAACTTTTCGCGTACCCCTCTCCCCTCGCGATTGGACACCTTCCATCCGAAAAATCTGAAAAAAATCATGAATGTAGGCCTTAATGAGTACAACAACAACAAATACATGAGAAGTCGAAATTCACTCAACTTTGTTAGTAATAGTATGATTTATCGATTTTATGTTTTCTTGCATAACATATCAACGGTACCCTTAAATTCAATGAAATTTAGCAAACAGTTGACTATTTATAAGATTGATCTTTTCTGAAAGTTTCATAAAGATCGAATAGTATTTACCGAAGTTATAGCGATTTGAATTTTCGTGTATTACTATGGAGCAATGTGCCCTGTATTACTATGGACACATATTGCCATATGCGCTTTTTACCGACTTAGACACTACAGCTTTGCTAGAATTTGCATGAAAATTTCAGGAGTGATAGGTTTCATGAAGATGAGTACATACAATTGAAACAAGTCGAAGAGGCAGGAGAGAGCTCCTAGCAAAAGGGCTTTGTAACCATTCTAGGATTCGAAAAAATAGGCCATGAATCGATGATTACAGTACAGTGGAGTGGCCCCTGAAAAAAAATTTCATGAAAGATTGCCGATATGAGTTCTCTATGAGAGCTTTTCAAAACAGTTCTTTTTGCTTCAGTGGAGGCACAGGGGGAAAATACATGAAAAATGTGTTTCCTCCCTCGCGAATGGACACCCGTGATCGAAAAATCTGAAAACATTATCAAGGGAGATATTTATGGGTATGACTATAACAAATACCTCAGAAGTCAAAATTCTTTCATCTTTGTTAATAATAGTATGATCCTCGAATTTCACATTTTCTCCAATAAAATCGTCTTTGACATGTTTCTTGATTTTATTTGATGCTGGTCACTGCATTTTGTAAGTTGAGTACAAGACCCTTCAGACATGAGCAAAGGTCTGTTTACCCAACTTGTTTTATATTATACTGCTCACGTTTTGTTGTTTTGTCAGATATCTTGCAGCTTGCTTGTTTTGTCTGGAGTTCTCAAAATCTATTCTACGATTACACATGTTAGTGCGACTATTACCTTCCTCCCAGTAGGGATAGTGTCAGAAAACTCCGTGATAAGCATCTTCGCCTCACCAAATTCTTATACACTCAATGCCTTCTCTTTCAACACCAAGTTGGTTAATTACTTGACAGCTCTCATCTTTGATCTTGGAGTTCTTGTTTGTCGCAATATATCTTTCTACAAATAGGTAATTTTGTTAACAAGAAAGCTGCCTCCGACGATAAAGATTCAAAATTCTTATCATCATTTACATCCTTTTTCCTCTATCTTGATCAAGCTTCGTTCAACTATAAGTTTTCGGGTTGCTGGTATTATCTTTGGTTCTAGAATTTAGAGAGAGTGGTCTTCAGATTTACGATTGTATCTTCACCAGATGCAGGCTTCGGATGACTTTGGCACTGTGGTGTTTTCATCAACCATTATTGATAGTTAAATTAATCTCGCACCAGTACATCCCATCTATATTCCTCCCTTTCAAGGTGCGTACATCGAAGTCTATTAAGAATTCATTCTTTGCTACAAAATTTATTCTAAGAACGCACCCATCAATGATGTATGCTATCAAGAACTGATATTAGAACACTAAGTTGTCCAGCTGGAAGTTACGGGACACTTTCTTATATATCGGTTTAGAGCCAACGCTAGCTGTATGCAGAGCATAGCAGCGCTGGTGATCTTGATTAATGTTCCTCACCAGGTTAGGCATCAAGGTGTATTTCGTTGCTCCAGTGTGCACCGTATTTGAATAATTTGCAGACCCAACAGTTCCGCTCCGCCACAAGTCATATTCATAGATTCATGGGTTTCTTGATACACTAATGATGCTCGTAGGAGCACAAGCTACACCCGCTAGTTTCTGTCCCGTGAAGTTGGCTGATCGTAGTTTCCCACTTGCTGGTCTTCCTTATACGCTATGCTGTTTTTGCTATGCACCTGCTACATTAATAGCAGCTGTGTCAAAAAATCCTCACCCTCCACAGCATCAGTATCGTAACTCGCCTTTTCCACATCTTCACGCTTTACGTAAATTCGTTGGTATTAACACTCCTCATACACTACCAGCATTTTGTATTCTCATTTTAAGGTATGCATCGATACTTCGAAACTGAGTCCATAAGTGCTGGCATCCTTCAGCATAATTTTGTCTACCGGGAAAACTAATTACACTGTGCTACAAAAAAAAAATGAAATACACCTGAGAAACTACATAGTGTAGGCTGTTTATATGGTCGAATGATGCATAAAAATATTTTTGTTATATTTTTTGTACCCTCCAAATTTTATTTATTTACAAAAAACCGTTTTTCCAAACTTTCCGCGGTAATCTATGAATATTTCAGTTATTTTTTTAACGATTTTTAATATGAAAATTGTTTCTCAAAGAGCATTGTCAAATCTTTCGAATGATGTATTGAAATCTATTGTTTAAACAAATAAAGTGTAAGTTTTTATTGCATAAACCTTGAAAAAGCGATTTTTTTCTCAATTTTTCTAACTTTAACCGTTTTTTATTGCATAATGGAATAAAAAAATTATTTAAATTAAGTTATATTCCGAAAGAAAATTTGTTCACGAATAAATTGGTGTATTGTTTTATAAAATTGGACCAAAACTGCGGATTCTATGCTATTTTTCGTAACTAGAAAATATGGCCTATCATGTGTATGGCAGTGTTTATAATGAATTGCGGATTCTACGCCGTTTTTTCGTCACTAGAAAATAAAGCCTTGAGTGTGTATTCATTTCAGAACCATACTTTTTGACTTTAATGCTTTACTTCAAAAAATTACAATATTGTTTAAATATTGAGAATTAATTGTGAAGAGTTAAAATGTATTTCAACTCATAAATAACAATGTATTCCATGTTTTTCGGAATGTCAATTCAATTCTTATTTATAAAATGATACATTTTCATTTTTCCTTAATTGGCCTTTTTTTCTAGAGTCCTTAAAATTCTATAGCAGTGTAAATAGGCTAACGTTATTTTTTACATCATACTTGATAACGGGACACAAAAAAACGTGTTTCATTTCTTATCTTTCCTCCGTTTTCTTGGTGTCTGTCCAGATTTATCTTCCTCATCTGGAAATCAAGATAGGTATTCCATTAATGAAAAAGGAAACTCGTATCATTGGTTAGAATCTGTGTTATTAGCTCATTTTTTACGTGATTGGAGCAGAAATGCAAACCTATTCATTTCAAAAACATGAAAAGGTACAATGGTTCCAGACAAATCGTTGACTAGCAGTGCCTTTTTATGTTCTTCATGCGAAAGTCGAGTTTTTCTCAAGTGTGCTTTTTGTTGATATTGTCAGTTGAGGATGTGTGACAAACGCAATAGTTTCTGCTACGTTTGTGTTTAATTTGTGGATAAGCAACATCGCCGTGAATTAAAAACAAATAGTGCCGTGGTTGAAGCGTACAATCTTCACTTTGAGCGCAATTATAGTGAGAGTCGTTGGTATGAACCGGAATTCATATGTTCGACGTGCTCTTTAGCACTAAAAAAGTGGAAATCTAGTCAAAGATATGAAGATCGTCTGCCATTTTCAAGTCCAATGGTTTGGCATCATCAAGTCATCCACAGACCAGAAGACTGCTATTTTTGCGAAACAAACCTCCAAGGTCAGCGCTTCAAAACGCGTAACAGTATACAGTATCCCAATAAGCTTACCGTTACAAAACCATGTCGAAAAGAAAATGAAAAGAAGCTAGCTGAAATAAAAGAAGTAGAAGTTGATTTCACATGTGCTGATGACAGAGCATCTCCTAGTTCACATGATGAACCTTTTATCGCTGGATTAGAATCAAAAGAGCGGCATTTTGTTTCGAATTCAGATATGAATGATATAGTGCGCGATCTGGAACTATCATGCAGACAAGCAGAAATTTTGGCATCACGATTAAAACAATGGAATCTTGTGGAAAACGACTTCAAAATAACATTCACAAGAAAAAACACTGAGCGGGCCATTTTCAACAACAATTTTGAAATTGATGGCGATGATGAAAACCTTGTTTATTGCAAAGATGTTGAAAAATTGTTTCAATGCTTTGATACAGAACATCAGTCGACACATTGGCGGTTATTCATCGATGGATCGTGTGAAAGTAAGTATGTCATCGATTTTACGCTTGAAATAAAAGAGAATTCTTTGTAAACATTAGTCGTTAATTTGATGTATGGTTTGATGTCAGGTTTAAAAGCTGTGTTATTACACAACGAAAATCAGTTGCCATCCGTACCTTTGGCATATGCTACCAATATGAAAGAGACATACGAAACTTTGGCGAAGATCCTTAGAGTGATAAATTACTCAAAACATGAATGGGAAATCGTCTCTGACCTCAAAGTTTTAACGCTTCTTTTTGGAATGCAAGGAGGTTATACTAAATATCCCTGTTATTTTTGTGAATGGGATAGTCGTGCAAGCAACCACTATGATCGACGAGAGTGGCCATTGCGAAAGTTTTTCCAAATCGGAAAAAGCAATGTTGTAAACATTCCATTAGTAGGAGCTGATAAATAAATATTACCGCCATTGCACCTGAAACTAGGCTACATGAAGCAGTTCGTAAAAAGACTGGATAAAGACAGTGAAGCTTTTTTACACTTAAAAGCGACTTTTCCTAAGCTGAGTGACGCCAAAATCAAGGAAGGTATTACACTCAAATATCAAAAAGTTTCAAAAAAGTTGCAAACAATTTTCCGAAATCAAATAAACTTTTAAATTATTTCAAAATTGTTTGCATATTCTATGAAAATATAATTTATAACATTGTTGTATGAAAATTTTCCATGATTGCAGGGATATTTGTTGGCTCGCAAATTCGCAAAATCATGAATGATGGAAATTTCACTGAGAAATTGAATCAGGTGGAAAGAAGAGCATGGATCAGTTTCATTTCTCTTTGTGATAACTTTTTGGGCAAAACAAGAAGTGACGACTACGTTGCCATCGTGGATGAATTTTTGCAAGCCTACGGAGACATGGGATGCAAGATGTCCATCAAAATTCACTTCTTGCATTCACATTTGGACTTATTTCCGGAGAACCTTGGGAAATTCAGTGATGAACAAGGAGAAAGGTTTCATCAAGAAATGGCGTCGATTGAACAGCGTTTTCACGGAAAAAACAAAATACACATGTTAGCAGATTACTGCTGGTTGCTCAAACGCGAGACGAGCGATTCTTCTCTGAAACGACGAAGGTCGGGTAAACATTTTTAATAAAAGTGTTACATGTAAGAAAAATAAATCATGTAAATAACAGACTGATTTTTATTTCTTCTCTAAACCACAACAACTTAATCCCAATTTTTTGAATTTAAATAAAAATTTGAGACGAATTCATTATAAACACTGCCATACACATGATAGGCCATATTTTCTAGTTACGAAAAAATAGCATAGAATCCGCAGTTTTGGTCCAATTTTATAAAACAATACACCAATTTATTCGTGAACAAATTTTCTTTCGGAATATAACTTAATTTAAATAATTTTTCTATTCCATTATGCAATAAAAAACGGTTAAAGTTAGAAAAATTGAGAAAAAAATCACTTTTTCAAGGTTTATGCAATAAAAACTTACACTTTATTTGTTTAAACAATAGATTTCAATACATCATTCGAAAGGTTTGGCAATGCTCTTTGAGAAACATATTTCATATTAAAAATCGATAAAAAAAATAACTGAAATATTCATAGATTACCGCGGAAAGTTTGGAAAAACGGTTTTTTGTAAATAAATAAAATTTGGAGGGTACAAAAAATATAACAAAAATATTTTTATGCATCATTCGACCATATAAACAGCCTACACGATATAGTTTGCCGGGTGTATTTTCAGTGTTGCACCGTGTTACCATAGTCGCGCGACGCCCTCATGAATATTTTGTGCAAGGTTTCCTCTAGGTGCTCGAAATTGGAGGCTTTTTTGTGATTGGAAGGTGAAGGCTATTTACGCACTGCGTGGGGCTCCCAGACGTGCAATACATCTGGAATATCCACGAAACACCTCCCCTGTCAACCTGAAAACCTAGCCAGGAACCATTTGGCACATTTTTTTAAGGGTAACCCTGGTTTTGCTACGCCTTGGAGAGCCTTCAGGCTAGGAGACCCACTTATAGCAAGAATGGTAAGAAGAAAAGGCATTGGTAGAAAAGTAATCCCGCACCGCCAACATCACAGACTGCTGCGAGTAGGGTTACCAGGGGTCAAAACTGAAAAGCCGGTTGCTTGCAGTAAAAGTACTGATTCCTGTAAAAAAGTCCAGCCTTCAGCTGATACTAAAACTAAATGCATTATAAGTAAATTTTATTACCATTTATTTAACTCTTTGAACATTATATTTTCGCATATAAGTTTGATTTTAAGTAAATTTCACTGTAAAATTCGGCACAAGTTATGTCTTTGAAGTTATATTGTGTTAATAATATTGCTTTGATTGACTCACCTGACAATTTTTTCCTCTCCTTCGTCTACTACAAAATCGTAAGTCAAAAAATTCGCTCCACATTTGCGTTGTGTGGCATAATACAAAAAAAATAATTGAGAAATTTTCAGCAATTCTGTAAAACAGCTTCTGTCATTGCACGCACTGAAGAAAATTGACCCACTGTTTTTCAGCTAACTCGTCATAAAAATCACTTTAGCTTGTGTTAAGAAAATTTTTTAATAGGCAGAATTCTTCAAAGAGTTTTATATCGTCAATACGGACGCCTTTGTCTCCCAAAAATTTAATACTATCGAATTGTAGCTCCTGATTTTTCCTCAATAGCAGTCATTCAAAGCATTTAAATGACTCGAAAGGTTTTATCCAAATATTTATGTAATTTATGCTTTCTCGATACATGAGTTTAATTTCAGTATTTATTTTGTGGCGCTCATCTTCGTTAATTTTATTTTTTTCAAAGAGATCTCGTAGCTTTAAAGGAACGAAGTCATATTCGATTCTTTGACTTAGTCAAAATAGAAAGCACTTCAACAATTGAGTTTATCTCCTTTTCTAGTGACGCTTTTCTTGAATTAAATATAGCCATCACCGAATGAAGATAATACAAATATATTCTCTGGTATCGCTCTCAAAAAACTTCTTGATCAGAACTGGGGGCTTTTCTGTTGTCAAAAAGAATTCTTTTAAGGCATCGTATAATTTGATAATCCTTTCGATTGCTGAAAAAAGGCTTAGCCACCTCGTTTTACTATGACAGCAATTTTTCATAATTAATCTCAAGCTGCATAACTCTTTCAGAGTTTCTGTTCGTACAGTATACACCAAAAAGTGATTAAAAATGTTCATCACCAGAAATTCAACGTCAAATTCCAACAGATCTGTAGCATGACGTATTGCATTGTGAAGAATATGAGCTGGACAACCAACACCAACAATCTCTTGATCCAAGTTCTGATTTCAATGAGAGATTACATTGTCACCTGGATTTCTTGCAACTCCTCCAAAATTCACATCTGCATTGTCACCGGTGAAAGAGACCCACTTATTTGTGATTAACAATGGTTATCGAAGTTTCCTTTTCCAATGCAGATAATTCCAGCGATTTACTTTGCATCCCGATCTTCCAATCAAAATACTGAATAACAACGGGAAATTTTTTGCCCGCGCTATGATCGCTGGCATCTGTCGACAACCCCAAAAATGAAATATCTTGTAGGCTCTGTAGAAGAATTTCAACAGCATAAGGTGCAATGACATTGGTAACAATTGCCTCAGATTTTGTCCTCGCCCAAGCTAAGTTTCTGGCCGATTTGGAATCAGAAAAAAGTTTCCTTAATAACGACAAAGTGCAGTCCATGCTTTTATATGATTGATGGTGTTCGACCACGTGAAATGCGAGTGTGGCATTAACTGGGCTGCCTTTATTACTTTGCCTACAAACAAAACTGTCCAACTTAGTTGTTGATGCACTTATTCGCTGTTGTCTTTTGTGTTTTTCGGTATGTATATGTTTTTTATGTTTTTCGATGTCAGCAGCACTTTTTCATCCGATAGATACAAATAAATCTTGCTCGTTTCGTCCTTCTCTAAACGACGAGTATTTTGCCTTAAGTAGATCTGTGAATTTACAGTGTTTTAGGTAAATTTCTCGAGAGAAATTTGCCTATTGCGGAGAGTATCGATTTTCACCAAATTTTCAGGAAAGGTGTAAATCTCGGTTACGTTCGTGAACCAGCTAAATCGGCCGGGCAAAAACAAAATGGCGGCCGTTTTAGTCAAAAAATCGTGATTTCTGTTCTGACCAAAGTATATAGATTTTGATGAAATTTGGTATAAAGGTTCACTGATGTATGGGATGAATCTCTCAATAAAAAATCCAAAGTCGGTACAGCAGAAACAAAATGGTGGCCGCTCAAAGGTCCCAAAACCGTGCAAAATTTTGTTGCTGTAATAGTGGCCAGGGCATTCAACAGATTTTCATTGAATTATTTTGCACTGTCTAGAGTGGAACTCCGATTTGAACGAGATTTTGCACATTGATTGGTGAAGTCCTAGCCCACAAAGATTTAAAATAGTCCAAAATCAACTGCATGCATTCAAAATGGCGGCCCCCAAAGGTCAGAAGGCAAGCGCAATTGGCTATTTTGGTAGCAACTGAAATAATGAATTTTTTCATGGAAACGTTTTAAATGACTTATCTTGAAAGTATTTACAAATCAGACTATTATTTAAATATTCTAAAATATTTTTACATTACCCTAAAAAATTATAAAATCGCGACTTGTCTGTCTGTCCGTCCGTCCGTTTGTTCGTACGCCAAAAGTTTTCTCGCAAACCACATAAGCTAGAATGAGTAAATTTTCTACGTAGGTCAAAAGTGGTGACTCTTGAAATTTGCTGTGTAAGAAAATATTTTAAAGCGTTTAAGGGGGTCTCCCCATACAGGTGGGTGACATAAACATTTTTTTTATTTCTGTAGCCCTCTAGCAGCCAAGTTTCTCAACAGATTCCGATAAAAATTGAAATTATAAGTTATTAAGGCAAGTAAATTTAATTTAATTATGCAAATCGGATGAAAAATTAAAAAAATGGAAAATTTACAGCTTAATAATTTTAGCAGCCGTTTTTGGCCCCTGATGGTTCAGAAAAGAATCGAAAATTTATATATTAATAGCAATGCAAGTGCTGATTAAACTTTTATGGAAATCTTTTGAAATTAACTAGTTGAGCTATTTAAGCCAAAAAGTTATCACCTTTGTGTGGTAACCACTGTGAAATGTATAAACAGCAAATGTGAGAAGGGCGAAACCAGCATAAATATGTTTATAACAATTTATTGCCCGCCGGTTTTCAATATGTGATCCATACGTGTGCAACTCAATTTAATTAGCAAAATATTTGCGCCTCTATGGAGGGTCTCCATATACGAACGGCGGCAGATTCTTTTTGTTAATAAATACACATGTAGTGCTACAAAAATTGCAGTAAGAAGTCCAGTAGTAGGCAAGCCAAATTCTTTTTCGAAACCTTACACTACATATGAGAAATTTACCTTTCCGGCTGGTGCTGCCAATGGGAATTTTTTAATTGAAGTGGCCATTGCTATGTATAATGGTCATCAACGTAACTCGTGAAAGTAACCGTAACGCAAAAAGAAAAACAAATTAAAATACACACGTGCGATAGATCTATCTCACTTCTGAATGTACTGCTCGTATGCAGAGTAATAGCCATACGCCAGAAAACAATGACATAAAACATTCTAGTCCAATAATTTTGTTGTGGTACATTTTTATTAATCTCATAATTTTGCGGAACACTTTGAACGATAAAAAAATTATTTAGTTTATGATTATTCATTAAAATATTAAATGCGATTGACTGGGAGGCATGACGAAAAATCCGAGCTTGGACAAAATCCGGGCAGTTTTTAAAATCCAGTCACGATCGGATTTGTGCGGTCCGATGGAAACCCTAGCTTCGAGCCTTTTTTATCTCTTAGGACTCCTAAAACATAATGTGTCACATGGTTTCATTTGTCAACCGATGCAAACACCTCCCCGATTAGGCTATCTGGATAAAGCTCTTCTGTTTCCTTGTAAAGGTCTTGGCGCAGCTTGTCCCATCTTTTGCATGCAAAACATGTGTGGCAAGCATCTTCTTCTTCTCTTACGCAAAACATACTGTTAGAGGACCGTGACTTACCAATCTTGTGTAAGGAACACTGAAAACACCCATGCCCACCCAAGAACTTGGGTCAGGTAGAACCAAAGACATATAAACTAATGGACGCGAAATGAGCTTATTTTCATCCATACGTGAGTGAAGTACTTTTACTACATACATGCCTTCCTCTCGCATGCGAATTGAAATCCCTCTACCTTTCACGCCGCTAGAGAATCCACACACTCAAGTGACTCTCTAGTTGCTCTCACAAAAATCCCACTCCTCTTACACCTTAACCCCCGAATTGTCAACAAAATATCAACCATATGATTGAAAACATATGATTTATGAAAATTAAAAATTAATGGGAAACGTCTAATCAAGTTGAATTTGAAATTGTACACAAAACATTTTTTTTTTAAATAAACCGTGTTGAATCTAGTGCAAAAGCGTTGCAAATGTGATAATTAATCAAACTGAAAAGTTTGTTACGGATCGCGAGTGTTTTTGTGTCGAAAAATGAAAAATGTAGTGACGTGTGTGGGACTATAAAAACAGCTCTAGGAAGCATGTCAGGGACGTATCCTTCGTAGGGTAAGTCATTCTCAATCTTTTACATCGTTCAAGTTAGAATACCCGCACGGAAAATTGATTTAGTTCAAGATACGAAAAATAGTGGGAGACATCACATCAAATTTATTTGAAATTCGAATCAACAGCAAATAACGCGCCAACTTCACGCGACATGAAAAAGTGCTTCAATTCTCTCGATGCATTTCGTATCCATTCTCTCTGAGATCTATGGGTAGAACAGTCTCACTTTGGTTCGATTGAGCCACGGTCTCAGATCAGGGATGAAGTGCGCATTTCATCTTTCTTTCGTGATGCTCACTCAGGGCTGCTACCTATCATTGAGTGAGCATTGCCTCTCCACGCGCGTGACTGTTTCCCTTGTGTCTTCGTTTCGATACAGGTAGATAGTATGGCGCTCTATAGTAAAGCAGGTGACAGGTGATGCTGGATATGAAAATGCTTCTATACCAATCCCAAGCATTTTTGGCACAGCTTTTTGCTGAGAGCGCCATCTCAATTTCTGCTTCGTACGGTAGCACCGAATCTACGGACCTCATGAAAAGTCGCCTTCTAGCAATAACGAGGGTAAATATATATAGATACAAAATTGTGTGACAAGCTCTTGATTTCATGTACATTAAATAAAAAGGCCAAAAATTTCCAAGATATGTTACGCAATTTTATTATCGAACTAAAAAAATAGAGCTTGCATTTCAACTAGTATCAATTCTATTTGAATATTCATAGTAAAATCTTACTGAGTTTTTCCTTTGACTCTATATTCTACTGTCGGCAACCAGTAACGACTAAAATTATATAAATTTTTATAGAAATAAGTCACGTCTAATTTTCTTCCAATTCCCACTGAGGACGAACCTTATCGTTCTGGAGAAGATTAGTTCATTTCGTACGTGGAATATCGTCTTTAAAAAAATCGTTGGTCTGAAAATGAATTTAACGTCTCAGATATGATTTTAAGACCTACAAGGAAAGTGCATTAGAATAAAACTATGATATAAGTCAATTTACAATCGAGGAATTTTCCACCACATCTTCCTTCCATAACTTTATTGACAAATGAAAGCGGGAGTCATTTTTATTTGGATTCAGTTCAAAATTGTCGGTTTATATTCCTTCAAGCGACACGCCACGGTAAATCATGTTTTTTCTGTATTGCTATATACTTGTACAATGTAATCCTCTACTCCCTGTCTCTGTTGCAAATCTCAAATGTGTTTCTTACGACTGAATTCTATTTAGGTATCTTGTACCACAAAATTCTGCAACTCTAACGTGAAAATGAGTACCTACGCGACTTCTCATTTCACAAAGTTGGCGTATGCCACAGGCAAAATGATGATAATATCTTATGTCCTTACTCATAGATCATTTGAGCAATCCTCTGGCATTGGACATCAAATATTTTCTTTTGTGTGCAATGGGATTTTCTATTTTCTACGCTTTATCCTCAAGTTCTACCTTATGATAGTCTTACATTTAGTAATTGGATATTTGATACTTTTGATATTGACAAACACTTCTAGGATTTATGTTTGCTTTATCTGGTTTTCTACACAAACACATACCAGGTGTATTAAAAAGTTCATCGTATTTTTCGGGATATGTTTTATAGGACTGGTCGAATAAAGAAAGACTGTCTGAATGACTAGAACCTAGAAAAGACGTTAGCGGTAGAAACGCTACTGGTTGATTATTCCTTGAAGAGTTTTAATACCAAGAACAGAATATCAAAAGGATAAACAATTTCAACAAGCGCTAACCGAGAAAGACTACAGATAGTAATACATTCAGGAAAGTATCAATTGCTAATAATTATGGTTGTAGTTAAGGCTTTTAATTTATCAATAGAATTTATTTATGGTGTTTAAAATTTTTCATGGAAAGATATTGTTTCGTGTTTTCAGGTTTCATTAATTAGAATATGCTTCTACAAGACAAAGTTAAATCAATAATTTAATCAACCTTTAACCACCGAGGTGACTTTTTTGCAACATAATCAACGATGTGCGGTCTGTGAGACCGTGTAATTTTAACAGTTATTCTGGTCAAACAGAATCTTGAATGGGTAGACGACGCTTTTTTTAGTTGCATGAGATCTTTCAATAAGGATAAATTGCGTATGATAAATGTTAAAATTGACAGCTCTATAGCATTTGTATTCGGTAAGGTTTGCCATTCGATTTGGCTCTGGAGTACGTTATAAGAAAGCTACCTCTTGATACACGAGGCAAATTACTACACAAGTCGAGTCAAATAGTAGCCTATGCAGACGACATCAACTTTTTGTCGCGGTCAGTAACAACTGCCAAAGAACTCTTCCTGAAACTCGACAGCAAAGCAAAACTAGTAGGGCTATAAATCAAAGAGAATAAAACAAAGCTCATGACGCAGTCGAGGAAAAATAATTCAAACACCCAAAATATCACAATATACAGTATCGAAAATGTTTGCGAATTTGTGTATCTAGGCGCCAAAATAATGAAGACGGGTAATGAAAGAGATAAAATACGCCGAAGAATACAGCTCGCAAATAAAGTACTTTATTCAGTTTTGACGATCTTGAAGATCAGCTGCATGCACAAGAAAACGAAGCTCAAATATACAAACCTGTGATTAGACCTGTGTTATACTATGGGTGTGAAACATGGACCCTAACCCAAGCATCCGCAAATATATTCAACACCTTTGAGCGACGGGTCCTGAGGCGATAATCGGAGCGAAGCTAGACGGGGACCAATGGCGAATTCGATACAACCATGAGCTGTATGAAATTTTTGACGAACCGGAGGTCTCAAGGATTGTAAGACTGCGGCAGCTGCAATGGGCTGGACACATGAATCGTATGGACGAACAACGGATACCCAAGAAGGTATTCGTTGGGAGAACTGAAGGCCGGCGGCTAGTGGGGAAACCGAGGAAACGCTGGTCTGACTCGGTCGACGAAGACAGTTCATCGCTGCGCGGATTTCAGTTGGAGGCGCTATTTGCAGGAAGCGAAGGCCCGAGAGGGGCTGTGGTGCTACGAAGAAGAAGAAGAAGGTTTGCCATTTAATTATGAATCATTTAACAATTTAATTCACGAAGCCGTAAAATATTATTCAGTGATGATGCTCATTTTTGGTTATACCTATGTCAACAAGCAAAATTGTTGTACATGTACCCATAAAAAAAAATTGTAGTTTTTACTGTTAATTCGATATATTTTATGGTATTCAATAGACCCTCCAACTACTAATCTCATTTTCACCGGCAATTTTTGTGAAATAGACAATTCTTTAAATACATACATACATTCATGTACACAAATTTATTAAGCCTTTATACATATAGGGTTATCCATTTTACGCTTGGGAAAGTAAAGCTAAAAAAAAAATATTATGATGGAAACAACATTTTTTATTCAGTATAAAGATTAAACCTTTCCATTATATTTGAAATACGACATTATTCAAATGTTCTCCACGGGACCTCTTACAGGCCTCAATCCTTTTGAGGTAATTTTCAATGACTTTTCGGCACATTTCCGGCAATATCTCGGCCATAACTTCACGAATATTGGTTTTCAATTGCTCAAGATTTTGAGGATTGTTCGCGTAAACACGATCTTTTGCATAGCACCATAAAAAGAAATCCAAAGGTGTTAGGTCGCAGGATCTTGCGGGCCAATTGACATCACTCAATCTCGAAATAACGCGTCCTGGATATTTCTCTTGCTAAAGTGCGCGATTAGCCTGTGTTGTGTGGCTTGTGGCTCCGTCCTGTTGGAACCACATGTTTTCCAGATCATAATCTTCAATTTCTCTCCAAAAATAATCGGTTAACATCCGTCAATAGCGGTCAGAATTGACTGTAATGGCGCTTCCTTGATTGTTTTCAAAAAAATACGGGCCAATAACACCACCAGACCATAATGCACACCAAACGGTCACTTTTTCTGGATGCAAAGGCCTTTCTGCAATCACTTGAGGATTTTGAGAGCCCCATATGCGGCGATTCCGTTTATTTACGTAACCACTGAGCGAAAAATGAGCCTCATCGCTAAAGAAAATTTGGTTCGAATAATCTTTATCTATGGCTTATTGTTCAATCACCCAATCCGCATACATTCTGCGTTGTGTATGGTCTTGAGGCTTAAGTTCTTAAGTGAGTTGGATTTTGTACGGATGGAGATGCAAATCCAAATGCAAAATCCGCCACAATGAGCCGTAAGACAATCCCAAATGTTGAGCACGTCGAGGAATCGACAAATTTAGGTATTCCTCCACACTTTGAGCAACGACAGCGATATTTTAAGCAGAACGAATGTTGCGATGATGCACAGGCGTTGCAATATCAATAACCAATTCAAATTTTCTCACTGTGTTCGAAATTGTTTGCTGTGTAGGTCGATTATGTTGACCGTAATCGGCTCGTAAAGCCCTAAATGTTGATACAGCAGAATCACCATTTTTATAGTAAAATTTAACGATTTTATCGCGCTCTTTGACTGCTAAACGATCCATATTTCTAAATCGCAAATCTTCAACTAAAAGAAACACGCTTTAAATGACATTTAATTTTGACAAATGTCAAATGGCAGGGTTATACTTTCCCAACCACGAAATGGATAACCCTGTACATACATGAATATAAAAGAAAGGAAAGAAACGTACTGATAGCGAAAATAATTGTCTAGTAACTAAATATAGATAAAATTCGGTCGTGACCAATACAATGTCATCGCTCAATGGCTTCATATTAATATTTGTAATCGAATTCATTTTCGCCTTCACAAAATACTCCAACTGAAAATAGAAAAAGACAGCTTCCTTTTAATTTTGTGTATTATTTTTATTCTCGAAATCGATTTTCGACCGTAATCGTTCGGTCTTCTTCAGCGATTAATTTATTTTCACTTACTTCTTCTTATATATCGCTGAAGAAGACCGAACGATTACGGTCGAAAATCGATTTCGAGAATAAAAATAATACACAAAATTAAAAGGAAGCTGTCTTTTTCTATTTTCAGTTCATATTAATGAAATGAAACAGAACTTTTAATTCAAAAAAATTAAATAGATACATAGGAATTCACCATTAGTACAGTCATTTGGTAGTTTTACCTGGAAAGTTTTCCGGGAGTTTAGAAAATTGGTAATTTTATAGATTTTGATAGGGTCTTTCCGAATTTTGACTTTGCCATCTTGTATTTTTGCCGCTCACACCACCATATTGGGAAAATGGCGCCTAAAAGCAGTTTTTTGGCAATATTTCCTTTCCGACTCATTTTACGATAAAAACAGTTATATGCAAAATGAAACAAGAGACAATTACTGACAACTTATTTATTTGTCTTTTTTTCATAAAGTCAATAGTTTAGGCGCATGAGTGCCGCAAAGTGTACTCCAAAAAACTCATTTTCACACCATCTTAAGGTAGAGTAAGCGGCGCGTTTTATTTTCATGTGGATCCCCAATAAGCCTAATCCATATGCAATTCAATATCCTGAAATTTAGCGTATTCTTCTACGTTTCGCTACTTTTGATGGACCAGGTATTGCGAATTCGTTGTCTGTAGTACCAATCGAGACGTCACAGATCGGAATTTTATCTACATCATCCGCAATGAGAATATCAGTTTCATCGCAATCCTTTTCGTTCTCGACTTCATCATATGTTTGCTCAATAATAGTCTCCGTTTCTTCTTCAACATAGCTATCTGGTGATGGAACTTACGAGTTACCACAGGTACCTCTACATTTTATGCATATAACAGAGCACTTTAACTCAGCCTTTTTGCATCCACAAGCTTTCTGACATCCTTTTTTGCATTTGCAAGAAATCAGTTTTAACAAGTTTTTTGGAGCTGGAGGCTCGAGTATGGTGACAGGAATTAGCCCATTTTTATTTTTTTCCACCCCATTGCCCTGCATTTTGTTCATTCCCATACCACTGCCGAACCTGGCGGTAGGTTCGGAACGAATATTGTCGTACTGCTGCTTCTGTTGGTGGTAGCGACGCAATATTAAATTTCCTTTTATATGCTGATGGTGTGAAGCATGCATATCTATAGTTGTCTAAACATATTTTTTTTATTTATAATCGAATTCATTTTTACCTTCACAAAATACTCCAACTGAAAGTAGAAATAAACAGCTTCCTTTTAATTTTGTGTATTTTATTATTCCTCTCGAAACGATTTTCGACCGTAATCGTTCGGCCTTCTTCAGCGATTAATTTATTTTCACTTACTTCTCCTTATATACTAGCTGTGGTTAAGAAAATTTTCTTTAGATCATTAAAAGGTAGTTAGAGAAATTTGCTTAAGCTAATATAAGGTAGGAAAGGTAATTTACAAAAGGGGTAGTTATAAAAATGTTGTTTTTACAAAATTCAGAAAAGATATTATTTAATTAATTGAAATAGCCATGATCTGCAGTTTCCGTCATCCTGATTGATCAACTATTTCCTTTCCCGGATAATTGCCAGGCTTTCCATCACATTCAATTCACGTATGTCTCTAGCTTCCTTGATGACTACTGCGTCCTCCATTGTTATCTCGTGTCCCGTCGTGATAATATGTTCCGCTACCGCCAACTTGAAATTCGAAGTTTTTTCGTTCTTTCTTGCTGCTGCTTCGCTTAGATACTCCTTGATTTGCGTGCCGATGAGTCTCCTCGTTTGACATATGTACACTTCTTCACAAGTGGGACATTCGATGCGGTAGATACCAGATTTTTCTTGTGGTTCGCGTTTGTCCTTCGTTGATCCGAGAACGTTTTTAAGCTGGTTCTTGCTGCTTGATTCGATTAACCGTACAGAATTGAACTGATATATTTGCCTCTTGAACCGACTGCTGATGCCTTCGTGATAAGTTAAAGCCTTCCAGTACGTTCTTTCGGTATTCGCATTTGATAATGTTGATCGCCCCTGTCGCTGTCTATTTATCTGGATCTTCTGTGTCATTCTTCTAATTGTCGAGCCCTTGAAGCCGTTTAGTCTAGATGTCTCAACGATGTACCTCATCTCCTTTTCCTTAGTTTCTTTGCTTAGCGGCAAATTTAGCATCCTGTGGATCATGGCTCTGTACGGAGAAACTTTGATTTGCTACGAATGATTTGATGTGTTTAAAATCATTCTCTGTGTGTGAGTTGCTTTCGGGTATACATCGAAACTTATATTTGTTTGGGTTCTCCTTACTACTGTATCTAGGAACGATAGTTTACCGTCTTCCTCTTCCTCCATCGTGAATACTTTATTCTTATGGGCTCCATTCAATTCAGCAAGCACCTTCTCCATGTCACTCCTTCTCACATACGCAAACACATCGTCCACATATCGGACCCAATGTTTTCGTAAATGTCCTTTCTCCTGCAGTCCTTCTTCTGATTTCATCATAAATATCTCGCCGAAGAATGGTGAAAGTGTATTTCCCATCGCTAATCTGCCTTTAGTCTTATAAAATTTCCCCCGAAAGGTGACATAATTTTCACTCATGCAAAGTCTCGCAAGCTGGATATACTGCCTGGTTTTTATTTTCAAAGATAATGAATTTTCTTGGTAAGAAAGTCATTCTTCTACGTATTCCAGTATCTCCATCACCGGAATACTCGGGAATAGAGCCTTCACGTCGAAAAACACCATTATTTTGTCTTGCGCTGGTGGGCCAAACTTTAGAATTTTCTCAGAGAATTCTTTGCTGTTTTTAACCGATCTACTATTTATTTGAGTCATCCCCTTAAATTCATTCACCAACCATCTTGCTAGTTTTTGGGTCAGTGCATTCACCGCCGAAATAATCTCCCGCATTTAGTTCCCCTCATTGTGTATTTTTGGCAAACACTTTATCCTAGGCAAAGTAGGGTTGCTCACTCTAACCTTCGTCAGTTCGCCAATTAATGACTCACAACTTTTAATTGTCCTTTCGAATCTTTTCATGGATTCCTCTTCGGCGTAGCTCGAAGAAATTACCGCTGCTTAGCTTTTGTATAACCGCCTCATCATACTTGCTTTTATCCATCACTACCACTGTATTTCCTTTATCTGCCTTGACAAAGTGAACAGGTTTCTTCTTCAATTCAACAACTACACTAAACGGCTTCAAGGGCTCGACAATTAGAAGAATGACACAGAAGATCCAGATAAATAGACAGCGACAGGGGGCGATCAACATTATCAAATGAGAATACCGAAAGAACGTACTGGATGGCTTTAACTTATCACGAAGGCATCAGCAGTCGGATCAAGAGGCGAATATATCAGCTCAACTCTGTACGGTTAATCGAATCAAGCACCAAGAACCAGCTTAAAAGCGTTCTCGGATCAACGAAGGACAAACGCGAACCACAAGAAAAATCTGGTATCTATCGCATCGAATGTCCCACTTGTGAAGAAGTGTACATATGTCAAACGAGGAGACTCATCGGCACGCAAATCAAGGAGTATCTAAGCGAAGCAGCAGCAAGAAAGAACGAAAAAACTTCGAATTTCAAGTTGGCGGTAGCGGAACATATTATCACGACGGGACACGAGATAACAATGGAGGACGCAGTAGTCATCAAGGAAGCTAGAGATATACGTGAATTGAATGTGATGGAAAGCCTGGCAATTACCCGGGAAAGGAAAAAGTTGATCAATCAGAATGACAGAAACTGCAGATCATGGCTATTTCAATTAATTAAATAATATCTTTTCTGAATTTTGTAAAAACAACATTTTTATAACTACCCCTTTTGTAAATTACCTTTCCTACCTTTTATTAGCTTAAGCAAATTTCTCTAACTACCTTTTAATGATCTAAAGAAAATTTTCTTAACCACAGCTAGTATATAAGCAGGAATATAAGTGAAAATAAATTAATCGCTGAAGAAGACCGAACGATTACGGTCGAAAATCGATTTCGAGAAGAAAAATAAAATACACAAAAATATTTTTTTACTTTTCGGGTTACTGTAGCTGGATAATTCAAGAAGAAAGCGTTTCCCAGCTTAAGCAATGATCTTTGGATCCGCAATTGGATTTTTGAATACCTAAATAATCTCGTTTAAATCTGGACTTTTTTGGAGCACATGAATAAATAAATAATGCAGATGTTGTATCGCAGCGTGCAAGAATAAAATATGATCTGCGGCTATTTCATCTATGATGCTTTTACTATAATATATTTATTCAGAAATTTTTCCTGGTTGGAGAAAATATATGTTTGAGCACGTAGAAAGAGCCGTCAAAAGAACAAGAAGATCTATATCTTCGCAAAAAACTATTACGAATTCAAATGCTGATGAAACACTTACTGCGTCATTGATTATTAGCGCATCTGCATCTTCTCTGGCTTGTTTGACTATGAAGATTTCAGCTTCCAATTTTGTCTTCAACATTCCAATAAGACGATTTTTGTTTGCATCTTTGTCCAGAAATTTATTTTATGACATAGTTGGGATCATTGTCTCATCGGTGGCACCATCTGCGAATCAGATAATGCGTTGAAAAGTTATTGCGTCTAAAGTGACAGTATTTTGTGTTATCGGTTCAAAAATGAGCTAATATCAAATTTTGTTTTAAAATCGGTAAAACGTTTACCGAAATATTTGAATTGATGAAAAAAGTTTATGGCGATGATTGTCTATCTCGTGCCAGAGTTTATGAGTGGTTTACACGTTTCAGAGATGGTCGTGAATAAGCCGAAATTATCGTTGAAATTCGTGGAACCGGAGTTGAATATCGCCAAAACATCGATTTATCGCATTTTAACCGAGCATTTGGGCTAAAGAATTGTCTGTGCCCATTTTGTTCCAAAATAAACAAGACTTTCGTCATAACAAGTTGAAGTAGCAGGAGAGTGCTCCTGCCAGAAGGGTATTGTAAAACAATTAGTAAATCAAGCAATATATTCTGCATATGAAAACTTGACTTATATGCAGATTCCATAAATTAAGTTGGAAGAATTATTATGGCTATTATATTTTTATATTCGCCGCCATTTGATTTCAAGTGTTTTGACCCCGTCGTTGAATTAGTCATGATAACACATCAATATTAAAAACCATTTCTCAAATATTTATCAAAATTCCTACATATTTACATAGAGTGGCGAGGTCTGTTGCAGACGTGTATCTCCCTAGTATCACGTGGTAATGTTGTTGTAATTGTTAAATATTCAGTCGGCTATAACGTTGCTGTTTATTGTTCGATTATTGCGAAATTTTCAGAACACAGACAATTAGATTCAAAAAACTTAAATTGTAGTTTGTGAGAAATTTAAGGGTTCCATTTCGATTTGATACACAAAAACGTAAAATTTATAAAATGTACTATTATCAACAAAGTTGATCGAATTTCGACTTCTAGGGTATTTGTTGCCTTTGTACTCTTAAAGTTACACATTTGTGACTTTTTTCAGATTTTTCGGATCAAAGGTGTCCAATCGCGAGGGGGGGACACAAAATTTTCGTACATTTCCCCTGCCCCCCTCAAAGCAAAATTTGTCAGTTTAAAACCTGTTTTGGAAAGTTCTCATCAAGACCTTTCATTTGATACCCATATTGCCTACATGCGATGAAAATTTTTTTTTTTCGAGGGCCACTCCCCTATATGGGGAGACCTCCCTTGAACACCATTTAAATTTTTTTTTGTGATGAAACTTTGAAGAGGGCATCACTTTACACCTACTTACAAAACCTTATGTTTCTAGCTTATGTAGTTTGCGAGAAAAAGTGGTGTGACACACGGACGGACAGACAGACAGACAGGACGCGATTTTAGTAGGGTATTGTAAAATGACTTTACAATACCCTAAAAACCCACTCTTGTGACTGATTTCTGACTAGAAATCGCATTTTAACTTTAATCACTCACCGTGTTCGCCTGATATGGCTTCCTGTGACTTCTACTTCTAATTGCATTTGGCCATAAAAGGAAAACGCTTTGCGTCCATAGAGGGTATCCAACAGACTTGTACCGACATCCTGAAGCACATTCCGGTCAATGACCTGAAACACTCTTTCAAAAAGCTTTTGGATCACACAAAACAGTGTATCGAGGCCGGAAGAGACTATTTTGAATAAATAAACTCGAATTTATCAGAACAAAGCTCCTGTCGTTTCTATTTTAGCTCAGTTTCGTTTATTTTGGAACGCACCTTGTACAAGCTTTAAAACCCCCAAACCCTTATTCACTGAACTGGTGGTGAGTTTTGAATGAACTGCTGAAGGCGATACTTTTAAAAATAAATAAAGCCTTTAGTTAATAAATTTGGATAAATTGAAGAAAAAAAGGTTACCATAGTTTAGAGAATTAATATTAGCACTTTTATTTCACAATTTCTACATAGTATTCTCTTAAATCTCCAAAATATTGTAAGGACTTATAAGCAGATGAAGGAACT
Source organism: Odontomyia ornata (assembly GCA_963969285.1). Classification (NCBI taxonomy): domain Eukaryota; kingdom Metazoa; phylum Arthropoda; class Insecta; order Diptera; family Stratiomyidae; genus Odontomyia; species Odontomyia ornata. The sequence continues at coordinate 38,438,290 of OZ017738.1, read as the reverse complement.
ATACATACAAAAATGTACACTACATTTCCGTCAGCACTGGCCGCTTCCAACACATCTACTTACTGCACAATGGAAAACTTCGTCAAACAAGGGGAATTTTCACCCATTGCATTTCCTGAATACCTGAATAACGAATCCAATTCAGGCAAGTAGAAGATACCGTCCAAGACGTTTGCATTCAGCATGCATGAAATATAAAATGTACAATATTTGAGTATCCTTGCCATCCCGGAATGAATGCATTTTACAGAGCACGATTCGTTGGAATTCTTCTTATCTTAAAAAGAATTAAATTGACTGTCCAACGTAGTATCTTGAGTGGAATCAGTATGGAAGGACTTATTTTTTTATTTTACAGAGGAAATAATCTATTTGCCAGAAAAGTGAACAAATTATTTGATTCTTTGTAAATTGAGCAATTTATTGGATTCATTTTTTTTTATACAGTGTAAACCTTATTGAATTTAATATACGAAAATGCAAGCCTTTAAATATCTACATATATAAATGAATATCGTTGGTAATTCGTCCATTAGTATAAACCAGCAGGTACTAGCTAGATGTGACTTTGTACCTTCCGATGAAAACTAAGAAAGATTTTCTGGAATCTAGGGAATATTCGACACATTGTTCATAAGTGAACTCGATGAATATTTTATATCTGTACGAGTACAACTGGAGGGAAACAGTTCAATCATTTATGCTTGGTGGAATTTATTTTCTGTGTTGACATAACATTGATGACTTCGGGGATGTTATCTCAAATTAATTTCAAGAACAATCTGAGCTCTAAGATGATAAAAAGTTTGGGAGTTTTCTACATTTTAGCCTCAAGGTGTGGCTACGATATAAAGTCAATATAGCATCATAAATTTATGATCGGTATTGATTTCAGCACACTATTAGGATAAGAAGGGATTATGTTCCATTTTTCACTTCAACAGTCAGAACGAAGTAGACCAGATCGATTTTAGCCTCATTTGAAAATTTTGTAAGATGGATCAGGCTAGGACCAAATTGAATCGATCTAATTAAAATAAGACCTGGCTTGATAATAATGCTACAATAGCTCCGCAAAAGTCAATACGGTTATGGAATAATTTAAAGGAAAAATAAAAGTATTCAAATTTAATTTATGCATACAATCGCCTCTCTACAAAGACCTGACTCATGGGAGTTATGTACGAGCTGATTTTATTGCCGCGCTTGTGGTAAGCCTGCGACTATGAAATTCCCTTCCCCTTCTCGGGCATCTTTCTCGTCTCCATTGATATATTTACCATCGCTCTAACTTGTTTAGTTTGCCTGCTGTGTCGTGTTGAGTAGACGTGTGTTGGTGGTGCTCATCAAGAAAATGGAGAGAAAATAAGATTGAGTGAAACAGCTTCGAAAACTTACGCTGAAATTGTAAAAGTGAATGGTGATGGTGCTCTTAGTTGTGCCCAGGTGTTTCGATGGCATAAAGAGTTTAAGGAGGGGCGTGAAAGCGTGCAAGACGAAGCGCGAAGCGAGAGACCAGTCGAGGTGCGGACTGACGTGAATTTTCAGCTTGCGTGAAGATCGGCGTTTAACAGTTCGAGTGTTGGCCTCGGAGCTGGGTATGAACCGTGAAACATTCAGACAAATTTTAACCAAAGATTTTGGGATGAAAAAGTTGTGCGCGAAGATGCTTCCAAAAAACCACACTGCCCACAGCGTGTCCCGGTATTTGGCCTCTAAAGAGATCCCCGTGTTGCAATAGCAGCCTTATTCACCCGATATGTCACCCTGTAACTTTTTTGCTCCCTAGAACAAAATCGGTGGTCAAAAGAATCCATTTTGAGTCAATGACGGATATTCAGGCGGCCGTGACGAGGGTCCTTTCGGACATCCCAGTTGAAGCGTTCCAGAAATGTTATGAAGCACGGAAAATGCGCTGGAATCGTTTTATAGCAGACTATTTTGAAGGGGATGGCAGATTTGTAGATTAATTTTTAAATATACGGTTTTCATGGAATCAGTCTCATTTCTTAATTGGCACACCTCGTATGTTAAAAGCCTGATTATAAAATTGATCAATGCTTAAAAGAAGTCCAAGTAGTTGGAACGTACTCCTGCTAGAAGGGTTTTGTAAACCATTTAGTAACTCAAACATCACCATCTGAATATCAAAACATGACTCATATACAGATTCCATATACTGAGTTCGAAAAACAAAAACTTAATTATTGTATATTTAAATTCACCGCCATTTCGTTCTCAGCATTTTGACCGCATTATTTGAGTATTCATGGTATTATATCAATGTTACAAACCATTTCTAAAATTTTTATCGAAATTTCCACACATCTGTAGTGTTTAGGGCCGTTGTAAACGTGAATCTCCTCAGTATCACATGTCGTTGTTTTTATAATCAGCTGTCACTTATGGCTCGGTTACTGTGAAATCTTTAGGACATTTACATCTACTATTATGAAACTTTTATACGAGTTGGCAAATTTTAGGGAACACTTTTTATTTTAAAGTCAATTTTTTCTGCTCTAGCACTACAGCTCCTTTCAGGCTTTCGCTTAGAGATAGTTAGAGTATCTCATTGTTTTCACCGAAGAAGGTGATATGGTCAGTATCATTCACCCAGTTGCATGTAGTACGTTCTGATGCAAAATGTGAAATTTATAAAATGCACTTTTATTAAGAAAGTTGATCAAATTTTGACTAGTGAGGTATTTGTTCGTCTTGTACTTATACGTACGTTTTTCCAAGATTTTTCTCAGATTTTTCGGATGAAAGGCGTCCGATTTCGAAGCAGACACACGCACATATTTATCGTACATTTCCCCTCGCCCAGCACACCTCGAAGCAATATAAGACCTGTTTCTTTACTATATTCAAATTAAACGCCATTCCTTAAATTTTCATGAGAATTCGAAGAAAATGATAGTACCTAGGTCAATTTAAAATATGTACCAACCATCAACACTTCACTCCATTTAGTCGTAACTGCTACAACTCACTTGATTATGATTTGATTTCCATGAAATTTTTTGAGCGCAAGGATGATATATTAATCTACGTCGCTGTAAACTTTCAAGAAGCTTAGTCGTATTATTTCAATTCTTGAAAGGAAACATAAAATTTACAGATCATGCTATTAGTAACAAAGTTGAGTGAATTTTGAATTCTGACGTATTTTTTACCCTTCTACTCATAAAGACCTACCTCCGTGATTTTTTCAGGTTTTCGGCTCAAAAGTATCCAATCTAGAGGAAGGGGCGATAAATTTTATCTATATTTTGCCTCCTTTTGGACTGCTAATGCACAAAATGACGTTTTTGTTTCAAATTCTAAAAGTGCTAATCAAGACCTTTCATTTCATTCCCTACTCGACTACGTTTGATAAAAAGAATTTTTTAAGGAACCCTTAAACATTTTGATATGTTTGATAAGACTTGAGCTATTAAAAGACCACCACTTTAAACCTTTCCACAAAGTTTGAGCTTTGTAGCTATGATTTCTGGGGAAACTAGCAGTGAACAACGGTTTTCAGTTTTTAGTTTGAAACATGGTTTATTGAGACCCAAAACTTTTGTTTACATTAGCCTCTAAAGCTAAGATATACATATTTGTGGCTGTTACAAGTCTACTGGCCAATAGGCTCTCAAGACTACGCGTTTCTCATTTCTGTGGTTCAAACCAAATTTCATTTATTATTCGGAGTACATCATCTTATCACTTACTACCAAAGAACATGGGAAGACATGGGCGTAGCCAGGAATTTTTTTAGGTCTTTTTTCGAGGACAATTTCTCAAAAATCAATGAAAAAACGAGGACATTTTTTTGAAAAAAAGGAGGACATATTTATTGACAAGAATATTGAGAGATACTTTAAAAGTATCATTTTTTGGTTTCTCAAAAAAAAGAAACATCGTTAGTACATGAAATGAATCAAATTGATTTTATGAATTTTTACCATTGATTTCGCGTTTTATAAAACCAATTTTCTGGGATTTTCAGCAAATTTCCTGAGGATTTCATCTTCTATTTCGGATTTTCTTTTACCATTTTCCGATGCACACTGAGCATGCATAGTCCTGAAAAAAAAAAATAAAAACATCGTTATCATATAAAATGAATCAAATTAATTTTCTAAAACTTTACCATTTAGTCGATTTTCGCCCATGGTTGATCTTAGCCAGGTTTTAACACGCCGCAAAGTGGTGAACGACCTTTCTACGGTGCAAGTCGTGCAAGGTAGTGCCAATAATATTTCCAATGCAGGTGATACAGTAGGAAAAAAGGTGTCCGCTTCCGTGATTACGTCGCACACTTGCAAATTTTTCATCGCTTCTTCACTAAGCTGTTTGTCTTTCCAAGTGTTATACCATAATTCAATTTCTGCACTAAGATCCGATTAATAAAATTCTGAAAATGGCTTGATGTCTTCTTTCAAATCGCCAATACTTTTTTTCAACATAATGTATGGATGCAATGTGAGTAGTGAAAATGCAGGCAAATTGAATGGCGTGAATTGATTTGCAAGCGATGATATCAACGAATCCAAATACGAAATTAGCAACGATATTTTCCAATAATCATTTGGATTCGATGCAGGTTGATTTGAACGATGCTGCTGTCGTTGGGTCAGTCTGGGCATATTCAATTCAATATCAATCGAGTTCGCTAATTCTTTTGCCTCGTCTAGAATTTCATCAATCACGGTATCTACAGCGGTTCGATGGCTAGAGATAACAGTTGATATTCTATCAAGATGGTCTTTGCATTTTAGCAGGTCAAGACTTTTAGATTGAAGACCATTCACGACAGGCTCAAGAATATCCGAATATTTGGCAATTATTGAAGTGCATATGAAAAAATACAGGTTTCGGTGCTGCAGAGTGTAGCTGAAATGCAGCTGATCACGTTTTTGCATTGCCTTCGGTGGATAAAGTCAGTAATGCGTTCACGATCTCAACGAATTTGGCTTTAAAAACAGCAATGCTCTTGTGTTTTTGAGACCAACGAGTTTCACAAAGGGCGGGTATGTTCGGAGCACACTTTCGCCGTAGCACTGATTCTCGGAAAAATCTTATTATGTCTTTGATGGTGCCAATAGTGTTTTGTACTTCCGGGACCGTGTTTAAATCATTAACAACAAGGTTCAATCTGTGGCTTACGCAGTGGAAAAACAATGCTTTTTTGTATTTTTTTCGGATATGTGCTTGAACGCCTCCTTCTTTTCCGGCCATAGCACTGCAGCCATCGTACCCTTGCCCAACGTATTTGTTCGGTTCAAGTTCACAGCTCACGACTGCGCGATCAATTTCATCTGCAATTGTTGGAGCGTCCATCGCATTTAGTTCAGAGAAACCCATGAATTCTTCTCGTATTTTTGCTTGGCTTTTGTCGTAAAATCGAATACCCAATGACAGTTGCTCTTTTCCTGATATATCTGCTGTTTTATCAGCCAAAATGCTGTATGCTGATGCCTTTTTAGCGTCAGCAATTATAATATCTTTCACTACCTCGGCACATAATGCAATCATCTCGTTTGTTATTTCTGGTGAGGTGTATTTCGCATTTTTTGGTCTTTCTTCAAAGTGTTTTTTAAGAGATTCGTCTCCGGCCTCAATTCTCAAGCGAATAAGATCCATGAACGTTCCTAAAAATATTAGAGAATTTTATCAAAAGACGAAAATATGATAAATTTCAATCTGAAATATTTTAACCGGAGTCGGCATCTTTTCCTCTTAATGGTGAATCGGTTGTTCCACAGAAAATTATGTTTGATATGATCGAACGGATTCTTTTCTTGTTTTCTTCAATTAACTTCTGATGTCCTGTTACCATCTGTAGGTCCACTGGTTTGGCAGTTGTAAATTCAATAGCAGCTTTCATTGAAGTTTGATGCCATTTGCTTCTTGCGTGATTACTGCTCAATTCGTGCATATCTTTGTATTTGCTGATTGGCTTAACAACGAATGTGCCTTAAAAGTCTTGCACTGTAGTTTTATGAAATAGAACGCAATGTAAGCAAAGAGCGCCCTTTTCTTTCTTTGAATAAACAAGCCAAGGTTTATAAACTTGTAACCAATTGTGAAGAAATTTTCGTTTTGAATCATCGGAGTCTGCTGCAAAATCGTAGTCTTGTGGTGGTACCCAACATCTTTTTAATAACAGAGATCTTTGCTCTGATGATAATGGCTTGTTCATAAATAGACCCAAGTCAAATTCGGAAATGACTTCAGTTGTGTCAATGGTTGAATCATCCATTGGAATTGAATCTTCTTCGTGGGTTTCGCTTCTTTTGCTAGTTGTTTCGTGCATTTCAGTGAAATCGGTATGCTCATCGTAATTTTTCCGTTTCCATTACATCAGTAGGTTCATTTATCTGCATTACACTCGCACTTAGATTTGACACTTCAACTTCACTTTGACTTGACGTGACATCATCACTTTGGCTTGACGTGCCAGCTTCACTTTGTCTTGACGTGCCAGCTTCACTTTGGCTCGAAAGTGGAAGAGCAACCGGTTCTATACAAATATACGCACATTTCAAAAGTATAAATCGCAAAACACTTTGAACTAATTCATCAACAAAAAACTGATCCCTCGGAGCCAAGTATGCAAGAGTTGAAATCAATGATATAAACGAAATTACAATAGTCCAATATATATTTCGGCTTAAATGAAGCCCTCTTCAGAATCTACATAAACTATCATTCTCAGTAAAAATATGAAAATAATAAAAAGAAAAAACAAAAATACACAATTAAGAAAAACTCACAGATATTAAGAAATTCATATTTTCCACATGAAGGTCGTTCATGATAAAACAAAGTATAGCGCGTGTCAAATAAATTCGTCACAAAAACAACACGTCAAAGGCCATGATTCACCTTCAGAATATTCCTGACTTTCTCCAAAAAAGGAAAAATATGAATATATACAATTCTTTGAAAAAAGGCGTAAAATTTAGAAAGACGATAAATACGTCAGAGCCTTGTAACGGAACTAACATTTATCACTGCCCACAATTACTATCGAAACCTTATCATGTAAGCAAACCAAAAAATCAACTACCTCAAAATAAAAAGAAAATAATGGATCTAAAACATTCCCAAATATTTATCGTAAATTTAATTCAAATTCTTGGTATCATCCTGTTTATTAATCGTATTATTGGTCCTCTTAATAAAAATCATTTCAGAAATACTTCTTTTAAAATATCTATCTTCTTTATCTAAAACTTTAACATTACGCCAATCAAAATCATGTCCTTTGTCAAGAAATATATATTGGACTATTGTAATTTGGTTTATCATTGATTTCAACTCTTTCATGCTTGGCTCCGAGGGATCAGTTTTTTGTTGATGAATTTGAAATTTATGGAACGGAGCAATTAAGAGATTTATTACTATACTTTGAACTAATTTTGGAAAAACAAAATATGATAAACAGAAACTTACTAAAAAATGATTGCACTCCTTATGATATTTGCCTTTAGCCTTTGTTGTCGGTTCGGAAAGTAGTTTTGCAATATGTGCAATACGCCGAATGCTCACTTGCCTTTTTAACACATGGATATTTTTTTGTCCACAATTTACCCCATGAGGTTTTCTTTTTTTCTTTATCCATTACAAAAAAACAAAAAATTGATGTTCACAAAGCGAAGAAAAAATTGATGTCACAAGCAGAGTTGCCAGAATGAACTATCAGCACGCTCGGGAAAAAAAAGCTGCCCCCTCCTTTCGGCTCAAAGGAGGACGGAGGGAGCCTAGGAGAAATAGAAGGATTTGTTTTCGAGTCGGTTTTCCTGTTTTCTTATCTGACCCCTTTGTGTTTTCGGTCATTAGTTACGTTATTTATTTCTGAATTATACGAAAGAATAATACTTTGGTGACTGGCCTGAAAAGTGAAAATCTTCGAATGACCGAAAACACAAAGGGGTCAGATAAGAAAACAGGAAAACCGACTCGACAACAAATTCTTCTATTTCTCCTATAGGCTCCCTCCGTCCTCCTTCGAGCCGAAAGGCGCAGAGAAAACGTTTGCATTTGTGTGAGCATAATCGAGATTTATATACATTATCGCTTCTCAGAAACAATAACAAACACACCAGTATAATATAATATAATTTCGATACTGTCCAAATTTTTGTTCGATTTCAATTAGGTGCTGTGTTTACATTTTTGTTTATCGATACGAGGAATCAACGATAGCAGAATCAACAGTGCACATAAAATTCAGTATTAACATTAAAATACGTTCGTCAACAGAAATCAAATTCAAACCTTGTGACAACTTGCTCGCATTATTTTGCGCTTGTGTATATAGAAGCATTTGTTAAAATCAATCTTAGGTTAGACTGGAGAATTTTTTGATTCGAAGAATTATAAATATACAGTGTCCCAATAATGTCTTCGTACAGTACCTATTTGAAACTTAAGTGATAAAAACCAATAAATTGTTGCAAGAAATTTGAAAAAGGTTTAATGCAGATGCATTCATTAAACATTTTTCTATAATTTAGAAACAAAACCTAATCCATTTAAATTATTTATTACTAAATTATTAACTAAAAACTAAACAAAGTCCCAAGTTTCCCTCCAATAATGTCTTCGTACACTTTCGCTTTCGCTAGCCCTTCGGTCTCTTTGCTGATAGTTTTCGATCACAATCACACATTTTCCACTCATAACGGTTTCTAGTAACGTAAACAAAGGGATTTGTATAAGTTTTGCTGATTTTGCTCAGTCTAAGTCGTTATTATGCCTGGTAAATATTTGTCGCTGGAAGAGCGTAAGCTCATATTGAATTTACACATAAAGGAGCAAAAATCATACACGGAAATTGCAAAATAACGGTTTCTAGTAACGTAAACAAAGGGATTTGTATAAGTTTTGCTGATTTTGCTCAGTCTAAGTCGTTATTATGCCTGGTAAATACTTGTCGCTGGAAGAGCGTAAGCTCATATTGAATTTACACATAAAGGAGCAAAAATGATGCACGGTAATTGCCAAACTACTGTCTCGGAGCCGTTCGACTATCCAGTCTGTAATCGGGCGATTTAAATATGAAGGCCGCGGAGATAATAAGCCAAAATCAGGACGTCCTGCAATTCTCACTGATGCAGATCGGCTGCAAATCAAGCGCATGATTGCCAAGGATCCGTTCTTAAGTGCACCAAAAATTAGTGCACAGCTTCTTCAATTCAATCAAAAGGAAGTTCATCCAGAAACAGTACAAAAAGCTGTGATTGATGCTGGATTCAAGTCTCGTACACCGCGCAGGAAGTCACTTGTAAATGAAGTAAATCGCAGAAAACGTTTGAACTTCGCTCGGCAATACCACAATGCATCTCTCGAGTTCTGGCGCAATGTTATATTTTCTGATGAGTCCAAATATAACATTTTTGGGTCTGATGGGAGACTTAGAGTCTGGAGAAAGCCAGGAGAACACCATCATAACTGTAAAGCACGGCGGCGGCGGAGTAATGGTATGGGGCTGTATGGCTGCCAACGGTGTTGGAAACATGGAAATAATTGAAGGTATCATGGATCATCGAACATATATTGAAATTCTCAAAAAAAATTTGGTGCCAAGTGCTGAAAAGTTGGGTGTATCAGAGGATTATTACTTTCAACAAGACAATGATCCTAAGCACATGGCTCATAATACTAGGCTTTTCTTGGCGTACAAAACTCCACATTTGCTCAAGACACCACCGTAAAGTCCTGACCTCAATCCCATTGAGCACGTGTGGAACATGCTCGAAAAAAGGATCAGGACTCATCATATTACATCGAAAGCTAAGTTGAAACAGGCTCTTCAGGAGGAATGGGTGAAAATAGACCCAAGCTATACCAAAAAACTTGTTGAATCTATGCCACAACGTCTTAAAGCTGTGATTAAAAATAAAGGCTATCCAATAAAATACTAAAAAAATTTACATACATATGCTTATCTATAGTTCTTAAGATTTTTCATGAGTTGTTTTGTAAGTGTACGAAGACTTTATTGGAAGTAAATTTTGGACTTTGTTTAATTTTTAGTTAATAATTTAGTAATAAATAATTTAAATGGATTCGGTTTTGTTTTTAAATTAAATAAAAATGCTTAATGAATAAATCTGCATTCACTCGTTTTCAAATTTCATACTACATCTTATTGTTTTTTATCATTTAAGTTTCAAATAGGTACTGTACGAAGACATTATTGGGACACTGTAAATGCCCAAATATGCTCGTGTAATATTTCTAGATGTTAGAGAAATCTCATTGAACAGTCCTCGTTTTTCTGCAATTTTGCGAATTGTCCTTATTTTTTATAAAAATTTTCATTGATACTCCTTTTTTTTCCGCTTTTTTCCCAAATTGTCCTCGTTTTTTACGAGAATACTCTTTGAAAAGTCCTTGTTGTTTCAGCATTTTCTCCAAATGTCCTCGAGGACAAAGATTAATTTTTTCTTAAAAAAACGCAGAATTTTTCGAGGACATTTGGCTTAGGTTGGGGCATTTGCCCCTACCTGCCCCTACCTGCCCCTACCTGGCTACGCCCATGTGGGAAGATAAAAATGTTGGCTCCTATAACATATGTAGGATATTTATCCATATTTATTTATTTATTTATTTCTATTTAACCGAAAAACCAATTACAAAATAAAGGGTTTTCCAATAAGAGGTGTTATTTTGAATAGATCTTTTGATTCAACACCTTGCGACTTCTTCCTTTGGGGCCACGTGAAAGAGAAGGTCTACGCCAACAGCCCAGCGTCGATTCCAATTCTCAAAGATGGAATTCGTGAGGCTATCGAGGACATAAGGCAGCCACTTTGCGATTTGGTTATGGAAAATTTCATGAAAAGGATATGGTCCTGTAAGCGTGGTCTTAACGGCATACCTTCCTCTTCATAATGAAATAAACATCCGATCATTTATATTACAAAATGGCATTTTTTTTTTATATCATAATAACATCTCTTATTGGAAAACCCTATAGATTAAATAATAGCATAGCAAAATAGATTAAGTAGTAGCACAGCAAGACGAAAGAAAAACAAGTTGGGTAGACAGACCTATGCTCATGTCAGAAGGGTTTTGTACTCAACTTACAAAATGCAGTAACCAGCAACGAATAAAATCAAGAAACATGTTAAAGACGATTTTATTGGAGAAAATGTGAAATTCGAGGATCATACTATTATTAACAAAGTTGAACGAATTGTGACTTCTGAGGTATTTGTTTTACTTATACCCATAGATATCTCCCTTGATAATTTTTCCAGATTTTTTAGAAACACATTTTTCATGTATTTTCCCCCCTGTGCCCCCACTGAAGCAAAAACTGTCAGTTTAAGAACTGTTTTGAAAAGCTCTCATAGAGAACTTTCAGTTGATATTCATATCGGCTACCTTTCATGAAATTTTTTTCAGGGCCCACTCCTCTGTACTGTAATCATCGATTCATGGCCTATTTTTTCGAATCCTAGAATGGTTACAAAGCCCTTTTGCTAGGAGCTCTCTCCTGCCTCTTCGACTTGTTTCAATTGTATGTACTCATTTTCATGATACCTATCATTCCTGAAATTTTCATGCAAATCCTAGCAAAGCTGTAGTGTCTAAATCGATAAAAAGCGCATATGGCTCCATAGCCATATGTTTCCATAGTAATATAGGGCATATTGTTCCATAGTAATACAGGAAAATTCAAATCGCTATAACTTCATTAAATACTATTCGATCTTTATGAAACTTTCAGAAAAGATCAATCTTATAAAAAGTCATCTGTTTGCTAAATTTTATTGAATTTAAGGGTACCGTTTGGATTTTATTCAAGAAAATATAAAATCGATAAATCATACTATTACTAACAAAGTTGAGTGAATTTCGACTTCTCATGTATTTGTTGTTGTTGTACTCATTAAGGCCTGCATTCTTGATTTTTTTCAGATTTTTCGGATGGAAGGTGTCCAATCGCGAGGGAGGGTACGCGAAAAGTTCGTACATTTCCCCTTCCCCTGCCCCCCTCGGTACTCATAAGGCAATTTCAAGACTTGTTTTGAAAAGATTTCATTAAGACCTTTCCAATGACACCCTACTCGACTACCAATGGTGAAAATTTTTTTTTGAGGGGTCACCTCCCTATGTGGGGAGACCCCCCTTAAACCCCTTTGAAAAATTTTTCCACCCTTGAACTTTCAAGAGGTCACCACTTCTGACCTTTCCACAAAGTTTCATGGCTGTAGCCTCTATAGTTTCGGAGAAAAAGTGCTGTGACATACCGACGGACGGACGGACGGACGGACAGACGGACACAGGTCGTGATTGCAATAGGGTTTTGTATTTTAGTACAAAACCCTAAAAAGACATGCAAATAGGAAGATAAAAGTAATTAAAAAGTGCAAAAACGAGGAGAAAAAAACATTACTAAGAGTTGAGAAGAAGAGAGTTGACATATTTTTTATAAACTAAATACGAGAGGGGGAAGGGCTCAAGCTGAAGGTCATCATGGTTACGAGGTAATCTGAGCATGGGTGAGTGAAAATACACCAAGCTACGTGCGAATGGAAGATCAACGATATTCGACGATCTTGTAAAACGCATAACGCGCCCCACTGGAACCTAGCCGAGTATCGAGCAAACCACGGCAAATCCTGTAAAGGAAACATTCATCTAAGTAAATTCAACGCCTTTCTAGTGAAAGAATATTGATGATAGATAAACGCGATTCATAAAAAATGTAGGGGGTCTGTAACTTCAAGAAGACGATCCGGGTAAATCTTTTTGCACAGCTTCTAGCGTGAACTTCAAACTCTTCTAATGAGACGAAAAGTACACTAGGAAGGGACGAATCAAACTAGAATATAATTTAACACACGAAAAAGGATCGGGAAAAAATATAGGAATTTCTTAAGATCAAGCCAGGAATGCGAGAGGCTTTAGAAGTAATTTCAGAAATATGAACGTCGAACTTTAATTCAGAGTCGAAGGTGACACCTTAGTCCCTGAAATGTGTCACCGTACATAGGTACGAACTATTTAATGAAACTTGAAAGCTTATAAGGCAAGGGTTATAAGAAAATGAAAGATGGATGCACTTAGAAACATTTAAAGTAAGTTGGTTATAAGAACTCCAAAATAAAATGGCATTCAAATCTTCTTGAAGCCAGGCACAATCATCGTTAGACGACACTGCTTTGAAAACTTTGACGTCATCTGCATAAAGAAGGCAGGAGGAGTTGATGACAATGGATGGTAAGTCATTTATAAAGAGAGTGAACAATAGTGGGCCAAGAATGTATCCCTGAGGAACACCTGAAGATGGATGTAAAAGGGGTAGAAAGACAGCCTTGAAAAGACACCAGGCCGACACGATTGGATAAGTAAGAGGATAACCAGTGGAGCAAATAATCAGGAACGTTAAGAAATTTAGTTTGCTAAACAAAATATTGTGATTTACTGAGTCGAAGGCTTTAGAGAAATCCAAATGTAAGGTTTCGACTTGTAAACGGTGCTCCATGGCTTTTGAAGCAACACTCATGAATTCTAACAAATTCGTTAAGGTTGATCACCCTTTGATAAAACCATGTTGTCCAGGAGCGAACAAATCATGAGTGAAAAAAAGTGCAAATAGACGATTTTCTCCAGCAGTATGGAGTAACAGAGTAATAAGGAGATAGGCTGATAATTGGCAACGTCTGAGGTGCTACCTTTTTTAGAAATAGGAGTAACATAGGATCTTTTCCAACACGAAGGAAAAGAGCCTGAGGATAAGCTGGAGGTGAAGAGAAAGGAAGTGGCTAATGATTTCACAAAATGATTAGGAATACCATCGGGACCTGAACTAACAGAGTCATCAAGTTCTAAAATAAGCTTCATAACATCGTCCGGATAGCAAGTAAAAGGAGTTGAAGATGGCGTGTGTACGATTGGGAACAAAGGGCTATTGCTGGGAGTAGCATTAAAAATAGAAGAGAAAACTGAGTTCTCAAAAGTTCACAAATCGTCGCTAAGCAGCCATTCAAATGAATCGAGGATGGGAAACTGGAAGAGGATTTGAATGAACGTATATATTTCCAAAATGGTTTTGAATCATTTGAGTTTAGAGAGCCTTCAATACTATGGAAATAAGAAGCTTTAGTGGTCTGCATCTCTTTCTTAGCTATCGACCTCAGATGACAAAAAGCATTACGTGACTCAAAGGATCTGTACGTGAAAAACATTGACGTGCTCGATCTCTAGCTCTCAAGGCTCGTCTCACATCGAGAGTTACCAGGGACAGTCAGAAGAGTTCCTTATACTGACAAGCGGAATCGAGTTAGAAAAAGCAGTGTTTAAAAAGTTATAGAAATTGTTGCAACAAGTATCCGAGCCAAGACCGCAAAAGAAGGAGAACTAATCAACAGAGCGGACTGTTTCGGAAAGTTGCTCATAATTTGTTTTATAAAAGTTATAGCGCTGGCGCTCTTTCCGACGAAATTTCAAAGCGTAAGGGTTGGTGATGGCGATCAGGAGAAAGATAAGAAAAAAGAACTGGAGGTGAGCATAACAACGATTGCTCCATACTACAGAAGAGTGAGTCAAGCATATGATTATGAACGTTAAGAAAACTTTTAAAATGAGCCAGGGAACACATGGACATAAAAGAAGAAATTAAAGACCAAATTTGAGATGAGTCAGAATCAACCTGATTGTCATCCCATGAGAGTTTAGGAAGGTTAAAATCCCCACATAAAATAAGGTGACAATTTGAAAAACGCGGTAAGAAAATACTAGATATTTCGGTGAGGAACGGTATTGTAGACCGAAAAAGGAGACTTTTTTTGTGGTAGAGAGGTGAATGCCATTTATACACAGAGTGTGGGACTCCCATGCGCGACTGGACTACCCACTAAACACCTCCCCTGTCAACCTGAGAACCTAGCCTGGAACCGTTTGACACATTACTTCGGGCCAGGTCTCGTTTTGTTACGCCGTGGGGGGCCTTCAAGCTGAGGAGTCCCTTTTCTAGCGGGAGGGGAGAGGGGAAGAGGAATTGCCAGAAGAGCGATCCCCCAGCCCCAGCGCCCCCGGCTGCTGTGAGTCCCTTTAATATTTTAGGACTGCCCGAACATAATGTGCTACCTGGTTCCATTTGTCAACCGATTCGAGCATCACCGCAACTATATTATCCGGGGTGAGCTCTCCCGTCTCCCTGTAGAGTTCCCTTTGCAGCCTGACCCATTTTGTACACGCAAAAAATGTGTAACAGGCATTGTCCTCCTCTCCTGGGCAAAACCGACAATCGGGAGACCGTGACTTACCGATCTTGTGCAGGTAAGACTGAAAACACCCGTGCCCGCTCAAAAGCTGGGTCAGAAGAAGTCAGTCTCACCATGCCTTCGACTCAGCCACGGTCTCACATCCGGAGTGAGGCGCGCAGTCCACCTTTCCTTCGTGCAATTCACCCAAGACTGCTACCAATCGTTGAGCGAGCGCTGTCTCTCCTTGCGGACAACTATCTCCCTCGCATCCTCGTTTCGACGCAGGTAAATAGCGCAGCGCTCTCTAGCAAGGAGGGCGACAGGTATTACGCCTGCAATCACTCTCACTGCCGAGTCGGAGACTGTTGGATACGAAGATGCAATTCTCAGTTTTCCTCTTCTCTGTACCTGTGCCAAACGTTTTCGGTATACCTCCTTGCTGAGAGCGTCGCCCCATACCTCTGCTCTGTACAGTAGAGAAAAAGGAGACTTACCAGGTATATAAGTGCAAAAGACAAGAAGAGAAAGGGAAGACGAAATAACTATTTTTGCCCCCACGAATTCTACAGGAGCTGTGAAAAGTAAATTTGTTAAAGGAACGCCAGGAAAGGTATTCTTGTAGGCTACTAGGACACCTCCTCCATCTAACTTGTTGGAGATTGACCTATCACGATCGCACCTAACAATTGTATAATTAGGAAAAATTTCAGAGTCAAAAATACTATCAGTCAACCAGGATTCAGAAATACAGATTATATCATCATTAGAGAGAGAGAGAAAGAGTAGGATAAAGCTAGACCCTTCAGCTTGGATCTCAAACCCCGAACCAGTTGATTATAAATAGAAAATTTACTTTTAAGAGTGCTATTCTGAATGTTTTTAGGAAGAGCCAGTGTTACAGCTTTGGCAGGGAGCTCGGTGGAGAACGAAATTTTTTTTCCTTGAAGTTACGAATGATTTAATAAGCACTCCAGGCGGCCAGGAGTCAGGGTAGTCACACAATGCCAGAACAGTCAGTTTAAAAGATGTTATTACTCTGTTGATCAAGTTGTCCTTCTCAGCTTTTGGCAACTAATTATTTTCAGAGATGAAGCAAATTTTTAACTAACAGAATCTAAAATGTCTTCAGTGGATGTGTTATACGCAATCCTTCATATGAAGATTTGTTTTAGTGACGCTACAACTTCGAGGAATGGCAATTCCTCAGGAATTTTCCGCATTTCGAAATTTTTTGCAATGGCTCCCCAATGAGATGAATACCTCTGTACCATACTTCTTGTAATGATAGACGAAGAAGGTTGCAAAGTAAGCAAAGCGTCTGAATCACCGCTAACCATTGGAGTTGCTTGCTTGATGATGATGAGGCCGTACTCTGTAGCAAATACCCTGTCATGATGTACAGATTCGCACCTCTTGACGATATATCCTTGTTGTTTGATGATGATGTTGACGATGATAATGACTTACTCAGGCTCTCTTTTATAGAGGATAGAGGATGAAGTTGCAGATCCAACCAACGATGAAAGCTGATCACAAGAAAGAGGAAGCTTCGATTTCTCGGAAAAGAATGCTTCAGTAGACCGCAACAATGAATCGAATATAACTTATATTCTATTTGTCTTATATTACGTTTTTTCTTTTATATTTTTTTTATTTTTACAATTTATATTTTCATAACTTAAGTCCTAACCTATTCCTGAATCCTTATACTACAAATCGCGATCATAGCGAGAAAATTAACCAATTTGAAAATATGATTCTGATAACAGTGTTTTTATTCTGTCTCCATTTCCACTACATTCAATCACCAAAAATCTTCACTCCTGTACTTGCCACTAAACATATCCATTGAGTACCGCCACATCGCATTGGGCTCTCTTGTATCCTTATACCCTGGGCACGTTATTCGCTTGACGGTGATACGTCTATACCAGTGATACAGCACTGGTACTCCATTTGTGTCAAGTATAATTCCTTTAGAGTCGAGTTATGTTAATATTTCAGGAGGAATGAACCCTGTTTGCATAGCTCCATCGAAATAGAGTGAGTTCGGGTAGTAAGGTTGATTAATCCAAATGTTCTCTGTGGCCGAGCTGTGCAATTTAAAGTATGCCTTCGAATAAGATGTACCGTAAATCTTGAGCTGTTTCTTACATCTCTATATTTGGGACGTTATGCAGGAAGTCAGTTTCGGCTTTTCGATTTTCGCCTCTACATACTCTAAGCACTTTTCTCTCAAAAAATCCGAGTTTTTTAATAGTCGATGGGATTTGGTTGCACCAAATTGGACAACCGTACGTTAAGATGGGAAGCACTAAACTTTTGTAACAAATGGTTTTTACCTCAGGCAATAAGTTCCTATCGTAAAAAAAATCGTTTGAGTGGCATAAAAGCGTTTCGAGCTTCATCAAGCTGCTTGCTTATATGTGCTGTGAGATGAAGGCATTGATCCAAATGCACTCCTAGATATTTTAAATCATTCCTATGTGGTATTCTTTCGCCATAGGCTACAAGGTGAATATCTTCCCAATGACGCATCACATTTTTCCCGGCTTGCATCAGGTTTGTGCGAAACAAAATGGTTTCGCACTTTTCAGCATTAATCTTCATTTTCCAATATACGTGAATGATTCAATGTCATCAAACATGTTATGAAGCTCTTATTTTCTTCTGATGACTTTCTGTGTATTGTATACGATTAGATGATAAGGTCATCTGCAAATGTAACTAGAACTCTTTCCGGCGGTTCGTTGAAGCAAAAGTTCTTGAGTAAGGGGCCCAATAATATTGCAAAGAGAGAAGGTGCTGCCACAGTACCTTGTTGCAGTCCGTCAGCTGTTTGAAACAGTCTGTCCACAGAAACACCTCCTGATTCTAACTGAAACTAATTAAACGTGTGGGAACTTATCTTTGATTAGCTTAAAAATTAATCCATCGAACCAAACAGTATCTAATGCCTTTTCCATGTCGATAAGACACGCGCCAACACATTTTCCGATGGTCATGTGCTAACAAGTATCTGATATTTTAGTAGTTGCGTGAATTGTGGAATGACCTTTGCGGAGCCCAAATTGGCTGATACTGAAAAGTTGATTTTCACTATTATGCAAATGATAAATACTTTACTGATATTCAGAAGCAAGGTGATGGGACGGTAGGCCCAGTTTGCTGGAAAGTATCTAATGTTAAGTAGATTGTTGAAAAGAATGCGGTATTCCGTGATCAGTACATCAGGTAAATGTTTCAATACAATCTTAGGTATGTTGTCGATTTCGGCAGATTTTTTATTGTTCAGTTTGCGAAAGATATCTACCAAGTTTTCATGTGTAATGAAATATCCAGCTATCAACTCATCTGGTATAGCATTTGAACACAGAGTCTCATTGAAATGAAGTAAAGGGTCTTTGCTACAGCTTGCTTAAAAGTTGCTTACTTTCTCTGATACGATTTGAGAAAGTCGTTCTCTACCAAGAATTGTGTTTTGCTTGTGGATTAATTCTAGACTCAGCTCCAGGAAGTTTTGTTTATCAATAGGCTCAAAGATAATAATATAACCCTGTACATCGTTTGCATCGCAGATATTACCTTCTTCAAGGAAAAGTCGATCTCTAGCTATTTTCAAGTCAGCTATCCCATCCAATTTCTTTCTCCTGAAAATAGAGTTAATTTGGACAAACAATCCGTCAGTGTCTGTGGATGGATTCTTTGATCTCTTCTCTCCATTGGTAATTAATCTCCCCGTTGTAGCTAAGTTTTATTAGGTATCGTACAACTGACATTATCTGTTTTAAAATTTGTAAATTATTATCGATTCTCTCCCTGAAGCCTCTTTATATTGAATTGAAGAAAGTTAGGATCCTGCTCTTTAAATGTTGCAGTCTTCCTATTCTAGCTGTGCTATATTTGTCCATGTTGTTTGGAGGTTTAATCTTACGAACAGTATTTTGGGTCTTTTCGTTTATCAGTTTCTGCAGTATGTTCAAGTACTCGTCGATTTCGATATCGGTCAGATTTCGATTATTAGAAGCAATGTAACCAATTGTCTCCGAGGCCATCCTCTTGGGTCTTTTGATGATATTTTTCTGGAGTTTGTCCAAGTGGGTTTTTTGTTAATTTATATTCTGCATCATTGAGGGTCAGTAAGAAATGGCGTCCGTATCCGGTGATAAGTTCATTTGTATGGCTCTATGGGCACGCTTAAGGGTTATTATAGACATTCAGCCATTCTCTATACTATGAGTTCTGATGAAGACGAAATCATGAAATTGTATGTTATGCCTGCTGTTGAGGTTTGTTTCCGAAAGTAGCACTACAACAGATTTGTTTCTAACTACAAAATTCAGCAGATTGGCATGTCTTTAGATGTGTACAATTGAATTAAAATTTAAGGCAATAATTGATAGATTATTTTTCCTGATAGGAAAATTTGGTTGATCAACCATAAATGGGGTGATTGGTTTCAAATATATGGTTGATTTTCCTCCTATGACCACTTAAACTTTTTAGGGTTTTGTACTAAAATACAAAAGCCTATTACAATCACGACCTGTGTCCGTCTGTCCGTCCGTCCGTCCGTCTGTCTGTATGTCACAGCACTTTTTCTCCGAAACTATAGAGCCTACAGCCGTGAAACTTTGTGGAAAGGTCAGAAGTGGTGACTTCTTGAAAGTTCAAGGGTGGAAAAATTTTTCAAAGGGGTTTAAGGGGTCTCCCCATATAAGGAGGTGACCCCTCAAAAAAATTTTTCACCATTGGTAGTCGAGTATTGTGTCATTGGAAAGGTCTCAATGAGATGAAAACAAGTCTTGAAATTGCCTTATGAGTACCAAGGGGGGCAGATGAAGGGGAAACGTACGAACTTTTCGCGTATCTGCACCATGTATATTGGCAACATCTTCTTTAGTGCAAATGAGCGTCGAGCTTCAAATTGTTTTATTTGAACAAATTTTATATCGCTCTATTGATGTTCAAGCGCCTCCTGTATGATCTTCGCATCTTCTGTGTCATTTAGTTCTTTAAGCAGAAATTTCCGCAGTTTTTCTTCTGCTGGGGTACATTTATAATATGGGGCCTCTGGCTGCTTTAAAGTTTCCTTCACTTTAGTTAAGTCACTTGCTTTTGTCACTTTAATTTGAGTTTCGTTTTGTTGACTTTTTTAATTGTAAATCCATTCACTTCTCAGAAGTTGTTTATTAATTTGACAAGACAAGAGCACTCGAGTCTTGCTCAAAAGTATTTATTGGCAGCAACTTCTTTTTCTGGACACTTTTGACGCTTTTACATAGTATTTTTTCAGAACTTTCCTTTTCTATTTCTAAAACACTGGTGTTCTTGGCACTATCATTAATATTTTTTTTTTCTTGTTTTTCTTTTTATCATTTGAACCCACTCTGATGGCCAATCATTTTTCCGAGTTCACATTCTGCACTTCCACTCGCAGCTGGAACAGTTGCATTATCCACTGTTGTTGGAGATTCAATTTCACAAATATCAATATACATACGAGTATGTGTCACTTATAGGGGCGATTTTCTCACTTTGTAAATGTTTGGTTAAAATCTTAATTTCTCGAGTTTATTTCGAAGTTTTTTGTTTTCTTCCATTAATAAGTTTTTATGCGGTAACATTTCATTCCACTAAGTTTAGCTGGGGTTTAAGTTTGCGGCGTACCGCCTTCTTACTAATACGACCATAGGCCATTTATTCAGTTATAACACTTTCTTTTGGATTCTCAGTAGGGTTTTCAATTCAAGCTATTTCCCACACTTTATTCGAAAAATTGTCTATTTCGATTACTTTATTATTCACTCTATTTTCCCATGCACAAGCACTTTCAAGCGAACCATTAAGTTTTCCTTTCACAGTTTCCAAATAACTCACGAACACACATTATTCTAATTCTAGATTATGCGACCACTAAGCGCAACATTTTCAAAGGATATATTTCCTTCACATCTAGTTGTGAAGAATTCTTGCTTCGAATGCAAAGTCAAAGTCAAAGCCAAAAGCGCTATATTTAATACTAATCGTTATAAATTTTTAAAAGAACATAAAGCAAATTCCAAACAATAAAACTATAAAAAACTTAATGGCCCGAATGGCTCTCTAAATTTATACGCTATCAGTTAAACTCATTTAATGAGAAAAATATACTAGCAAATTTAAATTAATTAAGATTTTTACATATTTTTTGATTCAATTGGAAAAACTAGAAAAAACCAACCAGCATTATTCAAAAATTACTTATATTACTAACACAACAATGAAATTATATCATATACCTAATATGTTACACCCTAATTCTAAATAAGTTCAATCAAAAAAAAAAAAAAACAACGTTACCTTATATTCAAACCTTTACATTATTTATAATACAAATAAACAACAACACTAGATGTAGCAATAATGAGATGAATCTAAAAAAACTAAGTAACGAGAAAAAGCACAAAAATAGAAAATAAACACGAATAATTTAAACATTGTCATTCAGCCACCAATACCTAGATTGCTCCATCTCAGCTCGACCAGCCTCAACGAACCTAGCAAATGAGTATCTCCATTGGAATTGTTGGTCTCGTGAACTCAAATTCGGAGGATATTTTATCTTCTTATCGGTGGCCCGTCTATACATGTGATATATGACTGGGACACAGTCAGAATCAAAAACATATCGATTCATGTCCAAATACACGAATGCTTCTGGAGGAATGAAGCCAGTAGCGAGGCAGGTCGCTACATACTCGTCTGTAGGGTGGAACGGCTGTGAAATCCATGGATTTTCACTCACAGTTACAGATCTTGCGATATGATTCCGAAGAAGTTTCAATATGAAGATATTTACTCTTGTCACTTGAACGGTTTGATAAATTTTTCTATTCGATATATAGTGCTTCCAATCCGTCTCAGGCTTTCTGTACGACCCAGTACATGCACGAAGACATTTCCTTTCGAAAACTCTTAATCTTTCCATTGTACTAGCACTCTGGTTGTACCAGATCTGGCATCCGTATGTCAAAACTGGCCTCTTGTAACAAATAACTTTGACTTTTTGATCAATGTATCTGGAATGAAAGAGTCGCCGAAGAGCCATGACTATTTTTAGTGCTTTACTGAGCATGATTTTCACATGTTTAGTATAGTACAGATACTGATCGAGATGAACACCGAGGTATCGAACACAGGATTTATGTGGAACCCGTTCTGAACTACCCTCACCAGCCATAATGTGGAAATCCTTCCAATCACGTTTCAGGTCTTGACTGGCCCCCTGCAGCGTTGTCCGAAACAAAATTGTTTCGCACTTCTGCGCATTGATTTTCATTCGCCAATTGTCAGTGTAGAGCTGCACATCATTAAACATTTTTTGAAGATTGCTCTGAACTATTGTAGCTTTTCGGTCTGCCGTGTAGATGATCAGATCATTAGCAAACGCTACCAATGATCGCGTTGGCGAGACATTAAAATCAAAGCTGTTCAATCGCTTGCGAATGAATATTGAGAAAAGTAGGGGCGCAGTAACTGTTCCCTGTTGTAGACCATTCAAGACCTTGAATTCGCGCATTGTCGTCAGACTTCCATCAGTTACAACAAATGATTTCCCGTATAATATATTACACATCATGGCGACAAGGTGTCTGTAGAAGTTTGTCTGAAGAAGTTTGAAAACTAGTCCATCTAGCCACACCGTATCGAAGGCTTTCTCCATATCAATGAGACATGCTCCAACACATTCTTTGTTGTTTAGTTTCCAACAGATGTCTGAGGTTACTTTCGTTATTGCATGTGTGGTCGAATGCCTGGCACGAAAACCAAATTGGCAATCCGGCATCAACTCATATTTCTCAATGTGGGCGTTTAATGCTCTGTTGAGTATCACTTTAAACACCTTGCTGATGTTAGGCAGCAAGCCAATTTGGCGATAGCTTTTAGGGCATGAAGATTCTTTTCCTTTCTTCAAGATCGGAAATACCTTAGCCTTTTTCCACTCATTTGGGAAATATGAATTGTTCAACATGTTGTTGAACAATATGCAATTATTCCTAATTGCAACCTCAGGCAAATGTCGGAGAACTATATTTGGAATACCGTCAATACCACATGATTTTTTGTTGTTTATTCTGCGAAATATGAAACACAAATCTTCATAGCTGACAAAATAATCAATAAGATTCAAGGTCGGTATGATTTCAGATGTTAGCGTTTCATCGAAATGAAGAATTGATTGGCCGTTCAGGCTTGATTTGAAGTCGGAAACTTTTGCTTCAACGACCTCCAAAAATATTTCATTCCTTCTTTCTGGGTTTGGCAGATGAACCAATTCAAAATGTGTTCCAATCAGGGCAAGCTTCTGCAATCCATCACATATAATCCTGTTTCCATTTCTATCCGGAGTCGTACTATCAATTCCGATACCAGCCCTATCGAGAAGATTTATCTCATCACTAGCGACTTCAAGATTCGATACCTTCACTCGAGACTTCCTGCGGAATAAGCTATTCACTATCGCGAAAACGCCATCTGGGTCCTGTGAGCTAATACCCCTCAGTTTTTCCGCCCATTGATTGCTGACCTCACTTCTGAAGTATGACCGGATTAAGTTCCGGACATTCTTCAGATGTAAATTCAACAAAGGCAACGAGGGATGGTGTTGTCCAAAAATCGTCGATAAATATTGTTGACGCGTGTGAGAAGGCTTTTCAATCATTTCAACCTTGCGATGGTTGGTGTTTCATATCCTTCCATATTGTTTCGATGTTTAATCTTGGGAACAACTTTCTCAATCGTTTCCAACGTCAGCTTCTCTAACTTCGACAAATAGAGATCTATTTCATAGTCAGTTAGATTTCTGTTATTAGGAACCATTGAGCAAGCGGTGCCATCATCAGAAGGAGGGCATTGCTTCTGGTCATCCTGATTAAACTTCTTTTGAAACTTTCCCCAGTCTGTTTTTTTGAAATTCAACCGATGGTTTCCATGTTGAACTGGAATGAGGAAGAAATCATCATTGATGATTGATTTCCATTACGATCGCGTCATAGTCGCTATCATAAGGAAGCACCTGCAGTTTCCGTTGAGGACTATTAAAGCTGAACTCAAGTCTTGCGTCAGCAATGCAGAGGTCCAAATATGAATTTGTCCTAGGGTATGTTGGGAACTCCGACCCATACAGGCTGCACCTGAATACAGGTGCAACCTATATGGGTCGGAGTTTTTGGTTTTTGGTTCTCTGTTATCCATGATTTCAGGAATACACCTCTTGGATTATTGGTGGCGTTTAGCCATGATGTATGCTTGGCATTCAGGTCACCAGCAAGAATATAATAATTATGCAGCCTGTTCAATTCGAGTCTTTCAAACAAGGAATTGAGTTCCTCCTTGAACTTGAGAACATTTTGGCCAGTTGCATAGGCAGAGATAACGAAGAGGTTATCCTCACCTGGCAGTGAAATTTTGATGACGGACACTTGAAGAAATTCAAAGTTTTTGAATTCGACCTTTTCAATATTTTGGAAACAATAGGGTTTTCGAACCAATATCCCGGTGCCACCTCCCCCATCACCTATTACCCTATCGTTTCTTACGAATGCAAAATCTTTGAATTCCATGGAATGCCATGAATTGAGGTGGGTTTCAGTGAGAAGTATGATGTCAGGCTTTTGCTTAACAATAAATTCAAGGAGATAATCACGTCGATGTATAGCAACGATAGAGTTGACGTTGATCGATATGAATATGACTCGAGGACACGTTATTATAAGGCATTTGAAAGACCTAAACGCTGAAAAGCAAAGTTAATTTTTGAATCTTGTTTGTCGATTCTCTCCGATAAAGAATTAAGTTGCTGGTAAATTTTGAGAAGCAGCTCATTATTGCCACTTACATTATTTACATTATTTCCAGCATTTTCTGCTGGTCCTCTAGCGGCGAGTGCAAATGATACTCCGGGCTTGACGAAGTTGGAAGGTATGATATTACGGTGTACTTGTGTTTGCTTTGGAGCGAATTCAACTTTTGCATCTTGATATCGGAGCATCCTCGATATGATGCTGGGTGACCAAAAACACCGCAGTTAACGCAGTATAATTTTTCTCACCGGGAGCATGAACGTCTTTGCATTTGACGCAACGATAGTGCATGCCACAATTGGCAGCCAAATGTCCAAATCTTTGACACCGGTAGCACTGGTTGACTTCTCTTTTCTGGAGGCGTTCCCACCTCACCACTCAGAAATTCAAGTACCTTATTTGTTGAAGGGCACTTGGACTGCTCTTATTTGCAATTTGTACCAAGTAAAGTGGTAAATTCTTCCTTTCTATGGTCGACCTTCTTGTCGCAAAGGCTTTGACCGAAACAAAATCAATATCTGGTGCAGCCTCCTTGAGCACCTGAAGAAGATCGACCGTATCCTCTCCGCTGTCCAAACCCTTCAACAAGAAGGTCTGATTCTATTCACTTTTTGGGGTATAGGTGAAGTGTGGAACCTCCCCAGAAA
Source organism: Odontomyia ornata (assembly GCA_963969285.1). Lineage (NCBI taxonomy): Eukaryota > Metazoa > Arthropoda > Insecta > Diptera > Stratiomyidae > Odontomyia > Odontomyia ornata. The sequence goes on along the minus strand of OZ017738.1, from coordinate 38,412,577 downwards.
TCAGCGCATCTTTGGTTGACTTAAAATCAACCAGTGATTTTGTCCGTATAGTTATTTTTTCGGCATTAACTCTTTTGATTTCGAAATTGGCCAGTTTATTTTCGGCTGCCAATAGCCGAACCATATCTTTCCCGGTTTGTCCGAACACGTTGATTGGCGGAACTTTTTCTGTCTTGTTGGAAGCTTTTTCAGAGGAACCAGCAGAACTGCGGGCTGGTTTTTTCTCCTTATTTTTGTCCTTTAAATATTCAATAAAATTAACGTCATTATCTTGGTTAAAATTACCTCCGATGTTTTCTTCGATTTCCATATCTTCCTCCAGCGCTGCAAAATAGTTTTGGCTCTCCTTGGTGCCACCAGCACTTAGAACTTCTTCTGGAATTGCTTGCTTTGTACTCTTCTTCGGCTTTGTTACCTGTTGCCATTGATTTTGTGGCTGCGTCTTTTGAGGCTTCATCCCTTTCTTGAAGAGATCCTTGAGAGACTGTATCTCTTGCCTTAGTTCATCATTTTCTTTCTGCAATTTGGCCATTTGTTGATTGTCCGCTATTATTTGCAGCTTGTGCCCTCCATCTGCGGAGTTTTCTTCGTTATGTTTTCTTTTGGCGATTATCGCCAGTTTCGTATTCGTCGTTTCCCCAGGTTGTCCCAACGGTGGGAAGCCAGCGGCGAAATTTTCTTTGGTAATTTGTTTTTCGTTTCCAATCGAAGTAGAAATATTCGATAGAAATTTCCTGAGTCGATTACTTCGACAATAAAAGATTTTTTCCGATAAAAATTAACTTCGGACTAACGTTTTTTAAAAAATTAATTTAATTTTTGAAAACTTTTGACAGGAGCGATTTAAAAGACGTCTATACGCAAAGTTGCTTCGAATGCACATTTTCACATGAATTTTTTCGGATCCTTCTATTGATTCTCAAATGACCATATTTACATTTCACTCGTATTTTTCACAACTTGAACTTTTCACAGGTCGAAATAAAAACGTCGGAAAGGATCGAATGCTCGATCTGAACTCCTGACACACGTATAGATGGGCAGATGGACAGACAGGAGGCAGAACTGGTATATCTTAGTAAACTTCGTTTTGTAAAGTCCTAACTAGAAACGAAGGAATATATTTCTAATAAATTAACACAGAATAAATATTGCTTTTACTAATTAGTAAGCAGACTTCATTTAGCATCGCAATACACGAAGTTAACTAAATTTAAAACGTTAAAGAAACTTGTAATTGGTATTAAATGACATGCAAAAGAATGTTGCTTACAAATTCCTACCACTTACTCCCTATTCATTTTCCATTAAGACATAATTTACCCACGTTATCCCATAGAATTGTTGACCGGTAAATGAGTATCTTTAAATCATTTCTTTGGCCTCTGCTTAACATTCTTCGAAAAAAATTCTTTGCAATTCATGAATCAAATGGATATACTATCCTGTAGGGTGTCACTGACATGAATTTGGAAATGTTTTGATTTCAAGAAACACATATCCAAGTAATATCTTCGTTATATGTCACTGATTACCACTAGTTATGTGGGGTTCTTTGATCTAACAAAGGAATTTTTCGTATTTGAGGGTTGCAACGACGTCGAGGTTATTTTTTGTGAATATCCTTGATATTCTATAATTTTTTCTTTGGGGAAATTGACGAAAAGAAATTATAATTTACTAAGATTTAAAGGGACTATGTATGTATTTCTAGTATTAAGGTATAATGAATGAATAAATTGTTGTTTCTTTTTATTGGAAAAACTCATACATCTTATATTATATTCATTTACTTCTTATCTAAAAATTAACCTTGTGGTATTTGGTGAAAATGATAAGAAGATTAAAAGTTACTATCAATGCTGACCACAACTCTGGCACTTGCGATAAATATCATCAAATACTGAACTGAAATATTGAACGTAGGCTGCAGAAAAGTAAACACTATAATTTAGAAATATCTTGATGTTGACTGGAATAACCACAATACCTTATTTGAATGTCGGAAGGAGATTAATGCAAACAGTATTAAAGACTTTTGATAAACTGTAAGGTTGCTGGATCAAAGAAATTCAAACTGGAAAGATAAGTTTCGAAGACAGTTTGTAAGATCCTATGTAACATCTAATTTATAATCGCGTACAATCGGAGTGTAGTGTCAATTGATTAGTTCGAAGTTGATTTTTCATATTATATACTTCAATCATAAATGGACCTGCTTTAAAAAATACAAAATTTTGATCAGGATGATAAATATTTTAGTAAATTTTTGGATATGTGGAAATGCGCTCTAAATTTGGGATCATACTCATATACGAAGCCTCTAATTTAAAAGTATGGGAGGTAGCGCTACATTTAATCGTCATTTTGTACCGGCTAAAAACAATATCAAAAATAGTTTACAATGCATTCATACGAAATATAAATTTCTATAATTCTAGTAGTAGTGAACTAAGCGTGGGGTTAACGAGAACGTTGTAAAAATTACCCTTAAGGTCAACGATTCGGACACTGGACAATCTACACCGTTTGCGGCTGCTGATTGCCCAGCTAGTTTGGAGAGAAGTTCGGTCATGGATCAGACTACTAGTAGGTTTTTCACTAAATTCCAATTTTCAGTCACCAAAATACCCGAGTTTTTAAACGTGTTGCCTTTTACATAAGGAATCCACTGCGTTACTCTACCTGAAAAAGATCAGGTCTTTTCAATTCCGACCTTTCGACAATAAAAACAAACAGCAATCACGTCATCAAGTTTCGTACAACCACAGTGCCGAAAATTATGCTATTTCAATGCAAAATTAAATCAACCTACGCTTATAAAAATACAAAACGCAAACTATGACACTGTGAACGTAAACCTAGCAACCGGAAAATCCATTAAAATATCTCCTTATGGGAATAATGCCATTTCTGAGTGATACACATTGTTGATATTTCTGCCAAAATAACAAATCTAATAAAATGAAAAAGAAAGGTTGTTTAGCTATTTACATTTAGTCCTTTTTATACTTAACGTTTCCAATAAAATACTTTATAGTACTTCCGTTCAGTCTTCAGTCTTTCAAATATTAAGAGCCATCGGTAAGATAAATTTAAAATCAATATCGTAGTCAATTATATTATTTATTTGATATCTCAGGCCAATTCTCTTTTCTTGAAAATCCGTCAGGCATTGCTTTTTAGAGTTAGTTGTTGAGTTATCTTCACTGACATTGACACTTTAGACAACTCAAAGGAGCTATGGCATCTACAAATTTATTGAACGTCATAAACTTCATACATTTTATAGTTGCATTGATGTCGCCATTCGTTCCCGTTTTGTTTCGCTCTAATAATCCACCTCGCTCAAAGGCGTTCAATGTATTTATGGACGCTTGGATTAGGGTCCGTGTTTTACACCCATATTATAGCACAGGTCTTATCACAAATTTGTATACTTGGAGCTTTGTTTTCCTGTGTATGCAGCTGGTCTTCGAAAACGTCAAAACTGATAAATAAATAAATTACCAGCTCTCGTTATTTGCACAAATTTACACACATTTTCGATATTGTATTTGCCAAGTGTGATATTTTGGGTGTTTAAGGTATTTTTTCTTGATTGCGTCATGAGCTTTGTTTTATTCTCATTGATTTTTAGCCCTACTAATTTTGTTTCGCTGTTAAGTTTCAAGAAAAGTTTTTTGGTGGCTGTTAGCGACCGTGGCAAAATATTGATGTCATCCGCATAGGCTACCACTTGGCTTGACTTTAATAATAATGTGCCTCGTGTATAGTCAGGTAGCTTTCTTATGGCATATTCTAGAGCCAAGTTAAATAGCAATGGAGCGAGCCCATCTCCTTGCTTTAACCCAATTTTGAGGGACTACCTAAAGGACCGAAGACTGTTCTACAACATGACACAGGGCCGACGAAGGATGGCTGTTACATCGGGTGTTGCTCAGGGATCTATCCTTGGTCCCGAATCGTGGAACGTGTCTTACGACGGACTACTGAGACTGGATAAAACAGATGAGTCACGCTTGATCGGCTATGCGGATGAAGTTACGGCTCTGGTCGCTGAACGCACCGTTGAACAAGCGCAACTCAGGCTAGGTATGCTAATGCACTGAGTGAGAGACTGGATGATTGCTTGCGGGCTCAGTTTAGCACTGGAGAAAACTGAAGTGGTCACCTTGACAAAAAAGCGAATCCCTAGAGGAAGGATGATCAGTATTGGAGACATACGAATTGAATCAAAACTAGCGGTGAAGTACCTGGGGCTACTGATTGACTCGAAGATGAATTTCTCTGAACAAATCAGGGCAACAGCTGAGAAGGCTGCTTCGGAAGTATCGGCTGTGAGTGAGGATGCAAGGGAGATGGTTGTCCGCGAGGAGAGACAGCGCTCACTCAACGATTGGCAGCAGTCTTGGGTAAATTGCACGAAGGGAAGGTGGACTGCGCGCCCCACTTCAGATGTGAGACCGTGGCTAAATCGAAGGCATAGTGAAACTAGCTTCCATCTTACCCAGCTTTTGAACGGATATAGGTGTTTTCTGTCTTACCTGTACAAGATTGATAAGTCACGGTCCCCCGATTGTCAATAATGCCCAGGAGAGGAAAACAATGCCTACCACACATTTTTTGCGTGCACAAAATGGGACAGGTTGCGAAGAGATCTTTACAGGGAGACGGGAGAGCTCACCCCGGATAATATAGTCGCGGTGATGCTCGAATCGGTTGACAAATGGAACCAGGTAGCACATTATGTTCAGGCAGTCCTAAAAGATAAAAGGGACTCACAGCAGCCGGAGCTGTTGGGGCTGAGGGATCGCTTTTCTGGCACTTCCTCTTTCCTTCTCCCCTCCCGCTAGAAGAGGGATCCTCCAGCTTGAAGGCACCTCACGGCGTAACAAAACGAGACCTGGCCCGAAGTAATGTGTGGAACGGTCCCAGGCTAGGTTCTCAGGTTGACAGAGGAGGCGATTAGTGGGTAGTCCAGTCGGCTTCTTGCAAGCATGGGAGTTCCACACTCTGTGCGTAAATGGGCATTCACCTCCCTACTACAAAAAAAATCCTATATTTATGTCAAAGGCATTCGTAAGCTGGTTATTGATGCGGACTTGAGAGGTTATCGAAGTCATTGTCGTTTTGGTAAGACGGACTGATTTGGCTGGTATACCAAAGCAAAACCTTATTTGATGCAATACGTTATAGGCAATACTGTCGTATGCTTGCTTGCTCAACGAAAATTTAGTTTATGTCTATGTTAAACTCCAAGCATTTCTCAATTATCTACTTGACTGTAAGCAATCAGTCTATCGTTAATCTACCTGCTCTTGGTACTCCCATATAATACTATTGGCAAAGAATCCAATTTGGGTTTCTAAGATCTTTGAAAATATTTTGTACACCGTACAAAGTAGTAATATGCCTCTTTAATTTTCACACTGTAGTTTATCACATTTTTTGTGGATAGGGAGTATAAGTGATTGGCTCCACTCTTTCGCCATATCTTCTTGTTGTCAAATATGCTAGATGACTTAATGGATAGCTTTTTGAACACCACTACTCCACTGGAATCTCATCGATGCCTGGTGCTTAATTATATTTTTGGGCCTCGATGGTGGAACAAACTTCACCCTGAGTAGATGAGGCCAATGGAAGCTCTCTGGGAATATCTATAAGGTCCGATATTCTGGAGCTGTGCGAAGGATTTTGAAGATTCTTGAGTTATGATGCCCACCTTTCCTTAATCGTATTTTCATCAGCGATGATGTTGTCGATGTCATCCCGCCAGAGCATGGTCTTGACCTAACAACCTCGTTTCATATTTTTCACTACTTTGTGTGCTTATCTTAAATTGTTGCTCGTTAAACGTACATCAATGCTTCTCAATTGTTCATCATAATATTTTCTTTTCTTGATTCTATTAATCTAATTCACTACTCTTCTGAGATTTTCATATTGTTCTCTCTTCGTCCTGGTTTTCTTACCTAGGTTTTGTCGAGGCCCAACGTTGTTGGATCAAAAAATGGTTATCTGGTTTTTTATGTTGCCATCCGGTGATACCCAGATCATTTTATGTGTGCGTTGATATAGGAAGTAAGTTGAAAGTACGACTAGATTTCTGTTGCATGCAAAGTTAATCAGGTGCTTGCCGTTGCCATTTATTTCATTGTGGAGGCTACATCCCCCAGTCGTTCCCCGATGAAATAGTTCATTGCCAACTTTAGTGTTGAAATCACCCAGGAATATTTTTAACGTCGTTTGTAGGCGATGAGTCCACATTTCCTTCGTTTCTTCGTCCCTTTTTTTCCGTCGGACCGTGTATGTGTATCAACAAAATTTGGAAGAACTTCGCTTTTTTCACATAAATACATTCCTTCATTGACTGCCTTAAAATTTCGTTAAATACTATAGTATCAACATTTTCAGGCATGATGACCTTATATGTACACATCTAGATATCAAATTTCATTCAAACGTATCTTTGCGATTTCATTTAAAAAAAAATTAACTTTGTAAATTATACCATTCCTAATGAAATTTAATGAATTTTGACTTTTGAGGCATTGGTTGTTGTTGGACTCATAAGGACCTACTTTCCTGATTTTTTTCTAATTTTCCAGAGCAAAGGTTTTCAATCACGAGGGGGAGTGTACGTGTAATTTTCCTACATTGATCGCTCTCCTGCCCCTCTCGATTCTGAATCTGTAATTTTAGGCCCTCTCTGAAAATAAGGTTCACCTCCCTTCACGCGAAGACCCCTCAAAACTTTTTTGACGCCCCAAAACCTGTAAGAAGTCACAAGGTTTTATGGCTGTAGCTTCTATATGTTCAGAAAAAACTGCTATGACATACAGACGCGACTACAATAGCGTTTTACTCGTAGTACAAAACAGTGTTGACAAAAATTTAATCCGATTGGCCATTAAAAATTAACGATTAAAAAATTAATCAAGATTGGTGATTAAGGATTAATAGTTTCAATCGTCAATCATCGATTAACGATGAATCAAATCGTTAGTCGTTAATCATGATTACGATAAGTCACTGGTTTTCGTCGTTTACAGTATTATTTAGCTTAAAACAACTAAATTTGCTTATTTTTAAAGTGGAGGTTAGGTCTCATCTTAATTCGAATGATTAAATTTTTTTTACATATTTTACCAAAGAAGGTTTAGTGTGATACCAAGAATAAAGAAAACGTACGTAATTTGTTTGTAAATCATTTATTAAATCACGATATACGGTATTTCGAGTTTTTCGATAACTGAACAAAAATTAAATATTTTCAAAAAAAAAAAATAACAAAAGAAAGAAAATACTTTCTTATAGGATATGCACATAAATGCTCTTAGTATTAATTATAAAATTTATTATCATTTTTTGCTGTGATTTCAATTACATTTTATAATTACTTTTTCTTCGAATAAATCATCTGAAATTCTGTGCGATCTAGGTGCATTCACCATGGTCGCAAATGAAAACATCTTCTCTACAGAACCCGATGATGGCATATGTGTATTTTATATTATAAATAAATTTTTCAAAGGTGGATAGCGATTTAAAAGGCTTAATTCATGACTTTTTTTTAGAGAAAAAATTTGAAAATATTAAATCGGACCTCTATCGAGAACTAACAGTTACAAACTCACTGCCAGAATCTGAGTTAAATTCAAAAAAATCGTCCTCTTTCTTTTTATTTTTATCTCCACCGCTTCGATTTTCAATTTGTTGATCTTGTTCAGATAATTCTAAACATAAAGTTGTTTTCAGCCATCTTAAACATTTTTTTGGGGTGTCAGGGTCAACACATGTCAACTATCGGTTCTTGAAGTTAGGATAAACTAAGGATGCAATAGCAGCATTTTTTACACTTTTATTAGAGAAACTTGAAAATTCTCCATAACGCTTTTCCAGACTTTCCAAATATTCTCATACCAGAGGTTTGTAATACTTCAGATTTGACGTTTCAGCTTCTGTAACTTATTTCTCACAGAAATTAAACATGGAGCAACAATCCCATAATATTTATCACACTGCAGTATATTCAAAGCATTCGCCAATGGCACTGCACATTGCGAATATTCTTCGATATACTGAAAATTAGCATTTTAAATCTCAAGTGCCTTGGCTAGTGAAAAGCTTTTTCTTCTTATTTTCGAAATATATTTAATTGCATCATAAAAACTGTTCCATCTTGTGGCTCCTGGACGAGTTAGTGTATGCCCGAGAATGTCTTGCATAATCTCTGCAGATTTCGGTCGCCCAGCTGCACTCCAGAGTTCACTACATTTTACCATAACATCAGTATGTGTTTTCCCCAATAATGTACGTTTATTAGATAATAGTTTTTGCACATCAGAACTTTCAATCGAACTGAAAACGTGCGCATTGCAATGCATGTAAAATAGCAGCGAGGTATTTTCTGACATTTGGTTCATTGGATACATGTCTACATGTTCCATACAAATCTGGTCTTCGTCATGATCTATCACAACGTCACTTCCACTGTTTTCATCGTACTCTTCATTGGCATCGAATTCTAAAGATGATTGGTTTATGCCAAATTTTTTAAACACTTTGACAAAATTTGCACCGTTGTCAGCCACCATTGATGTAAATTTGGAAGGGTGAACATTGAATTCTGAAAATATTTCCAATAACATGTCTTTTATTCGGTTGAGCGCATGTGCTTCGCTAAACGTTTGACAAGTTAAAGCAGCTGAGTGTCTTTCCATATCTGCATCAATCCAATGCGCAGTTACGCCAAGAAAACTTCCTTTTTTGCCCAACCAAATATTGGCGGCAGTGCAAACGTAATTAACTGATGCATATTTTTCTTGAATTGCAGACATTTGATCATAAGACTGTCTGGCAATTTTTTTTCCTTGTGATTGCCTTTCAAACTTCCAGTCCAATATTTTTAATATTTAAGTCTTCCATCATTTTTGTAAAATAGGAATCCTCTATGGCTCATAGAGGTGTTAAGGAATGAACGAAATAATTAGTAATATTAACTTCAAATTATTCTTGTGTTACCATGTTCTTTTCCATTGAAAGAGTGTTGTCGGCCGTTTTGACATTTGTTGTTTTCTTAGTCTTGTTATTCTTCATGTGCTGTTTATAATCTTCTAATACATCTAAACCATGTTTCCTTGTCAAGTGTCCAACAAAATTCGAAGTTGTTGTCCTGTATCATTTAACCATTTTTTTTTCTGATGGACACTTCATACATTTTGCAGCAAGAATCATGTCGGAAGACTCGTCAGGAACTAGTTTGAAGAAGGTCTCGTCAAATAAAACAGAAGATGAAAAAGATGATTCCCTTGTTAGATTTTTTCTCGAGTCTCCCGTTGAAGATGTAGCTAGATTTTCATTGCGGATTTCACTTCGTCCACTAGAATTTACACAATTAATAATACTATGTTCGATATTTAATACCGTAGGAACTTTTACTTGACAGAAAATAATCACTCTGATGTGCACACGAATGAGATATATTTTGTTTACTAAACACACAGTGTTGTTGTGTTAGAGGTATAAATTTAGAAGCAAAAATAATCGTGGCTTACCTAGAGATTAATATAGCGTCTAGGTGCGCATGTAGTAGAGGCAAATGAGTGCCAGAATACTAGGCGTTATAAGCGTGATCGATAATCCAATTTGGTTTAGGCAGAATGCCAGACTGTTAGACTATAAGGCCAGATTAATTTAGGCAGCAATGCCAGTTTACGATTAAATATACAAGGTGAGTGGCCAGTTTAAAGTTTATCAAACGACTGTATTTTCTTTACTTTCCCTTAGCCTATTTATACAAAAATCTTGACAAGCTAAAAATCTATAGTCCATAAGAAAACTATAATGAAAAAACCCTTATGCTAAAAATGCATCGGTAAGGAAAACGTGTATTCTATTTTATTCATAAAAAATAAATCTATTCATATCCATTGGATTTTCCATACGGGAATCCAAATGCATAAAGCGAAAATCTTTCCGTTGACTGTAAACCGACCGTTCTATAAACAATGTATTGTCTTTGAGTGCGAAGATAATGCATCCACATAGTCAAAGTCAAGTTCAATGCAGTCGTAATCTAACACCCTTTAGATACCAACAATGAACTTGTCTTTGAGCGTGAAGACAATTGCATCAGCATGGTCAAATGAAATTAGAGAACAGATGTTTTGTTTTTGTTTACTATATTGTTCTGGAGCACATCGTACGTGTAATGAGATCTTTTAATAGATAGGAATTGAGCAAGAGGTTATTTACATTTTCGAATAGGATTTTAATATTTGAATTGGAATTCGAATTGGAATTTTGATAGGAATTTAATTTGGACTTTAAAATGTAAATTCATTGCAATTGTAATCAGGATTTAGAGTTTGAACTGAAAGATTTGCGATATATATTACACCTCGGTCCTAAAAAAAAAAAAAATTTTTTTTTTTAAAAAATTTTTTTTTTGTACAATGGTTATTACAATATTCTTAGATATTTTAAATTTATTCTAGGTTTGTTGTGAGTCTATATAATATTTTGTTTATACTAATTTCTTTTTTAATCTTTTATTGTGAATTAAAAAGTTTTTGTTGTTTTTCTCTATGACAGAGTTTACTCCTTGAGTTTCAACTACTTGGTATGGTCCTTCATATGGACTATCTAATTTACTATTTCTTTGAGTTTTCAAATATACCCAGTCCCCTGTTTGGAGTTTTAGTGGATTTATATTGTCTTTATTTGCTAGTACCCTTTTTGATTTTGATTCCCTTACGATTATGCGAGCGGTCTGTTGTGCGTTGTATAGTCTAGTTTTAAGTTCTGTCAGGTAGCTGTCATAATTGTAGATGGGTGTAGAATTATCGTAGTCACTGGTAAGGCTTGACAATCGACCAAAAACTAATTCGTAGGGTGTGTAATTTGTCTCACTATGGGGTGTTGTGTTGTAAGCGAAAGTGTAGAAAGGGATGTGGTTATGCCATTCGTTATCTTCATAAAAGATGAGCAGATATTCATTTAGTACTCTGTGATTTCTTTCTAGAGACCCTAATGTTTCATGGTGGTATGGGGTGGATGTTTTATGTTCAATGTTCAAAGTTTTGCAGATGTAGTTCATTGACGTATTCAGTACCTCTATCTGTTTTGATAGTTTTAAAATGACCGTATCTTAGGATAATGTTTTCAACTATTGCTTTTGCTACTACGTTAGCTTCTTTGATAGGGATTGGTATGGCTTCAACAAATTTAGTAAGTTCACATTGTGCTGTAAGTATGTACCTAAATCCATTTGAGATGCGTAATGGGCCTACTGTATCAATAGATACGACTTCGAATGATTTTGATGGTGTATCTGTGATTGTTAATTGTTCTTTAGTATGTCTTGTTATTTTGTTTTTATTACAAGTCTCACATTGTTGTATTATATTTTTAACCATTTTGTTCATATTTTTCCACGTATATTTTTGTTTCAGTTTTGCTATGGTTCTTGTTATACCCGTGTGACCTCCACACCTTGACTCGTGATATTCGCTGATCAATTTTATTTGATCAGCCTTTTGTTCGACGTGTCTCGGGGGATTATATAATATTATTTGTACTTTAGTTTGCCTATTTTTTATTACTTTTGCATGCTTTTTATTATTTATATATATATATATATATATATATATATATATATATATATATATATATATCGATTAATTCGTTTTTCTTATGTATTTGAATATTTCATCATTTTTAAATAGCGCTATCTTCGTGATACTATTTATTGATAAATCTAGAACTAGTTTCTCCAAAACCTGACCTAAGTCTAAGGATGGATTATCACTATACTTCACGATTATTATATTTTTTTCTTTTATTATCTTTGTAATTGGCAAACTTGTATTGTTTTCATTTTTATTGAGCTCAAATTTTAGTATTGGCAAATTTCTTATGTCAGAAATTGAAGTACCTTCCTACATATTGAGTTGATCAGGCTCGATGTTGGAGGTAGTTGTTGCCGTGGTCACAGGGTTTGTTGATTTCTTTGTTTTGCTACGTGTTATAACGTTTATTGTTTTAGGTATCGTTTCTTTTAAATCATTCGAAATCATTTTTATACGCGATAGAGCATCTGCGTTAGTGGTTATTTCACCTTGTTAATACATAATATCAAAGTCATAATCCATAAGATCTAATCGGGTTCTAGTTAATTTTGGAGACGGATTTTAACTCACAAATAGAGATACTGAAGGTCGGTGGTTCGTAACAACTTTTGCCATAAAGATTTGGGGGAAAATGGTTTATTTTCCCATAAACTGCCTAAAGTTCTTTTTCTATTCTTAAGGAATTTTATGATGACTGACAACTGGTTAGATTTGGACATTATATACTTCTTTGACAATGGTTTTCTTACTAAACCTTTTTGCTCATCAAAACATTCCAAAAAGGAAAAACATTAAAATAATTACAACAATGTAGGTAGGCTGATTGCCTGTGTAAATTTGAATTTACGAGACCCATTATAAGAAACATTATTACATTTATAATTTTATTTTAAGTTTTTCTTAACATTCTAATTTTTCTCTTAATTTCTGCATTTTTGTTTTTGATATACCAGGTGAGGTTTATAGAGTACTACTATTTCTTTGCGTCGTTTAAACGCTTGTTTTCCTCGTTGTTTCTTCTTGATGATTGGCGTCAGTGTTAGTATTTTAGGCATCGCTTATAAATGTCGGTGTTCAAATAAATTTTTTCTTTTTTATTGGAACATAGGGGGTATTTCGTTTGTATTATCTGGTGCTTGTGGTTCATAATTTTCCGCAAGCCACGAATTGATTATCCGCTCGGATTCCTCCGAATAGTCTTCTGTTTCGGGCTTTTCTTGTAGTTCATCTAATTCTCCAAGTTCAGGTCGCAGGATCGCCATGTTGTGTTAGAGGTATAATTTTAGAAGCAAAAATAGTCGTGGCTTACCTAGAGATTAATATAGCGTCTAGGTGCGCATGTAGTAGAGGCAAACGAGTGCCAGAATACTAGGCGTTATAAGCCTGATCGATAATCCAATTTGGTTTAGGCAAAATGCCAGACTGTTAGGCTATAAGGCCAGATTAATTTAGACAGCAATGCCAGTTTACGAATAAATATACAAGGTGAGTGGCCAGCTTAAAGTTTATCAAACGACTGTATTTTCTTTACTTTCCCTCAGCCTATTTATACAAAAATCTTGACAAGCTATAAATTTAAAGTCCATAAGAAAACTATAATGAAAAAACTCTTATGCTAAAAATGCATCGGTAAGGAAAACGTGCTTCGCATAAAACCGTACAATACATTCATGCATTCCTTAAAATCTATAAGAAAAAACTTCACATGCGTAAATCTATTAAGAAAAAATCTACACATCGGAAATGCATTCTAAACTATTCATAAAAAATGTGCATTACAACTTATTCATAAAAAACCTATCTATACATATCCTCATGTGTATTCTATCCTATTCATAAAAAATAAATCTATTCATATCCATTGGATTCTCCATACGGGAATCCAAATGCATAAAGCGAAAATCTTTCTGTTGACTGTAAACTGACCGTTCTATAAACAATGTATTGTCTTTGAGTGCGAAGATAATGCATCCACATAGTCAAAGTCAAGCTCAATGCAGTCGTAATCTAACACCCTTTAGATACCAACAATGAACCTGTTTTTGAACGTGAAGACAATTGCATCGGCATGGTCAAATGAAATTAGAGAACAGATGTTTTGTTTTTGTTTACTATATTTGTCTGGCGCACGTCGTACGTGTAATGAGATCTTTTAATCGATAGGAATTGAGCAAGAGGTTATTTACATTATCGAATAGGATTTTAATATTTGAATTGGAATTCGAATTGGAATTTTGATAGGGATTTAATTTGGACTTTAAAATGTAAATTCATTGCAATTGTAATTAGGATTTAGAGTTTGAACTGAAAGATTTGTGATATATATTACAGTGTGCCAAATAATACTACATACAAATCAATCCAAAATGCACGTAAACCCAAAACCTACGTATACCCACAAAAAAGAACGGTTCTTCCTATTGTTTACGTAAATCCCAGTCCAGACTCTACGTCTTGCACTTGCTCAGTCAAAACGAAGCAAAATTGAAAGAGCCTCCAGACGGTGCACATTTTACCAACTTTTTGCGCAGTTGATGGATACTTAAGCCCTACCAGCACAAATATCGCTGCAACTGCACAGTTCTATGCGCAGCCCTAAAACGTTGAATTTTTCCCGAAAGACGTAGCGTCTGGACCGGGTTTAAGGTTCAAACAAAAAGTTAAGCGCATTAAGTGATTGGTTAGTAAGAAAATGGAATAAAACGTTTCATAAATGTAAACAAATTAATAACGAATGTATGGAAATTTTATATGATTTTCATAGGCAACTGTAATAACTCCACTCTCTGCATGACTTTTTCATCGTTCATTCAATTAATCAAGATGATAAAAAATTCTCTGATGAATAAGGAACAAAATGATCATCAATGTATATACACCTACTCAAATTTTTCATGTGTATGCATTGATCATAAGATTGTTCTTTATTCTTCAACTTCAATAAATGAATGATCGATGATAATTTCATGCAGAAATTAGAGTTATTACATTTGTCAATGAAAAAAGAATAAGGTTGTCATCAACGCTTGCAAATAGTCCACTTTCTGCATTACATTATTATAGTGAAATGAAATAGCCCTATAATGATTTGTTTATTGTCTCGGGGTTAGAGCACTAGTCGCATAAGCCGCAGGTCCCAAGTTCAAGTCTCTGACTTTAAATCAATGACTTTAAAAAGTTACCATTTCAACAGTAAGTAGAAAATAAAAATCTCATTTGTCCGAAAGTGACGACAATGGAAGCGCTTCTCACTAAAAATTCACTAAGAAATAATCTAGCAATCCGTCTTTCAAAGTCCCGCTGAGTTAGTTGTATTGTGGTTGCAGTATGCAGGTGGAAAAATAACACCTTAAATTTTTAGTAATACGCTTACAAGCTCAGGAATCCTGGATAAATTTAATCTGTCTTTTAATTCATGTTAGTTTACGCGAACATCTTATTTTATATTATAATACTATAAATATAACACAGTGGGTCTCATAAAACAATCGTTAATCAAATTAACGATTGATGATTAAAGGTTACTAAAATTAATCGCGATTACGATTAACTATCTTAATCTTGATTAATTTAATCCGGATTAAATTAATAGATTAAATTTTTAATCGATTGATTAATCAATTAATGCAAGTCTGGTACAAAACCCTGAAAATTAAAGTATTTGCCCTAAGACGAGATCAATCCCTCGAATCGGTATATTTTTGCAAGGGTATAAAAAATCGCAGCCTCTAATAAGGAACGACTACGAGAGTCAGTGAAAATAAACCAAGCTTTAACATCAAACGATGTTAGAGCTCGTCAAATATGTCTGAACTTATTGTAAAACTATCTTTTTGTAAGATGTAATATATGAGTCCTTCAAAAAATACATTATCACGTTTTATTTATTTTTCCCTAAATTCTATTTTAATTAATTTTTAAATCAACATACTTGCTTACTTTCTTCACTTCAATCTATCCCGACTCTCTTCCAGTTAGCAAAAAAACTTGCTACCATTGCCTTAAACTGGAAAATGAAAAGAAAACTCAAATTTTCTTTTCATCTCAAAGGCTATATCAAGACATTTATTAATTGCTCCGCTGACCGCACACGGGAAAAATATTCAAGGACTCCTTTGTGTACACAAATTTCAAGTGACACCGTTAAAGCACCGATCCAAAATGTCTTGCCACGTGTTTATGACTTTATGCAATCATAATATAAAAGCAAAATACTTCAAACAGCTCTTACTTAATTCACTTCTGTATGACTCCTACAATGGAACCATTTACAAGAGTCCTTGTCTTATGTTGTTGTGCGGGTATGGGACAAACTTACTTTGTAAGACTTTTAGCTAAAAAACACACGTTGTGATTACACCGTGCAACACAGCCTTGTAGCTGTCCGATGAGGTCTATAGTAAAAGGAGCACTCGTATAGCCCATAGATGTCGTGGAAGCTTTTATTGGTCCACAACAAATCGAATGTGGACTTATATTGAGCAAGGAGATGCAACTGTTTGGAAGCCTCCCCAGCGTATCAGTTCAAATTATTGCACAAAAGAAGGGAAAGAAAAGACAAAATATTTACTCGTAAGGAAGTCTTCCTCATAGTCTTGAAAATGAAAAACAACCTGTGTTTGCTTACCTTACAAGCATTAATGTAGACTTTGCTTGCAGATGTGGACAATACTTGCCTAAAATTCTTATTTGGTTTAATCTGCCAAGAACAGCGAGATATACTCGTACATACCAAAATTTAAAGATATACAACTTTAAGTAAAAGACGATAAGTCAGAATTTCTTCAGGCTCTAAAGGGAGAAAATGAGTTTATGAGGTTTTAAGATGACATTCAAACTGAAATAACATTTGAATATATGTTAGCCAACTTTGAAAGTTCAAACGGTTTTTCTTATCTTCTTTTGTGAAGTTCTTAGAATTTTTCATTCCAAATAAATCGATAGTGTGAATAAAGATTCAAGTTGAATAAATTTTTTTTAAAGTTTGTGAATGGATAGTTTTAAATTTAATGTAAATTTCAAAATCTAAATCTCACATGTTGCCAGTGTGCTCACAATGTATATTTGCTTCGGTTAAGTTAATAATATTTAGCTGTTAATAGTTAAAAGCTGTTTTCAAAAACTCAATAATATTTTAAAATGTCGGTCGGTAATTAATTTTTAATGGAAAAAGTTTATCGTATCGTCAAAGCGCTTCATAACAAATACCATAATTTTACTTCGATACATAAAGAAGAGCGAAGAACCTCAAGACAACTTCGGGACTGCTGGCATTGAGTCCGACGGCATCCCACCGTTGGGGAAACCTGGAGAAATGTCAAATATAAAGCTGTCGACAATTATTATCAAGAGAAAACATTGTAATGAATATCGAAATGTCCGTGTAGGACACGGGTGCCGATGGTCTGGCACAAGTGTCAGCGAGCTTGAAACAACACCGAGCTCAGCTAACTAGCTTCGCTTAACGACCGCGTACGCGTGCTTGACGACTAGCATTTGCGGGATCATATGAGGCGGGTTCTTGTCGAGCCACGAAGCTACACTACAAAATATTTATCACGCGTACTCTACTCTACAAGACGCACCGATCAATTTTTTATTGTCTTTAGAAAAGTTCTATTAGGTGTCAATTAAGCTACTCTACAGTAATTCAATATTTTTTGCCTCGTTAAAGTTAGCGGACACGGAGGCTTTAGACAAACGCAAACATTACACAAAAAGCAACCGTTACTTTCACAGAAGAAGGTCGTTGCATTACAAGGGGAATGTCAAACCTAAAGATGTCAAAGTGGCTGAAGTGAACCACTCATCTCTGCCTAAAGGATGGAAACTTGACGGATGCAGTTTACTTTACACTAGTAAAACAACAAACTAAGCAGTTTCGACGGGGTGACCACCTTATCTCTTCAGGAGCAGCCACTCCTGATCACCACGGGGCTGCTCGACTGCTTATGTTTATTACAACATGATCAAAAAAACTCTGCTGATGGTGGATATAAATTAAAAATAATCGCAATCAATGAAAAAGTGATTAAACTCCACAAAGGAAATAATCAACTGAAGCGACAGATAAATGCTCTCGAAGAGCTATAGTCCAGTTAATGAGGGTATTTTGCTCCGAATTCTGTCCTAAAGCATCGATTCACTTGAAATTTTCACATTCGGTAGGAAATAGCTCAAGAAGCAAAGTCTACCCAATGAGGAAGTAGACTTGGCATTAATCGATTGATCAATCGATTGAAAATTTTATCTATTAATGTAATCCGGATTAAATTAATCAAGATTATGATAGTTAATCGTAATCGCGATTAATTTTAGTAATCATTAATCATCAATCGTTAATTTGATTAACGATTGTTTTATAAGACCCACTGTGTTATTTTTAAAGTATTATAGTATAAAATAGGATGTTTGCGTAAATTAACTAGAATTAAAAGGCAGATTGAATTTATCCAGGATTCCTGAGTTCGTAAGCGTATGACTAAAAATTTAAGGAGTTATTTTTTCACCTGCATACTGCAACTACAATACAATTAACTCAGCGGAACTTTGAAAGACAGATTTCTAGATTATTTCTTAGTGTATTTTAAGAGGGAAACGCTTCCATTGTCGTCACTTCCGGACAAATGAGGTTTTTATCTCCTACTTACTGTTGAATTGGTAACTTTTTAAAGTCATTGATTTAAAATTAGAGACTTGAACCTGCGACCTGCAGCTTATGCGACTAGTGCTCTAACCCCGAGATTATAAACAAATCATCATAGAGATGTTTCATTTCCCTATTATAATGCAATGCAGGAAGTGGAGTACAAGTATTTGCATGTATTGATGACAACCTTATTCTTTTTTCATTGACAAATGTAATAACTCTAATTTCTGCATTACATTATCATCGATTATTCATTTATTGAAGTTGATGAAAAAGGAACAATCTTATGATCAATGCATACACATGAAAAATTTGAGTAGGTGTATATAGATTGATGATCACTTTGTTCCTTATTCATTAGAGCATTTTTTATCATCTTGAATAATTGAATAAACGATGATAATGTTATGCGGAGAGTGGAGTAATTCCATTTGCCGATGAAAATCATATAAAATTACCATACATTCGTTATTAATTTGTTTACATTGATGAAATATTTTATGCTATTTACTCACAAACCAATCACTAAATGCGCTTAACTTTTTGTTTGAACCTTAAGCCCGGTCCAGGCGCTACGTCTTTCACAATATTTTGCCTGCGCAAACCAAAACGTTGCAGACAAAATGTTGCGTGTGGACGGAAAAAATGCAACGTTTTAGAACTGCGCATAGAACTGTGCAGTTGCAGCGATATTTGAGCTGGCAGGGCTTAAATATCTTTGAACTTCGCAAAGAAGTTGGTAAGATGTGCACCGTTTGGGCGCTCTTTCAATTTTGTTACGTTTTGACTGCGCAGGCAGGCATATACACGTTGAAGCTGCCATCGATATCGAAGATAGTATTTTTAATTGTTTAAATTCTAGTGGACAAAGTGAAATCGGCAATGAAAATCTAGCTACATCATCAACGCGAGACAAAGAAAAAATCTAACAAGGGAATCATCTTTTACATCTTCTGTTTTATTTGAGGGCACCCTCTTCAAACTAGTTTCTGATGAGTCTTCCAACGAAATTCTTGCTGCAACATGTATGAAGTGTCCATTAGAAAAAAAAAAACGGTGATATAAGGATACAGGACAGCCACGTCAAATTTTGTTGGAAACTTGAACAGAAAACATGGTTCAGATGTACTAGAAGATTATATAGTAAAAAGCACATGAAGAATAACAAGACTAAGAAAACAACAAATGTCAAAACGGCCGACAAATCTCTTTCAATGCAAAAGGACAAGGTAACACAAGAACGATTTGAAGTTAATATTACTAATTATTTCGTTCATTCCTTAACACCTCTACGAGCCACAGTGGATCCCTTTTTTACAAAAATGATGGAAGACTTAAATATTAAAAATATTGGACTGGAAGCTTGGAAGGCGATCACTAAGAAAAAAAATTGCCAAACAGTCTTATGATCAAATGTCTGCAATTCAAGAAAAACTTGCATCAGTTAATTACGTTTGCACTACCGCCGATATTTGGTCCGGCAAAAAATAAGTTTTCTCGGCATAACTGCGCATTGGATTGATGCAGATTTGAAAACACACTCAGCTGCTATAGCTTGTCAACGATTTAGAGAAGCAAATACGCACGACCGAGTAAAAGAAATGTTATTGGAAATATTTTCAGAATAGCATTTTCAATTTGATTGTAAGTTCTGATGTGCAAATAATATCTAATAAATCTACATTATTGGGGAAAATACATACTGATGTTATGGGAAAATGTAGTGAACTCTGGAGTGCAGCTGGGCGACCGAAATCTGCAGAGATTATGCAAGACATTCTCGGGCGTTCATTAACTTGTCCAGGAGCTACAAGGTGGAACCGTTTTTATGATGTAATTAAATGTATTTCGAAAATAAGAAGCAAAAGCTTTCCACTAGCCAAGGCTTTTGAGATTAAAAACCCACTTAAAGATGCTGGAAACCAGTATATCGAAGAATATTTGCGATGTGCAGTGCCATTGGCGAATGTTTTGGATAGACTGCAGGGTGATACATTTTGTGGAATTGTTGCTCCATGTTTCATTCCTGTGAGAAATAAGTTACAGAAGCTGGAACGTCAAAATCTGAAGTATTGCAAACCACTGGTACGAGAATATTTGGAAAGTGTGGAAAAGCGTTACAGAAAATTTTTAAGTATCTCTCATGAAAGCGCAAAAAATGCTGCTATTGCATCCTTAGTTTATCCTAAGTTCAATAACCGATAGTTGACATGTGTTGACCCTGACACCCAAAAAAATGTTTAAGATGGCTGAAAACAACTTTATGTTTAGAATTATCTGAACAAGATCAACAAATTGAAAATCAAAGTAGTGGAGATAAAAATAAACAGAAAGAGGACGAATTTTTTGATTTTAACTCAGATTCTGGCAGTGAGTTTGAAACTGTTAGTTCTCGACAGAGGCCCGATTTAATATTTTCAAATTTTTTCTCTAAAAAAAAGTCATGAATTAAGCCTTTTAAATCACCTTTGAAAAATTTATTTATAATATACAATAAACATATGCCATCATCGGGTTCTGTAGAGAGGATGTTTTCATTTGCTACAGCGGTGAATGCCCCTAGA
The DNA here is from genome assembly GCA_963969285.1 of Odontomyia ornata. NCBI lineage: Eukaryota > Metazoa > Arthropoda > Insecta > Diptera > Stratiomyidae > Odontomyia > Odontomyia ornata. The sequence goes on along the minus strand of OZ017738.1, from coordinate 38,391,725 downwards.
TCGCACAGAATTTCAGATGATTTATTCGAAGGAAAAGTAATTATGAAATGTAATTTAAATTACGGCAAAAAATGATAATAAATTTTATAACTAATACTAAGAGCATTTATGTACATATCCTATAAGAAAGTATTTTCTTACTGTAGTTATTTTTTTTTTTTTTTTGAAAATGCTTAGTTTTCGTTCGATTATCGAAAAATTCGAAATCCCGTTTATCGTGACTTAACAAATGATTTACAAACAAACTACGTACGTTGTCTTTACTCTTGGTATCACACTAAACCTTCTTTGATAAAATATGCAAAAAAATTAAATCATTCACATTGAGATGAGACCTATCCTCCACTTTCCTGAAATCATTTAAAAATAAGCAAATTTAGCTTTTTTAAACAAAATAATACTGTAAACGAGGAAAACCAGTAAGTTAATTGTAATCGTGATTAACGATTTGATTAAATTAATCGTTCATCGACGATTGGCGATTGAAAGTATTAATCCTTAATCATCAATCTCGATTAACTTTTTAATCGTTAATTTTTAATCGCCAATCGGATTAAATTTTTACCAACACTGTGTGGAAGTATGTTTTTATCTTGGGGGGTGATTCCCACCTCTTCTCGGGGGATGAAAATTTTTTAAGGTAAAATAAACCTAAGCGTCAATGAAAGGCTTAATTTTAAGCAAAAATTTTTCTACAAATACAAAGTTCTTTTCGAAAACTTAATACTGTTGGAGTTATTCAAGATTGAAAAATTGCCATTGTCATTGAAAATGACAGTTTTTTGAACAGTTTTTTTACGAATAACTCAAAAACTATGCGTCTAATGAAAAAAAGTATTGGAAACATAACTGTAGCTTATAAAAAACAAAGAGATTCGTTTTTCCAGAAATATCCTAGGTACAACACAAAGCAAGATATGGTTGACGAAAGGAGACTTTGTTTTTGGTGAATGCCCAAATCGATGCATTCAGCTTATAATAACGGAAAAATGACCGATTTTACGGATATAATGCTAGGAACATTTTTGGAGTACTTGAAAACACCTTGAAATGAGCACTGCTAAAAGTTGATTGCCTTTAAACTAAGAGGGACAAAATTCGAAAAAAACAGACTTCTAAAATTTTTAATGGAAAAATGAGCAGTACAATTAACCCCACCACGTTCACCAGAATTAAAATACATCGTTTTCCTTCTACATTACTTTTTATTTTAGTGTTTTGTATATGTTCAAAAAGTTTGACAGGTTTGATTTGCATATTTTTTGAAAAAAATACGATCAAAGTATAGAGCGCATTTTTCGATTTTCTGAAAAATCTGCCTTTTTCTTCGTGTAACTCAAAAATAATGAGACACGTATAAAATTATTCAGTAAAAAAAATGTAGAATTTTTTTAACAAAAATTTTAGTTTTTTTTTATTTCTGTAGCTTAAAAACTGGCGGAGATATCGACACTTTTAATTGCGTAGATAGCACGAGTATTCCGCCCTTTAACCCATTACCTTTTAAAAATGGAAGGTTTTGAAATAATGTAATCAACATTATTTTTTAGCCTTTCCTTTAAAATGGCTTTTGAATGGATGCAGTGTTTTCAAAATGAAGGAAGTTTATGTAAAAACCCAGACAATTTTTTTCCAATTTCGAATTTTATTGTAAATGACAAAAAACATATCAATTTCATGTAAATAAAGTATTAATAAATGAAATGTTCACATGTATTTTTTTCTATTTTATATAAATAGGGGATGCTTTTAAGTGTTGAAAAATTGAAAAAAAAAAATAATGATGTAGATACAAAATACAGGTATTAAATTAATTTAAAATAAATATTAAAATATTTGAAAATAATAATAAATTCCTTTTTACACCTTATTTTATAAAAAGGGGTGGTTTATAAGGGTTGTAAATCCTTTTAAAGGTTAGAAAATTAAAAAAAATAATAATGTAGACCCAAAACACAGATACAAAATTAATTTAAAATAGATACTAAATTAATTGAAAAAATCAATAAATTAATTTTGTTTACACCTTTCTTTATAAAAGAGGGTCGTTTATAAGAGTTAAAGATATTTTAAGGGTTGATAAATAGAAAAAAAATAATAAAGCCGACCCAAAATACAGATATAAAATTAATTTAAATTAGATATTAAATTAATTGAAAATATTTATAAACTACGTTTTTTTACACATTTTATTATAAAAGGGGGTGGTTTATAAGGGTTATATTATTTGGCCATCCAATAATAATGCCTTAAAGTTTAGAAAAGCCTTTATTTAACTTAATCCAACGTTATTAAAGTCTAAAAAGTGCTTTGATTCACGTTATAACAAGTTTCAATTAATTTTGGCAGCAAGGGGTAGTTTTCACCCCCAAAAACCTATAACCATACATCGGCATAGGGAAGACTTTGAAGTGGGAGGTAAGTACAGGGTTCTCCAATAAGAGGTGTTATTTTAATATTAAAAGAAAAATGCCATTTTTTAATACAAACGATCGAATGTTTATTTCATTATAAAGAAGAAGGTATACCGTTAATAGTGAAAAATAACATCAGGTAAATGACCACCACGACCACGCTTACAGGACCATATCCTTTTCATGAAATTTTCCATAACCAAATCGGAAAGTGGCTGCCCTATGTCCTCGATAGCCTCACGAATTCCGTCTTTGAGGTCTTGAATCGACGCTGGGCTGTTGGCGTAGACATTCTCTTTTACGTGGCCCCAAAGGAAGAAGTCGCAAGGTGTTAAATCACAAGATCTCGGTGGCCAATTGTGATCACCTCTTGGAGAGATAACACGGTCCGGAAACTTTTCCCATAAAAGATCAATGGTTTCGTTGCTTGTATGGCATGTAGCGCCGTCTTGTTGAAAATAAACGTTGTCCAGATCAATACCATCCAATTCCGGCCATAAAAATCATTAATCATCTCTCGATAGCGCAATCCATTCACCGTAACTGTTGCCCCAGCCTCATTTTGGAAAGAGGAAGGACCAATGACTCCGCCGGACCATAAACCACAACAAAAAGTCACACGTTGAGAATAAAGAGGCTTTTCAACAATAACCCTTGGATTTTCCCAAATCTTTAGGCGAAATACGGTGTAATGACGTTTGTAGAATACCTAATTCCAAAGAATGATGAGGAATGGACAAACCTGGGTTTTCTTCAACACTTTCTCGGCTGTTCTTGAGTGACGTTCACGGGTTTTATTCTTCACAGCACTAAATTGTCCCAACAGCTCGCATTTTTCCATCATTTTTTGTATTGCGGTCTGACAAGGTGCTTCACGACGACCCAAAAATTTTCGAGTTTTAGGAACCGTCTCTGCCAAATTATCACCATTTTTATAGTGAATTTTATTAATTTTAATGCGTTGCTGAAGCGTGTATTGTTCCATTTTTATCAATGACGTAGTTTCTACTTGTCAAATATCAAAAAATAACAGCGTTAAAAGTGACATCTACCAAAATATTCAAAATAACACCTCTTATTGGAAAATCGTTTACTATTGGCATATGATCCGATTTGATTTTCTAAGACATTTGAAAATATTTTGTATGTCGTACAAAGTAGTGATATGTCTCTATAATTTTCGCACTGAAGCTTATCACCTTTACTAATGTGAATCTTATTCAACATTTAAAAAATAAGAACAAGGAGAAGAAACCAACTCATATGTCTGCTGGTTCCTCAGGATAAGCCAGCAACAAAGCAGAAAAATGTAATACGTACGAGTATTTCATGAATTTGCTTCATAGGTGAGCCCATTTCCGCAGCATAATCAACGCTGTTTTGCGAGTTTATTCTGATTCTACTTCAAGGCAAAGAGTTTCTTCGATGTGGTGAAGCCCGTTTTCATCATCGATTCCTTTTGTTTGAACCATGGATCCAAATATGTTGCTTTTGCATTTAAATCATTATTTTGGATACGCTCAAAACGATTGCGCAAAGCCTGTAGCAATGATTCTTCAAGCTCTCGTCATTCATTGGAAAATACAGTAGAGCCCCGAATATCCAAGAGCAGATGATCCGCGATGCACATTATCCACAAGAAACGGGAAATGGTCTAAAATAACAATTTTACTGTCCGCAGATAGCTCAAATGCTCGTGCATGAACCAGAAAGCCGTCATCTTACTGCCAGCGTTACTCTGTTGCTACGACAACGATGCGCCTGGGTGATTAGTTGTATTTTAGTTTCTTTTTAGTGCAGTGCTCAAGTTTTGTTTGTTTCGATAGTTTTTGAAATTTTTTATTAGTGCTGTAAAAAATAATGGCTGAAAAACGAAAGAAGGTTGTGTTAACTATTCCAGAAAAACTTGAAATGATTTCGAAAATAGAAAATGGCTTTTCAAGGAAGCAGATGTGTTTAAATAACGGGATCGGGGAAACAATTGTGTGAGACATACTGAAGCAAAAAGACAAACTGTTGGCATTCGCATCAGCATCGGAAAGCGCTACAGGGATGAAAAACCGCAAAACCATGAAATAATTGACATATGACGATCTAGACTCAGCATTAACAGAGTGGGTCGCTCAGTTACGAAGCGAGGGCACTCTTGTATCTGGTCCTATTATTATAGCTAAGGAAAAAATATATTTTTGATTTATTGGACTTGGAGGGAGGTTTTGCTGCATTGTCCGGTTGGTTACATCGATTTAAAAAACGCCATGGAATCAGAGAGATTGGACTACACGGAGAGAAACTGAGTGGTGATCAACAAGCAGCTAATGATTTTTAACGTGATTTTGAAGGGTTTTTGTTATCTGAGGGTCGGTAATATGACCAAATTTATAACGTTGATGAATCTAGACTTTTTCGAAGTGTTATCTTACTCGTACATTAGCATTTGAAAGTGAACAGAAAGCGGCAGATCACAAAAGCAGCAAAGAGAGAATTACAATCATGCCATGAAGCAACGCTGCGGGTATTCACAAAATAAGGCTTCACACAATCGGTAAATCTAAAAAATCAAGGTCTTTTAAGGGGACTCGAGTAGAAAATTTACCGGTTGATAATGTCAACCAAAAAAAGGTTGGATTAACCAGCAGATTTTTCAAGAATGGTTTGAAAAGATTTTTGTACCTGAAGTACGTAAACATCTCGAAAAACTTGCCAAAGAAGCCAGTTTTGTTAATTGACAACGTACCTCCACACCTAGCTGCAAGTTATCTTAAATCTACTGATGGCCATATCTTCGCAAAGTTTTTGCTCCTAAATGCTATTATGCTGATACAGGCTATGGACCAGGGAGTAATTACATCTATGAAGAGAACATACGGGAAGAAATAGCTACTGTCAAAAATTGAAGAAGGCTGTTTCAAACAATTCTGGCGGAATTATACCATTGTGGATAGCATTTACAGAATTGCGTCTGGTTGTGATGACATCAAATCATCAACACTTATCAAATCATGGAGAAAACTTTTTCCGATTATCGAAATAGCTTTCAACTAAAACATTTGTGAAGAAGAAAATAACATCATGCCGACATCTACAATTGTTGATTTAGTGACATCTGTTCCGGGAAGTGAGAATGTCGATGAAAATAACAAGGAAGAATGGCTGGCATGCAATGCAGTGGACCCGGGGTTCGAACGACAGACCGACATTGAGATATCAAAAAAAGCAATGGGAGTGTACGAGAATGAAGAAGAACAAAATGAAAGTCAAGAAGAAGACAAGGTACTTAAGCGGATGACACACAAAACTACATTGCAGCACGTAGACGCTTTGCTTAAATATTTAGTGGAACAAGACGATATATATGTAGCTGGAAGAAAAATTAATTTTAAGGAAAGTACAATTTCGAATAAAGAAAAAGTCTTTCCAAAGTAAAAAGCAAAAACTAGTGACTAATTTTTTTAAAAAGGTTTAACAGAACACATTAGTCATTATTTCAGTCATAGAGCAAAGGTTTATGCTGAACTGAATTAGGAAGTATGTATGTTTGAATGTTTTTTGTACAATGAAACATAGTTTCTATGTTAAGATATTTTTTTCATGTTTGCACCTAATTTTTAATCTTGTCAGGTTTTTCGCTTTACATTCCCTTTGGGAAATCTTGAACAAACGAGAACAGCGTAGAAAATCATTACAATAATAGTTTGAAAGAAAGTTTGGATTAAATCGTGCATATTTTAAATGAGATGAAAGTTAATAATTTCATACAAGATAAAACGTAAAACTGAATATTTTTTGAGGATCAATCCTAACTAGAAAACGAAAAACCTCAATACGCAAAGAATTTCTGACATGATAAATGTCTAGATATTATATTTGTTTGAAATTTGCACTTCGTGACTAGTGAACTACAACTTCACTCAAGATCCCTTTTTTGACAAGTGACAAGTCATTAACAGTGTGCTTCAAAAGTAAATTATCATAAATTCATGCAACTTAAATACATTGTGGTTCAAAAGTAAAGTATCATCATGGTCGCGAACATATCGGCCCGCCTTGAAAGGACCCCTTTCAACCGTCTAAAATTAGTGGACATAACTTTGATATTGGTCGTTTAAGTACTCCTTTCTTCGTTTTTATGGTTGCTACTCGCACAATGCCATCCTTGCCTCGGTGTGTCGCAGTTACTCGTCCCATCAGCCAGTGAGAAGGTGGAATATTTTCGTCTTTGATGAGGTCCATGTTGTCAACCTCCAAATTCTGCATCCTTTGTAACCATTTTGACTTCTTTTGTAATTGAGTTAAATATTCTGATGACCACTTTGCCCAAAAATGTTGTACTAGTTTTTGCATGTACTGCCAGGCAACTTGCGTTGACATCAATTAACCTTTGATCGGGTAACGAATTCATCAGACGTAGGATTAAGAAATGTGCTGGTGTTAAAGGATCCATGTCACCCTCAAACTTGAGACACAACGGACGTGAGTACAGGCAACACTCAATCTGGCATAATAGTGTAAAAAGCTCTTCGTAAGTAGCAGATGAGCTCCCCAAAACACGTTTAAGATGATATTTAATAGACTTGACGCCCGCCTCCCAGATGCCGCCAAAGTGTGGGGCTGATGGTGGAATGAAATGCCATTGAACTTCACATCTGGACATTTCCCTGTAGATATTGTTTTGCTCAGTTGACAAGAATTCGTAGAGCTCCTTTAACTCTTGTTTGCATCCAATAAAGTTGGTGCCGTTGTCTGAATAGATGTGGAGTGGCGTTCCTCGTCTTGATGTGAATCGCCGAAGTGATGCTAAAAATGCTGCTGTAGAAAGTTCTGTGACCACCTCCAGATGAATTGCTTTGGTACTGAGACAAACAAATATAGCTATCCAGCATTTATAAGTACGTGCGCCACGCCCTTTCCATGATCTGATGAGCATTGGGCCAGCAAAGTCCACTCCAACATTATGAAATGTAGAGCTTGGTTGGAGATGATAGCTTGGAAGATTTCCCATACGTTGTTGATAAGACTGTTGTCGAAAACGCATGCATGATGTACAACGGTACACTGTTCGTTTTTTAACTTGAGTCACCTCTGGTATCCAATATTTTAATCCTAATAAGTATTGCAATTGACGTGTGCCTGCATGCAGATATTTGTAGTGATAATCGTTGACTATGAGCTGTGTTAAGTAGCAGTGCTTATGTAGAATGTATTGGTGTTTTTGGTCATAAGCAAATCAGCATTTTCAAGACGCCCTCCAACACGCATTAAGCCTTCATCGATGAACGGAGTCAAAGAAGTGAGTTTGCTTTTTGACGAAAGATGTTTACCAGCCTTTAGGAATTGGATTTCTGGAACGTAAAACATATGTTGAGATTTTCGGACAAGAATGTGATGAGCGTTTTTAAGTTCTGTCGTACTAATAAATGATATTTGTCGCTCATGATTAGTTTTGCAATTGTTTGCAAATCGTAGAAGTAGTGCCGTAATTCTGAGAAGTTTGTTGAAACTCGAGTAACGTTGTAGTAAATCAGGAGGATCAACGCAAACATCTGTTACCACTACTCTGCGCTCTTCCAGGTCCACATAATCAGGAACTAACACTGCTTTTTGAGGTGTGATGCTGGTGGTTTGAAGAATCTGTGGATCTTCCCACCATAAGGTGCTTGTACTAAGCACACTGGAGGATAGACCTCTTGTAGCCAAATCAGCTGAGTTTTGCTTGGATTGAATGTGGTGCCAGTTACAAGCAGGAATGTGATTTATGATGAATGATATTCGGTTAGCAACAAAGGTTTTCCATCGCCTTGGATGATTACTGACCCATGACAAAACCACGGTGGAATCAGTCCATCCATATGTTGGAACATCTTTGAATTGTAGGGCATCCTTTACTTTGCATATAAGTTTTACCATGAGTTGAGCTGCACAGAGTTCTAGGCGAGGTAGCGTAATTTGCTTGATTGGAGCTACCCTAGTTTTTGCAGTAGGAAGCGTTGTTGAAATAACTCTATTGGGTTTTATAATGCGTATGAAAATAGCAGCTGCGTAGGCCAACTCGGATGCATCTGAAAACACGTGCAGTTCAACCTGATGTCCAATGTTGAACTGATACCATCTTGGAATCTTCAGCGTCTTTATATCCATTACATTTTTTGCAACCGCAACCATTCATTTTTCAGATCAATAGGAAGATCTTCGTCCCAGGATATACCCTTGAACCACAGCCGCTGCATAAATATTTTTAAGGAAATCACCACGGGTGAGAGCCAGCCAATAGGATCGTATATTCTTGAAATATCGGACAACACTCGTCGCTTTGTTAATTTTTCCGGGGTCGGTTCAAACCACACACTATATTGAAATGAATCTAATTTCACATTCCAGATCAGCCCCAGTGTCTTAACCGTCTCTGATTCGTCGATAACTAGCTCTGACTTCACTGTCTTTTGATCAGGTTTTATGTTTTCTAAAAATAGCTGTGAGTTAGATGACCACTTGCGAAGATTAAAGCCAGCCTTGGACATGATTGAGCAGATATTGACTTGAAGCGTGCTAGCAGATTTGATGTCTGGTGTACAAGATATGTAGTCATCGACATAGAAATTGTTGATAATTTCCTGTGCCTCAACCGGAAATTCCACTGCGTTGTCAAAGGCTACTTGTTGCAATGTTCGGGTTGCTAGGAAAGGTGCAGAAGCAGTTCCGTAGGTGACAGTGGCAAGTTCGTATGTTGCAGGTTGTTCATTTGAATTTGAACGCCATAGAATGCTTTGATATCGTCTATCGTCTGGATGTATTAGTACCTGCCGGTACATCTTTTCTTCATCGACGGTAAAGCCTATTTCATACTTTCTGAATTTGAGCAGAATAGTGAAAAGTTCATTTTGTACAGTAGGTGCAACTAAGAGATGATCGTTTAATGAATGACCGTTTGATGTCCTGCATGATGCATCAAAAACGACGCGCAATTTTGTTGTTGTGCTTGATGGCTTCAACACTGCATGATGTGGCATGAAGTATCTCCGATCTGTTGAATTAGAACTAATTTCCATATGATGTAGCGCCCTATATTCGTCCATAAATTTGCTGAATTCAACTTTGAGTTTGATATTTTGTGTAAACTTGTTTTCCATTGACACAAGCCGTTTCAAAGCTGCTGATCTTGATTCGCCAAGTTCCACCACATCATGTTTGAATGGTAGCTTAACCATGTACCTGCCGTCAGACAGTCGTTGAGTGTTCTTCTTGAAATGTTCCTCAGCTTTTTCCTCGTCTGGACTTAGATATTTGGTTGGATACAGACACTCCTTGGGCTTCCAAAAACGTTGTGATTGACCTTCCAAGTTTGTATGAATATGCGCCACGAACGTTGACCGAGCTGATCGAGTCTCGACGTTTCCCATTATCACCCATCCGAATATTGTTTCAAAAGCTGTTGGGGAGCCTGAAGGGTGAACTATTTTTCCTTGTAGCATACACTGTCCGAAAACATCAGCCCCCAAAATAACATCAATACGGTTTCTTTTGTTATACTCCATATTGGCAAGTTGCAACGTTTCAAAATATTTGAGTTTTTCATTGTTGGTTGTTTGTGGTGGTAAAAAATGTGTAAGATTTGACAGACAGTGAGCTTGTACGATGATTGGACTTTGATTGTTGGCAGAAATCTTCAATAGAATCTTTCCCCTTGTAGCGGTAGGTCTGTCACCTCTAACACCGTACAGCAAGATTTTGTTTTTAGATCGAGATAAACCCAACCTCTGTACACAGGCTTCTGTGATGAGACTCGACTGCGCTCCGGAATCTATTAGTGCTCTGCATGTCTGCAAGCTGTTTGTTTTATCAACGATCATTACGATTGCTGTTGGCAAAATTGTTGTTTGAGGGTTTATGTCTTGACTGGAATGAATGTTGATTGCCAACTCATCTCCTCTATTTGTATATTGATCATTATTTTGTGTTAATATCGTATTAGACAAGTGCAATAGGGTATTGTGCCTTTGTCCACAAATCTTGCATGAACTGATCTTACATTCAGTTGAAAAGTGTCCATGTCTAAGGCAGTTGATACAATGCTTACAGTTACTTCAAAAAATCATCAACTGATGGCGATTTGTCTTCATTTATGCTTCGGTACCAAAGGCTGCTAGTACCTTGGTCGAGTTTCTTGCACATCAAAAACAATTAAACAAAATCCCACGATTCAACCGACTTATTTAACATTTTAAGCCCATTGTAACACTCATTTATGTTGTCGTAAAATCTTTTGACATCTGTCAATATATTGTTTTTAATTGATGGTTGGTTGCATAGCAACTCTAAATATGTCTCCTTGATTTTATTTGACTTGTCATATCTTCTCCTGATGAGGCTCCAGGCAATTTCATAATTGTCATTCGTAGGTGTGAGATGCTTGATAGTTGACGAAGCCTCTCCTTTGAGTTTTGTTTGTAGATACTCAAGCTTCTCTACATTTGATAAACTTGATTTACCGTCAACAAGAGACTTGAACAGGTCTCTAAATCTTATTCATTCTCTTATGTTTCCATCAGGGCAGCATTATATGAGAATTGTCGACGCTCGAAGTTTCAGCCGATCGTAACTTTGTGACACCCGACAGCATTGCAGACATTGTCGCTAGCAGAGATGTTGTGGTTGCCTGTTGCTGCATCAACGCCTGAACTGTAGCTCTTATCTCCGTATTAACCCGTGTCGTGTGGCCTGAAGCACCTTCAATTACGGTGTTCTCCAAACTGGTCTGCTCCATTGAAACCCAAGCTGATTTTATATCGAAGTACATATCTACGTGCTGTCTTTATTAGTCAGCTGACTTTAAATCTTCTTCCGTTTCACAAAATTTTTCTATTTTCTGTTGTACATCTTCAAACTGTTCGTATATTTTCTCGAGTTTTTCAACACGCACTTTTAAATCTGCATACTTCTGCTCGTGTCCAATGGTGAAATTATGAATTAATGCTATCTTTCCCTTTAGCTGCAAACGTTGCTTCATTAACGCCTCCAATTGTTGTTCGTTTGTAGTGCTGTTTCTTACTCTGTCTAACTGATGGCTTCGATTTAAATATTTGTCACTAACTCGTGTGCGCCTGAGACCCAGCGATACGTAAGACAACTGAATTTCACTACGACCGGCACTCAAACAATTGAACGTAACACTAAATGCTCAATAAATACTAATAATTGTATTTGAACTTAATTTCCACTGAGCGAATTATGAATTTCCCGGCATGATGTTGCGCGGCCATGTTGTCCCTGATCACCACCACGAAATCCAAAATCGCAAACACAAAATGTTTATTTGTTTCACAACTTCTCGTAGGATTAAAGCTATGTATAATTTCACAATCCAGTAAAAGTTATTATTTATCAATGATCTGACTCGACGGACCAAACGTTTGTGTGAAAAATTTGAATTTATTGAAATCTGAACTTTTTCCGTGGCTTGCACTTCGTGACTAGTGAACTACAACTTCCCTCAAGATCCCTTTTTTGACAAGTGACAAATCATAAACAGTGTGGTTCAAAAGTAAATTATCATAAATTCATGCAACTTAAATACATTGTGGTTCAAAAGTAAAGTATCATCATGGTCGCGAACAATATTTAATGAATTTCATTCATTTTTGACCTTAATTAAAATCGTTTGGTCAACTATTCAGGGGCGTAAAAAAGTCTGACCTAGACAGATTCCAAATACAGGGTGCGGCAGCATAATTTCCTTTTTTCAAAATTCAACAAAACAAATTTTCAGCGGTACTTGTTTAAAATGCACGCTCCGCACTGTTCCAACGTATGATAGCGACTAACCAAGGGGGGAGCAAAACTTTAAAATCACCTCTCTCGAATGAGACTACTAGCGCCGCGCTATAACAGTTAGCACTTTAAGGGCGGGCATTTCAAAAAAGGAAGTTATGCTGCCGCACCCTGTAGTCCCCAAGGGTTTGAAATGAACCCATGCACTGAATAAGAAAATATATAAAAAACGTTTGCTCAACAAACAATTTTTGATATTATTATTTTATTATATTATGAATCCCATCTTGCAAGAAATAATCATTAATAAAAGTCCTTTCTCATCACCAACTATATTAAACATTGATCTAGGTCGTCCAGCTGCAATATGAATATGTATAAAATTAAATTTTCAACAGAACACATCGCACAATGCATTTACGAGTAAAACTCATTTCTCAAAATAAATCTTCAATCTTTTGACATGATGTGTATATTTAGGATCGCATTCATTTTAACAGTCCATATTAAATTGAAAGACAACTGTTTCTTTCCATAGCTCACACCAAATAAACGATATCCTTTACATTGAAGTCATTCTTCTGTCCCGAATTGCAGCTGAACAGAGACGTCGAGTAAATTTTCGATTATTATTTACTTTCGTCTAATTTTTCTGTTCATCAAACGTGGGTTTGATGTATTACATAGAGTCCTGAAGCACAAAAAAAGCTGACATCGAAGAATTGAGTGATGAGTACCTTTCGGTACAGGCACAACTGTTGCTTTAGCAATATTAACAATTGCAATTTAACCTTTGTATTTTTCTTAGAAAAAAGAATCGAATAATGTTCCATCAACATGATTGAAAGCTGCTTTTTAATAGTGTAAATCCATCATTCAAATTATCCTAATTAAATTGTTTGAAAATAACTGTGATTTTGCTATCATGAATGTTTTTCGTAATTGAAAATGTATTGTGCCTCTATTATATTGATTTTATAATATTTAAAAATATTACATGTAACGATTCTAATACATTAAGCTTCCTTCTGCTTCCCAATAATTTTCAAACTCAGCCTTCTTTGGGGCTAGAATAAAGTTTTGCCAAGCTTTCACACTCAATGTAAATAGTCTTATAATTATTTATTCTTCAAACTAAAATGTCTCCTGGTAACATAGTTATCTTACACTTGATAATTTTTTTCTTAGTTTAAATAAAGCTCACATTATTTCCTAAGAAATTCAATTAAAAAAATTTCACCATGGTAAAGTGTAGAAAACAGCAAAATCGCTCCTCATCATCATCATCCTCTACGCGATATATAATTAGATTTTAATTAAACTCTCAACTCCCATTCATTCTCAATTTCCTTTCTCCCCGATAGCATAAACCTGTTAAGTGAAACACAAGTGACAAGTTACTTATGATATATACGATGTTATTTTAATTTTCGCACCAAAGGATTGATTAGCACTTTGGATCCTTGTCAATCGCCATAGCGATTATACTCGTACCTAAGTCTATTTAAGAAAATATGAATTTTTAAATTATTAAGCTATTAATCCAAGACGTATGAAATTGTATGAGGGTTAATTTACGTTGTTTGTGTTTCGTGGATGAGCACTGGTGGTGTTGCATAGTAAGGAGATTTTCAACCAATGAACCGAATAAAGGACTCAAGTAATTGAAACATGAAGGACACACTTCATGAAACAATTTAAAGATATAAAATGCTAAGGAGAATCTTTGACCCTATGAAGTTTCAAGACTTAGATTTATTATTACCACTTTGCGCAATATTTTGAAAAATCTTTAAATTGTTTCTCACCTAATTGTTGGTGAAGTATCTTTGAATTTTGTAATCTATGATTGAAATTACGCAGAGATATAATTATGTAAAACCCTGTAGTGAATTCAAACGATTTTGATGTCTGTCATAGAGTTGCAGCGGTGTTGTGCTGCCTCAGTGATGTATGAGGTGTCGAGGCTCGCTGAGAATGACTTGGTCCAGGGATGCCTTCATGCACGGAAAGACTAGTATCTGCGGTATCATGAGGCAGGTTCTTACCTCTGGCACAAAGTCCTTCTTTTTGTTCTTCTTTGTAGCGCTATAGCCCCTCTTGGGCCTTCGCTTCCTGCAAGAGGCGCCTCCAACTGTCTCGATTCATTGACCGCCTCTTCCGATATCGAAATCTGAGCAGCGACGAACTGTCTTCGTCGATTGAGTTAACCCGGCATTTCCTCAGCTTCCCACCTAGTCTTCGCCCTTCATTTCTCCAAACGAATGCCTTCTTGGGTATCCGTTGTTCGTCCATACGATACGTTGAGACCTCAGGCTCGTCAAAAATTTTATACAGCTCATGGTTGTATTAAATTTGACATTGTTCCCCGTCTAGCTTCACTTCAATTATTCACCTCAGGACCCGTCTTTCGAAGGCGTTCGTTATGTTTCCGGTTGCTTAGGTTAGGGCATTGAGAAATATACAGGAGACGGCGAAAGATCAAATTCATGAAGCCACGAGCTTTTGCCTTTGCTATTGTGATAACTCGCATAGGCTCGAAGCTAATTTCGAAATTGGGGTCGAAATTTCGTTCATCATATGATAAGGTGTATCATACTCTTGACGATAAACTTTATGAGAATGCAGCGGTTGAAAATTAATTGTTTACTACAAAAAGAAAGCCAAAAAATTATCATTTGTGCCGATATTATTATTCTGGTGGAATTTTCTTGCAAACGCTTGAGAGGGTACCACTTTTGACCTACGGAGAAAATTTCATCATTCAAGTATGTGGTTTGCGAGAAAACTTACTGTGACGCACGGACGGATGGACAGGCGGACGAAAAGCCAGATCGCGATTTTGATAGGGGATTGTAAAAATATTTTACAATCCCCTAAAATGGTCTGTTTTATAAATACTTGCAAGTTACGCCATTAAAAATGTTTCCATGATAAGCATTCATTACTTCAGTTGCTACTAAAATAGCGAATTGCGCTGACCTTCTGACCTTTGTGGGCCGCCATTTTGAATGCATGCATTTGATTTTTGATTTTTAAAAATATTTCAATCTTAGAGTCTCATCAGTCAATTTGTCCTATCGCAGTCAAATCAGTTTCCCTCTAGACATGGCAAAAGTATTAAATTTTTAATGAAAATGGCAGCGAAAAATATTAGGTTTTATATTTTCGACTTCTTTATGTTTCATCCGATTTTGATGATTTTTTGTTTAGTACAAGGACTTTGTACAATTATCCATAGTCTCAAGTTTCATTAAAATCCATTGGAAAATTCGGCCACTAGAGGGCCACAAAAATCTGAAAAAATCGCATATTTGAATCGCCGCCATTTTGAAACTTGAGCATGTCTGTGCACCGAAATAGCAAAATGCTTAGATCTAATTGTTTTCTGTCTTGAAAATAAATTTCATTCACATCGAATCAAAATTGGGTCTTTCAGAAGCCTTTGAAATTTCTAGCTTCAACTAGCCGCCATTTTGTTTTTGGAGACCTGATCTCTAGTTTTTTAACATGATTCTTTAGGCATTTACAGTAATTACCAAAGAACCGAATTTCATTAACATCGGTTGAAAAGTTTGGTCACAACTACAACATCCAATGCTTACACGCTTTTCGACGTCTGAGCGGCCACCATTTTGTTTCAAACGGTTCGACTTTGGATTTTTTATGGTGAAATTCATCGCACACCTCAATAAACCTCTGTACCAAATTTCATCCAAATAGGAGCCACGGTTTGGTCAGAAATGAAATCACGAATGTTTGTCTAAAATGGCCGCCATTTTGTTTTCCCTCGACCGATTTGGCTGGTTAAACAACTTAACTGAGATATTCACCCAATACGCCTTTCCTAAAAATTTTGTGAAAATTGGAGTGAAATTGTGACCTCTAGCATAGTCACGATTTTCGTTATATTATATATAAATCATATGTATATATATATATATATATATATATATATATATATATATATATAAATATATACGCAATAGGTAAATATGTATCTCTTGGGGAATTCAGCTAAAAAAAAAAAAAACCGACTCCAAAGTAAGAAAGATGAATAAAATTTTTTAAAAGCGGTGCTATATTGCATGGTGCTTTAATATCACTTTCATAAAACTTATTTCATACTTTGTAGGGCACTTTGAAGTCGGTTTTCTTCGTTTTCCGGTAAAGAAACAAATATTTTCAAATTAAACCACCATGTATGCATTTCGGCATTAATTGACTCGATTTTCAACAACAATTTCAGTCCCATCACCACAACTCCAGAAACCTATAAAAACATTTTTAAATTCAACCGACCAGTTTTCGAAATTAATAAAACAGCTCCCATATTGTAGGTGCACTGCACTGGTACGAGATCACGTATTTTAGAAAACATTCAAAGTTTTTCAATTAAAATGTTTACTCCGATACATGAAACTTTTACAAGCACCTTCGCAATAACAAAACGAATTATTTTCAACAATTTAACCTTAACACCATTATGGACGGAGCCAACAAAACTTCAACATTTGCGCGCAACATCTATTTCACATGCAATTTGCTCTTTGATAATTACGAACTTTTACTTAAAAACACAATTAATTACTTCAACACGAAGCTTTAAGGATAACTTAGGCCCATTTAAATCCGTAGGAATAAAAATCAGAAAAAAAGCGCGTAAATTCTTAAAATGCAAGCGAGTTTCAGTTGCATGTTATCGGAATTCTATGACCGGCGTCAAATCTGTTTCAACCGAGAAAATCTTTAAACTCGCGTCTCCCATATACCGTTTCTAGCAGGCACGATTCACACAACATTCGAAATTATGTTCTCATTCACGAATCGCACCGAAAACCTGGACGGACACAGAAAACATCACGTAAATTATACCCGGACACATGATTGTTTCCTTGACTGCACTGTACTTACCTAAATAATGAAAAATACTCGATAACGCGCTCACATTTTTGCTCACGTTTACACATTGAACACTTTATTTTCGAAACCACTTATAGAATCCACCCGAAACAAGCGTTTTCATTGAAAATTTTTAAAAATTACGATATTTGATGGAGTTTTCGCGGGAATTGTCAACTTCCTGTTTTCTATCAGCTGAAACATCATTTCCGAAATCAGGGGTGTCACAATTGTTGATTTCGATCGAAAACGATTTGAATGTGGCGCACTTCGTAGTTTGTTAGTATATTTTATGGAAAGGAAAGAAGTTTGTTGAACAATATTTGGAGGCATTGTTTACAATTGTAAATGCTGTATGATCATTAAAGAGAAAACTAAAAATAATGAACTTTTTTAGCTATTTCGAAATTAATTTCGAGCAATGATAGAATTTGGACAATCATACGTAAGCTTATTCGTGAAAGTCCAAAAGCTTTCGAAAATTAGAGTATACGGACATGAAATGTTTGTTCGTATTGAGCATGTATTAAGAGACTTCAATATTTTATATGGGAAATGAAAGCTCGCCGTCTCCAGTGTATACCTCTATGGGTTAGGGTCTATGTTTCACTCTCATTGCGTGACACAGGTCCTATCACAGATTTGAATACTTGGAGCTTTGTTTTCCTGTGTATGCAGCTGGTCTTCAAGATCGTCAAAACTGAATAAACAATTCTATTTGCACGCTATATTCTTCGGTGTATTTTGTCTCTCGTTATCTTGACGCTTAAATATACAAATTCGGCAACATTTTCGATATTGTAGTCGCCAAGTGTGATATTTTATGTATTTGAGGTATTTTTTCTTGACTGCATCATGAGCTTTGTTTTATTCTCATTAATTTGTAGCCCTACTAGTTTTGCTCCAAAGTCGAGTTTCAGGAAAAGTTCTTTGGCGGTTATTAACGACCGTGATAAAATATTGACGTCGTCCGCATAGGCTACCGCATAGCTTGACTTGTACAGTAACGAAACTCTTGTATCGACAGGTAGCTTTCTTATGACGTTTGACAGAGTCAAATTAAATAGCAATTAAGCCAACCCATCGCCCTGTTTTAGTCTGAAATTTGTGTCAAAGGCATCGTTGAGTTGATTATGGATGCAAACTTTGGAGATTGTCAACATCATTGTCGTTTTGGTAAGATGGGCTTATTTTGCTGTGACACCAAAGCAAAGCATTATTTGGTACAGTACGTTAAGATCAATACTGTCGTATGCTTGCTTAAAGTCAACGGAAATTTGGTGTACGTCTATTTTGAACTACCAGCATTTTTCAAATACCTGCTTTAGTGTGAAAAACTAGTCTGTCATCGATGTACCTGCTCTAAAGCCATTTTGATACTCCCCAATAATACTGTCGGCGTATGATCTGATTTTATTGACTAAGATCTTTGAAAATATTTTGTAGGCCGTATAAAGTAGTTATATGCCTCTATAGTTTTTGAACTGCAGCATGTCACCTTTTTTGTGGATAAGGAATATAACTGATTTGCTCCACTTGTTTGGCATGCGTTCATGTTGTCAAATGTACTGGATAGTTTTTTGAATACCACTGCCACTGCTTATCGATGTCCGCCAATTTATTATTCGTTTTGGTTTTGATGGTAGAACAAACCTCATTGAGAGGTAGTGGGGCTAATGGAAGCTTTCTGGGAATATCTATAGGCTTAGATGTTTTGGAGTTGTGTGGCAAACTTAAGAGATTCTCGAAATTTTATGCACATCTTTCTTTAATACTGTTTTCATAAGCGGTGATATTGCCGATGTCATCACGGCAGAACATAGCCCTGGGCTGATAACCCTCTTTCAGGTTTTTGCTACTTTGTATCTTGTTTTATCGATACTTCTCAATTGGTTTCTTTTCTTAATTCGAATGATATTATTTGCTACTCAAATATTATTTATACATCTGTCTTTTTATCCAACGCATTCCGTGTGTTTGATCGATTTTAGTTATGTGTCGGATAGAATGGGACACATCGAATTCGATATGTCGTATTCAACCGTTTATTTTTACTGACAGCAGCTTGGTTCCATTAACAAACTGGATGTATGGGCTCCTCACGAATTAAGAGAACTCCACCTTCCCAAACGCATTAACATATGAGACTCTGTACTGAATCGTAACCAAAACGACCCATTTCTAAATAGAATCATAACGGGTGATGAAAAATGGATTGTTTACGATAACGTAGCCCAAAAACGATCATGGACCTAGCAAGCAATCAACATCCAAACCCAAATTCACCAAAAGAAGATTTTACTTTCTATGCGGTGGGATTACAAGGGTATAGTCTACTTTGAGCTGCTTCCAAGACACTAAACTATTGATAAGAATGGCTCCTGTCATCAACTATCGAAATTGAATGAAGAAATCAAGAATAAACTCCCTGAACTGGCCAATGGCAAAGGCGTGATGCTCCATCATGATAACTCCGAACCCCACACCTCTTTGATAACCCGTTTAAAATTAATGGAGTTCAATTGGAAATTGATGCTACATCCTCCCTATAGCCCTGACTTAGCACCATCAGACTCTGGTTCACTCCCTTCAAAACTTTCGATTCCAATTAGGCTGTTAAAAATAAGTTGGGCCAGTTTCTCGCTTCTAAAAGCTTTGACTTCTTCGAACGTGGAATTTTTCAACACACCGAAAGATGGCAACAAGTCATCCAACAAATATATCAATATATCGTTGATTAATGGTAGTTGTTAATATAAACAAATTAATTTTGAAGAGCATGAACAAAACGACATTAACTATCAAACAACTAATATTACATATGAACAATGTTGATGTGCTTTTAACCTGTCTAAATCCACTTTAAGATATTCGTATGTATGTGGAATTTGTCTAAAGCAGTTTCGCTATCTCGGCCTCCAAAAAACCCAGCCAACATGATTTTTTTTATGTTTAATTTCATCAACGATAAGATTTGTCGATAAAGCAGGCTCAAGAAACAGATAAGCAAGTAACTGGAACATTTGATAGAACAAGGTTAAGGAGATGAGCATTAGGATTGCGAATATGATTCAATTTGGAAAAAGAGCAATGAGATAGGAAAGATGACAGGGTTACATAATAAGGATTAACTGAAGAGACGGAAGCAGTAGGATAATTCTTTCATTCGATAGATGGTAAGTTAAAATTCCGGCAAACGAGTATTTTGGCGTGAGGATGTCACAAAACTAGATGAAAGGGCAGATCATCGAAAAATGTCTCATAAACAGTTAACGGTGAATCGCAGGGAATATAAACGGATAGAATCAATAACTCTGTGCTATGAGGGAGATTAAATTTAACAGTAACTCATTCTAAAGTATGGGAAAAACAGATATCAGAACTCGCTATTTCCACTTTGCACTACTGTAGGAAACATAAAATGGGGGAACGTAAATTTAACACGGTCAGCTGAGAAGTTTTATTTCAGTTTCCGATTGCAATTATCAATTTTGACTAGCTGTTTGCAAAGCAAACAAATAGTTTTCAGACATGGCTGGGATTAAATTCCAATGTTAAACAATTGCGAACAATCACGAGCATGACGTGTCTTCCCCGTCTTGCGATCGTCGATCAATTTCTTAGCAAAGGAAAAAGCGACAAATACTAAAACATATTCAATGTTGGATTACGAGTCAACGCTTCTTTAAGGGTAACGACATGCACGCACATACGAGACCTTCAACCAGACTTTTTGATTCGATATATTCTGATGAGCTTTCTGGCCTCTAAACGGGATTTGTTCAAAGAGATATTTTAATCCACAACGGTTTTGAACGCTGCCATAAATAATTTATGGGAAACACGTGTAATGATTTTCCGTCTAAAACCGTGCGAACGAAGTCGGAACCGACCTCCCATCGGTTCTAGACGTGAAGTCTGGGTCATGCCAGCGAACGGTACCAATCGGTCAACCAGTTCATGCACCCGTAATCCATTTCGCGGTGGCTACTTGTCGGCCAGCTAGTTCGGAGAGGATTTCGGTCGCAGGTCTTTAAATGGATGACGCTCAATTACATATTTCAGCCACCATCACATGCCCGTTTCAAACGCGTCGAAAACACAAACATACGGAAAAGTAACCTACTTTACTTTATTCCGTATTTCTTCATCTATTCAGTCAATCACAAAAACCTAAATTTAATTTCGCGTTCCCGAATTTTACCGACGCGGTACTGAAAAATACACTACATTATTACAATCCCAAATGAATCTACGCTATGAAAAATAAAAAAGGCAAACGAAGGTACCGCGTACCGCACACGACACGAAACCGGCCATGCGCGGATTTTTCAAAACCCTACCCTCTTCGCGGCATACTTACCATGCACTCCCACTGCTTCTGAAAAAGAAGAGCCGCTGGAAAGGAAAGTCTTATTTATATTAGTAATTCGTTATTTTTTTATTACTTTCGTGTAAAATATTTTTGTTTAATCTCGATTATTAGCGTCTAGTTTCTGTACAAACATTTCTATTAGCTATATTTTAGTATTACGAAACATTTGACACCTTATTTTAAATTACAACTCTACTACTCGAACGCGACTATTGTATGATAATTTCCAAATCAGTCCTGTACATAAATCTGCTAAAGACAAGACTACGTTACTCGCCGAAAAATCAGCTACGTATGAATTCTAGAGGAAAATAACTTTTCAACTATTTTTTTCTTGACAAGTTTCTTTGATTATAACATGTTAAAAAAAATAATATTGATTTATTGACATTAGAATAGAAAATTGTCATCTTTATTTCTAGGATGGTCACATTTAAATAAATTTTGAACACTATAATGGCTATTAAATTTGAAATGACGTACAATCCCATACTTTTCTCAATAACAATTGCTTTGAACGGTGTAGCGCTACAGCTATAACAACAACAAAAATTCATAAAACGCTGCCTCGACATTGAATGATTTTTGTAAGGCACTTGGCTAATTTAAAACTAAAATTTTGTTTCTTGTCTAGTTTATCTAGATCTAATTTCCTTTCTTGCAAGAATATTGTATTGCAATCAAATTAACAGTAAAATCACCATTTTTAGGGTTTTGTAAAATAATTTTACAAAACCCTACTAGTTTTGCGACCAGTCTGTCCGTCTGTCCGTCCGTCCGTCCGTCCGCTATGTGTCACAGCAGTTTTTCTCGGAAACTACTTAAGCTAGAAACATCAAATTTTGTGTGTAGGTGTAAAGTGGTGATCTCTTCAAAGTTCAACTACAAAAAAATTTTATAAGGTATTTAAGGGGGGTCTCCCCATATAGGAGGGTGACCCCCCGAAAAAAAAATTTCATTGAAGGTAGCCGATATGGGCATCAAATGAAAGAGCTTTTCAAAACAGGTCTTAATTTGGCAAAGTTTGCTTCGAGGGGCGCACAGGGAGGGGAAATACACGAAAAATGTGTGTGTCCCCCCCTCGCGATTGGACACCTGTGGTCCGAAAAATCTGAAAAAAATCAGGAATGTAGGCCTTGGTAAGTACAACAACAACAAATACGTTAGAAGTCGCAATTCAATCAACTTTGTTAGTAATAGTATGATATATCGATTTTATGTTTTCTAGAATAAAATCTTAACGGTACCCTTAAATGCATCGAAATTCAGCACGTAGATGTCTATTTATAAGATTGATCTATCCTGATATTTACCGAAGTTATAGCGGTTTGAATTTTCCTGTATTACTATGGAACAATATGCGCTGCATTTATTACTATGGCAACATACGAGTATGGCTATGGAACAACATGCGCTTTTTACCGACAGTTTTGCTAGGATTTGCATGAAAATTTCAGGAATGATAGGTGTCATGTATATCTTTGAGAATCGGTTCAGCTAGTGGTGTTAGTAATCGTAAAACAAAATAGTTGCTGTTTTAAATGCGAAGATTGAATAATTTTGAGTTATTTTTTCCCAACTTCAACGTTTAAGGTGCATGCTTTGAACACTTGATTCAATTTAATGAATGACTGAAGCTGAGTACCTACAATTAATGCTCATAAGTGAAACAAGTCAAGGAGGTGGGAGAGAGCTCCTAGCAAAAGGGTTTTGTAACCATTCTAGGATTCGAAAAAATTGGCCATTAATCGATGATAACAGTACAGGAGAGTGGCCCCTAAAAAAAAATCATCAAACGTAGCCGACATGAGTATGAAATGAAAGTTTTCATGGGAGCTTTTCAAAACAGTTGTTAAACTGTCAGTTTTTGCTTCAGTGGGGGCACAGGGGGGAAATACATGAAAAATGTGTTTCCTCAGCCGCGGATGGACATCTGAAATAATTATCAAAGGAGATTTTTATGAGTATGACAATACCAAAAACCTCAGAAGTCGAAATTCGTTCAACTTTTTTAATAATAGTATGATCTTCGTATTTCATATTTTCTTCAATAAAATCGTCTTTGACATGTTTCTTGATTTGATTCGATCTGGTGACTGCATTTTGTAAATTGAATACAAAACCCTTCTGACATGAGCGTAGGTCTGTTTACCCAACTTGTTTTCAAATTGTTTACGAAGCTCGCCTACGCTGTAACATAGCTTTAGTTACCAGTAAGAGAACACTCTAAAATATTTTTCTGAGAAATCATGAAACTAAAAGCAGAATTCATTAAAAGGTTAGATATGAATATTTACGAAATGACTTTCTCTTCATTGGCAATGGACCAGATGATTAAAGTTTGTATGTAAACGTACTAGTAAAACATTCAAAATATTCTCAACTAATTCCCAGAGTACAAGACTTTGAGTGTACTTTTACTATCATTAAAGCAGATATTAAGTCTATATCAATTAAATAACTTTAACCTAATTACTATTTGGATTCTTTTAACCTAGCTACTATCATCAAAGTTCTTAAAAGGAAAATAAGGCGATAGTAAAGAATGAATAATATTTGCCTTAAAATTATCAAAAAAACATGCATTTTGAAAATGTGCACTAAATTGCAATCGAACGTTAATATTCGTCTTTAAATAATGAGGAACCAAACTTACTTCGAAATTATCTTTTCTAAGAGCCGCCATGCACTTCAGTCTTCCAAGCGATCCTGTCGAACTTTGATGATTGATAGTTGCTATAAACGGCTTCCAATGAGGAGGTGGGTGTATTTTTCACGAATGTCGCTAATTTATTAACCAATAGCCATAAAGAATTTGTTGCAAGTTCCAGGAAATATTTGGCTAGCATATGATTTGCTTCAGCTGTGCATGCTGCTTTGGTGAACCGTCGCGGGAAGTGAATACTGGACGGTCGCACCAAATTAAAATCAATATTGCTGGTGGTCCTTTGTGCAATGCTAAGGATCTGCGGCTTTGTGTAAGAATTGTCCGCGATACATACAAAATCCCACAATTTCTGGTGCATAGAGCTCTTCGTATTTTGAGGCCAGAAAAAGAGCGCCAACGCCTACTAGTTGCAAATATGGTCGCTCTGTTGTCTGTGCTTTCTGCAAGTAATCTGTCACTTATGCTATTAGTTAAATGATGACTCAGGCAATAATCAAACATCTGTCGCTTATCCAAGTGTCCTTTGCCAACCGAAAAATCGATTTCCAATGGAAATAGGTACGAGCATATATCATTTATATAATCTGACCCCACGACAAATAATTGCTCGATAAAATCTGTTGATTTTACCAATCACCATGCCCAAGACCCAGAATAAATCATATTTTATTCGACATGGGTCCTGCACGCTTTTTAGTGATGATCGGATGCCTGAGGAGGTCGGGAAAAATGTAACGAATTTATTTTTTTAAGAATCCTCCCTCGAAGAAATTTTGGAAGATGGCCAGATTCGTATACGATCCTCTTGTCAGACACCAGGGCCGTCCTGCCGTCTCGCCCGTTTAACATTCCCCGACTAAACTAACGTAGGATCGGAATGTCATCCAAAGCATGTGAGTTAGTCGGCAGTGGCGTAGGGTCGGATCATTACACACGAGCTTATAAAATTTCACTAGTTACACACGAGCTTATTAAATTTCACTAGTTTTATTTATTGTGGTTTCTAAAACGTGCAAAATGCCAATGGTATGTGCATACGACGACACGCAATATTTGATCTTTGGCTGGGTTCTGATTTGAACCCAGTCTTCATTTCAACATCAACGCTTTCTGATTCATCTGAAAGATTGACAATTCTGGCTCCATCACGTGCAGCAACTGCTCAATGTCCTCTTCTTCTAACTCCAAGTTCAAATTGTTAGCTGTTACAAGAATGTCATTGGTTAATTCTTGGAGACTTGCCTCAATATTGCTATTGTCCATATATATTTCGAAATTCGGCAAAATCTCCTTGCAGTCTCCCATCACACACGATTCTGTTACCTCTTTTCATGCTCAAGAAATAATGTGAATCGCTTTAGCACATTGAACAATTTCCGAAAATCTATAAAAGTCATTTGTCCGTCATCGGTTTCTTCAATAGTTTTCGGAAAGGTCCTGCCAAGATAACAAGCTTTAGAGGCTCTTATGACTCCCCTGATCCATGGGTTGAATGAGAGATGTTGTATTCGGTGGCATGAAAACGACACTCACAAGCTCATTAACACTACTTAAATGAGAAGGATGGCCCGGAGCATGATCTATTAAAAGCAAGATCTTGACTTGTATTTCCTTTTTCTCACAGTAGTTTGAAACTTCTGGAATAAAGCAGCTTCCGAACGAATCTTCGAATATGGAAGCTGTTACCCAAACCTTACGGTTTGATTGGAAACTAACCGGAAGGGTTTCGTTTTTAATCCCTTCAAATGCACACGGGTTTTCAATGTGATATATCATCAACGGTTTTAGTTTATATCGAGCACGGTTGCCACCAAGAAATAAAGTCATTTGATCCTTTGCGACTTTAAAGCCAGGCATGGATTTTATCGTTTTAGAAAGATAGGTTCTATCCGGCATTTTTTTCCAAAAGATTGCTGTCTCGTCAGCATTAAATATTTGCTCCGACAAGAAATGTCCATCTTCTATTGTCTGCGCCAGAGTTTTTATAAATTAGTTTGTAGCATCAATATCCGCACTTGCTGCTTTTTCCGATTTATGAACATTATGAAAGCTGCCTCTTTTTTAAAACCAATTGAACCATCCATCCATAATGCTTGTATCGTTATGTTCCTTCTTAAGGTCTTCGAAGATGCTCTTTGCCTTGCACTTTATCAAATTTAAGCTTAGGGGACATCGGTTTTGAATGTGTTCTTCCATCCACAAATTAGACCGGATCTTACCTTTGAAATGATCGTTGACTTAAGTGATGTAGATTTCTTAACAGAACTTTAAATTCCATCTTAATCTTTCACTATCGTATTTATGGTAGATACTGCGATATTGCGAAGCCGTGCAACCCCCGACAAACTTTTTCCTGCTTCGTACATGATAATAATTGTCAATTTGTACTCCATATCAATAGCTCCCCACTTTTTCTGTTGGACACCTGACATTTTCAGCCACGCATTTAATACACACACTTAAGGAGTAATAATAGACTAAAGTATCGGCACATTAGACAAAGACTGGAAGATTGAGGCACTCCACGTTAAACAGGCTTTGTTAATTTTCACAGAATTTGTATGGTGATGCAGTAAATATATCTTCAACAAGTAAATAAACAATAAAATGTTTAACTTAACTTTGAACATTCAATGGGTTAGGCTAGACGGAGCCATAAACCAGATTGCTGCCTCTTTCAACAAGTTTCACCTTGATACCATGATCGCATTTCCAATCTCCCATACGAGATCTTTCCCCTTGAGCTTAAGATTGCCCTGATGCTTAGGAAAATTTCTGAAGCTTAGCTGAGTGCTATTCATTTGTTGGAGTTTCATCGTCTTCTGCACAACCGTAGGGTGCGTTTTATCTTCTTTTCGGCATTCGTTCAAATTCCATAAATATTTTTACACAATTACCCTTACTAAACGGGGCCGAAAAGGGTTGCAGTTTTGACACTCATGCTAACTAACGACGCCTTATTTTTCATCTTTTCACAACTTAACGTTGCACTCTTTCGTTAATATGTGTTTTTACTTCGACTTCAGATACCCAGCTGATGAAACAGCTATTGAAAACGTAGTTGTATTTAGAGTAGTACCAGGTGAAATAAGCTGATTATTTGTTCTCGTAGTTCTAGATGATGAATTTGAAAATGTCGTTGAAATGTTTGCATTGAACTCTAATGGGTGGGTGATGATGTTGATGGTATTGTTGTTGTTGTGAGAAATGTTGTGGTGAATTAATGATACTACATGAAACTGACTGCCAGTTATTACTCGTACATACTGAATACAATATTTAATGAACTTTATCGAAACTGAAAGCTTCTGCAGTTAATTTTGATTTTTAAAATAAGATTTTCATTTCTTGCGATTTAATAGTCAATTCGTATAAAATATAACAAACACTAGATTTGTCTTGAACAAAGTATGGAACATACTTCAATGATTTCTAATAAGCTATCAATCTTAATCAGTTTGCCTTAAATATATGTATTTTTTCTTTTTTTCTAGAATGTCATCATCACAAGTAGCCAGCACTATTATCTTAGCTTTGGTCATTGTCTTCACCGTCAATAGCATGGCATCAAATATCCCAGCCGTGTGTGAACCTGGTCTAGTGGAAAATATGCCACCACATATTCGAAAAGTATGCATTGCATTGGAAAGCTCAACCAAACTGAACAATGCCTTGAATGCCTACATTCAAAATGAAGCATCTGGTATGTAATTTTCAATATTATTTTACATTATTATTTATTCTAAAGTGCGGTCCAACCAAAACGCACGATGTTAATTGCAAATAAAACAAAAAGTTTTCAGAGAATTATGTAAATAGTTTTTATCATCATAAAATACCTATGAAAATTATGTGTAAATAAAAATATTGCCCAAATGCTTGCCACAGCTATGGTGGCACACTTCTATCCGATAGTCCATATTTGCAATGACTCTGAGACATAATTGAGGTTCAATGTCGTTAATGTGCTGAATTATCTCATCCTTTAGCTCTTGAATTGTTCTTGGCTTATTGATGTACACTTTTTCTTTTAAATATCCCCAGAGAAAGAAGTCAAATAGTGTCAATTCACATGATCATGGCGGCCAATTAACACCGTGAGATAACACGGCCATTGAATTTCTCGCCCAAAAGAGCCATTGTTTCATTGGCTGTGTGGCAAGTGGCACCATCTTTTGGAATAACATATCGTCCAGGTCCGTACCTCAATTTCTGGTCACAAGAAGTCCGTTATCATCTCGCAATAGCGAATCACTCGTGGAGTCTCATTTGCCCAAATGTGGCAGTTCTGCTTGTTAACGAATCCACAGATGTGAAAGTGTGGCTCGTCGCTGAAGATGATTTTCTTTGTAAAGTCACCATTCCCTTCTGTCTATTCAACCAACCGTTCGGCGTATTGCTGACCGAAAAAATCACGAAGTGCATGAAGTGCATTTTGACTTGAACGCCTATTTTAGTAAAAGGCTTTAGCAACCTTAAAAAAATCTTTTTTCACTGATCTATATGACGCGTTTTATCATCTAGTTTAAGACAAACTTGGATGTCGGTTCCCTGGAGTTCATCGAAGTCAAGCCATATGATCCATACTACTTGACTGGATGGTTCTTATAAATGGGCACCAGAAGATACTTTCCAAAACATGGGAAATCGCCTTCTTGATTCATTGGGACTCCCTGCGTTGGCAACAATTCAAGACAAAGCAAATACGCTCGAAGCAGTTTATCAGCCGTTTCCCTAATTTAATCAGAGAAACTCATCTTCGAGTTGATCAGTACTTCCCCAAAATTGATTTATTTTTGTTAACATAACTATAGTCCTCTTCTACAGAAATAGCTCTTTCGTCTAATCCTCCATAAATCGATTGACCGCATGACTAAATTCAGCCCCAAACTTTTTATTCAAAACCAGTTGACAATATTCTTCGAAAACGATGATCAAGATTTTAAATGTACATTAGCAATCGCAAAATCCATGGCTGAATTTTAAAGGACCTTACTGACTATAAAGTATTTGCTTAGCCTAGAATGTCATGCCATATAACCATGCCTACGAAAAAATCAAAGAATACTAGATTAATAGCCAGTGATTGTAAAGGGTGGTCCAACCAAAACGCACGACGTTAATTGTGTCACCCCTTAAGATCGAGTTTTTCGCCCAACTTAATTTGACATTTATTTGTTTCAGTGACAAATTTAACCACGGAGAGGTACACAATTGAGCAGCGTGTTAACGTTATTGAAGCCTTTTACAAAAATGGGCGTTCAAATCGAAATGCGTTCCGTGCACTTTGTGATGTTTTGGTCAGCATAATCGTCCAAATGTGTCCACAATCGGGAGAATTGTGCGCGAATTTCAGCAAATCGGGTCTGTAGGAAATGTGAAATCACCTGTGCACGCTCGCCCAGTTCGTTCTGCGGAAAACATTGCTGTTGTTCGCGATAGTGTGGCAGAAGAGCCGTCAACCTCGACTCATCATCGTGCCCAACAATTGAACATCTCACGAACATCACTGATGCGAATTTCGAATTAAGATTTGAATTTACACGCTTACAAAGTTCAATTGATTCAAGAGCTGAAGCCTACTGACTGTTTCAAGCGTCGGTAATACGACGAATGGTTGGTTGAACAGACAGAAGGGTGACTTTACAAGGAAAATTATCTTTAGCGACGAGACAAACTTTCACCTCAGTGGATTGGTTAAGTAATGGCCGCATTTGGACAAATAAGCGTCCACGAGTGATTGTTGAAAGGCCGATGCATCCACAAAGAGTGGCTGTTTGGTGCGGTTTATGGGCTGGTGGCGTCATCGGACCGCACTTCTTCGAAAATGAGGACGGCCAAACAACTACCGTAAAATTGAGGCTATGGACCTGGACGATATGTGGTTCCAACAGGATGGTGCCACTTGCCACACAGCCAAAGAAAAAATGGCTCTTTTGCGCGAGAAATTCAATGGCCGTGTTATCTCACGTTTTGGCGAAGTTAATTGGCCGCCACGATCATGTGATTTGACACCGTTGGACTTCTTTCTCTGGGGATATTTAAAAGAAAAAGTGTACGTCAATAAGCCAAGAACAATTCAAGAGCTAAAGGATGAGATAATTCAGCACATTAACGACATTGAACCTCAATTATGTCTCAGAGTCATTGAAAATATGGACCATCGGATAGAAGTATGCCACCATATCCGTTGCGAGCATCGTGCCTTTTAGTTGAATCACCCTTCATTTCAGACTTTGAAGTTTTTTCATTTATATTCTTACTCACTTCAAAGTAATTTCCTCACAGTCAACGTTATTGACTGAATAACACCCAATTGAGTTAACTAATTACAGTAGAATATATTGTATCTTCAAGGGGATGTAGCATTCAAACGATATATCGACAAGTTCACTATATAGAGATTATTATATATCGAGGGTAAAAATAAAAATATATGTTTTAACGAAGGTTTGATGTTGTGGTTTCAATAATCCATTTTATTAATAAATTCATGTGTTTACATAGCGAATTTTATTTCGACACCGTAGTATGAACATTTTTATTTGCAAATAAGAAGATTTATAATCACAGGATTGTATAGAAGCATTATTTTTTCTGCAAATATTGATCCAGTTTTGTTTGTGTTAACAATTATTGAGGCGTCTGCTTTCTATTGCCATATCAATAGTGTTAGTGTGTATTGCATCGAATACTTTTTCGCCAACATTTCATTCTGATATGAAAAGTCGCATGCGATTGAGCGATTTCTAGGCCTCTTTCAGGGTAGTATTAGAAGCTTCTTTTAGTCTCCCTCTTCTTCATCATCAACATCATCTGTTTCGATCAAAATTTCGTCGTCGCTAAGCATTCCAACAACCGCAATATTGTCGTCGAAATTAACAAATTCTTCAAAACTGATAGGATGTTTCTGATTTTGCGCCAAGAGATTCCATGCAATTGGGGTTTGAATTTCATTTACTGATTCCGTTGCTAACGTATCCTACTTTAGAAACCTACAAAATTGGAAACAATTTGCGATTGTGGCTGTCGTTACTTTTTTCCGTGCCTTGTCTGCAATATTCACAGCAGAAAACAGTGTAATTTTATGGTCAATATTTTCTTCTAGATTGTCTAAGAGTTTCATGGCAACTTCCGCTCGATAAAAAGTTTTGAAAACCTTGAACTAATAGCTGTAAAATCGAGGTAGTGTTCGAGGGCAAAAAAATTACCTGTACATTGCTCAATGGAGGAACATGGTTGTGGGCGTGCAATTATCAATGAAGAGAAGAATGCGGCGTTTTTTTTCTCCATTTCTACGTTTATCGATAAAATTCATTCATTAAATAATTCAGACGTCATCCACGCCTTACAGTTGGCCCTATATAAAAGGGAAACTTCTTATGTTTTTGAAACATCTCGGTTTAAGTTTCTCGGAACCATCAATGTTTGTTGCCAATAAAATGGTTATTCGTTCTTTGTATTCTCTTCCCGTCATGGCATTTGTCACCTTTATAACACATGGAGCGACCCGGAAGGCATTTAAAAAATAAACCGGTTTCATCCGTATTAAACACATTTTTCGCCTCGCAGCCTTCAATCAGCTTTTCCAATTTTTCCTTCCACTCCGAACAAATTTCGATGGAAACACTTGCACTTTCTCTGCAAAGTTTCCGAAATTTCATTACGTGGCGTCTCTTGAAACGATCAAACCACCCATCGCTAGCCCGAAAGTCCTCACTTGGAATCCCTAACTTTGAAGCAAACGTTTTTGCCTTTTCACGCAGAGTTTGTCCTCCGATTGGTACATTCAAACTTCTCGCCTAACGAAACCACTTCAACAATGCTTTTTGAGTTCCGGGAATTCACCTTTATTGAACCGCTTTCTTCTGATGTTGGTATGGGCTGCATTGATAGCTTCTTTATTTTTCAAGATCGATGAGATTGTCGATGGCGGAACATTATAACGACGCGACACATCAGTTTGTTTTTCACCACTGTTTATTGCTGCTATAATTTCTTTTTTCACTTTTGTTGATATATGATTTCTTTTAGAACCCATGTAAACGACTATATTGAGCAATGTTTAGCATAAATCATCAGCAGTTAGTGTAAACATACATAATTCTGAAAACTCATCTCCAAACTTGACTTGAAATTGGCAGTAAAAACGAATGATAGGACGTTTTGCCGCAGAAAAATATATATTATATCGAGGGGACCAAAATACATACGTTGTATACGAATAAACAATTTTTTTTCAAGGGACCAGCACTTTCTTATTATATATCGGGATATATGATGTATCGGAATGCAAAATATCGAGATTCCACTGTATTAATAAATATCCACAGCCAGTAAAATGTAAAATTCGCGAACTACCACTTTGCTAGATTCCAACAACGATTAATAATGGAATTGTTCACATCTCTTGTTTTTGTTTAAGTTGACGCTCTACTCACTATTCCACATCTCCCATATGGTCTAGTGGCTAGGATACCTGGCTTTCACCCAGGAGGCCCGGGTTCGATTCCCGGTATGGGAACATCTTTTTATCCTTATTCTATCCTCGCACATACTACAAATAATCACTTTTGGCATCGAGAATAGTCAAACTTCTGAGCGATGCATAATTAACAAACGGATGAAAAATGTAACAATAGATTCTACTACCTTTATTTACTGAGAGCTTTAAACTAAACGGCAACCCCAAACGATTCCTATTGGCAACTTTTATGAAATCTGCAAAGAAGCTTTTAACTCAGATTCTTATCAATCTTATAATGAAAAATATTTTAAGCAGATTCTACGTCTAGCATTCTTTGCATACATACGTTTTTTTAAAAGCTTATGTCAATAATTTGTAAAAATTAAAATAATTTTTTAAAACGTCACTTCGAAACTAAATTTTTAAAAACGACGTGTATTACAACGTCGAATTATTCGAACAATTTATCGAATATCTAGATTTTACTAGCGGAGAAGTCTCAAGAAGTTCACAGAAGAAGACACGTTTTTTCGCAGGCTTTCCACTGTTAGGGGACCCGGGACCAGCAATTTAACATGCAATTAATGAAAAATAATGAAAAGAAAAAATGAACAAGAAAGTTTTGAACATGGGAAGCGTATTACGCTATCAAGCAAAGAACTGGAAAGAATTACCAGAAAAAACGAAAGTGTTACACGTGAAAATGAAGAAATGAAACTCGGAATTCAAAATTTGGAGGAAATGATCCGTATATTATCAAACGTCAATAAAACTAAAGCGATTAAGCCTCAAAGTAGGTCCAGAAAACTGAAAGCCATAAAACATAAGACGAACGAAATTAAAGTAGTCATTCAAAAGGCTCAACAAGCAAAGAAACCAACAATACAATATCGAAAAAGACTACAATTCATGATGTCGATATCATACTAAGCGCGAGAGGAAATAATGACATCGCAAACCACTATGCGGTACTTGCTGATAACTTTATCGATTATTTAAAATCTAAAAAGAAGAAAAAGAAGAAGCTACCTGGTGTTTCTGCTGGTTCTTCTGTTAAAAATAATAAGACTTAAAAAAATTTCACCGA
Organism: Odontomyia ornata; assembly: GCA_963969285.1. Lineage (NCBI taxonomy): Eukaryota > Metazoa > Arthropoda > Insecta > Diptera > Stratiomyidae > Odontomyia > Odontomyia ornata. The sequence goes on along the minus strand of OZ017738.1, from coordinate 38,358,047 downwards.
TTATATGATTGTATAGGTTAATATATATAAGGTCTTAATGTTCGCAAAATTTGTTGGAAATCGGATCATAATCAAGTGAGTTATAGCCATTTCATTCATTTACAACAACAATAACACGGGTTGATGGCTGATGCATATTTCAAAACTGACCTAGGTACATTTATTTTCTTCCGATTTTCTCGAAAATTTAAGGAATAGTGTTTAATTTGAATATGCTGAATCGGCCGAGCATTCAGAAAAATTATTTAAGCTGGATCAAAACAATAAGACTATTCTGTTCAAAATAATAAGACTGTTAAAAAAGTTCCTCCGATTGATGTCTTTCGGCAACGCGGAGAGGATATGCTTCGGCTATTGGCAGCCGAACATAAGATAGATAATTTCAAGAGAGTGAACGCGGACAAACGCACTATGAAAACAAAAGCACTGGCTGATATCAAGCTAGCCAAAGATGCTCTAAATCGTGTGAAGGCTCCCTACTTCTCATACACGCCAAAGGCGGAGAATAATCAGACCTTCCTGTTGAAGGACCTGGACTGTGGGGAGAATGCAGTTGATCTCCTTGAAATTCATAAGTGGGAAAAATTCTGCTACACGAAGATTTATTTATTTATTTCTATTTAAAAGAAAAATCCAATTACAAAATAGATTAAATAGTAGCACAGCAAAATATATATTAAGTAATAGCACAGCAAGGAGAACGAAAAAAAAAACACATGCAAATAGCAAGATAGAAGTAATAAAAAGTGCAAAAAGGAGGAAAAACAAAAATTACTAACAGTTGGGAAGAAGATATTTGACATATATTTTATAAACTAAATACGAGAGGAGGAAGGGCCCAAGCTGAAAGTCATCATGGTTACGAGGTAATCTGAGTATGGGTGAGTGGAAATACACCAAATTACGTGCGAATGGAACATCAAAGATATTCGACGATCTCGTAAAACGCATAGGGCGCCTCACTGGAACCTGGTTGACTAGCCAAGTACCGAGCAAACCACGGCAAAGCTTGTAAAGGAAACTTTCATCAAGGTAAAGTCGACGCCTTTCCAGCGAAGGAATATTGAGGATAGATAAGCAAAATGTAACCATTTTATTTGGTACCAATTTCAAACCATAGTAATCCAACTTTAGAGCTGTGAAGTGAGAGCATCTTCAAAAAATTGAGGTTAACCAGTGTTACAGTTGCCAAAGATTTGGTCATTTGGCTGCCAACTGCACCATGCACGATTAATGCGTTAAATGCAAAGACTTCCATATCTCCGGGGAATGCAAATTGGCTCAGATGGAGACAAAAGAAAAATATACTGTGTTAACTGCGGTATACTTGGTCATCCAGCATCATTTCGAGAATGCTCTCGATATCAAGATGAAAAGATACATTTTCCTCAAAACAAATCCAAGTACACCGTATTGTAACATAGTCTGGCTCCATCAAGCTCGGGGTATCATTTACACTTGCAGCTAGAGGACTAGCAGACAACAATGTAATTAAAATAAATAATGTAGGGGGCAATATTGAGCTGCTTCTCAAAATTTACCAACAGCTTGAATCTCTCTCAGAAAGAATGAATATGCATGATCGAAAATTCCACTTCGTTTAGGCCAACATGCTTCAAAATAGTTTGTCATCCAGTCCCATTTCCATGGATAGGCTTCGTCTCATCTTGATCAACGTCAACTCTATTGTTACTCTACATCGACCTGATTATCTCCTTGAATTTATTGTTAAGCAAAAGCCTGACATCATGCTTCTCACTGAAACCCACCATCAATTCATGGCACTCCATGACATTCTAGGATTTTGAATTCGTAAGAACCGATAGGATCGACTGTGATGGGGGGGTGGCACCGGAATATGGTTAGGATAAATTTACATAATGAAAAATCTAAAAATCTCATGGCAAATTGAAACTGTTTTAGAGACATTACAAATCATTTTAAAATCTATGATAAGTTATTTTTGTATAAAAGTGGTTTTTTTGTTTCGTTTCAAACATATTCCTCCCCTGGACTCTGTGCAGGCCAGCTGCTACTAGTTGTTAGTTTAAACAAATGCTGTTTATTATTGTTCTACTTCTGATGCTCTTTTAAGTGGTAGTAGCGCAGTTTTTGAAATTGGGCGTTAAAAGTTCTTTCCCTTACAAAAAATAGACGCAATTCTTACTAAATCGTCTGTTCAGGGTGAACTGCTATAATGCGAGCTAACGGCCAATTATATGGAGGAAAGTTGTCACTCTTCACCAGACACAAATCACCGATTTGCAGACAATGTTCGCGATGAGTCCATTTGGGTTGTTGCTGCAGCAGCGCTAAATATTCACTCTTCCACCGATTCCAAAACTGTTGTGCCATATGCTGAGATAGTTGCCATCTATCTAGTCGAGAAATGTTGCATCCCATGACGTCGTCCTCCAGAGGAGCAAGTAAGGTATCTCCAATTAGAAAATGGGCTGGCGTAAGAACTGTTGTGTCAGTAGGATCATCATTCAAAGGACCCAACGAACGCAAATTTAAGCATGCCTCAATTTTTGCCAGTGTAGTACTCAACTATTCATATGTTAAAATTGTACTGCGAAGTATCTTTTTCAGGTGCTGCTTCACGGACTTCACACCCGGTTCCCACAGCCCTTCAAAATGTGGAGTGGCTGACAGGTTGAAATGCCATGTAACTCCATTATTAGAATTTACTTCACCGCATTTTCGGACGATTCGGGATAGCTCGGTAATGGCACAAACAAAGATTGTTCTTTGATCGCTGTAGATATGCAAGCATAGGCCTCTCCTGCTCGTAAAACGCTTCAAGGCAGCCAGGAAAGCTTGAGACGTGAGTCCATTTACCCGTTCCAGGTGTACTGCTTTCACAGCTAAACAAATAAAAATTGCAATATATGCCTTATATGTTTTCGGCCTCCTCCCGTAGCCGTCCTTAATAATGTGTAAATGGGCGCGATTGAGTTACATGAGGTGAAGGAAGATCACCCATGAGTTGTGAAGAGGCTGTTGCTTTGGATCTAAAGCACGTTAAGAATATCTGAGCGAATTGGCGTTTGATATGCTTTCCATTTATAAGCCAAAAACGTCTTCTTAACGTTGCAAGCAGGAGCCGCACCTCCCCATGAAGAGTAGCCTTGTGAAGTATGATGGGTCCTTTGGAAATATGATGCGTGTTTTTCATAGTAGGATAGGCTTGCGTATGACAATCTTCCTCCGAGACGCAATAAACAGTCATCGTCGATAAACGGATTCAGACTCTTCATAGAACTAGTTTTTGGAAATTGCCTTTCATTTCGAAGAGTGCGAATTTCTTCTTTGAACTCCGAGCGTTGAGACAAGCTAATTCAAAACTCATCGCCTTTGACAACTTCTTGCTGGTAAGATATCCCTTCCCTATGTGCTTTGCACATAGCTGTGAGAAGCAATAGCAGTAGGCAGTGATGCAAAGCAGGCGGTAAGTGTAGAGACCTTATATAAAAGTTCGAATCCAGTTTCATTTGATTGGACATGACAGAGAATGGTCTTCCGGACTTAGAACTCGGTAGGTAGCACTTCTCACATTGTTGGCCAACAAGTCTTGTCATTCTTGAGCCACGCTGGTCCTGACTACCACAACGAGGATTCTGCAAGTTATGTGGCTCCAACCCCACGAGATGCTACATCTGCAGGGTTTTCCTGTGACCGGACGTAATTTCACGTGGCGTTACCAACTATTTTCAGAATCTCAACTGTCTGATTGGCAACGAAAATTGCCCATTTGGATGGAGTCCCTTTGAGCCAAGCGAAGACAATTTCGGACTCCGTCCACAAACGTAATCCTGAGATTTTAACGTTCAAAGCACTTCGCGTTTCTTTTATAAGTTTGGCCAGTAGCCACTTTAGTTTTTGCAGCTAACAAGTTTACATTAGTACTATCGTTGTCCAGGCGTACGATATATGTTAAAGCAGCGTATGCTTCTTGAGAAGCGTCACAAAATCCATGCAGGGTATAGCTAGCGTTTAATGCCGACTGGATTCATCGCGACAGTTTAATTGTTACAATCGCAGGAAGGTCCAATCCAAATTTCAGCCACAGCACCTCAATTTCCTTTGGTATTAGTTGATCCCAGTCTGATCCGTGCAACCATAGTCGTTGAGTCAAAATTTACGCTCTAATAATTAAAGGAGACAGCCAACCCACAGGGTCAAACAAGTGCGCTATCTCTGATAGCACACTCCGCTTCGTATACTGCGTCAACCTTTCTAGTTGTTTCAAACGATATGTAAACTAATCGGCCTTTGGACGCCACACAACTCCTAGGGACTTGTGCCCTTGTTCTAGAGGTAATTCCACAGTGAGTTTTACTTCAACATCTTCTAAGTTGACCATGGTGGTTGCCAGCAAGACGTCAGCTTCGCCTGATGCACTGTGATCGTGCACGTCGCTACCTTCTTGCGCTGTAGAAGCTGCTGAACTTACATTCAGGTATGGTGGCGTTTATTGCACTTTTGGCATGAATGTTTACTTGGGCAACTGTAAGTAAACTTCCTCTGCCCGATCAATGCTTTCAGCAAAGTATGGTCATTCAAGTTGCTCTGAGATTCCATACATCAATGGGATGATCGCGCTGTGTCCTGACTTGAAGATGTCATAACTTCTCTTGAGCCTATTCAACCAATTTTTAAACATCAACACGGTCCTCCTTGCCTTCGCTTCCTTGCGGAAATCCACTTGCATTTCAACAAGCTGCCCAAGCAACAGCATTTGATTGCATATGTGTCTCTCCATGTTCACTATGCATTATCGTGTCTTTATGGAAAATATTAATATGTACCGACGTACTTCCAGAGGTGCATCTATAAGGATATAAGTCAGAGAAACTGTATGATGAAGTACCGACGCACTTTCAGAAGTGAATTTACAAAGTTACAAACCAGAGTAACTATATGGCTAAGTACCGACGCACTTTCAAAGTAAATTCACAAAGTCACAGTTCGAAATAATTGTTTTATAAAGTACCGACGTACTTTCAAAGTTAATTTACAAAAATTCACACCACTATAATTGTACTCGAACAATATAACAAAAACTGGATATTCATGAAATTTAAGAACTTTTCTCAAAGAATAATCTACGAACTCAACACTCTGGCTCGACGGACCAAATATTAAATTCCAATGAAAATCCAGATAATTTGTTCGCACATGAAAAGACCAAATCAATTGTTTTTATAAACTGTCAAAAATCATAAATTTTACTTTTCACGAAAAATCTAAAAAATCATTACATTCATTTTGAAATATATTGTCGCGTGTTTTTGGTTCGCGGCCAATAATTTTAATGTTCCGGGAAAGTGAAAACGCAATGTCTTTCAATTTAAGTTAAAAGAGTTTATTTAATTACAAAAGTGCACAATGATCAATTTAACACTTTCACTAATTTTAATTTTCACTATGAAAAATTTAACACTTGTCCATAAATTTCTTATCGCAATTGTCTTCTAAATCACTTCACTATTACGAAACTCGAATAATATCGCTTCCCACATACTATCGCAGTTCTTATCGCGGTCGAATAAATGATGATCCCCCCATTCATTCAGCTCGCCTTTATATAGGGTCTGTAGTCATTCAACCCAGTTCTCGTACATTGGCGAATTCGCGGGAACATTCGAGCGACTGCAAATGAATGGAGCAGTGACTCACCTTCAGATGTTGTTCATGCTTGTTGGGTTCTCGTGGTTTCGAGTAAATTCGTGTTCTTCATTGTTGTGAAAACAATTGCGACAGTAGCTCGCAGAATTATTTGTACATGTAACAATATTATGTTATTTTTGTACAAAAGTGTTTCTTGCGTTTTGTTTCAAACAATTGGTATTGAGTAAAGCGCTTTTGACTTGCACATATACTGAACAACTATCATAGAGAAAATGATTTAAGTTTCGTGACATTTAATTTTGTATTCGATAAGAAATATAAATAAAATCCATAAAGAAATAGTCACTGCTTCCTAAAAATACTGAATCCTATATATTTAGAAAGCTTGAAAGATGTTAGGCTATTGTGGTTTTATCGAAACTTTTATTTAGAATATACTTGCTGCACTCACTGTTTTCAACAATGGCTATGGATAAAATGATAATAGTTTCAATTTAATTCACAAAAGTGAAATATTGTAGATAGTTTGTAATCTTAGTCATGAACCCACTTCGGAATATATATGAAGCGTATAACAATTTAAACCTTACATTTTTGTTATTTCATTCTGATGAACTACACATAATGAGTAAATTTTAATTTTTTACTTTTGTTTTAATTGCAGCCCTCGTCTACAAAGCTGAAGATTTGATGGGAGAACCAGTCAAGCGAACAGATGCTGATCACGTTTTCTTGCGATTCGGACGACGACGTTAAATAATTACTCCCAGGAATTAAGTACAGCTTCTTAACCAATTCACCGTCTATACAAGATAAAATCATACTAAAAATTATTCCTACAAACAGTGTATATTCAAAGATGAAAGACTAAAGCTGATTGCTGATTGACTGAACTTATGCCTATATTCCACAGTTCTGTATTTTGTCCATGGTTTAAATTAATAAATGATGTATTTAATTATATTTATGCAAACAATAAGCCTCCCATCATCTCTGTGGTTTCAATTATTTTCTAAATGCTGCTATGGCACTTTCAATAGTCATCCATCCAATGTTGAAAAACGTCAAAAATGAATCAATTGTCTTGCCAGTATCCCTACTCTTCGTATGTATATGTTACCAATATGATAATGTATGAATAATAAAGGCTAAATAAATTATTTATTTATAAAAAAATTATATATAAGGTGTAATGTAATGGCATTGATCAATGATGAATAAATTCAACATTAAACAAAAACTTCAGTACAGAAAAAACTTACTTTATTGTAAAAATATTAAAATGATGAGAGCAAATATGATTTCCGAATAAAAGCACCGTTGTATTAATTTTTTAGTTTTTCTCATTACTCTCAGTATATGGTTGGAATATTTTTGGCATTTGATTTTCAGTTTCCTTGTCAGAGTTCATTGCAATAATTATGCATGAGATGTTAAAATAAATCACTATGTAAGAAACTTCAAGCAAAATATTATTAGCATCACTATGAATTGTAAATATGTAACTTACACAAATCAATATATTTAAAATGTGATTACAAGCAGTATGTGTTGGATTTCTTACTCGTCCTTACCAGGTATGAAAGAGTGCACAGTTTTGAGGTTTCACAGATAAATTAATCTTAGAACTAAGAGTATATTTCATCCGACTTACACCTAAGGTTTGGTGTTCGGTTTATAATGAACCTCTAGATAGACGAACAAACTAACTGATAGATACACGGAGGAACAGATTGACGCTGACGGAGGGGAATTCACTTCAAATAATCAGTTGAACTGCCCGAGGTGATTCGCTTTGGTATCTCCTGAAGAGGAGGGTCGGTCATCTCATCGGAACTGCTCACAAACAATTTTTGCGATTCTTAAGAGCATTATAGGTTATGTTTCCGCATTTTCGGTCGTGATGAGTGGTTCACTTTAGTCATCTTTGCTATTTTTATGTTTGACACCTTGTGTGCTCTCGCCTTTTGTAGTGAAATGGGTCCTTAAAATGTCCGTAAAGGACTGCAGCGATGGTCTGCTGCCTCGGCAAAAGAGGATGGTGAGATCCGCTGAGGTTGGCCTTGTCTGAGGACGCGTGAATGCGCTGACAGGCTAGCGTTGTGGTGTCGCGGGGTGGGTTCTTTTCCCCAGCACAAGGACCCACTACAAAAAAATTTCGCATTCACGAATTAAAAAGGGTCTAATACCAATTGACTGGTGTTGAGGCCGAGGTAACTTACTAAGGGTTGAAATTGCTTATAGCCAGGAACAAACTGGACCGGGGAAAAACAGAGGGACTTGAGCGGACTTCTTCGTTACTGAGAAAATGTATGACCCCTAAATAAGAGTGGGGCATCCAGGTGGAAGCGACGCCCTCTCGCACCCTCCCAACCGGATCAAGATTCAAATGTAGACGTGGTCATACAGGGTCTGAATAATAAGTAACCGGACTAAGCCTACCCCGCGCCGTCAAAGCGTCTGCTAATTGGTATCTGGTGCTGTAGTGGTGGCGGGGGTCTAGGTAAAGGGAACCGGGCTGCAGTAGTTGCCTCCAAGCGCTTGGAGAGATAGCATTGGGCGAGAGCGGAGTGCGTGTTCAGTTAGGCCGTCGGAGTGAAAATGGAGCGTACGATCGAGCAACGCGTTAGCATCAAATTTTGTGTCAAACTCAAGAAAACGGCCACGGAAACTCTTCAAATGATTCAAGAGGCTTACAGTGAGGATGCTCTGTCCAGAACTCAAGTGTTTCAGTGGCACAGAAATTTCCGGGAGGGCCGCGATGACGTCCATGACAAACAGCGCGTCGGTCCTCCATCAACGAGTCACACGGACACAAATGTGCAAAAAGTGCATGATGTGTTGAACAGTGATCGTCGTCTGAGCATTCGGGCTATCACAGATGAGGTTGGAATTGATAAGATGACCGTTCACAACATTATTAAGAACGCTCTGGGCATGAGGAAGATCTGCGCGAAGCTGGTACCCAAACACCTGACTGATGAGCAAAAGGAGCGTCGTGTTACTGTCACTTCGGAAATCTTTGATCGACTGCAAACCGAACCAGAGTCCTTACAGCCCGGATATGGCACCAGCGGACTTCTTTCTGTTCCCGAAGATCAAGAGACACCTTAAGGGGACGCGGTTCGGGGCTCTGGAAAACGTTCAACGTGCTACGAGGAGGGCTCTAGACAGCATCGAGGTTGCCGACTTCCAAGGAGCGTTCGGGGATTGGAAAATCCGGTATCAGCGTGTTATCGACTCCAATGGGGACTAATTTGAAGATTTCTAAAGAAAAATTGTACATATTTTGCCAATAAAAAATTTCTTGAGGTCAGTCCGGTTACTTATTACGTATATTTCCCATTTAAGTGAAAAACTCAAGCAAATATACTTTGTATGAATTTTTCCCTTAAGTGAGAAACATAAACGTGGCCAATTTATGTTATAGTATTATACGATGGAATCACATCACACTATACCATAAAAGAGCACGCGAGCGGAAGGCCACTCTACCCGGGCAAGAGCCCTTATGATTCAAAACGAAACTGAGGAGCGCGGCCGATGGCTAGCTCATTATAGCGGAGGGGCCAGCCATCGTTGCGGGTCCTATAGCCGGTCAGGGCTAATGAACGGAAAGACCGAACGTTCTCTTTCTCTCTAACTAAACATTTTTATTTCTATTATTTTAATACTTCATTGTATTAATTTTTACAATCTCACGTATACTATATACTCGTATGTATGTATTTTCTTTCGACAAAGTATTTCTTATTTTTAAAAATTAAGTATTATTATGCAAAAAGATGAAAAATTTAAGAAAAATTTAGAAGAATTAGACTATTGTATAGAAAGACAAAAAAAAATTAAGAAAAAGCTCAAGAAAATCAATAATTGTATCAAAAAAAAGACAAAAAATACTAAGAAAAATTGACGGAAATTAAGAATTGTATAAAAAAAGGCACAAAAAATTTAGAAAAAATTTGAGAAAATTAATGATATAAAAAAAATAACAAAAGAGTACTTACCGAACATCCTCACTGTGCGCCCGCTAATGATGTGGGTGAATCCTGCAATTTAATTGAAATCGGGAGATAAATTCCAAATCACACTTTTGCACTGTATATGGACCAATTTCGTTAAACAAATAGGATATCGAATCAATCTGCTTTGGGTCAACTACATTTATAAGTGGTTCCGTTATAGCCACTTTCCGGATCAAAATCATATCAAATTTATACACATCACTCCACCAAATAATGTTTCTCCATCCTTATTTCGACGATCTTCAAATGATTTAGCGCAGAAGTTGCACTTTAACCTATTAGGATCGGTATGTACGATGCGACTTTTGGCTGTTCTATAATATCTGCCACAATCATTGCACTCACACTTGGGTGTTTCAGTACGTAGGGGATGGTGTTCCCTCACATACTTTATTCGGGAAAATGATTTTCCACGTTCATTGCATGCTCATTCAATGCGCAATCATTGTGTTGGAATAGAGCAGGATTCGAGTGCAAAGCCTTATGACAATGCAATTGCTCTGCCCGACTAAATGCCTTGCCTTATATTTCACAATTAGGTTTGCCTCATACTATTTATAGCAAATTTCACATTTACATAAACCGTTTAAGTGTATTTTGGTATGTTCTTTTAATGCGTGTGAATCACTCAATGACTGCAAGAATATGCACTGGGATCCGAATGTAAAATCCGATGTTCTTTCAGAGTTCCTGTTCCTTTAAATAATATCCTTCCGCACTTTTTAATGGATCCAGATCGCCATCATCCGCAGTGTAGGACCTATACATCACACATCCAGGATACTCAGTAGGTTTCCAATGTATCTATCAACCGCTCAGTTCGAGTGTCGGAATTTCTGCAATTTTTCATCCGCCACCCCGTGTTCATTAGGCAGCAGGACACCGTAAAGACGGAAAAACGGCGAAAATGGCAACAGATCGGGGGAATTACGTCAAAAACGCGCAACAAGGGGGGTCATCCGCTACACGCCAAAGTTGGGAAAACCAAGTGCTCACTTTTCGCTTGCAACACAAACGACGGGACTCGAATCGAAAAACTGGTAAAGCATCGCATTCTGATCGAATTCAAACGGTCGTGTACGAAATGCAGGAACTCTTCGCGTTTCACATTCAATTAACTTTGCATGATGGCTCCCGCTCGTTCCATCTGCCTTGTTTTCCTCAAACTGACGGCCTCGGTGTTTGACGATCTAAAGCGGATGGCTCGCCTCCTTTAGAATGCCAGCCGAATCCGTATGCCACAACCAGAGCATATCTACTAAATAGCAGCTGCAATTAGAAGAAATTTTATTTCATACGGTACTTATAGAGTAGAGAGAATTAGACTAAAAGTGCATATACGAGTATATGGTAAACAAAAACTTGAATTTGCAAGCAATTGAAGCAACACATGGTAAACTTTAATCCATCTTTTACTCGTTTATTTGCCTCTCTTTTCATTTTGACAGCTCCTCAATTGCTGGTGCTAGTTAGTATATATGCTCTGCCACAACCGTGGTTTTCCAGCGCCTAAGCAGGTTTTCCTCTTCGCTTGTCCGTCGTCTACCATATCGTCATGCCGCTATGGTGTATGAAGACGAGTTGCTTGCTCTGCCACTGTAGATTGCATTTGGCAATGCAATCCGTGGAGTGCTGTTTTATATCAGTGCTCCCATTTTAGAATTTTCAATTGCAGATTTGAGTTATTAAGCTAATAAAAAAATAATAATAATATATAGAAAAGTTAGATCATAATGAAAAGATAAAGCTCATGAAGAATGTCAATGCAGAGAAAATTTACGTTTACTATATGAAAATTAATATAAATTTATATTTGTAATAATAAACCAAAAAAACATTTTTTTTTAAATTTTATTATTTACAAAAATTTAACTTTAAGTAATTAAATTTTTCAAGTCTGCAATTGAAATTTCAGAAGAGTGTTATGCCGGCTTTCGGGCCGTTTGCTTAGGTGACTGCTCGATTACTACACTTTGCTCTTGTAATGCAACAATCTTCTTCTGCAAAGGAAGAGAAGTATTTTTTTCCTCTATTTAATGTCGGAATTTGCATCAAGCTTCCGTGTCTGCTAATCTTCTTTTTCTCCGTAGCCATACAACCTCTCTCGGGCCTTCGCTTTCTGCAAATAGTGCCTCCAACTGTCTTGGTGCATTGATCGCATCCTCCAATTTAGAAATCCGAGCAGCGATGCACTTCGTCGACCAAGTCAGACCAGCGTTTCCGTGGTTTCCCCACTGGTCTATGTCCTTCAGTTCTCCCAAAGAATACCTTTTTGAGTATCCTTTGTTCATCCATACGATTCATGTGGCCAGCCGATTGCAGCTTCCGCAGTCTGACAATCGTTGAGACCTCCAGCTCGTCAAAAATTTCATACAGCTCATGGTTGCATCAAATTCGCCATTGGTCCCCATCTAGCTTCGCTCCAATTATTCGCCTCAGGAACCGTCACTCAAAAGCGCTCAGTATATTTGTGGATGCTTGGGCTAGAGTCCATGTTTCACACTCATGGCATAACGCAGGTCTTATCACAGATTTGTATACTTGGAGCTTTGTTTATATGTGTATCCCGCTGGTCTTCAAGATAGTTAAAACTGCTAGCTTTATTCTTTCATTGCCCGTTTTCGTTATTTTGGCGCCTAAATACATAACATTTTCAATATTGTATCTGCTAAGTGTGATATTTTTTTGAGGTATATTTCCTCGACATCGTCATGAGCTTTGTTTTATTTTCATTGATTTGTAGCCCTATTAGTTTTTCTTCAGTGTCGAGTTTCGGGAAGAGTTCTTTGGCAGTTGTCAATGAACGTGAAAAAATGTTGATGACGTCCGCATAGGCTACTACTTGACTCGACTTGCATAGTAATATACCTCGTATATCGACAGGTGGCTTCCTTATGACGTAATCCATAGCCAAGTTACATAGCAATGGGGCTAGCCCATCCCTCTACTTTAGTCCGACATTTTTGTCAAAGGCATCGGTGAGTTGGTAATTGATGCGGACTTAAGAGGTCATCGACGTCAATGTCATTTTGGTAAGACGGACTAATTTGGCTGGGATACCAAAACATAGCATTATTTGGTACAGTACTGTTGTATGCTTGCTTAAAGTCAACTAATATTTGGTGTACGTTTATGTTGAGCTCCCAGCATTTCTCCACTACCTGCTTGAAAGTAAATAATTGGTCTACCGTTGATCTACCTGCTCTAAAACCACCTTGATAATTCCCAATAATACTGTTAGCGTATGATCCGATTTTAGTTTCTACGATCATTAAAAATGTTTTGTACGCCGTACAAAGTAGAGATATGCGTCTATAAGCACTGTAGCTTGTCACTTTTTTTTTGTGGATAGGGAATATAATTGATTGGCTTCACTTTTTCGGCATAAATTCTTGTTGCCGAATGTGCTGGATGACTTGATGAATAGCTTTATGAACATCATATTTGATGAGCTCCACTAGAATCTCTTCGGTGTGCGGCGCTTTATTATTCTTTTGGGATTTGATGGTGAAACAAACTTCATCCAAAGTTGGTGGGGTCAATGGAAGTTCTGCAGAAACATATATAGGCTCCGATGTTCTGAGGTTGTGCGGAGGATTGAGGAGATTCTCGAAATATGATGCCTATCTTTCCTTAATCTTGATTTCATCAGCGATGATATTGCCAATGTCGTCACGACAAAGCGTGATCTTGGGCTGATAAACTCGTTTCGGGCTTTTGACAACTTTGGATGCTTGTCTTGTGCTGTTGGTCACTGGACTTACATCGATGCTTCTCAATTTTAAATTATTTATATTTTCAGCTGCTGTAAAATTGGGTATAAATTTCAATAACTATGAGACTAACATTCAGTGTAAACGAATATTACACCACAAGCTTGAATTTTGACCCCCTTTTCAGGGTTTTGTACTAAAATACGAGACCCTACTGAAAGCGCTGCCTGTGTCCGTCTGCTCGTCCGTCCGTCTGTATGTCACAGCAGTTTTTCTCCGAAACTATAGAAGCTACAGCCATGAAATTTTGTGAAAAGTTCGAAATTTATGATTTCAAGAAAGTTTGGCATAAAAAAATTTTTCAAAGACTTTTAAGGGGGTCCCCCCATATAGAGGAGTGACCCTCAAGAAACATTTTTTTATCAAAGGTGGTCAAAGGTGTCATATAAAGGTCTCAATGAGATCTTCACAAAATAGGTCTTAAAACTACTTTACCAGTGTCGTGGCGGGCAGGAGAAGAAGAAATGCACGAAATTTAGCCGCACCTCCTCCCCTCGCGATTGGACATCTTTTATTCGAAAAATCTGAAAAAACTTATGAGTGTAGAACTTTATGAGCACAACAACAACAACTACGTCATTAGTTGAAATTCACTCAACTCTGTTTGTAATAGTATGATTTATGAATTTTACACTTTTTTGAACAAAGTCGTAAGGGCATCCTCAAATTCAATAAAATTCAACTAGTGTCAATTTACAAGTTTAATCATTACTTAAAATTTCGAAAAAATTGAATAGTATTTAAAAATGTTATGGGGTTTTAAATTTTCCTGTAGTACAACAGCAACTATACATGTCTTTAAGGAAATATGCCCATTTAATCGACTCAGGCACTACAATTTTGCATGAAACGTTCCTGGAATTCTATGTATAATGAATATCTTTGCGGATTTATTCAACGGGTGGCATCCGTTATCGTAAAACAAAATGGTGGCCATTTTAAATGAGAATATTGCATGAAATTGTGTTCTTTTTCCCGAACACTTGATTGAATTTATTACTGAATAGCTGAAGATGAGTAGCAAAAAATAATAGGTGAAAAAAGTATTGAGGGAGATCCAATAACAACTCACTTGAAGGTTAGAATTCGTTGAAATTTGCTAATAATCGGCAGTAAAACTATATTAGAAGGACTAAATTAAATAAAAGTAGATAACTCTGCCATAGACCGTCTCAAGCCTGTTTGAGAAAGGAGTTTCCCCAACCCAAGCTTCTAAGATTGCCCATCCTAAGCTCGCCGATTTGATGGTGGTAAATGTTTTCGGGGTCGCACATTGGGTTTACTGGTTCCCCAATAATGGGACATTAAATGCCGAGAAATGCTAATAACTGTTAATACACTTACACGTCTACTACTAAATCCTACTTACACTCCCTATATGGGGACGTAACAGGGTGAAACGGAATCTTTCGCGCCTGATAATGGAATCAAAGTAATAACCATGCCACCGGAATGGAGGTTAGGTGACGGGCTTGCTCCTAGTCCCTGCAAAACCCTACAATGTTTCGAAACCTGCAGAAAGGCCTCGAAATAGATTGAACTTATGGAAACGACCTTGTAAATGGAAGAAGGACCATGGCATTGAGTCCTAGCATGTCCGATCACTCAATCACCCTGGCGCTGCTAAGGAACTTTTACAAAAGGCCAGTCAAAATAAATTAATAATACTGGCAATCCGGGAAACGAACTGGACTGGCAATTAAATTCAAGATATGAGATAGCCACGTTATTCAAAAATGAGAAGCCTACTGGAAAACAAGAGTTAGGAGTGGCCTTTATTGTGGATAGAGAGTTCAAATCGCGCGCTATTAATTTTAAGGCCACAAACAAACGGTTGTGTGCAATCCGTATAAAAGCGGAATTCTTCAAAATCTGGCTGAAAAATGTTCATGCCCCGACCGAAAAAACAGACGAAGAAAGGAGGAAAATATTCAAGAATCACCTGGAAAAATTAGTCGACACATTGTCTACAAATGACACAAAAATAATTCTGGGTGATTTCAACGCTAAGGTTGGCAATGAGCTATCCCATCGGGGAACGACTGGAGGATACAGCCTCCACGATGAAACAGATGAAGACGGCCAGCACGTGATTGACTTTGCATGTAGCAGAAATCTAGTCACATATTTGAATTGCTTTCCACATTCACGCATTCATAAAATGGCCTGAGTATCACCGAATGGCAACATATAAAACCAGATCGACCATGTTCTGAGGAAACAACGTTCGGCATCGAGCATACTTGACGTCCGTGCATACCAAGGAGCCAATTGTAACTCAGATCATTACTTGACCAAATTATCCTATAGATGCCATATGTCAAGGAGTATTCGGCGAAGACCAGCCCGCTACAACAGTTTGACATCGAAAGCCGCCAAACGGCGTCTGTGGCCAAAATTTTATCAGACACACCGTTAAACACAAGCAACGAGCTCTGGATGGAAGTAAAAGTAGCTATTAAGACCATGGCATAACGTGGAAATCATCAAATATGGTGGCAGCAGTATTCATAAAGCTATTCACAAAGTCATCCAACAAATTTAGCAACAAGATCGTATGCCGAAAGCGTGGAGCCAATCAATTATATTCCCTATCCACAAAAATGGTGACAAGCTACAGTGCAAAAAGTATAGAGGCATATCACTCCTTTGTACGGCATACAACATATTTTCAAAGATATTAGAAACTAAAATCGGATCATACGCCAACAGTAATATTGGGGAGTATCATGATGGTTTAAGAGCAAGTAGATCGAAAAAAGATCAATTGTTCACAGTCAAGCAGTTATTTGAAAAATGTTGGGAGCTCAACTTAGACGTACACCAAATTTTCGTTGACTTTAAGCAAGTATACGTCAGTATTGATCATATCCCAGCCAAATTAGTCCATCTTACCAGAATAGCAATGATGCCGATGACCTCCAAGTCCGCATCAATAACCTACTCATCGATGCCTTTGACACAAATATCGGGCTTAAGCAGGAAGATAGGCTGACCCCCTCATCGCTATTCAAGTTGGCCCTGGAGTGCGTCATAGAGAAGTTACCTGTCGATACAAGAGGTACATTACTGTATAAGCCGAGCCAAGTAGTAGCCTATGTGGACGTCATCAATATTTTGTCACGGTCATTAAAAACCGCCTAAGAACTCTTCCTGAAACTTGACAGCAAAGTAAAACTAGTAGGGCTACAAATCAATGAAAATGAAACAAAGCTATTGATGCAGTCAAAGAAACTACCTCAAGAACACAAAATATCACACTTGGCGAATACAGTATCGAAAATTTTGGCAAATTTGTGTATTTAGGTGGCATAATAACGAAGACAGGTAATCGAAAAGACGAAAAACGCCGAAGAATATAGGTCGCAAATAAAATATTTTATTCAGTTTTGACGGTCTGGAAGACCAGCTGCATACACAGGAAAACAAAGCTCCAAGTATACAAATCTGTGATAAGACCTGTGTTATGCTATAGGTGTAACACATGGACCCTAATCCAAGGATTCGCAAATATATTGAACGCCTTTGAGCGACGGGTTCTGAGGCGAATAATCGAAGTGAAGCTCGACACGGACCAATGATAAATTCGATACAACCAATAGCTGTATGAAATTTTTGACGAGCTGAAGGTGTCAACGATTGTAAGACTGCGGAAGCTGCAATCGGCTGGCCACATGAATCGTATGGGAGAGCGACAGATTCTCATAAGGGTATTCGTTGGGAGAACTGAAGGCTGGAGACCAGTGGAGAAACCAAGGAAACGCTGGTCTCACTCGATCAATGAAAACAGTTCGTCGCTGCTCGGATTTCGAAATTGTAGGGCGCAATCAATGGGCCGAGACAGTTGAAGACGCTATTTACAGGAAGCTAAGGAAGCTGTAGTGCAACGAAGAAGAAGAGATATTTAATTTATTTATTTATTTGTCAAGCAAGGCATATCCTGATAAAAAAAAAATTCAAAAATATAAAAAATTGAAGCAAGACACTTTTCTTAAATTTAGGTACAGTAAATTAACGTACAATTATGTTGAGGAATAAAGGGATTTCAGGATATTAGTTTTATATAAGGCTTTGGAAATGCATGGGGAGTAGTATTTACTAAACTTGTTTAATGCCTTATAACAAACATTTAATGGCTTATTGTCAGTTAGTATGATGGCGGTCTACGATAAGTATTGGTGATTGTCTTGTGATTCTAACGGGCTCATTCAAAGTAATTTTTTTGCTATGTGCTGAGCCTTAATATTGTCTCTCAGAACTTCAAATGCTAGACATGCAGGTATCAGCATTCTCCTAGAATCTCGTGATGCCATACTAAGTACCTAAAGCTGATATTTATATGATGGTAGGCTGTGAAAATTCCTAGGATCGTAAAGGGATCTAAGTGCAAAAAGAAGAAATTGTTTCTGGACCGATTCTAACCTGTCAGCGTGGATATCAAAACCAAGGATGGCATATTCAAGAATAGGGCGCACTAATGAGATGTATAGTGATTTAGTAACCCAAATGTTCTTGAATTCCTTAGCTCTTCTTTTGATGAAACCTAGCATTTCATCAGCCTTAGATATAACTCCATCGTATTGTAGTTTAAAGCAAAGCTTTTGATCCAGAACAACATCAAGGTCCACAATGCTATCGACTCTTTTAAGTGTTGTGTTGTTGATGTCACAGTCAAATAAAAGACGGCTCTTTTTTCTTGAAAAACTTATCACCTGGCATTTTTCCAAGTTTAGCGAAAATTGATTATTATTGCACCAATCAGAGAGAATGTTAAGCTTGGACTGAAAGAAAATCATATCTGACAAAGAAGATATAACGTAGTAAACTTTAAGGTCATCTGTATAAAAAAGATGAGATACATATACTGATGAGAGGTTCGATATGAAAATATTAAATAAAAGAGGTCCAAGATGACTTCCTTGAGGAATCCTGGAAAGAACATGAATTTGTGTGGCTAATCATTCTTGAAATTTGACAACTTGAGTACCGTCTTTAAGGTATGAATGGATCCAGCTTAGTAATCAGCCTATAATACCAAAATTATGGAGTTTCCTTATCAGAACTTCATGATTTACAGAATCAAATGCTTTGCTAAAATCTGTTTATATTACACCAATCTGGTGACCCTTCTCTATCTCACATAGAATACTTGATGTCATAATGAGGAGATTTGTGGTAGTAGATCTATTTTTTCGGAACCCGTGCTGCTTTTCATTAAGCCGTGGTTCTATAATAGGAGAGATCGGTTCAAAAAGCTTTGGAATGGCTGATGATATAGCGATGCCTCTGTAATTTTGAATATCCTGTTTATCATTCTTTTTATGGATTAGTATTAAGTACGAAGATTAAGAAGGAAAGATACCGCAAGAGAAGAATTTATTGAAAATGATGGAGAAAGGCAAGATTAATTATCCTTTGCACTGAATCAGAAAGCTGGGAGGAATAACATCAGGACCAGGTCCCTTATTTGAATCCAAGCTCGCAATTTCATGAGCAATTTCTTCCTCAGAAATTGAGACTTCTGGAATCAAAGCTGTTAGACACGGCATTTCAGAAATGGGATTTCTTAGTTTCTCAGGGTTACAATAGACCTCCTGAAAATAGCTTGCGAAAAACTCGCAGATTTGCATTAAGGAGTCAGAAACAGAATCCTTCAAAAACATACATGATGGGTAACCTTGAGTCTTGCGCTTGACGTTTACAAAATCAAAGGATTTCTTTGGGTCATTAATGATATTCTCGCCAATCAAATGAACATATAATTCATATGCTTCTCGAGATTTTGATTTTAATTCACTAGCAAGCTCATTATATTGGATATTCTAAAAAGTATTAAGCCTTTTTTTGTCATTTTTCCATTGAATATTTCTTTTATTTAAAATGGATTCCATTTAAGTACATATTGTCCGTTATTATCTATGACCATTTGCCGTTTTTTGGGTAGAGCCATTATTCCATCTGTGTAGAACTTCTGTGATTTACCGGCGAAAAACTTGGCTGAGTGATTTTCATAGTCCCTTTTTGAAGTGAATTTCTTTTCATTAAGGAAGTTTTCTAGAGACCGAAACAAATGGTGGGCTGATGATGCAAGGTCTGGACTATACGGTGGATGCATCAAAACTTCCCAGCCAAGCTCTGTCAATTTTTGCTGGGTCATCAAAGATGTGTGTGGTCTGGCATTGTCATTATGGAAGACAACACCGTTTCTATTGATCAATTCTGGCCGGTTTTTTTGAATTGCTTGTTGCAATCTGGTTAATTGCTGACAGTACAGAGCCAAATTGAGTGTTTGGCTAGGTTCTAGCACCTCATGATAAACGATTCCCTTCCAATCCCACCATACACACAGCATTTCCTTATTTGGTGACAATCCTGGCTTTGAAGTCGTTTTTGATAATTCACCCTTTTTTGACCATAATTTTTTTAGAACAACATTCTCGTATCTTACCCATTTTTCATCGCCCGTAATGATTTGCTTCAAAAATGGCTCAATTTCATTGCGTTTTATTAGCATTTCGCAAATGGAGATTCGGTCGATCAAATTTTTTTGTATTCATTCATGCGGCACCCAAATGTCAAGCTTCGTTTTGTATCCAGCCTTGCGCAAATGGTTCAAAACTATTTGGTGATGGATATTCAGTTCCTTAGCAATGTGATGGCTGCTTATGTGTCAGTATTCTTCAATTTTTGTAAGATTTCATCGACTTTTTCAGTGATTGGTCGACCTGAGCGAGGTGTATCTTTGACATCAAAATTTCCAGAACGAAAGCGAGCGAACTATCTCTTGGCTGTGGCTTTTGATAAAGTATCTTGACCGTAGATACTACACACTTTTTCACGAGCCTACGGTGCACTCTCACCTTGATCGTAGTGATGTAAAATATAACGAATTTTTTTCAGAAATTTCACTCATTTTTAAATGAAAACAACTTTTGACACGAATGACGAAATACAAAACTGTCCGGATAAACATTGTAGACTGGAATGTCACCTTTCAAATGCATGTCAGTTTGACTCAATTTGATTAGTATTGCCCGATATATGACAACGAATACCATCTAGTGACAAAAAGGCTCAATACTTTTTAGAATATCCAATATTTTGATTGAATAGCATTGCTGGCATTTTTTTTACTTTTAATCATTTCATAGTATTTATTTCTTTAATTTCGTAAATTTTAAGATCGCTATTTAACCAAGGTTCTGAAAGTTTAGCTTTTTTCTTAAATTTTGGTATATTATTTTCAACCGCATCGAGTTAGACAATAAAAACACAATAAAGCTTCTTCTAGATCAAGCGTCGAAAGAGTACAAGTCCAATCAACAGCACAAAGATGTTTTTTAACGCTTTCATAATCAGTTGTGCGAAATTTGTATACAATTGAATACAATAGGGTTAGAAATATCAGTAGTTGGAATCTCAATAGTAAGTGCAGAGTGATGAAGACTGTTAGAAAAAAAGGTGCTCTTTGTCATCGGTTGGATTGACCACTACATCGTCATATGCGTTAGTAAATATTAGGTCTAACCAATTTCGATTTTGGTTAGGCGTCGGGGCTGTTTGCTGCAGATCGTTGCCATAAAAAGTAGTTATCAAGTTAAAATCATGACTGTCAAGAAGATTGATTGGGAGGAGACGATTATCGACTTCGTCAATTACGAATTTCAAATTAGGTCGATTAAAGTCTCGAGTAATAATTATTATGTCATCTTCGATAAAAGATGCAGCTAGACAAGAAATGGTTTCGATGACTTTATGATAGACTATCTCAGAAGAATTTGGGGGTACGTAGTGCACGCCAAGATATAAGCTAAACCTTTTTGTTGGTATATGAACTACCCTATACTGGAATAATTTATCTGAGGTGGTGCTTACGAGCTCACTTGAAAGGGAGTTATGAACCGCAACTAATACGCCACCTCCTCTTGATTGTCCAGTGCTGTGATAGTCTCTATCATCTCTGAAGATAGTCCAATCACTGTCTAAGATTTCTTCATTTTTATGTGTAATGTTAAGCCAAGTTTCTGTCAGGGATAAAATTTGAAAATGGCAAGATTTTATGTCAAGGAATAATTGGCTTAATTTAGATGGGGTACCAATGCAATTTTGGTAAAACAATTTTAGGCTCTGTTGAATTTGCATCTCATTGGGGACGAAAAATGTAGTGAATAAGTAAATGTCAAGGTCCGTAAAGGACTGCAGCGATGGTCTGCTGCCTCAGCAGAACAAGGTGTCAATATCTGCCGAGAATGCCCTTGTTTGGGGACGCGTGAATGCGCTGGCAGGCTAGCATTACGGTGTCGTGGGGCGGGTTCATTCCCCCAGCACAAGGACCCACTACAAAGAATTTCGCATTCACGAATTTCTGGGGTCGAACAAAAGCAAGGCGACCGAAGTCGCAAAAATTGTAGGCAACCATACCGAGAGAAAAAGGACTTGTTCCGAGAACAAGTGAAACAAGTAAAAAGGGGCGGACTTAGGGTAACTTCGTCGGTACCCGACGATGCTCATGGCCCACAAATGAGAGAGGGGCAACCGGGTGGTGATTGAGCCCCTGCGCACCCACCTAACCGAATCAAAATCCATAATTGTTGCAGTGGCCAGGTATTTCTCTTCTGAGTGGAAAACTCATACAACTTAACTTGCATGAGCCTTCCCATCAGAAGAGAAGTACCCCGGTGACCAATTTATGCCATAGAATTATGCAATTCGATTACATAATCATATGTCATAAAGAGGCACCTTGCTCGGGCCACTCAACCCGCGCCGTCACCTGAAACAAAGAAGGTTAGTGTGTTCCCGGCGGCTGGCTCATGTTTTGTGGTGAAAGCCTGCCACCGTACCGGGTCCTATATCCGGTCAAAAGGAAACAAAATAGAAAGACCGAGTTTGGGCAAAAAATTAGAACATTATTGTATTTAAATTAAGTATCATACTAAAATAGATACACATTACCATTATGATATTCTCCGTTAAATTTAACAAATGTTAACTATCGCTACAAATCAAATGAAGTCAAAAGCTTACTAGATCATACTTTTTCATTGTTTGGTTCTTTCCTATTTTTTTTTATTATCTCATAAATGTGTTTCCAATACAAGTCTCAATCTTTCTATAACCTATTGCTGTTTCAGTGCTGCAGTTGCTGTTGTTTATAAAAAAAACTGTAGGTTCAGTTTCAAAGTTCAGTACAAAGTTGTTTTCAAGAAAATCTGCGCCACAACATGTTATTAATATTTGTTAATTTGTGTGAAAATTGGAATACATTGTAAAATGCGATTGCTAGGAATGGTTCAGACACACATTTTCTTATCGGTTTTCCGTGTTTCACTTTTTCCTCCAATTCATAAATTATTGTATTTTTTTCATTAAAACATATTTTTTATATCTAGTTAAATAATTATAATAAATCCTTTTATAAAATTTGTAAAAGAAAAATGTAAAAAACATGCATGCATGCATGGTCCTTCGAGCGCTCGACGATCCTCTAAACTTCCACATTATTTTGATGAAATTTGATTAACGCCAATCACTGGGCCTTACTCATTTGGTTGACTAAAATTTGGGTGTTTTATGATTTTGATTTTCGCGATTCACAAACTTTCTTCCACGAGTTCTAACTATACACTTTTTACGTTTAACGGAAAGGAATCACTTAACGGGAAAACTAAGCGAACAACGATAATAAAATTTATGAAGGTCGTTTTCAATACGGCTTATAAATAAAAAATTTTCCTCGCCTAAGACTCATCTAACAGTGCTATTTAACGTTTACAACAGCTTTTGTAAATTTTGATTTCGGTTTCGTGCTTGATTAATTATTTTATTCTATTGCCCTCTTACTTTAAATACAGTATTGGATACCCGACAATTCACCATCATTTTACTATTTGAAGAGTTTTCTTGAAATCGGATTTTATTTTTTTTTATGCGCTTAATTACAATGTCTGTGTCACGATCTGATTTGACAGGTGTTCGTTGGTATAAGGCCCCCAACTAGTCGGAACGGAATTTTTGTATGTATAGCGGTACATGATGCATGTAAAATCTATCTCAAATCGTCTCAGTAAACGTTGAAACCTGACTATTCGGCCTTTTTGGTGTGGAAGAAGAACAAGTCGAAGAATGCTATCGTTTTTCCTCAATCATGCCCAAGATGTGTCTCGTCAAAAGAACTGCAGCTCGTGAAAAATTTCGAATTGGAACTGCCGTATTAAATATTAAAAAATCCCTTACGAAACAAATGACGCGAGAAAAAGTGTTTTTGATCAGCAAATATCTTGCATTTCACAAACTACTGAAGGATGCTCCACAGAATACTGGTAAAGGTGCCAGTAGATACCGTTTTAAACAATTTTCCCGCAACGTCCGACCATTTTTAAACTAGTGACACTATATAAATTCATTTGTAACAATATCCCCCGGTTTAATATAGAGGAAACTTAACATTTCGATTTAAATGACTCGACGATTAAATCAGTGTTTCGTAGTTTTTGTATTTTTTTATTCAAACACGCGATTCGATCCTTCAATGGAGGATGCTTGCAAGGGACCGCTGATATTTTCTCAGATTCGACATTTAACAATGTGTCGAATTGTAAAACCGTTACTCTCATAAAATGCTATCATATATTTGGAATAGATTCAGGGAATTTTAGTTGCTAAGCCCCCGCCGCTTAAATGTCTAATAACAGTTAGATGTGTCCAAGCCAAAAACTAGATGGGGGGTGGGGGGGGGGGGGGGTAATCAAATACGCCTTTGGTAGTTATCAGTTCAAATAATATGGCAGATCACATCTACTGTTTACTTAATTTACGTACTGTGCACACCCAAGCGAAAACACTACCAGCATACATTTTCCCGGAGCACGAGTTTTTTTTCACTTTTTCGGACAGCGCGACACAGGAAAGGTGCGTGCGACGCACCCTCGTTGCTTAGTAATTCACGTGTAACACGCCTTAGAATAAAAAGGCAGGACTCCCATCTCCACGCCAATACATGGCAGCTACACGCTAGAATATATCGCCCGCAAATATAATGGGCTCTCCTTGCCCGTCTTTTTATTCACTTCAACTCTGGTTATGTGCGCAGACACAGCAGTTGGTGAATTATTCGCTCAACTTTTTGCCTGCTTTTCCCCGAGATCCAAATAACCCCTCCACGGTCGCACTGATCTCAAAGCAGAAATCATATAATGCACAAGAACGACAGAGCGTCAGCGAACGCAGCGGCAAATGCAAAGAAAATTTGACACAGAACCGTGTTTTAGCTTCGGTTCAATGTGGGACACCTTGAAATTGCGACCGAACCGACAGAATCGCGTACTCGTGGCAATGCGAATAAAATACCAGTTCCGAATGCACTACAACTAGTCCTTTAATAAACAATCGAAAGTTAAATTTCCATGAAGCTAGTAAGAGTCATTCAAGGAATGAAACGTGCGTATCGAACAACGTTATTACGACGGCCGATGTATACAATCACCAATACCGTCTCCAGCCCACCCGGCATAGGCAACGTATCAATCAACACTCCCCCAAGTGTCTCGCGGCAGCTTCTCCGCTCCACGATCATCAAGTCTCCAGTTGTGTTGAGTGCATTATACACTCATACGAATTGTTACTAACAGTTCGATGAGTGTAAGTGTATATTTTTGGGTATGATCATGATGACGATGAGCAGAATGCGAGCATGTATAATTTCCATACTACCAAGATGTAGCAGGATTTCCTATATTAAAATGGTTTGTTGGTTGTGTAGTGATTTAACAGGTTTGGCCTCTACAATGCAGGAATCCCCTTTGACCCTTTGCCTGCGCCGAATTCTAATCGAGCAGTTTTAGTTATATTGAATATATATAAAATATAAAATTTATAAATTGACATAAAAAAAATAAAATTTAAATGTTACCTAAGATTAATTTAAATTAGTGAAACAAAAATAATAAATTTACAACCTGCTCGATTACTACAAAAATTTGTTGTGTTGTTCTCTAGTCCTTTTTTAGCGAGGAAATGTAGTTTGAGCTTACATGTGACGCATACGATTCAAGATCTTTTTTTGCTTGATCTGAAGTGATTCCCAGTTCTTCATGAAAGCGCAGCAGTCCTTTGAAAGCTTCTTATATTCTATAAGTTTTAATAGAATATACAGAAGTTATTGCCATTTGGATTTCTCCGACTACAACAATCATATATCATATATACGGGCTTTCCATCGAACCAGACCCTACCCTTTCGATTGTATTTCCTCCATATGGATACTGTAACAAAGTCATTCAAGATTCGGCTTTGTCAATGATTTTGACAATATTGCAACAAAATATTTGCCGGTTAAAATGGAGTAACACTGGTTATTCTTCTTAAGCTAAAATATATTTGGTGTGCATGTCGTTAAATTGAATTGAATCCTTCTATATGTCTGCATATAGTAGGTTAAGTACAAAACCCTTCTGACATGAGCGTAGTTCTGTCCACCCAACTTTTTAACCAATAATATAACAACGTACGAGAGACAAGGATGATGAACGTATGGATTCTAAATATGATAAACTTTATATATGGAAGTGTTAATTCAATTTGAACCATGGTGATTGAATAATTGTTATACAAACTTTTGCGCTCAACTGTAAAAATCCCTTTGTGTAGAAATGTTTATATGTGCTGACCAATGATCAGCTTCGATCGGCCGGGATGGTACAAAGAGGTATATAGAAGCTCTGCGAATCCGCTCGAATAGATAAGGGTACAGTAAAGTAGGGTCAGGCATTAAAAGTAATTTCATTACAGTATTTAAAGTTATTTTTGCTCTTCATTGAATTTATTTTAGACACCTCCTGAATTTCAACGCTTGAAATTAAATTACACTTATTCTTTGCAAATATTACTTTTTGTATTGACAAGATTATTCTTGGAAAACGAGCAGTCATAACACGTATTTTATCTTGATTATTCACGTGGCATAATTTCAAACCAAATATCAAACGCAATCTGATCCCTCTTTCGGTAATCAATCACATTTATAAGCGAGTGGAGTAAAAGTTAACGAGCGATTAATACCCACGACGATTTGATAGCCCAATAGATATCAGCTTATCAAATTTATCTTTAGAAACTAGTTCAAAGTAATTAATAGCAATCAATTTTGCATATAATTACAAAAGATAACGTGAGTATTTTCGGGTGTTATTTACTCGATTAGAAGATAATGACGTGTAATTCCATGAAAATACAAATAAGAATCACGTGCAACGTTAGCAAATAAAAATTTTCAAGTATCTAATGATTCAATTTGATATTGTTATATGATTCCTTTGCATCAAGTTTTTGATAATTCATAACCTTGAATCATCAAAGTCAAATGCGCTTTATTTCATCAATCATTATAAAACAAACGTTAAAAATAATAAAAAGCTTAATGACCCACTAGGCACTCTAAAGTCAAAGTCAAAAGCGTTTGATTCAATACTAATCGTTATAAATTTTAAAAGAATATAAAGCAAGCCCCAAACAATAATAATACAATAACTTGATGGCCCAAATGGCACTCTAAATTTATACGTTATCACATAAACACATTTTATCAAAAAAACTATTGCAAATTCAAATGAATTAAGATTATTACATATTTTTTGATTCGATTGGAACAAGGAGAAGTACCCACCCACCAACACTATTCTAAAATTATTTATAATTTTAACACAACAGTGAACTTTTGTCCTATACCTAATATGTTACAGCCTAATTCTAATAAAATTCAATGAAAAACTTCATCTTACATCAAAGCAAAAATGCTATCACAATGTTCCTAACCTAAGAGTGATACATTATCTCTAAACCTAATATAATAAACATAACATATACCTAGCTACCCTTAATTTTTAACAATAACACTCACGGGCATTCTATGTTTAAACAATAAAGAAATTTAAAAAAAAAATTCAAAAAGAAGAATACCGTATCTTCATCAAATTAGAAGCATAACGCATTAACTGGAAATAAGCAAATAAATCTTTTGAAAATTAAACATCATACGAAGAACACAACGGAAATGTGGACTCTTAGCTTATACCTAACAGGTTTTAACTTTTGTCTAATATATCTTGAATGATCAAACAGCAAAAGTTAATGTATCTAATCATTTTAATAATTATTTTTGAAATTACATGATACCATCCACCTTATTTCATGTAATTTTGTTTACAAATAAATAAAATTTAAATTAATTAATTTAGTACGTCAGCCCTTTCATCAGATGCTATTATGATTGAATTAATCGCTGTCATACTAAATAAGTTAATTTGATGGAAATTTTGTTCCTTTGTTAACAATGGACTTCCAGCATGTAAAAGTCCCCAGCATTTATTATGTGATTTAGTTTGACATATCTGTCATTCTTTATGTGTCAATAATAAAACTAAGATTTTTCTATAACAACAACAACAAACTCTCCAACAACTTCCCAATTTTTTTCTTCAAATTATTCTGGTTTCAGAACTAATTAAAACGTTTAATATTTAATCCTCTATTGAATATGTGTTTCCTTATTTTTAGTTTTACCTTTTTGAGATAATTTGAATCTGATTTGAAATAAATATTACATTGCTCTTTAAATAATTCAATTTTAAGTTAAAATTGTATCAAAACTGTGACAATCAGATTTACAATAATTTGCATTCGTGTGAAAATGCCTAGGGGCATAAATGAAGCTATTTCAACTCCATCCATTTTGTTCTATAGTTTGGGATGGAAACCATTTCTTATTATGAAATAAAGTCAGAATATTTATGTGCCGAAATAGCTCAGTTGGGAGAGCGTTAGACTGAAGATCTAAAGGTCCCCGGTTCAATCCCGGGTTTCGGCAGCTTCTCTTTTGATTTCAACATAATACATTATCCTTCACGTAGCCAATGTTGAAAGAAAAGAGCTTGAGATGATTGTAGGCAAATGATATCACCTACTACCTCTGGTATTTGTATTTTACCCAGCAAATGATGAGTAGAAAACGAGGAATTTCTTAATAGTAGTGATTTATTTATAAGTTTGCAATTATTATGTGAGTTCTAGATGTGCTTTTTTATTTGGATGCACTACATACGAACAAGTTGGGTACACAGAACTAAGTTCATGTCAGAATGGTTCTGTACTTAACATACGATATGCAGACATACGAGTATAGAATGATTTAATTCAAGAAAAACGTTAATGATATGCAAAATAAATATATTTCTCTCTTGAAAATGAAACTAGTGCTACTCTATTTTAACTGTCCAACATTTTGTTGCAATATTACTAAAATCATTGACGGAGCCGAATCTTAAATGTCTTCTTGTTATACAATATTACATATTTCGAAAAAAAAAATCAACAGTGTAATGAAAAGCCCATATAAAGGATGGCCCAACCATAATGCGCAATGTTAATTGTAAGTCACACCTTAACGTCGAGTTTTTTGCCCAACTTAATTTGCAATTTCTTTGTTTCAGTGATTGAAAAATTCAACACAATTGAGCAGAGCGTTAAGGTTGTTGAAGCCTTTCACGAAAATGGGCGTTCAAATCAAAATGCATTTCGTGTCCACAATCGGGAGAATTGTGCGCAAATTTCAGCAAACTGGGTTAACAAGTGATTATCGAAAAGTCGATGCATCCATAAAGAGTGACTGTTTCGTGTGGTTTATGGGCTGGTGGCGTCATCGGGCCGTACTTCTTCGAAAGTGAGGACGGCCAAGCAGTTACCGTGAATGGTGCTAGATGATAACGGGCTTCTTCTGGCCAGAAATTGAGGTTATGGACCTGGATGATATGTAGTTCCAACAGGATGGTGCCACTTGTCACACAGCCAACAAAACAATGGCTCTTTTGCGCGAGAAATTAAATGGCCATGTTATCTCACGTTGAGGTGATATTAATTGGCCCCCACAATCATGCGATTTGACACCGTTGGACTTCTTTCTCTGGGGATATTTAAAAGAAAAAGTGTACATCAATAAGCTAAGACCAATTCAAGAGCTAAGGGATGAAATGATTCAGCACATTAACCACATTGAACCTCAATTATGTCTCAGAGTCATTGAAAATATGGACCATCGGATAGAATTATGCCGACGTAACCGTGGAGAGCATTTGGGTGATATTTTGTTTTACACGTAACTGTGATAGATCTCTCTAATATAATAAAAAAAAATTAACATAATTCTCTGAAAACTTTTGGTTTTGTTTACAATTAACATCGTCCGTTATGGTCGGACCACCTTGTAATGAATCATTCGACGCCACTTGTGACCACTACCAATACACCTTGCTGCCATGTGGCTTTCCATCTCATGTTCGTTGTGACGGCTTCCCATCCCACGTCAGTTTTGTCGTGGTATGTCAAAGAAGTGACAGCCACATGGTGGAGGTGTAGGAGTAGGAGTGGTAGATGGCACGAACCGAAAGGCAAACCGGTCGTTATAGCTTGGAGTTCCTTTCACTTGAATCGTCCAGGATTATACGGCCGTGAATTAAAGTAGATTTGTTGAAGATAATCTCAGAAATTAAGTGTTGGTGCAGCAAGTCATCAACGAGACGTCCAGGGAGGATCAGGCAAGTGAAATTGAAGCCCTAGGATCGACAGACTGTGGTGAGAGGGAAGTTCTTGAAATGTGACCTGTCAACAAATTCAAGACATCAATAAGTACAGGAGAATACAGCTTTAAAATGGACACCGGTTGGCCATGTGAATTGATTTTTACGTATACCGAGAAGCATCCTGATGGAGTGCCTAAGGTAGGAATTGAAGGAGCAATTAACTTCGAAGATGAGTATTAAGACACGCTATTGAAGCATGAAGGACGCAATAAGTGTAATCAATTTGTTGTTTACACGGTGCTGTGCATATTTCTCATGACATGAAAATTACGATTTATACGTAACTTAAAAAGATAAAAATAATTCCGGTGTAATTTTGTGTATCGGTTGTTTCGGCGCGTAATAAACTTAATTCAATTTAAAACGATAAACATTAATATGGAATATAAAAAGTTAATATTCAAAAAAAACGGTTGGACAGTGTTTTGCAAAAAAAAAAGCCAGGTAAAGATTAAAACTTGATAAAAAAAAAGACAACAAGAAAAGGCATTTAAAATAGTTGTTTTGTCACTCTGGCTTCAGTGCGGATGATTGTTTAGTGTGACATTTTGCGTTTGTGATGATTAGAAACAATTAATTGAGAAAAGGCCGAATAAATAGAGATTTTGGTAGTGTTCGCGCTGGTTTCACTGAAGAGTGCGAGGTTTCATCCATTCAATTATATCCATTAAATAAAGCACTGGACGGTTTTTAGTAAATGGTTTCTTCAGCGGGCTAGTGTTTAACCTATAACGCGAAAACTATTGAACGTTTACGGGGCCAAACCGATGTGATTCATATTCTGGCACTTGGAAGTATTTAGCCCGTTCCGACAAACAATCTTTACAACGATTTTTAAATGTGTACAATGATTTTTGGTTATCATCAATTATCAAGGAATAGAAAGCCAATAAATTAGCCTTTAAAATATATTTTACGCCAGACCAGGGGAAAATTCAAGTCAAGCACAAAGTTTGCTTGATACCTTTCCTACGATTTTCTATTACCTACAATAGGATCTGGCGTTGGAGGAAGGTGCTCAAATTCTCATCTTAAAGAAGGATTGAATAGTGCCATCAAGTGAACAAAACACGCATTCATTAGAGGATAAGAAGACGCAAAAGATCGGGATGCACAATATACTAGGCGGATATGGTAGCAACAATGATATGATTCCTTTGCATGCTGGAAGCAACGTGTATGTTTCGAATATTTACGCCAAATCCATTTTATACACTTCAAGACTAGCAAATTTAGTTTTCGAATGAAGTAAAACGACATAAGTTTAAAACAAGTCAAAGATCGACTTGGTTTACGGGACCAAGCACGTCTGACTTCATTAATGACTCATATTGTGCAAGTATTTGTGCGGCTTGGTACGGATATGAATGAAGCAATGGTTAGATATCTAATACAGCTGGTGAATGAATTGTGATGGTCTCGCGATAGTTTACGAAAAGAGGAATGACTTGGACACGGGGCTCACGCGCTACACCCGTGCAGTGGGAATTACCCATCGATCGCCACTTGCAGCTACTCGAGCAATTTCACTAGCTAGTGCTTCCTCCCCAACAGGTAGTGCATGTACAAAGACGGAAGCGTCAGACATATTTTTGGTTTAATATATAACAAATCGAAATTACCGTCAGTTTAGCGTGCGTTTGTTCTACGGGTTTTTTTCTTAATGATTTTCACATTGTGCTGCTTTGAAATATTTAGGATGATTCGACAATTATAACGCTTAAAGTTATGCCAATGCTAGTAAACATCAGTCATCATCAAGTTTATAAATGAAAAGAACCCTGACAAGCTGCGGATCAGCCGACGTGCCCCGGATCAGCCGACTGGCCACTGGGAAAATTCAGAAAGTGTGCAAAACAGGGCAAATGAAAGGTGCGGATACTATGTGAATGTACTAAACTTGAAAGGTGTCCATCCCTACGATTGCCCAATTTTGATATGGCATCTTCTATAGTCATCTCCTCTTCAACAATCAAAAAATTCAATGATCGTCCTTCTTTTTTTTTTTTGACAAAACTAGTTTTTTCGGCGTAGCACAATGCATTTATTCGTCTTTTAATTCCGGTTTTCCCGGATGACTCAGAAACATTTAAAACAGAAGATTTGCTATCAAAACAAAATTTTTTCCGCACACCTAAATCTATCTCCATAAAAGCAGTCCGTAATCACCCTGCTCAAGATATTTCTAAATCTAAAAGCAATCGAAAATCCATCCCGCTCAAAATTTTTGTGAGTCTCTAATGATCCTTTGAAATTCAAAAAAAAACAGCATTTATTTTGGAAGATTTTACCATTTTTAAATTACTTTATAGCTTCAAACAAAAATTATGTTCCAAAATTGATCAATTTTTATGCATATATTTTTCATTAGACATTAGCTCGTACATATTTTTAACGATTACTAAACTCGATATATTTGGCGCTGATACATTTGTCATTTATGCTAGCTTTAAAACGAAAAATTAGGTTACATGTTACGAAATATTCCTAACGAGGATGACACAATAGCGAAAAATTCAAGCGATTATTGTTAACTAAATACGAAAAAAATGTCGTTTATATTCTTTAGGGTTCAATTAGCAGTTTATTTACTATTAGGTTCTATTATGTTTTTACTTTTTTTGTATTATGCTTGAATTGTCTTAATGTTAAGGTTTTGTTTCTCAAACAGATCTTTTTGTTTCAATGAGCAAGAAAGCAGAAACTAGGGAACAACCTTGAATTGGGGAAATATGATTTACTACTTACATGTAGAGTT
Source organism: Odontomyia ornata (assembly GCA_963969285.1). Taxonomy (NCBI): domain Eukaryota; kingdom Metazoa; phylum Arthropoda; class Insecta; order Diptera; family Stratiomyidae; genus Odontomyia; species Odontomyia ornata. The sequence goes on along the minus strand of OZ017738.1, from coordinate 38,325,226 downwards.
TGCATGCATGCACCAATAGTGCATGAACATATTCTTATAAATGCTAGTACTTGATTTAATTTAAAATAAGACTTTCAAAATTAAGAGCAAAATAATATGCACATAGCTTTCATAAAAAAGGAGAATATATAATCATAAATTTATTAATATTTTTATTGAAGTAAAGTAATTGATTCAAAGTGAAGAAAATGTGCTGAAGTCAATTATTAATTTTCATGTATGTATAAGTAAACGAAGTGACTAATTATTTTTGCGGCTTTGTCAAAGGTCACTTACCATAACCTTTCTTGTCAACATTCGAGAAATTTCGAGAAATTAATTATGTACGTATATTTTTGTATAATATTTATCCAACTCATTAGATAATGGTTAATATTTAAAAGTTTCTATCAAATTAATTTAATTTTTAATGGGACCGTTTTGATTATATCCATACACTTAGTGAAAATTATTCATACAAGTTTCTCCCCCCCCCCCCCTAGTTACTTAATTTTTCGATTTATGTAATATTGAATCCCGTCAAAATTGTATTCGACCATTAAAAATATACAAATATCATTTGCAAACTAATAAATAACATGAATTGCTAAAATAACAACAGACTTTCCTATCCAGTGGTCCTTCTTTTCCAGAGGCAGTGAGAGTGCAGGGTAAGTATGCCGGGGAGAGGGTAGGGTTTGAAAAAATCCACTGAGGTTGGTTTCGCGTCGCGCGCGGTACGCGGTACCTTCGTTGGCTTTGTTTTTTTATTAGCGTAGCGGGTTCAAGTTAACTTAGTGTATTTTTCGGTACCGCGTCAGTAAAATTCGGGAACGCGAAAGGGAAATTAGATTTTTGTACTTGACTCGATTAATGAAGAAATACAGAGTAACGTAAAGTACGTTTCTTCTCCGTATGATTGTGTTTTCGACGCGTTTGAAACGGGCGTTTAATGGTGGCTGAAAAATGTAAATGAGCGTAATCCATTTAAAGACCCGCGGCCGAAATCCTCTCCGATCTAGCTGGCCGACAAGCAGCCACCGCGAAAATGTATACGGTACACGGATTGGTTGACCGGTTGGTACCATTCGTTGGCACGACTCAGAGTTAACGTCTAGAACCGATGAGAGGTCGGTTCCGACTTCGTTCGTGAATTTAGACGGAAAATCATTACAACCTTTTAGTAGAAAAATCATGTTTAATTATTGTAACCGGAGAAAATTCAAACGGCAATAACTTCTATATATTCTATTAAAACTCATAGAGTATAAGGACTTTCAAATGACATGACATGAAAATATTTAATTTACAGATCCTACTATTATTAACAAAGTTGAACGAATTTCAACCATTAAGTTATTCGTTATCGGATTTACCTTCATTACTTTTTCACTGATTATTTTTAGCTGCTCATCTTCGGCTATTCATTAATAGGTTTAATCAAGCATTAATAGCATGTACCTTAAATATTCAAATTTGCGAAAAATTGCACAATTTTATGCAATATTCTCATTTAAAATGGACGCTATTTTGTTTTACGATTACGGATGTCACCCGTTGAACAAATTTTCAAACTTATTCGTCATGAATATAGATCCTGAAATTTTCATGCAAATTCTAGCAAATTCGTAGTGTGTGAATTGACTAGAAGTGCACATTGTCCCATACCCATGTATAGTTGCTATTGTAATACAGGAAAATTTAAGCCCCCATAACTCTGTTAAATACGATTGGATCTTTCTGAAGTTTCCAGAAATGATTAAACATGTTGATTGGCATTCACCTTTTGAACTTTATTGAATTTGAGGGTGCCCTTACGATTTTATCCAAGAAAGTGTAAGATTCATAAATCATACCATTACTAACAAAGTTGAGTGAATTTCGACTTCTGACGTATTTGTTGTTGTAGGGCTCATTGAAGTCTACACTCATGATTTTTCGGATGAAGGTTTCCAATCATGAGGGGGGGGGGAGGAATTCGCCTAAATTTCGTGTATTTTCCCTTCTGCTGCCTCCCTCGATACTGATAAAGTAATTTTAGGACCTGTTTTGAAAAGATCACATCGAGAACTTTTCAATGACAACCCACTGAGGGTCACTCCTCCATATGGAGAGAACCCCTTGAAACTCTTTGAAAATTTTGTACACCCTTAATCCTTCTAGAAGTTATAACTTCCAACCTTGCCACAAAGTTTCATGGCTGTAGCTTCTCTAGTTTCGGAGAAAAGCTGCTGTGACATACAGACGGACGGACAAGCGGCCACAGGTGCATATTTTAATAGGGTTTTGTATTTTAGTGCAAAACCCTAAAAATGAAGCGTTTGATATTTTTCTATATTTATTTTATTATAATAAGAAATGAGCCGGTAAGGAAAATTTCTTATCGAAATAAAAAGTTTACAGATAAAGGAGAAAATAAGACTTGATTGGCGTGGATTCAAGTAGCTGAAAATAATTTTCGATAAACGAAATATACTCGTATGTGGTAAATATCCTGAGCGTTTTCTTGCTATTCCAGATTTTAATCGTTCTTAGTAAGTTCTATATAAACATTTGTGTAACAATTCTACATTATTATGGAGACACTTCTTCCTTTTTTAATTTCAAGCATTCCCATGGGAAATTAATACTATTGTGGTATGCGGGCTTAAATATCGCTAAAATATAGGGCACATCTATGAAAAAGTAATACAAGAAGGCCAGTATGCCCCTTCCCGAGTAGTAGAATTCATCGTCCTTATATTGGAGCATTCAGCGCCATAAAGAACAAAAAATAACAATTAAAAATTTGGTGGCAGAAATACTAAGGAGAAATTAATATAATATATGAGGTGCGTTCAAAAAGTAAGGTGACTTTGTATTTAAAAAAAAATATTTATTTATTCTTCAATATTTATGTTGTCCCCTTCAAAGTAATCAATACACTTGTGCCAATGCTTTTTTTAATCGTCGAAACACTTTTCGGTATGGCCTTGAGCTTTTCCAGCGATGCAGTATTTATCATCTCAATAATTGCAAATCTCCGTCCTTTCATAGGTCATAGGTCAACAAGAAAAAGTCACATGGGCCAAATCCAAAGACTAGGGTGGCTGAGGCAAGATTGTGGCGTTGTTTTTGGCCAAAAAATTCTTCATCTTTAATCCATTTGTTTTCGATAGCAAAAATCGCCGAACACGAGAATCTGCCGTTATCGCCATGAAAAGGCGCTTCGAGAGAGGCGGTAAACGGAATTGTGACGAGGCGGGACTCGTATTGAACAACGAGCGGGAAAGCCTCGCGTGAGTGAGTGGAGTAGAATCATCAGTTTAAAAAATCAGGAATTAAGTTCTTAACTTGTACGGAAAACGTTTCGTCAACGTAGATGCTGACGGGGTAGGTCAAGTTTTTATTTGTTGAGCGGAAAGTCTTGAAAGATATTCAATCAAAAGTGGTGCAAGCAAACACCGAATCCAAGCATGGACAAGAGTAAGCGAAGCGAAGATACATGACGAGAACCCTTTAAATGTCAATTTGATTAGAAATACTGAATGTAGTGCAGTTTAGCGGTACAATAACGCTCTGTTTAGTGCGTGTATATCCAATGTATGAATATATTAATATTGGATTGAGTTAAAAATATTTAAATTTGTGCTGTGAACATTCAAGTGAGAAAGTTTGCTGGTGATATGTAAAGTATTTGCGAAATATTGGATGGTAGTTTTCACATAGTAGAGTGCATTGCAACTTGGAAGTGCATTACAGTTCGCAGCTGTTTTTGTTTGGGACTTTGTGGCATGACAACGTAGCCATCAGCTGGTGAGATATTCGTATCTATCTATAGAGTAATAGATGTTTTTCACGTCAGTTGCTGTAGTGTAAAAAACCAGAAACTCACAAACAAAATAAACGAAAAAATTAAGGAAAAACTCAAACTTCTATGAATTCAAAAACAATAAAAACCCGTATGTGTAAAAGTGCTAGAAAAAATAAAAAAGGAGGGCAAACATCCATGGAAGAATTATGCTGCTTTGCTAATATGCGTCATATTTTTCCATTTTTTATTTATCTTTCTCTGAAGACTATGTTGTATTTGTGATATAGAAATAAATAGGTGATTTAGTTATATGTAGTAACAACACTTTATTTTGTCCTTTTTAAACTTTTTATTTACATCGTAAACATACTACTGGAAGTCATGTAATTGCAAATTGTGCCACATGTTGAATGTAAAATGAGTTGCAGGCCCTTAACCACCGCAACAACGAGCGCTCGTAGGAGGAGGACTAAGTAAGTACCTCTTTTTGATAAATTTTAATTTAATATATATTTCCATAAGAATAAATGGGAAGTCCGATGGTTGTTACAGGTGCTCCTCCAGGGTAGAGAGGCCTTCTGCACAGGTTTCTTATTTATGGTAAAGTTTTATACGCTTCAGCCTTATAACACGTTAACATAAATTTTTATTTTTCATTTAAGGGAAAAGTTCGTGCGAATTACGTTTGCATGAATTTTTCTTTTAAATGGAAAATATATGACCGCATCTAAAATTAATTTTGATCTGGATGGGGTGTGCGAGGGGCATCACTTCCACCTGGATACTCCACTCTTAGTTGGGGTTCGTAAATACGAATTGTAACAACGAAATCTTCTCGCATCTCACGTGTGCTAATCAGGCTTGATCAGTCGCATTTTATTAATCCATTCCTTAAGTAGGTTACCTTGGCCGTGACACCACCGAACAGAGACGTTTTATCTTCTAATTCATGAATGCGAAATTTATCAACGTCGTACCACTCGAAGCGAAGGAGATATTGCAGCTGTAAGTGCATCTATTCAAGATAAGCAAAATTTGTCGATTCCGCTGCGTTCTCAAGAATTGGGCATCGCTTAAACGACACTTGAGCATCAACGATATGTGGTTTCAACAAAACGGTGTCACTAGCCATACAGCACGCTTAATAATGGATTTATTGAAGTTTATTCATTTATTGTTATGTGAAAATAGAAAACCCTTTACCTTTAACCATCTAACCTACATGTTTATAAAGATCCTTTCTAATATACACATACTCAAAAAAGTCTGCGTACATCTCATTAGTACAAACTGAATTATGTTGGAATCGTATGAATCAATAATGTGATCTTGATTTAATCATTTTGATAAAAGAGCCTAAGCTGCAAGAAATGTATTGAAGCAGGTTTGTTTAAAAAAATCCCAAAATTATCGAACATATAGTAATTTCAATACTTGAAAGTCTGTGAGCAGCCCCAAAAAAGTCTGCGTACACATCACAAAATTTGGGGATTCCCCGAAATGTGCAATGTTGATGCCTTCATTTTTTCATTGTTCTGCGTGACAGTACTTCATTGGAAAATTGTCTGTGTTTTGCGTGAATAAAAGACTATGCTTTAATATGGAAGTAAAAATAAGGAAATCAGTGTTAGTGAGCGTAAAGTCATAGTAAAATTGCGTGAAAACGGGAAAAGTTTTCGTGAAATCGCAAAATTAGTAAAGAGAACCCATTCCTCGTCCAAAGGGTTGTTGCTAATTACAAAAAAGCGGTTTGATTATTTCACGGCGTCGGTCAGGACGTCCTCCCAAACTTACAGCACGTGAACGTAGGAGTATTATTAATGCTGTGAAACAAAATCCCCGATTAACCGCATTCCAAATTGCGCAGGATATAAGAAAGAAATGCAATAAAACAATAAGCGATGAAACAGTGCGCATAATTCTCAGAAAAGGCGGTTACCATCGTCGAGTCGCACGTAAAAAGCCGTTCATATCGAAACGGAAACGCCGAAAGAGAGTGGAATTCGCCAAAAATTATGTAAATATGCGAAAAGAATTTTGGGAAAGCGTTCTTTTTTCGGACGAAAGTAAGTTTTGTATATTTGGGATAAAAGGACGCAAATTAGTATGGAGAAAACGCTCGACAGAATTCAATAAAGAAAATTTGATTCCCACTGTAAAGCATGGTGGCGGCAGTGTGATGGTTTGGGGGTGTATGGCAGCCAGTGGAGTGGGGCAACTCGTTTTCATAGAATCTACAATGGATAAATACGGGTACCTTAATATTTAAAAAAATAATATTAAGCAGACTGCCGAGAAATTGCGGCTGGGGAACGCATTTTTCTTTCAGCACGATAATGACCCCAAACATACAGCAGAAATAAATAGGCTTTGGTTGGCCTACAACGTTCCAAAACTCTTAGGTACGCCTCCTCAATCACCAGATTTAAACCCAATTGAGCATTTGTGGGATTTACTTGAAAGAAAAATTCGAGAGCATGACATAACTAGCAAAGAGTCATTAAAAAATGTTATTTTGAACGAGCGGAACAAAATAACGACTGAAGAAACATTAAAACTTGTTCAATCCATGCAAAATAGGCTAAAGGAAGTCATTTATAGGAAAGGCTATGCTACTAGATATTAAGGTTCAAAATCTGAAAGCTAGTATAGGGGTTTTCAAATAAAATGAATAAATTTTTTCAGGTGTACGCAGACTTTTTTGGATGGATTTTCATGACTTTTTGGAAGAAACTTTTTTATTTTGGTTATTCTAAACAGCGAACGAGTGATCAGTTACATATTTATGTACCATATAGTTTAATGAATATAATAAAGAGAAGATTTTAAGTTATAAAAAAATGGCAAAGTTTTTTATATTGATATATTTGCTACGACCAGCAAGTGTACGCAGACTTTTTTGAGTATGTATACATGAAAGATTTCATATTTAAGAATTAAAGTGTCTTCTTTTAGCAGGACCACTCACCTGCTAGCTCCACTTGTTGCTCTCCTCATGTTTCTGAGTACAGCAATTTAGTTTCAATCAATTTCCTAAGCAAATGTGAAAACAGTATGATTTCTTTTTATGCTAAATAAATGCATCAACTTAATCAAAATGAACAGATAATTTCCATTGAAAATAATCGTATCAAAAGCAAAAGAGCTTTTATCTAGAGATGCTGAGTAAAGCTTCACTGAAAAATAAGACACATCATTGGGAAATTGTTGGCGCCGTGGCTTAGTTGGTTAAAGCGCCTGTCTAGTAAACAGGAGATCGTGAGTTCGAATCTCGCCGGGGCCTATGTGTGAAACTTTTTAAGCAAATGTGCCTAAAAATGTAAATTGCTAATGTGTTTGTGCTTTGTGAGCTCACAAAAATAATCATATTTATGAGCCAGAATGATGCTAAATATATAGCTATAGAAAACCATGTGTTTAGCAAAATAAAGTTCTGCGCCCATATTTATGCCTGTTTTTTTAAAAATTAATTTATTTTATTAACACTATCCAGAATCATTTACCTAAAACAATTTAAGGATATTTATGTATAAACTTTCCCGAAAAATTACGCGTATATGTATATGTATGTCCATTTAATTTGACTGTTTTCTTTTATGATAACATAGAATCGACATTTCATAATTCCCAGTATGTTTCACAATGCTTACTAATTAATAGATTTTGCGACTCCGACAAGACAAAGCCAATATATGGCAGTACGTTTGAACAAAAAAAAATATCCATACAGAACGAAATGGGGGATTGCCCGTGTTATAAGTATGTGTCGGAAGTGAACACGAAGAAACGTATGGAATTGGTAAATCAATTTATAAACAAGCCTCCAGAGTTTTGAGAACATATCTTATTTTCTGACGAAAGCAAATTTTAGATTGGAAAAAGCGTTGGAACGAGAGTATTGATTACTTTGAAAGGGATAACATAAATATTGACGAATAAATAATAATTTTTGACCAAATATGTTTCTCCTATTGACCTGAATAGACAAAGACCCACTAACGCATTCATTTTAGTCTCATCAAAAGCTGTCGTATGTACACTTGCCAGAAAAAGTACCCGTATAACATCAAAAGAAAGCAATATATTAGAGAATTTATGCGAAAGATGGCTGCTACATTTAAATATTTATTTAGCAAAATTTATTCATGAATTAAACTATCTTTTCTATAAATTTTTCCTGTGGTATTCCTTTAAAAACTAGATTTTACAAAATAAAAACAAAAAACCTCAGTTAAATGAACCAGAAAATGTACCCGTACATGACAATATTTGTTTGAAATATTCAAATATTTTATTACATATCAGGGCTTAATAACTTGTTGGGACAACCTTACCTCTTAAGGACCTTTCTAAGTCGATTTGGCATGGAGTGACCCAATTTGGCTGTGTCCTGAATGGTAATTTTGCCCCATTTATCGACGATGACATTTTTCAGCATTTCGTTTGAGGTTATGTTGTGCTGACGGATCCTGCGCTCCCACAAATGCTCAATGGGATTAAGTTCTGGGGATTTTGGTGGCGTACCCAGTTGATGTTTTGTATTGTAGAGCAACCGAAGCTTCACATTGTGAGCTGTGTGCTTGCAATCATTATCTTGCTGGAACCATAAATTGTCACCAAGCCTCAAGTGCTGAACGCTTTGCTTCAAATTCACCTTCAAAATATTAAGGTAGTCATACTGATTTATAGTTGATTCTATAAACACAAGTTGGCCAACTCCTTCTACCGCCATACACCCCCCAGACCATCACACCACCTCCACCATGTTTCACAGTTGGTACGAGATTTTCATTTTCGAGAGCAGTACCACTCTTCCGCCACACTAACTTTCCTTCTTTAATGCCAAATATGCAAAATTTGCTTTCGTCAGAGAATAGGACCTGTTCCCAAAACCCTGGTGGCTTGTTTATATAATTTTTTGGGAAATCCGAAAGTTTCTTCCAGTTCACTTCCGAAATGTATGGCTTCTTATATGCTATGCGTGAGCGATATCCATCTCTCTTTAGTATAATTCGTATGTTATGTTCGTGGAGAACCTTGCCAAAAGAGTCTTTTATATTTGCAACAATTTGGGAAGCAGTTACTCGAGAGTCCTTTTGAACTGCCTGCAAAACGTTTCTTTTTTCGCGTTCAGTCAGTATGGAGGGTCGACCACAAGGAAGCTTGGACATAATTGAACCAGTTGTATTAAATGTTTTCAGCACATATTGGACAGAGGAGTGAGTTCTGCCTACTATTAGACCAATTTCGTGGCAAGTTTTCCCTTCACTCTTAAGTTTCAGCATAATTTTCCTCTCTTCAGCACTGATTTCGCTAATTTTGGGCGTTATCATATTTCTAGTGTACAAAAAATTGAAAAAAAACTGTACACACTTTTAAACGTATCCCAACCTAAAGTAGAACTATTAATGGACCTAAAAGCATTAATATTCATCTGCATATGTCATCGCATAACACGGGGAATCCCCCGATTTGTTCTGTACGGATACTTTTTCTGGTCTATTGTGTTGCCCTAAATTGATATTGTTTGAGTTTCAAGTCTTTTTAAATAGTAATTATTATGAAACATACTGGGAATCATGCAAAATTTGGATTTTTTGTTATTTTAAAAGAAAGCATTCAAATTATGTGGACATATCTTTTTTATTACAACGATAACTTTGTTATCTTGCATGTACTGATACTTTTTCTGGCAAGGGTATTTGCTTTGCTTGACATAAAATTAAAACTCTGGCTGGCCTCCTTGGCCAGGCAATACTACAACAATATTATAAGGGTCATTTTAAATTAAAGGTCGCTATAATGTAGGAGATTGCATTTCAATCACACAAAAATCATCCTCCAAATTTTTTTTGAGTCTTTTGTTGTAAATACTATATGAATTTATTATAGAAATGGCACTTGAGAAGATGAAAACAATCCTTTTCTTAACACATCTATCGTTGATTTTAAATTTTGGTACATAAAACAAACTTGGTTTTAGAAATGCTACTAAAATTTTTTTCCTATATAACGATCATAAATTATGTATGTGTTGCAGGATATGAAATATTAGAAACAATACCGAATTATCAGACATTTGGACAATTGGCACCATGCTTCTGTATTATGTATCGCAACAAAACACATACGCTTTTCAGAGAAAATGTAAATAAATTCATTTCAACGGCGTACGAACTAACCTTCAGTAACGAATGAGATAAAATGGAGATGTTAAGCGAATTCGGTTCCTTATTGGTGCGAGGGCCACGACCAATAACACAGTCGGGGTTTTTTCAGAAAACTCCAATTCATTTTTGGCTGGCTTCATTGAGCTTAGAAGTAACCCTGGTAGTCTTTTACCTTCGATTTCAAGAATTTTCTACAATTTTCAAGGATTGCGACCGCGGGGCAAAAAATAAAATGGTGGCAAGAACCAAGATATTGAATCTTATGGAGAGACTACAAGGCAAGTCGCATGGAATTTTGATTTGAATTATGTAATATAAATACTTAGATATTGTAAAAGATTTTCTTGCCTAACGATGCATGTTTAAATTTAATAATAGGAAACACAAACCTAGTTTAGAACAAGTTTTTTTTCTTCTTCGCTACTGCAAATAGCGCCTCCAACTGTCTCGGTCCATTGACCGCGTCCTCCAATTTTGAAATCCGAGCGGCGATGAACTGTCTTCATCGAACAAGTCAGACTAGCGTTTCCTCGGGTTCCCTACTGGTCTCCGGCTTTCAGTTCTCTCAACGAATACCTTTTTTGGTATCCGTTTTTGTGCAATACGATTCACGTGGCTAGTCCATTGTAGCTTCCGCAATCGTTGAGACCTCCGGCTCGTCAAAAATTTCATTCTGCTCATGGTTGTATCGTATTCGCCATTGGTCCTCGTCTAGCTTCGCTGCGATTATTCGCCTCAGGACCCGTCGCTCGAAGGCGTTCAATATGTTTTCGTATGCTTGGGCTAGGGTCCATGTTTCACACCCATAGCATAACACAGGTCCTATCACAGATTTATATACTTGGAGCTTTGTTTTCCTGTGTATGCAGCTGGTCTTCAAGATCGTCAAAATTGATTAAAATATTTTAATTGCGAGCTGTATTCTTCGGCGTATTTCGTCTCTTTCATTACCCGTTTTCGCTATTTTGGCGCTTTAATACACAAATTCGCTATCATTTTCGATACTGTATTCGCCAAGTGTGATGTTTTGTGTACTTGAGGTATTTTTCCTCGACTACGTCATGAGCTTTGTTTTATTTTCATTGATTAGTAGCCTTACTTGTTTTGCTTCGCTGTCGAGTTTTAGGAAGAGTTCTTTGGCAGTTTTTAACGACCGTGACAAAATGTTTATGTCGTCCGCATAGGCCTCTAGACCTCTTGTATCGACAGGTTCCTTATGATGTATTCCAGAGCCAAATTGAATAGCAATGGGGCCAGCCTATCTCCCTGCGTTGGTCCATCGGTGAGTTGATTATTGATGCAGACTTAGGAGGCCGTCGACATCATTGCCATTCTGGCAAGATGGACTAAATTGGTCGGGATGCCAAAGCAAAGCATTATTTGGTACAATACGTTACGATCAATACTGTCGTATGCCTGCGTAAAATGAACGAAAATTCGGTTCAGAGTCATTCGGGGCAACTGTGCGCACTTTTGCCTTTCAAACCATAATATATTTTAGCTATTAAAGCTAAGAAAATGAAAACAAATTCTTTAGATAGAACATTTATTTGTTTTTCAATGAAAATACCAAAATAAACAATATCAAAAGTATTTCTCTTTGGGACAAACAACTAAAAACATAAGTTCGGAATGCGTTTACTTATCCCGTAATCCGGATAACCGTGCACACCTCTACGGGGTAAGTAAACGCATATGGGGTAAGTAAGCGCATTCCTAATTAAAGTTTTTGAACTTAATCCTATTTGTCTAAACTTTACAGGAGATAACAAAGTTCAGTCAGATTAAGATTTCTCTTCATATAAAAAATATCACAAAAACTATTCTGATTAATCAACAACAAATAAAACATGTTATAAAAACAAAAGAAATATTATATCTTTCTTTTCATTAATAGGATTAATATTAATCTTTGGAGACCAATTAGATACGATTATCACTACTAAAGTTAATAAGGCACTCCTTTAAACGAAATAATATTTTTTTATACTGTAATACAATTGAAAACTAGAAAAAAAACGTTCCAGTTTTTTGCTGTCAATGCAATTATCACAAACAAAAGCCCCTCTTTCATAAACAGTGCACTGTTCGTGCCACCATTCCTCGCAAACACTACACTTTATCCATTCCTCTGTTGGTGGCTCTTCATTTTTATGTAGACAAAGAGGACAATAGTAATCACGTTCTTTCGCTTTTGAAGTAGAGGACTTGTGTTTGTTTTTATGAAAACTTCCTTGCTTCTCTTTTCTTGAATTTTCTATCTTCTTCTGAGCAGTAGAAGTTGATGACAAAGTTGGTACCTGCCTTTTTCTTGTGTTTTTTTTTCTTCTCTTCCTGTAGCTTCTTTTCTTCCAGCTGCTCTTTGTAAAGACTTCCTCTAATTATTTGTGCTTTCATAGAAACCTTGCCTCCACGCCTTTTTCCTTTCATCCGAGGAAGAGGGGAAAGCTGAGAAACTGGCACAAGCTGGCTTGTTGATGGCATTTGGTTTAAGTCAGCACAACTGCGTATTATTTCAATCCCAGATTCATTAGACGGGTTTGTTGCTGTTCAATCCTTTATCGCAGGCAGTTTGATTTGAATCATTTTGTGCATCGTGTATCATCTGATCTGTAACCAGTGATGGAGCAAAATCTGCTTCGTCAAAGAGGTCATCGTCATAGGGATATATCTCAGTCACTTTAAAGCCAGACTCAGCATTTCCCAGCGTAGTCACTTTTTTATACGCTTCGTTAAACAAGCGAGCCATCTGATATTGTTTAATGGCTCTTCCAGGGTGTTGCGCCATGTATTTGTCACATTCTATTGAATATTTAACCTTTAAAGGGCTGTGAAGACACCGATCCAGGGGCTGAAGTTTGTGACTTCCATGCGGAGGAAGCCTGAGCATCACAATATTATTTTCACAAGCATATTTTACTGCCTCTAAGCTGATGTGAGATGAATGGTTGTCAAGCACAAGTAAAACAGGATCTTCGTGTGTGGGATGGACAAGATATTTAAAGTGGTGCAGCCATTTTACGAAAAGATCTGTATTTACGAAACCGCTGTCAGACACCATGCAAATGCTTTCTGATGGGCCTCCGTCCAATAAATCGTCACGCGGTCTTTTGCGAGGGTAGATCAATGCTGGTGGAATATAATGACCATTAGCACTCATGCAGCAGATCGCTGTCACAGTGATACCTCTTTCTGTGGATAAAACTTTACAGACTACTTTTTTTCCTTTTGTAGTAACTACCTTTGGGGTTTTCTTTGGTACGGTACTCATACCTGTCTCATCTCGTTGTAAATGCGACTTGGTTTGAATTTGTATTTCTCATACACGGCCTTCAAGTTTCCGTAGAATCTGTCAACTTGAACTTTATTAAATCCAATAGTTCGAGCCAGACTGGTCGCTGCAGATTGTCGGATGACTAGTTCAGGATGACATTTATAAAAACATTCAACCCAGTCACGCCCTAACATTTTTGAAGACTTATCAAATCGATTGTTAATATTATGAGCATAAGTATATTCATACGCCAAGCACCTTAAATCATTTATGGTGAGACCAAAATATCGTTCATCCATTTTCTTGCAATGAACTACAAACTCTTCCTCTTGTTCATTATTAAATGTAGGCTTAAAGCAACCCATTGAATCTGCAGCTGCACCTAGTTTGTCTTTTGCGCAGATAGAATTCACTAATGCCAATGGCATTCGCAGCACTTCTCTTGCTTTTTCCATTTCGGATAAGCTCTTTAGCCTTAGCGATTTGCTGTTCTGTGACAGGCGTTAATTCGGGGTTTTTCCTTACATATTTTCGTGGCATGGAGACAGTGTAATATCAAAGAACAGTGATGAATGCAAGAGGCGTAAGAATTGCTAAACCAGCAAACCAACCAAGTCATTGTCCATTTCGCTATTGCTCATAGGGGTAAGTGTACGCATGCGAACACTTACTCGCGCACACTTTCCCCATGAAGCCAAATATAAATTAATGTTGTTGCTGGTTAAGGCAACAAACATAACCACAATATTATTTCTCACATATCTACAAAAAAATGATCAATAGTAAACAACCATGACTTACCAGTATCAGATCCGAAATTTGACAGTGACAGGATTTGCCAAAATACCAAAAACTACCAACGAAACTAGTAAATTTAATTTACCGCGAAAGAAAACTTTACGAGATTTTACACAAACTACTGACATGTCAAAACTAGTTCGACACTCTGGCGTCTTTGTTGCACTCGAATGAAAACCTTTTCTCCTACACTTGGTTCAGGAGATATTCGCGGTGCGCTCACTTACCCACTGCGCTCAGTTACCCCAAATGACGCTTCGGCTATGTTGAACCCCCAACATTTTTCAAGTACCTGCTTGACAGTGAACAATTGGTCTATCGTTGATCTACCTGCTCTAAAACCACCTTGGTACTCCCCAATAATACTTTAGGCGTATGATCCGATTTTAGTTTTGAAGGCCTTTAAAATATTTTGTACGCCGTACAAAGTAGTGATATGCCTCCATAAGTTTCGCAATGTAACTTGTCACCTTTTTTCTGAATAGGGAATATAAATGATTGACTCCAATGTTTCGGCATTGCCAAATGTGCTGGATGACTTTGTGAATAGCTTTATGAACACTACTGCCACCATATTTGATGAGCTCCAGTGGAATCTCATCGATGCCCGGCGCTTTATTATTCTTTTGGGCTTTGATGCCGATGGAAGCTCTCCAGAAACATCTATAGGCTCCGATATTCAGCAGCTGTGCCCGGAGGATTAAGGAGCAACAAGCAAGCAAGTTACAATGTCGCATTTCTATATCGGATAAATTTTTTTACAATGTAGCTTAAGGACAAGGAAAAAACGCTTTATTCAACATTAATCGTTATAAATTTTCAAAGAATATCGAGCAAATCACAACAATGAAAATACTAAATCATAATGGGCCAAATGGCCCTCTAAATTTGTGTATTAGTAATTAGAATTATAATAATTTTAATTTTTTATTTTACGATTCAATTGAAGAAGGAGAAAATAACAACACTATTCAAAAATTCTAATACCAACACAACAGTCAAATCTTATCATACATCTAACATGTTATAATCTAAAAAAAATTATCACGAATAATTTAGACATGTCATTCAGTCACCAACATCTAGAATTACTCCATCTCAGCCCGACCAGATTCAACGAATCTAGTAAATGCGTATCTATTGGAATTGCTGGTCTCGTGAACTGAAATTCAGAGGATATTTTATCTTTTTATTGGCGTTGGCCGTCTATGTGGTAAATAATTTGGACACCGTCAGAATCAAAAACATATCGACTCATGTCTAAATACCGAATGCTTCTGGAGGAAGTAGTGAGATAAGTCGCAATATCACCGTCCAGGGGTTTTCGCTCACAGTAACACATCTTGCGATATGATTGGGAAGAAGTCTCAATATGAAGATATCGACTCATCACTTTAGCAGTTTGATAAAGTCTTCTATTCGATATAATGTGTTTTCAATCCGCCTCAGACTTTCTATACAAACCAGTACATGCACGAAGACCTTTCCTTTCGAAAACTCTTAACCTTTCCATAGTACTAGCACTTTGGTTGTACCAGATCTGACATCCATATGCCGAACTGGTCTAACCAGGGTCTCGTAACAGATAACTTTGACCTTTTGATCGATGTATCTGGAATGAAAGAGTCGTAAACGGGCCATGACTACTTTTTGCGCTTTACTGAGCATGATTTTGACATGTTCAGAATAGTACAGATACTGATCGAGATGAACACCGAGGTATCGAACACAGGATTTATGTGGAATGCATTCTGAACTACCCTCTTCAGCCATAATGTCGAAATCCTTCCAATTACGTTTCAGGTCTTGACTGGCCCCCTGCAGCGTTGTCCGAAAAAAATTGTTTCACACTTCTGCGCATTGATTTTGATTCGCCAATTGTCGGTGTAGAGCTTTTTTAGCTTTTCGGTCTGCCGTATAGATGATCAGATCATCAGCAAACGCTACGAATGATCGCGTTGGTGAGACGTGAGAATCATAGCCGTTTAAAAGCTTGCGAATGAATATTGAGAAAGGCAGAGTCGCAGTTATTGTTCCCTGCTGTAGACCATTCAAGCGCTTAAAGTCGCGCATTATCGTCAGATTTCCATCAGTTTCAATCACTGATTTCCCGTATAACATATTGCACAACATGCTGACAAGATGTTTTGGGAACCTGTCCTGAAGGATGTCGCAACCGTGGAAGTCACCGCAGTTGCAGACATTAAGTTTTAGCAGAGGGATACGTAGCCCGGGGTGGCATACTGAGGCCGGCTAGCGCTCAGTTGTATCGTGGGACTTCCGGGACACCCTCTGCTCGTGCTGAGCTACCTTACATAAAAACACTAACACGGAGAGAAAGGGATGGGAAAGGGGGAGGTCATTTTAAGAAATGAAAGATAGGGATCTTAATGCAACATAGCCGTTTTATTCAATTCACAAATTATAATCCAAATAAAATAATACGAAGGATAACAATATAAAAAAACTACAAAAACCCCTTTCGAAATTTAAAACAACATAAAAAAATAAGCTAAAATATACCAACATAAACCAATTCAATATGATAGAGAATATAATAAAAAAACTACTGGAAAATATTATAGTTTAGAAAATATTAGAAAAAGAAAAAAAAACAAATTGGTACTCACTTCTTTCCTTGCAGAACTCCGAGCGCCCGGTGAAATACAACAAAAGAAGCGTGGAGTAGCTGAAAATTAGATTGTAAAATTAATCACAAAACAAAGAAAACGCAACGGCCATTTTCGTCAGCACTATCCGTTTCCTCTGCTTCGTCTACTAACTACAAATTTTTCTTTTTCTTCCGCCACAATGTGTGTGGTTAGCTTACAAAAATATATTTAAATTTTCACTCTTTTCTATTCTATTTTTTCTTCTTTTTCTATCACTTCCAAACTTCCGACACTAAAAATTCCATTCAAAACGTTCGTCCACTCACGATCCCACTTTCGTCTCCCAACCCAAATCAAGACTTTTTTATTCCCTCACTCCAAATTGACAAAAATCTTTTTTCTAAATCACGATTTCTTGTTCCCGCACTCCAAATTGATAAAATCTTTTTTCTGACACCGCACAAAATCAATCCCTCTTATGCTCAAAGTCCAATACTCACCGCCCTGAGTCCAAGAACCCAATTCCACAATCTTTTCATTTTCAATTACTGCTACCACATCTGGGTAACGTAAACGAAGTTCATTACACTTTGATTCCGCTACCCATACATCTTTTTCGTACCGACAAACGCAACGATTTCTATTTTGCATAACTTTCGAAGCGTTTGATTAGATGCAAAGTGTCATATATATTCGGAAACTATTGCTTTTGCCGATACTCCATAAAGAGTGTTTTCCTGAGCTCGGGGAACTTGAACCCAGGGTCCCAGCGGACCGCCGGTCGAGAACGGAGCCACCTTCTGTTGATTTCCCATTCATCGAATTAGCAATTTTAATTCTTCTTTGAAGGGCGCGGGAATGAAATTTATTAGTAGGGAAGCGTGAAAGAATTTTTATAAGTATGAAAAATAAAATTTGTTAGTGGGAGCTAATTAATAAAATTAGTTGGTATGAAGGAAGCAATTAGGTTTTGTTAGGAAAAATGTGTCGAATGAAATTTTGTTTAAAATTATTATTTTATGACTATCTTTTTTTTGTAATTACAAATTGGATAAGGGGGTAGGATTGAGATGATGGAGAGTTAAAAATTATAGGGAAATTGGAAAAATGTTAATAAAAATAAATAAATATACAGGGGAAAAGGTATAAGTGCCCAAAGGAAGGTGGAGATGTTACGGCGGCAATTTGAAGTTGCGAAGGGAGAGTGCCGGTACGCCCAAATTCACAACAAGGAGTTTAAAAATTAGTCCATCTAACCACACCGTATCGAAGGCCTTCTCCATATCAATGAGATACGCTCCATCAAATTTTCTGTTGTTTCGTTTCCAACAGATGTCTGAGGTTACTTTCGTTATTGCATTTGTGGTCGAATGCCTGGCACGAAAATCAAATTTGCAATTCGGCATCAACTCATATTTCTCAATGTGGGCGTTTAATGCTTTGTTTAGCGTCAGTTCAAACACCTCGCTAATGTTAGGCAGTAAGCTGATTGGGCTATAGCTTTTAGGGCACGGAGATTCTTTTCCTTTCTTCAAGATCGAATTCGGGATATATGAATTGCTCAACATGTTGCTGAACAATATGCAATAACTCCAAATAGCAACCTCAGGCAAATGTCGGAGAACTATGTTTGGAATACCGTCGATACCACATGATTTCTTGTTGTTGATCTAGGCAAATATGAAACACAAGTCTTCATAACTGACAAAATAATCAATAAAATTCAAGTTCGCTATGAAGTCAGATGTTAACGTTTCATTGAAATGAAGAATCGACTCATTGGCTTGATTTGAAGTCGGAAACTTTTGCTTCAACTACCTTTGAAAATATTTCATTCGCTCTCTCAGGGTTTGGTATATGAACCAATTCAAAATGTGTTCCAATCAGGGCAAGTTTATGCAATCTATCACATACCAGGTGGGCCATATAATTTCTTTATAAATCACATGTTATTTTGACCCTGACAGCTGTTTCCCGTTCAAAGTTATGTTAGTGAGTCAGTATTAACCTTATGCGGAACAAAATGAACCGATTCACGTTTGAACAGCGTTGGAAGATATAGAAATCTTATTTCCAAAGTGAGTGCTGTGTTGCTCAAACAGTGCGTTGAAAAGAAGTTTTGGCTGAAATGAGGCACCCACAGCGCAAATTTGTGAAGAAAGTTCATGAGACAGGCATGCTAGTGGACAATATTCACGGTCCCCGTACTTGCACGGTGCGCACCCCGGAGAATGTGGCTGCTGTAGCCGAGAGTGTGCGACTTAATCCGAGAACATCAACTCCCCATCAATCGCAGCAACTCAACAGTAGTCGCACGAGCCTGAGAAGAATTTTGCACAAAGAGCTCGGATTATTTACTTACAAAATCTAAATGACTCAGGAATTGAAGCCGAATGACCATTCGCTGTTGGGTCATTAGAGCAGCCGATTTTTCTCAAAAACATCATCTTTTCTGATGAGGCACATTTTCATCTCGGCGGTTATGTAAACAAACAAAACTGGCGCATCTGGGGCTCGGAAAACCCACACATGATTATCGAGAAGCCATTGCATCATCAGTGAGTGACAGTGTGGGGTGGGTTCTGGAGTGGTAGCATCCTTGGACCGCTTTTCTTTAAAAATGAGGCTGAAAAAGCTGTTTCGTTCAACAGGGAGCGCTACAGAGGCATGCTAATCGACTTTTTGTGGCTGGAGATTGAAGATTTGGACTTGACTGACCTCTGGTTACAACAGGATAGCACGCCATGCCATACAGCTCATCAAACAATCGATCTTTTGCGCACGAAATTCGGAAATAGTGTAATCAGCTGCCTTGGCGATGTCAATTGGCCGCCTTGAACTTGCTATTTGACACCGTTGGAATTCTTTTTATGGGGCGCTGTGAAAGATCGATGTTATGCAGAAAATCCACAAACGATTCAAGCACTGAAATTGAGAGGATGGCTTACTGTCACACCAGCCGTGGCAGTGGTATGAATGAAATTGTATGTCACAACTAACGGGAAGGTTTGTTTTTACGAATAAAGCCAAAATATAAGAAAAAAATATGATTTTTTTTCATTTTATTGCATTTTTAAAAAGAAACTTGTATTTGGCCCACCCTATACGAGTATAATGCTGTTTCTATTTCGATCCGAAGTCGTACTATCAATTGTGATACCAGCCCTATCGAAAAGATTTGTCTCATCACTAGCAAATTGAAGATTCGATAAATTCACTTGAGACTACTTACCGAATAAGCTATTCACTTTCGTGAAAACGCGATCTGGGCCCCGTGGGCTAGTACCCCTCAGTTTTTCCACCTATTGATTACTGAACTCAGTCCTGAAGTATGAACGGATTAAGTTCCGGACAGTCATTTCATTTCAACAAAGCCAACGAGGGATGGCTGTAGTCCAAAAACCGCCGACAAATATCGTGAGGCGAGTGAGAAAAAGGCTTTTCAATCTTTTAACACTACACAAGGTCAAAAAGGGATGGTTGTAGTCCAGAAATCGCTGATTAATATTGTTGACGCATGTAAGAAAAAATCTTTTCAACCTTGTGATGGTTGTGTTTCATATGCTTCCATCTTGTTTCGATGTTTACTTTTGGGAACTATTGTACTTTCTCAATCGTTTCCAACGTCAGCTTCTCTAAGTTTGACAAATAGAGATCTATTTCATCGTTAGTTAGATTCCTGTCATTATGAACCAGGCAAGCATTGCCATCATCAAAAGGAGGGCATTGCTTCTAGAAATCCGGATTAAACTTCTTTTGAAGCTTTCACCAATCCGTTTTTTTCAATTCCACCGATGAATTTTATGTTGAACTGGAATGAGGAAGACATCATCCCTTTGATGATTGATTTCCATTACGATTGCGTTATGATTGCTATCGTAAGGAAATACCTGCAGTTGCCGTTGAGGGCTATCAAAGCTAAATTCAAGTCTTGCATCAGTAATGCGGAGGTCCAAATATGAATTTGTCCTAGGGTATGTTGAAAACCCTGACCCATATAGATTGCACCTGTATTCAATATGGTTATCTGTTATCTACGATTTCAGGAATACATCTTTTGGAATATTGTTGGCGTTCAGCAATGATGTATGCCGGGCATTGAGGTCAGCGGCAAGGATATAATAGCTATGCATCCTGTTTAATTCGAGTATTTCAAACAACGAATTGAGCTCCTCCTTGAACTTGAGAACGTTTCGACCAGTTGTATGCGCAGAGATAACGAAGAGGTTCACGAGATTCAAAGTTTTTGAATTCGACTTTATCAATATTTTATAAACAATAGGGTCTTCTGACTAATATCCCGGTACCACCTCCTCTATCACTGTTTATCCTGTCGTTTCTTACGAATTCAAAATCCTTGAGTGTCATGGAGTGCCATGAATCGAGGTGGGTTTCAGTGAGAAGCATGATGTCAGGCTTTGGCTTAACAATGAATTCAATGAGATAGCCACGTCCATGCAGAGTAAGAATGGAGTTGACGTTGATCGAGATGAGACGGAGCGTATTCATGGAAATGTGACTGGATAATAAACTATTTTGAGGCGTTTGAAACAGCTAACCGTTGCAAAACAAAGTTAATTCTTCAATCTTGTTTATCAATTCTCTCCGATAAAGAATTAAGTTGCTGGTAAATTTTAAGAAGCAACTCATTATTGGCACACATTATTTGCAGCATTATCTGCTGGACCTCTAGCGGCGAGTGCAAATGATACTCCGGGCTTGGCGATGTCGGAAGGTATGACACTGCGGTGTATTTGTGTTTGCTTTGGAATAAATTTTACTTTTGCATCTAAATATCGGGAGCATCCTTGATATGATGCTGGATGACCAAAAACACCACAGTTAACGCAGTTTAATTTTTCTTTAGGCTCCGTCTGAGCCAGTGTGCACTCACCGGTGGCATAAACGTCTTTGCATTTTACGTAGCGATAGCGCATGGCACAGTTGGTAGCTGAATGATCAAATCTTTGAGCCCGGTAACACTGGTTGACTTCTCTTTTCTGAAGGCGCTCCCACTTCACCACTCTGATATTCAAGTACCTTATTTGTTGAAGGGCACTTGGACTGCTTTTGTTTGAAATTTCTACAAGGTAACGTAGTGAATTCTTTTTGACGGAAATAAATTCAATTTCTAGTGCAGCTTTTTTGAGCACCCGAAGAAGATCAACCGTATCCTCTCCACAGTCCAAACCCTTCAACAAAAAGGTCCGATTTTTTTTTCACTTTTTGGGGTTTAGCTGAAGTGTGGAACCTTCCCAGAACTCAGTGCACTTTTAGCTGATTTGAAATCAACCAGTGATCTCGTTTTAACATTTAATTTTCCTGTTTTAACTCTTTTGATCTCGAAATTGCTTAATTTATTTTCGGCTGCCAATAGCTGAACCATATCTTTTCTGCTTTGATCATTCATTGGCGAAACTTTTTCTGCCTTGCTGTTGGCTTTTTCTGGGGAACCAGCAGAACTGCGAGTTGGTTTCTTCTCCTTATTTTTATTTTTTAAAATTGAATAAAATTTATAATAGCATCTTTATCAGAATCACCTCCGTCATCTTTAATTTCTTCTGTTAAGCGGTTTAGCACTGCATAATAGTTTTGGCTATCGTTAGTGCCTCCAGCACTTAGAATTTTTTCTGGGGTCGTTAGTTTTGCAATTTTCTTCGCCTTTGTTTCTTCATTTATTTGGTTTTGCTTCTTCACCACTTTCTTGAATGGATCTTCGAGGGACTGTAGTCGCAACGTTAGTTCTTAATTTTCTTTTTGAAGTCGGATCACTTATTCCTAGTTTTCGAATATTTGTAGTTTATATCCGCGATGTGCGGAGTTTTCCTGATTATGTCTCCTTTTGTTGACGATTGCCGCCAATTTGGTATCCGCTGTCTCCCTGGGTTCCCCCGACATTGGAAAGCCGTCGGGCTCCTCCACACCAGCACTCCCAAATTTGTCTTTGGATTCTTTGCTTTTCTTGATGGAAGTAAAATAATATTCGATATGAATTCCTTGGGCCGATTGCTTCGATGACACGTCTGTACGCAACGTGCTAGACGTAGAATCTCGATTTGAAATATTTATTAACCACCGGAGGCAGGATGTAATTAATTCTTATCGAACTACATTCCATTGACAATTTCAAGTATGTACAAGTAATTGTACTCGTACATAAGGAATTAAGATTTCATTTATCAAGGAATAACATTTGAAAATGCGCCCATTGTAATTCAGTACTTGCACTAGGGAATCGAAATACACCTATTACTTTAAGAATTTAAAAGGTGCCGGTGTGAAAGGAGATGAATGCATAAATTATTCAATTGCCTTCCAAGTACTTGCACTTACTTATCATTGACGCGGCATCTATCTTGCATTCTAAACCCGTCGCCAACATAATGTACATAATATGGTACGAGTATAATGTAGTATTTTCTCAGGTATTTTATTATTTTATTTTATTTATATCCATTTTACAGAAAAATTTCCAATTACAAAATAGATTCAGAAAATGAAGTAAGAAATTACCATTTATCAAAATAACAATTCAATAATTATGAAAAGAAAACGGAATTGAAAATTACATGTTAAGAATTCTCCGTAGGTTGGACTTGAAAATTCCAAGCGATTCCAAAGGAGGTATTCATGGTCACGGACGAGTCGGACCAATGGCGAATAGAAATAAATATCTGTCCGTGCAAAAGGAATGGAGTAGAACTGGGTAGATCTAGTGTTAGCTGGAATAGAAATAAATATCTGTCCGTGCAAAAGGAATGGAGTAGAACTGGGTAGATCTAGTGTTAGATGGAGGACGTATGCAAATAGCATCTTGAACATTTGATGATAAGTAACCCCGAATAAGCTTGAAGAGCAAACATTGGTCGAGGTATTGTCGCCTCACCTCTGAGGAAGGGATTCCAAGGTAGATAAGACGATCATGATAGGAACGGTAGGCTAGTTTGAATTTATAAAAAAGCGAGCGAGTAAATTTTCTCTGTACGGATTCAACCGCGTGCAAAAGGTATGTGTGATGGGGAGACCATATTTGACATGCGTATTCTAAAATAGATCGCACGAGTGAGATATATAGACGGACACATGTTTGGGAGCTAAAAGAAATGTGTGAACAACGCAGAACAAAGCCCGCGAGTCGAGCTGCCCTGGATGTCATATGTGCAATATGGTGGTCGAATTTGAGCTGTACATCAAACGTCACCCCTAGATCCTTAAAGTGATCAACTGATGAAAGTATAGACCCACCAATCGAATAGTCGAAGCTAAGAGGGTTATGTTTATTGGAATAACGCATATGGAAACATTTAGGAACGTTAATCGCAAGACGATTGACTTGACACCATTCGTCTAATAAATTGATGTCATTTTGGAGTGCCAAGCAGTCATTCGTCGAGCGAATGATTCTAAAGATCTTAAGATCATCGGCATAGAGGAGGCATTCGGAGGTAAAACTACTGGGAAGGTCATTGATGAAAAGGTTGAATAGGAGTCGGCTTAGGATAGAACCCTGAGGTACGCCGGAAGTTGGGGAAAAGGGGGCAGAGGAGAAACCGTTCCAAATTACAGAGCAAGAACGGTTGAGGATAAAGGAACTGATCCATGCAAAGAGGTGACCGGATATTCCGTATCTACTGAGTTTGCTAAGTAATGTTTGGTGGTCAATGCTATCGAACGCTTTGGCAAAATCAGTGTAAATCACATCGACCTGGCACCTGGAGTCTAACGCAAGGGCTACGAAGTTGGAGAACTCGAGTAGATTAGTAACTGTTGAACGGCCCTTTATGAACCCATGTTGCTTAGCGGAGAGATTCATATGGAAGGCCTCGTAAATTCGTGATTGGACGATTCTCTCTAAAATCTTGCCAAAAGATGAGAGAAGAGATATTGGCCTGTGTATCAGTTGTTTGGTAGTAGTTTTCTTTATGGTTTCCTGCGGGCGGAATTTCCGGGCAATCGACAAAAATTTAAGCTTAATAGATTTACAAGAACTTATTCTTTTCAGCAAGCTTAAACTTGCGGCACATCGTGAATCTCAACGATTCAATGTCGAGATTCTCAAAATTTTCAATGTGTTTTTTTAACCCTAACTCAAAACCGTTTTTCCCGTAAGGGATATGAATTTCGGGTTGAAAAATGCGTTTTTTCAAATTCCAGAACTCGTTCAAACCCAAATTTTAACAGTCGGAAAATTATTTATTTCTGCGTAATTTGTCATACCTAGAAGCCGCTCAGAAGGCATGAAAACGAGTTACTTCGATCTGCTGTGACGGTTACTGTGGCCATAATTTTTATCCGATTACCAAGAGCTTGACCTCATTTTGAAGCTGAAACCTGCAGTGAATTTTGTGGTGTTCAGTGTCCGTAAAGGACTGCATCGATGGTCTGCTGCCTCGGCGAGCGAAGATGTTGTGGTTCGCCGGAATTAGCCTTGTCTGAGGACGCGTGAATGCGCTGGCAGGCTAGTATTGCGGTGTCCTGGGGCGGGTTCTTTTCCCCAGCACAAAGGCCCACCATAAAAAATTTTGCATTCACGAATTAAATGATCGAGTGACTCGGCTCGACGGTGTCGAGGCCGAGGTATTCTACTGAAGGGATGGATTATCAAAGCAAAACGTGCGAGACTCGAGAGGATCTCGTCTTTACTATTTATACTTATAACTCCCAAATAAGAGAGGGGTTTCCAAGTGAAAGCGGTGCCCCCTTGCACCACATCCGTATCAAGATCCATAGTAGACGTGGCCGTATATTTTTCATTTAACTGAAAAACTCATACAAACTTAATTCGCATGAATTTTTCGTTTAAATGAAAAATATGAACGTTTCAAATTTATGTTAAAGTCTTGTATGATGGAATCACATAACACTTTAACATAAATGGAAAACCCAAGCAAAAGGCCACTCTACTCTGCGAGAACACCTGCAACTACAAAGAAAAAGGGGTTAGCTGACCCAACGGTCAGCTCATGAATGGAGGTGCAAGCTAACGTGGCGGGCTCCATACCCGTTCAGGGTTCCAGGGTATGAAAAGACCAAAGGTTTTACTCACTTTATCTATTCATTATTTCCATCAAAATTTATAACAAATGCATTTCCCTTTCAGTTGCGGGAAGAAAAGAAATTGATTTGTCTCTATAAACACAATGCAGAAATTTGTAAATATTTAATGTTTTACTATATATTATTAAAAAAGTAGAAACATAATTTATTTATCATTAATAAAATCATTTAAATTTAAACAATTATAAAAAAATAATTTTATAATAAAAATGTAGAAAAGTAAAAAAAAATTAAACTCACCCAGTCCTCCTCTGTCGAGCGCTCGTGTTTGGGGAGGGTAACGGCCTGTAATTTAAACTTCGTTACAATTTGCTACTTCAACTTGCTGTTATGTTACACAGAGTGACAATAAAGCAGAATGCATTGAAATTCACGTCAGGCTGTCCCACAGACACAATATACTAATTCAAATAGATTTTAAATCGGCACAGCTAGATGGATGTTGTATGCACTTTGAAAATATCGCTCTAATAAAATGATCCACGAACATTGATTTACGTAAAATGTTTTTAAATTTAGATTTCGTTCATAAGTGATTAAAAGTTTATTGATTTTTCGAAGAATTCCACGTTCAGTTCATATGTATCAATCTTCAACGTGATTGGCGAGCAATCCAGCATCATCCATGCAATTCCTCTTGCTCTCTCACAGTAGATGACCGCCGGGAATCCGATGAGATCCCGCACTTTTAACTGAAGCATCCAGTTTAATGACCTTTCCACTTCTTTCCACTGATTTGTGCTACACTATCAATAGCTAAATTCTGTATTATTTAGTGCATATTTTATCACCATCACATCGTAAACAATGCATTCACACGTAAACAATAATTTAATTCCACACTTGAATCAAATCACAATCTCAAAGTACAAAGATACTCAGAAGGCATGAAATTAAGTTTCGTGGATCTGCTTGCTGTGGCCATAATTTTGATCCGATTACTAAGATCTTGACCTCATTTTGAAGCTAACACTCTTCATTTTCTGGAGGTGCCAACTACAAGGTAGTATCTTTGAAGGGGGTCAGCTGTTCCGTAGTTATTTCCCAGTAGTAGCAACAGTACTGGTAGTAGTTGGAGTACTAGTAGTAGTGTTAGTCGTAGTACTAGTAGTAGTATTACTAGTATTAGTGGTAGCGATCGTAGTTTCTTTTCTCTAGAGCTTTGCTTAAATTTGCATTTCAGAATTAGTTGATGATTGGCTACCATGACTAGGGATACATTAAAAATCAATTATCATCTAACGCCAAATAATGCAGCATTATTAATTCCAAATAATTAAAATCGAATTTAATTATTCACAAACATTTATTTTATAATTGTGATGTTTATTTATACATTAATCGTTTTCTTATAGCTGCGAATATTATAATTCACAAAAATTTTCTTAATTTACATTTTTCGCTTTTGATAGAAAACTATTCAGATGCATGATTTGCTACAGCTAATTTATACGGCTTCGTTTCCAAGTATAAATGTTTACTTTATTTGTATCGTCTCCGTTTTGCGATAATCGTAAAAATACGAATTCATTAATTTCACCTTTTGCGGTCCACGTATTTTTTTTTATGTTTTAAAAATATAATGCTATGCTTATGGTCCATTTTATGTATTCCATCAAATACAGATTGTAATTGTCAGAAAACTTTTTGGTTCGTTTGTGATTTAACTGAGCAAGTAAGTTTCCTATCGCCAAGCGAATTTATTATCATACATATAACAACAGTTTTATCTTTTTTCTTTTTAATCTGTTCTAAAGAAAACATGCAATGTTTCAAATACCATAATCAGATTCTGATTCAATTTTTTTTATAACTTTAGGCATTTTAGTTAATACAAGCTTTACACAACGTACAGTATGAACATTAAAATTGTCTATTTATCCTTTGAAAATTGTTATAAAAATTTCATACACCTACGTTTATGGGTTTCAAAGAAAATAAATCTAATTATATTTATATTGCAATATATATCTTCGAAATTTTACACGTTTTCAATTCAAGCGAGGAAGATAGCCAGGAATCCAGTTAAGTACAATTGAATACTATAGAATTGAACTAATCGATATAATGCAGTCATGTTTGAATATTAGAGAGGGAGTTGGACCTTGGAAGAGCGGCCAGAGTTGTGTTGACCGAAGTTGACGATTGTGAAAAGTAGAATATCAAAACATTGACGTTGGGTACCAACTACTTTTCAATTTTATTATGTCGTTCGCATTAGAGAACACTTTTTGGCCGCGATATATAAAATGAACGCTAAATTCCTCTTAATTTTATATATCAGTCATCGGGGAAGTATGAAACATGAACTGCATCACCACCAACACTGATAAGACATTGGCCCTGAAAGTTTTAATGGCTCAGATTAATTTCAAAGGAGGCAGAGTTAACCTAATTGCCAAATTGGGATGAACGGAAAAGGATTTTTCGGGATTTATAGCAGAATATTTTTTTCTGAACGTTAGCTGTTATGTTGAAAGGAAAATACTGAGGAACTTTGATTTAAAATAAAATAAATAGGATATTTTAAAATTTTTACATTTATGTATTAAAAAAAACGTTAGTGCGAACAAAAAACTTTACCTGATTTTTGTGCTGATTGTCGACCAAAAGTAGTTCAGTCATATAAAACGATATCATAGCATTTCCACCTAAAGCCAACACATGTGCGCGTACAACAGCTAAAATCTGTAAATATGAACAATATAACATTCTGCATGGTCATTTATAAATTTCAATTTACTTCTGTGATAAAACCATGAACAAATCCACTTATTCCTCCATTTTCTCTAACCGAAGTGCTTTCTCTAATAAAGAAGAAATTTAAATTTCCTAAATACTTTTCAATGCGGCCGCCTGCAATATAGCTCAGCGGGGTGACATCAACCCCGTACCGATCTTGAATAGGCAGCTAGAAAAACAGAGCATTATTTTTGGTATTTGTTTAGGAAATTAAATCAGAAACATACATGCCGCGAATATCGTAGCGATGGATTAAAGCTAGAAGTCCTGCAAGGTGATGTCTTTCGCAAACGCAGCGAATGCCCACCGAAGTTAGTGTTGAATGGGTGTGGTTGAGGGCCTGGAGTCGCAGGAGCCGGCGTAGCTGGAGCCGTTGGCACAGCAGGGGGTTGATCCGTTGCCATCGTCTGGTCTTCGTCCAAACTAAAGATAAGCTCTTCATCAGACTGCTTTCTTACAACACTAACTAACGATGTGGATGTATTGTCATTGATTGCACTATTTCCACCTGAAATTGTTTTCCTGCGTGCTCGATTCATTTTAGAAGGTTCCCCTAATCCTAATGCCATGCCAGTTACCAATAGTTGAATTTCGTCCTATTAAATATATATTTTTTTATTTAAAACTTAAACTCATTAAGATAAATTTATCAAATCAAAAATTAGCTTCATTCAATGACATAAAGAAGTAGATCCCTTCGCGTAACATTTCATATTTACACTTACACTTTCAGGAAGTTCCATTTTAAAACTAAGATCACATATTGCACACGGTATCAATGTTCTAAGCTTAAAGTAAATCGTTTGTAATATCCTAAAAAGAAATATCGAATGAAGAAGTAATTTAAAAGAAAATTAGAAATCGCACCTATGAAAATGTTTCGGGAAATGGCCAATTCCATGTCCCAACATCAGTTTCGCTCTCCACACTTGTGTGAACATTTGCAAATTTTTCACTACATCGAGTTCCTGAAGCCCGGGAATTTTCTGTGTATTAACTACAAAGAATCCATCTGGGGGCACCGGTTCCATAAGTAACGTTATAATCTCCAGATCTTCAATATCATCGATTTCGAGAACACACGCATCCTTTCCACCAGTTGCCAAATCCATTTCGGGTAATTCATCTTCTGATTCATCTGTATCAGAATGTTTACCATTTTGTAAATCAGGATCAATACATTTCAAATGATAGATCTCCCGGTTACGTTCAAAAGTTTCAAGTAGTGATTTCTGCAATTCATTTAATTTGGCTGTGTCTGTCCAAGAGTTGCCAGCGACAATTTTTGGACATGTGGGTGGTGGTAGAGCTGACAAATAAACGGCCGTGCCAGTTGCAATTAAGGCCATTAATTTTTCACCTACAGCAACTTGTGTTTTCAATGCAAAAATCGCATTCATGCCTTTTGCTTTTAATTTATTTATCAACAGTCGATGCAATTCATACTCGAGAAATGGTAGACCATCGGATATTTCTTTGGCATTTGATTCCGCACGAAGATCTTTCTTGGCACGAACTACTTGAGCTTGAATGAAACAACCCCTGCCAGTGATTTGCAAACATTCAGGGATTTCGATTGTCGATAGGAGTACATCCGGCACTTTGCCACGTTTACAAACGGCGCATTTTTTCATTTTCACATTGAAGGGAACTGATGACTGACTGTAAGGTATATGGCACATAAAGCAACGGTTGTTGAAGAGTGATGAAGTCGACGTTCCCTTGATACCGCCTCCAAGTGATGAGGAAAATTCCTTTGACCCATTAATATCATTTCTATCCGTCATTCTGATACTGTTACGTCCTTCTTCTAGTGAAGATACCATTAGGTCCTTTTTTGAAGATGATTGTGTCTCCATCTGCATTGGATCACTATTATAGGACATGTTGATTACAGCTGCTGTGCCAGTTGCCGATAGGACGCATACTTCATCACTAGAAAATAAAGTCAGGGTCTTAAGATATTAGTTTGTGCTGTTTTTGAGAAACTTAGTCAAGAGTGAATCGATATACAATCTGAAGAGAGAATAGTTTTTATCCTGAAGCAATTCTTGACGGTTCAATAAAAACCATTACAATATATCAACATTGATCGTCAAATTTTTTGGAATAGTTCAGTAGCCTAGTGACGACCTTACTAGGCTACTGAACTATTCTAATTCCAAAATCCTGCCCAACTATTTCAAAAGATGGTTACCATTATGATACCTTTATGACCAGTGAAAATGGCTAATATTTGATGGGTCTAGTAGAGTCCATTGTTAGCTCAACTTTATTCCGACATAGGGCTATTCACAAGAGAACTTAATAACTTCTTCAACCCAAATCGATCTCATTTTCATGTCAAAAGAGCTATTTTCGACACCTGCAGACTGCGATGTAGATCCCTACTTATCCAAAATCAAATTCCGATGTAGCATCTTCAGAAATGAAATGTGCTGGGAATATAACATAGATGTGCACCAACTCTTTGTAGACTTCAAGTAAGCATACGACAGTGTCGACAGAAATGCGCTGTATAAAATAATACTTGACTTTGGCGTCCCAAGAAAACTTGTCCGCATGGTTAAGGTCACGATGCTAAACACAGAGTCCCAGGTCAAGGTTAACGGTGAACTAACGGAAAGCTTTATAATGGAATCAGGCTTAAAACAAGAGGACGCAATTGGACGCCGCATAAACGCCGCAAATAAAGCCTACTACTCCGTACATCTAATTCTAAGGTCCAGAGTTGTGCACAGGCAAATAAGTTCCACATTTACAAAACACTAGTCAACTTTGTGCTGTTATATGGAAGTGAAAAATGAACCCTGACGAGCGAATCCGAAGAGGCAGTTTGATGTATTTGAATGCAAAGTGCTCCGGAAAATTTACGGCCCAGTGAAACAAAGAACGTAGTGGAGACAACTTACAATGATGAGTTGTATGAACAATTTGACGATCCACCTGTTTCCTCCTGCGAAAAGTTACCTAAATTGTAATGGGCGGGCCATGTCTAATAGAAAGAATGGGAGAAAACTGGCTACCTAAAGGTGGCTTTAGAGTAGGGAGATTGATGATAGACCAATTGTTTGCAGTCAAGCAGGTACTTGAAAAATGCTGGGAGTTCAACATAGACGTACACCAAATTTTTCGTTGTCTTTAAGCATGCATACGACGGTATTTATCGTAACGTACTGTACCAAATAATGCTTTGCTTTGGTATCCCAGCCAAATTAGCCATATTTTTCATATTCCAGCCAAATAAGACCAAAATGACAATGACGTTGACAACCTCCCAAGCCCGCATTAACAACCATTTCACCGACGCCTTTGACATATATATCGGACTAAAGCAGGGAGATTTCTGGCCCCATTGCTATTCAATTTGGCTCTGGCATATGCATATATGAGTTCAACATAGACGTACACCAAATTTTCGTTGACTTCAAGCAAGCATATGACAGTATTGATCGTAACATACTGTACCAAATAATGCTTTGCTTTGGCATCCCAGCCAAATTAGTCCGTGTTACCAAAATGACAATGACGTCGACAATCTCCCAAGTCCGCATCAATAACCAACTCACCGATGCCTTTGACACAAATATCGGACTAAAGCAGGGAGATGGGCTGGCCCCATTGCTATTCAATTTGGCTCTGGAGTACGTCATACGGAAGCTACCTGTCGATACGCGAGGTACATTACTATTCAAGTCGAGCCAAGAAGTAGCCTATGCGGACGACATCAACATTCTCTCACGGTCATTAACAACTGCCAAAGAACTTTTCCTGAAACTCGACAACGAAGCAAAACTAGTAGGGCTACAAATCAATGAAAATAAAACAAAGCTCATGACGCAGTCGAGAAAAAATACCTCAAATACACAAAATACCACACTTGGCGAATACAGTATCGAGAATGTTAGCGGTAATGAAAGAGACGAAATACGCCAAAGAATACAACTCGTATGTAAATAAAACATTTTATTCAGTTTTGATGGTCTGAACGGACCAGCTGCATCACCGGAAAACAAAGCTCTAAGTATACAAATCTGGGATAAGACCTGTGCTATGCTATGCGTGTGAATCATGGAGATAATCAAAGCATCCGTAAACATATTGAATGGCTTCGAAAGACGGGTCCTGAAGCGAATAATCGGAGTGAAGCTAGACGGGGACTGATTGCGAATTCGATACAACTATGAGCTGTATGAAATTTTTGATGAGCCGGAGGTCTCAACGATGGTAAGATTGCGGAAGCTGCAATGCGCTGGCCACATAAATCGAATTGACGAACAACGGATACCCAAAAAGGTATTCGATCGGAAATTTCTAAATTGAAGGACGCAATCAATGGACCGAGACATTTGGAGGCGCTATTTGCAGGAAGTGACGGCCCGAGAGGGGTTGTAGTGCGAAGAAGAAGAAGCTCTTATAAAAAAAACAATAAGTAGAGTAGTCATAACTACATGTTAAAAGGGTTTTGTACCCAACATACAATATGTAAACAACAATTATAAATAAACAACAATAAATACATACTCGCTTTAAAAGAAAAACTATTGCTAACCCATTTCGACCTTCCACGATTTCGTTGCAAAATTACTAACAACTATTGACTGCATGAAATGTAAAAGACGTTTTTATTTATTTTATCTAAAAATTTGGAAAAGATTTCATGCGTGCCCCATCATCTAACGTCTTCAACCATAATCAGCTATCATTCATCATTATCCGTCATCATACACCATCATCAGATTCATTCACCATCATCCGCCATCATTTGGTACCATGTGCCATTATGCAGCATTATCGGCTATAATCTGCCATATTCCGTCATCTTCAGCCAGCATCCATTAGCATTAGCCTACACCATAATCACCCATCATCCAGTATCATGTGACCTTATCAGTCATATCCCTCTCTCAATTTCAGTTGAACTTTCGTTAACTTTGACCCGAGAGTCGGTGTTTTGTATTGTAACCTTGGTTGTGCGGACCAGTTTCGTTAGCACGTCAAAGTCAAGTATTTTTTTGTACTGGAGATTTCTACCAACACTGTCGTAAGCTTGCTTGAGTCTACGACGAGCTAGTTTACATCAATTATATACTCCCTGCAGTTTTTGAGCACCAGTTTTACTCAGAATATCTGGTCAATAGTAGACCCTCCACTTCGACAACCACCTTCGTACTCTACAATGATACTCGTATTTTCATAATAGGGCTTCAGTCTTCGTTCTATGGCTTTAGACAGCATTTTATAGGATATGCTCAACAGAACAATTCCTCTGTAATTTTCGCAGCGTAGCCTGTTTCCTTTTTTATGTAAGGGGCATATGATGCCTTTCCGCCAGTGATCTGGTAGCTGCTTCTTTGTCTATATTTTACACATTAACCGATGAAGGAGGTTGTGGAGGTGTGTTCCTCCGGCTTGGGGCAGTTTTGTCGGTATTCCATCAATTCCAGGAGCTTTGGTCTTTTTGAGACCATGAAATGCTGCCTTTGCCTTTTCTGCTATATGTAGCGTTGCCAGGATATCTTCTTCAGCTCCTGGTTTCGGTAAATGTTGTGGGTGCTGTGGGAAGTTTTAAGAAACATTGTTTCTACCTTGTGCGTCTTTACAGAGGTTTGAGCGTGGTGTGTATTCCCCTCGAAGCTGTTTAATTGAGGCATACGCTAATGTGGCTTCATTTAGCATATACGAGTATTTGTTAATTTGCTCTATCTTCCGGTTGATAGCTCATTCTTTCTTCTGTCGACACAGCTTTTTTGCTTGTTGGGGGAGGGTGATGTATTGCTTCTTTTTCGCCCAAGTTGGTCTTTGGACGTACGGTTTGTAGGCTTGATTTCTTTTCTTAACCGCATATTGACATTCTTCGTCAAAACAGTCATCCCGATCATTTTTCTGTGGGTGTCCTAGGACCTTTTCCGGTTTTGTCGCATCTTTGACCAATTTCCACATTGTTTGGATATCTTGCTATTTTCTCCCGCCTACGGGACCGTTTTCAATGCGATGACATAAATTTGGACTTCACCGAATTATCATTTAATTTAGGTAGCTTTTCATTTGTTATCAGTAGCTTTGATTGTTTTTAATATTTGGAAGTGTGACACCAGAATTTAACTTTGGATAAGTATGGTCCGATCCACAGTGTGTGCCACGGTATGAGCGTGTATCGAGAATGCTGATGGTAGCTCGTTTTCGTATGAAAACGTGGTCGATTTGTTTATGCGTGGAGTCAGCTGCCTTTACCTTTTCAGGGCAGGGGATGCCCACGTTCTTTTGTAAATTTTACGGTGCAGGAAGTAGGTGGAGACGTGAAGCGTGGTGGCGAGGAGTAGGAAGAGTGGTGCGACGCCTGAGGAAGTGGTCGAGGTCGTTAGGAAGGAGGCTGTCCCTAAGCTAAGTGTTAGAGTACATGGGGTGTCAAAATTGAAGTTGTGGTATCGCAATTGAAGTTGTGGTATCGCAATTGAAGTTGTGGTATCGCAATTGAAGTTGTGGTATCGCCATCGAAGCAGGAGCGACAAATCGTTGCTCAGAATAAGATATTTGCTGAGCAGGAATTGTAAGGGCAAGTGAAGGACCGCCTGGGCATGAAGGTGATCATTCATGATGTGGACTGCTACCTGAGTAACGATGAGCTGATGGGTGCCATCTATGAGACGAATTTGGGCGACCGGGTTAGCAAGGAAAATTTCTAGAAAAGAATTCGTATCCTATTACGAGCGATTCTTGAGGGGCCGATGACCAAGTCGAACGTGATTGCGGAGGTTACCCAGCAGGTCATCGAGGCACTGATTAGCAGCGAGAGGATATATGTCAAATGGATGGCATAAAAAATGCGACATCAGGACTCTGCTGGCACGTGCTTCCACTGCCTAGGATCCGACTATTGGGTGTCTAAAGCTGGCGGAGCTGATCCTTGTCCATGGTCTTCATGTGTTGGATGTTCCTTGTGAATTGTCTACCTTCGATGGTCCACTGGGATGAAGTGATATTAATGTTACGTGTATGAATGCTTCTGCATGTTCCCTGGGATTCCGATGGAGGCTGGCCTCTGGCTGGGGGACGAGTGACCATAACCTCATTGAAGTCGTGATGCCTTCTAATGGGATGATGGGTGCTCGTCAACATGTTAGGATGACCTGGAGTCTGGTTCCAGAGTAAGATAAGGTGGGATACGAGGCACTGATGCAAGAGCAGGTCAAAGGCCTGCTTCTTGTAGTTTTCAGTGGCCACAGCATTGACGGGATGGTATCTTATCTTCATGAGTGTTTTGTCCATGTCAGCGATGCCGTGCTCAGAAGAAGCCGCCCGGCTGATCCTGGGCACTTCGTGTGGTGGGTGGCACTTGCGAAAGTGATGGAAAGGGTTATGGTCCAGAAATTGGAAGAGGTGGGTTCTGAAACTCAGTCGGATAGCAGTACGGTTTCCATACGGGGCGTGGAACTAACGAGGCATGGCTATATGCCATTTCTACGGTACGTGCAAATGAGTAAAAGTATGTCCTGGGGGTCATCATTGACTTCAAGGGTGCTTTTGACCATCTGAGATAGCCGGCAGTCCTCGCTAAACTAACTTCGGTTGGTTGCAAGGAACTAGGTCCTTGGATGAGCTACTTATCGGGCAGGAGATCATTTGTCCAGAGGTTGTGGGACAAAGTGGAAACGCCAATGCAGAGAGGTCTACAGCGGGTCCATTTATATGGAACATTGTTATGGATGACTTGGTAGCATCTCTCTCTGCTGCTCGGAATCTTTGTGCATATGCTGATAACTTGCTGTTCGTGGTTGAAGGTCGAAATCGATTGGAACTGAAAGACAAGACCACACAGTATATGTGCAAAGTGCATCAATAGTGTAACCAGGTGGAGCAGATTCTCTGTTGAGAAAACGTCGACGATGCTTCTGAAGGGTGCACTCAGTCCGAGTTGGCCGCCATGGGTGCGACACGCGGGACAAGCTCTCAAGTATAAGACAACAGTCACATACTTGAGAATTCGTGTGGGTGAGCGACTATCCTTCTGGCCCCATTTTAGGGGTATGAAGGGACGTCTCGCACTGATTGCCTGAGGACTTCGAAGGAAGGCTCTCAAGAAAATATATGTTGGTCTGTTTGTCGCTTTTACGGCCTACAAGGCACCAGTATTCATTGAGAGTGCAGCCGACAGAAGCTTTTTCATGATGTGTCAGAGAGTAGCCCTACTAGCATGCCTTCCTGTATGTCGTACAGTTTCGATTGACGCCATGCAGGTACTAATGGGTTTTCCACCTCTTGACTAGGAGATAATCCGGAGAGGCTTGTCTTTCATGTTGCGGAGGGGATTGCCTGTTAGTAAGCATGAGTGGTTGCAAGGCGCTGACCCTAGACCTCAGAGTTTGATCAGCATTCTGACCATGCTGGAGGATCGCAAGATTTCTGTCTGGCAAACCAGGTGGGATGAGTGCATCAAGGGACGTGTGACGTATATGTTTTATCTCTGCTCAGCGAGAAAGTCTGACGATTTTGATAGATTCTAGGTATCCTAATATGTTTGTGGTTGCCATGTCGTGATGGTCCGGTTGTGATTGTCCTTGGTGATGGCAGGTGGCGGTTTTGGTCTCGGATAGTTGCAGGAAGGTGCTTGGTAGACAGGTAGCTATCCGCAGGGGGGATGGACCAGAACTAGGATTCCAGATCTGCAAATCTTTGGGAAGTAGCGTCCGCACGGACCCGAGGCTGGGTCACCCACCCATTGTTGTTGGGAGCGAAAATTGGTAGCGAATCTCGGACGGAGTGCCGCGATAACCTGAGCAGAGTTTTGATCTGTACCACGGGTTAGGGTGAGGCCATGACAGGTTACTGTCACCGCCTACATGGTGGTGGTTTGTGGTTTTTATTCTGTGGCTAGAAAGGAGATTAGCGCACCAACAAGTATGTGGCGGGTACTTAACTGAGGTTACTGGAGCCGCGCCTTTTGGATGAGGGGCGTCGGTTGACGCTTGGTTCAATACCGCCTGTGGAGACCGTGACGTTAGCCCTATTCGTGGTAGGTACTCACGTTAAACACTTCGACTTTATAATGAAGTAGACTTTTGTCTTATGTTTAGCATATCCCACCAAGTACAAGCCAAAAAATTGTGAATATATCACAACTATTAAACGATCTAAAGGGCGAAATATCTTTCTCTTGAGCTACATCAACAATATTTACAGGGAACTGCAAAGGTTCTGCCCTGAATTGTCAGATATCATATGACCTTTAATAAGTCCTATCAGACAGAACTACAAGAACGAGGTAAACAGACAGTGGAGGATTTACACACAGGGTAGATATTGTGAAGTGATAGATGAAAGCAAGAAATTTGATGAGATGGACATCGGCTTTGAATTTATCTATACATTCTGGCTAGTAGTCGGATTGTACTCGTATTTTAGTGGTCTTTTTACATTGTAAAAAATTATTGATCACATGTTTCTTCCCAAGATGAGTTCGTGTACCTAGTGGAGAATTGATTCATTCTTGGTTCTGGCATCATATATTTTCCAATAAGAGGTGTTATTTTGATATTAAAACAAAAATGCCATTTTTTAATATAAATGATCGGATGTTTATTTCATTATAAAGAGGAAGGTATGCCGTTAATAGTGGAAAATAACATCAACCACCACGACCATATCCTTTTCATGAAATTTTCCATAACCAAATCGCAAAGTGGCTGCCCTATGTCCTCGATAGCCTCACGAATTCCATCTTTGAGGTCTTGAATCGACGCTGGGCTGTTGGCGTAGACCTTCTCTTTTACATGGCGCCAAAGGAAGAAGGCGCAAGATTTTAAATCACAAGATCTATTCAAAATAACACCTCTTGTTGGAAAACCCTAATGTATGTACTCGTATATCGTGGAGCATTGATAAGATAATATTATTTACAGGTTGGTTAATAAGTTTTGGTAGCGAAAATGAAAGAATGTGAATTTTTTTATGAAATTAGTTTATTTATTCAATATAACCGCCCTGAACTTCAAAATACTTTTTCCAACGATCCTCCAATAATTTTATACCGCTTTTGTAATGATTTTCCGGAAGATCTGCAAAAAACTATTCTACGGCTGCAATAGCATCTTCATTCGACGAAAAACACTTTCCACGAAGAAATTGTTTCAAATTCGCGAAGAGATAATATTCGGAGCAAGTCAAATTTGGTGAATACGGCGGGTGTTCAAGCAATTTGTACTTTAATTCTTTCAATTTAGCCATCCTCGAAGCAATTGTGTGAGGAGGTGCATTGTTTTGATGAAAAATGATTGTTTTCTTTTGTAAGCCAGGTCTTTTTTCATAAATTTTTTATTCAACTGATCTAAAAGGTTGCAATAATACCCAGAGTAAATTACTTTACCCCTTTTCAAGATAATCAAGAAACTGATGCTATAACCTTTTTGTCGATCGTTCTGACTTGACCAGTTTTGAAGCTGAACAACACTGTAAACGTTCTTGTTTCAGTTTAGGATTATGATGGTAGATCTAAGTCTCACCCACAGTTAGAAAACAATGCACAAAATCGGTTTCGTTCTGCTTAAAACGCTTCAAATTACGCATACAAAATTGTTTTCGATCCAGTTTTTGTTGAATTGTTAACGAATGCGGCACTATCTTTCCGAATAGCTTTTTCATACGTAATTCGTCGTGTAAAATATAAATTAATTGTTCATTCAATATGCCTATAGTATCAGAAATTACACGCTTAGTCGCACTTGGATCTTTACAAACAATATCATAGACTTGCTCATTTATTTCTGACGTTGTTGCATTTTTTGGACGTCCGCTACGTGGTTCCACTTCAACGCTTGTACGTTTCAACTCTAAAACCCATCGATGCACAGTTGGATTCCATTAACACATTCACCATTTTTTTATGAATTTCTGTTGCTGATAAATCTTCCAAAATAAAAAATTTTATCACTGCATGATATTCGGTTTTATCCTTTGTTTAAAAATTCACTGACAAGTCTACTTCAAATAGTTTGTAAACAAAGAATGAGTAGACAATTTTTGTGTTTGTTCATATAAGAGATGAAATATCAAAATGGCGTCTAAATTTTGTTTCCTGTACTGGCGAATCACTCTGCGGTTAGGCATATGAAGTTGCCCGGTTGAATGAAACATATAAGTGAAGAGTATGTGTATTGATGGGGAGACTATGAAGCATTTTATCCCACCCTCGCTATAGCATGGCTTCTACCACCGTGCGGCTCTGGCCAGTATACTAGTGGTAGTGGGGTGGCCATAGAGATTAGTAAGAGGTGGGTTACACCATGAGTTGAACTTCTCCCGATTGGTTGTGGGTCGGAGGATGTGTTGACGTTTTGGCAGTGCAATTGACTTGGGGTTCGTTGGGTTGTTTACGGAGAAACTACGTGGATAATTTGAAATAAGGCTCAGCCCACGGATTCGCTGTCTTTTTGTGCGGTGAGCAACACAGACGGAGTTTTTTGTATCGGGATCTTAGAACAAAAGAATTTATAATTGGATCTGATTTTGTGCGGAGCCCATCAAGTGATTGATTTGTTTTTAGGATAGTTTAGTGATAGTACGGTGTTTGTCTTCGGTTGATGGGCGTTGTTTGCCTATTTTACAGACTAGTTGTCAGAGTGCGGAGGGCTCTTATAAACAACATTGCAAAAAGTGGGGGCTGTCTAGTAGCCAATATGCCACCGTAAATAAAGAAAAAGGTTTAATCTATCTCTACATGAAAACAGCCGAACGTTCACATTGTAAACTAGACGGGGACCAATGGCGAATTCGATACAACCATAATAGACCAGGGCGGATCGGTTTTCAGTTGGCTGTTGAGAGGGCGCACACTGATCTCTGCAGAACCAGTTGTGGAATAATTTGTGTAACAATAATTGACTTATCCTCCCTCTCAAAAGGTCGGAAACATTTATAAATAAATCGAAAGCTTAAAAATCATAAAAAAAATAATTTTTTCCTACTTTTCTCACTTTTAACTTCCAATCGATTTATTTTACAGAAAAGTTGTGAGGAAACAAAAGCTCTGTAATTAAATTTTTTATAAGATTTGATTGGTTAAAATTTTTTACCATTGCCGCAAAAGAGCAATAAATATATAAAATAAGAAAAAAAACGCTTTTCTATTTAATTTTTTTACCCATTTAAATGCACTTAGGGACTTCATGATTCGCTGAAAAAATCTTAATAATAAGAAAAACTGCACACAAATTTTCATCAAAACCGATTCAGTAGATTGGGCATAATAATTTTGCAATTTAATTTGTTTTGAAAAAATCCAAAATTTTTAAATCTTGCAAGTCATTTTATTCTTTTTATGGTATTTTGAAGCCGGTTTTATTTTTTTCGGTAAGCATATTCTGAGGTTCTA
Source organism: Odontomyia ornata (assembly GCA_963969285.1). Taxonomy (NCBI): domain Eukaryota; kingdom Metazoa; phylum Arthropoda; class Insecta; order Diptera; family Stratiomyidae; genus Odontomyia; species Odontomyia ornata. The sequence continues at coordinate 38,284,434 of OZ017738.1, read as the reverse complement.
ATTAATAATTTAAGAGTTAACTTACGAAATTGCGGTCACTTCTGTGTAGCCCAATACAACATTACATCCAAGAGACCGTGCATGTGATCTGACTTCCATTCGCAATTCTTTCCACCAGGAATCACGAACCTCTGGCTCATCTGGATTCGGTACACGTTCAAGTAATTTTACAGATCTAGCTGCCACCGTTGCTCCTGGATAGTACAAAAGATATTGATTTCTAGAAAACATTGGAATTTCGTCCAGTACTCACCAATATGTACAATAAATCCTGATGGATATTTAGTCATAGTAAGAAACGGATATTCCAACATATCCAAATTTTCTTGATTGATGAAGTTCTTTGTCGGCCCACTTAGACGCATTAAGGCAGTTGCAGTTACTAGCCTATCACTTGCCACACATATTGAATTTCCTGCATGTGAAAGAGTATTATTATGAGACACGTGTCTTTTCTTACCATTTAATTTACATTTAAAATTAAGGATCTTGTAAATATCAATATTTACATCGATGTACATGAACAAGTCTATTTACAGAGGTTATTTGGCGGATGATCAAATGCATATTTTTTGGTTGAGTTGCAGAGGAATATATCCGAAAATTAGTTAGGAGCAAGACGACATTATATATATTTAGAAAAGTAGATCGAAACGAATCACGACAACTAGGTGTAGATGTTGCCTACTTTGCTAACTTTTTTGCTGTTAAGGAAAGCCGTGTTGTTTGTTATTTCATTTGATTTGGTGAATTCCATATTAGAACAAACATACATATGAAAGCGTGCAGAAATTAAATAAGTTTGCACAGATATCGATCGAAGAGTGGGTCTTATAAACGATTGTCATGTGTAGTGGAGATGTGCTTGACATTTTCCTTCAAGGATTTTATGAAGCATATTTCAAGAACGTTTTAATATAAAAACCGTAGGAAATTGTTCGATCATATGTATTTGATTCTTTCTTTTTTCTAATTAGAAAATGAATGGAAATGGGTGGTTAATCAACGGTTTTAATCAAAATTTTTAAAAATAGTAAAACGTTCTAGAAATGTTCAAGAGGTTTTAAAATTTATTTTCAGAATCGTGTTTATTCATTGTCTTATTGTATGGAATCAAGTTACAAGAATCAAAAGTAATTGCGATGTAGTTATTAAACATCTAAAGAAATCCTATACAAAAAAAACGATTCTATTTGACACAGATAGTTTTGATACACATTCGTAGAATGGAACATTTCACATTGTTGTACGACAAGAACATGAAAACAGATACGAGTATGCAGAATGAAACAACAATGATGGCTTTAACACTGAGTAGATCAATAAAATTTGGATGCAATTATGACAAATAATAGTCCGTAATCGTGCTCATTACTTCAATTTCATTTTAAAACTTATGGTTGATTGATTTATTTAATAATAATGTCATTGATCACTTTACATCCGTCCGAGCAGCTTCATTGTGTAATTGTACTCACTTTTGCGGCCCAGTACTGTAAACATTCGATTTAATTATTTAAGTAAATTTTAGTAGAATTTATTTAATTCTCTAAGTAGTATAACTTAGTTTAGGATTTAATAGGGAAATGCATTTAATTTCATTATACTCGTACATATAAAAATATGATTGTTTGATTATTTGAAATCGGATATTTTCTCCAAAAAATAGGGCCGTTGTATTTGAGGTATATTTTTAAAAGCTTTTTTACAGCCAACAATTCGAAGATGATTGCAGTAGTTTCCCATTTAATAAATTAACAGTGCTTATTTAGATACATATATTTTTATAGCGATGGCATTTTTTAGAAGCAGTTGTAAGGTTAGGACGCATGTATCATAAAAATTTTTGGTAATGGAAAAAAAAATAAATAAATTTGTAAGACAAATCTGGTAGTGCTAATGATGCTCAGGTAATTGACGGCGCTGGATAGGACAATTTTAGCTTCAGTTTGAAGGAGAATTACACTATAAAAAACATTTATAAAGGCCTACTAGTTTCGCGTCCTGTCTTTCCGTGTGTCACTGCAAGTTTCCGCAGAAACTATAGAAGCTAGAAAGTTCTTTATAAGTACAAGGGCAACAATTACCTTATACATTGAAATTCACTCAACTTTGTTAATAATACTATGATTTGTAGATTTTACAGTTCCTTTCAATTTTTTCAAATTTTGCAATTATATGAATTGAGATAAGGCCTTTATGCTAACAAAATTTTATGGAAATCGGTTCATAATCAAGTGAATTATAGACATTTCAATTGTATGCAATTAAAACAACAATAACACGTGTTGATGGTTGATATGTATTTCAAAGGAGGAGGTTTGATAAGAGGTATTTTTCACCCATAACACACTCAGAAAAAAAGTTTCGGTTTCCGATAATTTTAAATACATTTATATAGCTGAAGATATCAATTTTTTTATTTAATAAGATTTAAGTGATAGATAAATTTCGTAAGTCATAGTAACTACTACCCAAAGAGAGAGTATTCACTATTTTTGTAATTTTTTGTAGTTTTCTCATTCCTTAAGTTACCTATATTCATTTGACTCAAAGTTACTCCTCTTTATAAATTTGTTTGTGAGTACTAATTTGTTTTGGTTCACTGTGCGCTTCTATCCCACACGGAAAAATATATTTTGCGCATGAGTATCAGTTGCACCGCAATCGGAACGTGTTTGGACGTGTTTTGCCGCGCTAAAAAAAGTATTTGTAGTGTAGATATCAAAATTGAGTTTCGAAGCTTTTGTTACAAATTTTTTGTTGGAAAATTAAATAATTGGTAGCCAGTGTGAGTGTTGTAAACATGGCGAAAAACTGGAAGTTATTTTCGTATTAGTGCTAATAGGAAAATTCTATCTATACTTAGAAATTCTACAAGCTTTGATCTACAGAGTGGTTATAAGTTATGTTCTAAATGGAGATCATATGCACTTCGTGTGGCTCGGGCTCAAAATCGAAATACTTCTACGCTGACTTCCTGAATGACTGGAGTTCCTGCTACGACAAGTTTTGCCGACTATACCACAAAGAAGCCTGATACAGCAAACGTATTTAAGTATAATGGTGCCGGTCTCCTAAGTGAAAGAACCACTTATTCTTCACCCGGGTCATCTTGGCTATCAACATGATGGCGTGTGGCAGCTCCTGATGAGTGTCCGTCATCCATGACGAAACCGTTATCCACGACGAAACCGAAACATTGTTGTCACATCTCAAATACGTGTTGCATAGTATGCAAACGTAAGAGGAGCTTCGTGACTGTATCAAAAGCAGCTCGTACTTAAGCGTTTATAGAAACTGGGATCTATATTTTCTCGGGGAAAAGATGCTGCAAAATCCATATCACCGGATCTGTATTCAGTGAATTGGATTTGCAAGCTTTACGGCCAGTAGCTGCCAATACATTAATGTGTGAAAAAAATATTGAAAGTCTTTCGAACAGTATCAGGAATGTAGCAAAGAAGAGGCCTCGATTTTGACGATCGCGGCACACAAGTTCCAAAAATTATAATATTTGGATAAAAACATCTAAGCAACATTGCACACATACAATGGTACTGTCAATGTAAAGTAGGCGCTCGAGTCGTAGAGTGTTGTGCGCATGTTACCCCGTTGTTATGATTTTTGGGTTACTGGCGCCATAATTCACCGGAAGTCAAAAGATCAAGTGCTGCATATGCCAACACAATACAAGACGCCGCCGCTGAGGGGTAGTCTAGCGATTCGGAGGAAGAAAGCTAGAAGGAAGATTAAAATCATTGCATTGCTAAAAGTGTCTAAAACTTTCTAATTATTTTTGATTATTGACTATTTCCCATATTTTTAATATTAAAACCATAGTAGCAATAACCTTATTTTATCTTAAATTTGCATTTAGATCAAAAAACATCATTTATTTTATTTATCTCATTAATTAAAACATTTTTATTAAAAAAATTGTTTTTCATATTTGTAATGATGTATACTTTTAAATAAAAATCAAATCAAGTGGCCAATGGGCGAAAGATGCCCCTTATCAACCCTCCTTCTTTATCTTTTATTTTCTTCCAAGAAGTGTAGGTGCAAGTGAGGTTACGTGCGTCAACTCTCCAAAATGTCTTTGGAGAGAAGGCAACCGTAGCTTCGCTTAAATCTAGGGCTACTCTCAAAATAAGAGATATTAACTGTGTTACTGATTTATCCGAGATAGAAGGTGATTTAAAGCAGGATTTTTTTAACTTGAGCGGAGCAAAAATTAGGCTGACCGATGCAAATAATAGAGGTCAGTGCATGGCCATTGTTGACTTCTCCGAAAAATATGCCGATCAGATCATAGAAAAGGGGAAAATCAGAATCGATTGAGTTATTTATAAGATAAGGCGAAGAGCAATCACTCTCCGGTGTTACAGGTGCCTCGGATGTGGGCATACTGCAAGGGGCTGTAAAGGGATCGACAGGAGCTCCCTGTGCTATAATTGCAGCAAAACAAAGAAGGAATTCACAGAGGAGCCACCTTGCTTCCTTTGTCAAGCCGCTGACCTAAGGCCAGATGATTTGAAACACGCGCCAGGTACAGACAAATGCCGGGTTTTCCAGGAAGCCCTAACCAAAGCCAAAGTATTTCCGCAATGAACCGTATTCTGCAGATTAATCTAAATCGAAGCACGCCCGTTCAACTTCTACTCGAGCAGTTTACAAGAGAGAGTCAAGCTAATTTGCTACTACTCACCGAGTAACCCACAATCGACGCTTCTCAAAACGGTATCCTGACGAAACTGGTACTGTCGCCATCTAGGCCCTGAGTATGCTGATTTATTTCCTAGTGGAGAGCTATCGCCGGAAGGATGGTTTTGTGTGGACTCGGTGTTCAAGCACTACACTCTTTAGTGTGTAGCTAGTGCCGAACGAACTGATATCATATTTCCAAGCTAAACAAGCTTTGGAGGATGCTGTCACAAGCTTCGACGTGAAGCTCAACGGGCACGGAACCGCGACGAGGCATGCAACCGGTTAGCAGCATATAAGTCGGCCAGGAAATATCTTCGCAAAATGACTAACAGCAGTAAGGCTCGATGCTGGCAAGGTCGTGGATTCGTGGGGCTTTGGCTGCAAGCTAGTCATACGGAAGCTTGGTGCCCTATGCAAGTACTTGCATATATGAAGCAGAAAAGATGGATGAGGTAGTGCGGACACTTTTCCCAATCGTACTGTAGGGAACGAGTAACAAAGCAACCATACAGTAAAGCTAAAAGTCAAGATTTATAGTATTATTTGTCGATGCCTGTTAACTTTTGTATGTTTCATTAATAATTCGCAAATTAAATCATTTTAAGTTTGATCTAAACCCGAGAGTTTTTTTTAGTCGAAGGGATAAGCTGATCCTATAAATAGAAACAAAGGCGGCAAGACGGAACCGCGGGTGACTGTTCGCGTGCAAAAACAAAAGACGATGTAGTGTTCGATTTAATGATGAGTGTTGTAACGTACGACGTGTGTAACCTTACGGTTGCGCAGCTAAAAGACATATTGAAGGATAAAGGGCTCAGTTTGTCGGGAAATAAACCCGAGCTTAAAGACAGACTCATAGCTGCCAATCCAACTAGGGAATGGATAACTGAATTAGGAAATTCTAACGACTGAAAAGATAGTGAAACCGAGAAAATTAACGGGAGCATGGGGGTATTACGAGTCTATTGTGTCGCAATCGTGAAATCGAGTTGCACAGATGCGAGAAAGAATTGGCCGAGAGGGAACTCGCTGAAGCTCGTCGCGAAATCGAATTGTTGCGTGGAGTGCAGAATCGAAACAACGACATGATTGTTAACGACGGTCACATCATGTTGCCGATAATATAGGACCTCAACCGAACCACGACCAGTTCAAGCAGTATCTACGACGACGAGCATAAACATAATGATGCTGCCGGAGCTGCTCAGTGTCTTCTCTGGTCAAGCCGAGACATACGAAACATGGGAGAGGCAGGTTATATTTTTGAAAGAAGCATATAACCTCGACAACTCGACAATGAAATTCTTATCAGGACGCGACTCAAGGGCAAAGTCATATAGTCTGAATATATTGCGCTGGACTCTGGAAGTCTTCTGAGTGAATTGAGGAGAATGTTTTATCATCGTTCGAATAAGATTGCAATGCGACGAAAATTCGAGCGAACATGAAAAAAACCGGAACTTTTCATGATTATGTGCATGAGAAGACAATTCTTGCGAATGATCTCAGCATGGACGATGACGAAGTGCTCGGCTACATTATCGACGGGATTCCGGATACTCAGCTGCACGACGTTGCCCGTATACAAGGATTCAACTCGATGCAATCATTGCTGCGAGGGTTCGAGGAGATATCGCAGCGCGATACGAATTGTACATTAAGTTCGAATGCGAAACAAGTTAAATAAATAAATAAATAAATAAATAAATAAAAGAGCGAGCCAGGTGAGAAAGGTTCATCCGACGAAAGAGGCGCATCGAGTGAGACTAAAGAACGGGGTGTAAAGAAAAATTGTTGTAATTGCGGTCAACGCGATCATATCAGTTTAATTGTCCCACGAAAGATAAAGGAACGAAATGTTTCGTGTGCGGCGAGTACGGGCATATCGCAACGAAATGTGAGAATAGAAGGAAAGGTGCGGCGAAGAGCAGCTGCGCGGTAATACAGGCGAAATTGAACGAGTACGATAAGCAAGTTGTGATTGATGGTTGACGATTGACGATTATGCGAGCAGACGAGTATGTGAAATTAGGCTCTCCGCGTTTTGAGAATAAGTCAATTTCATTTCGGGGGGTTGGAAAGGAGAATAACGCGACGTTGGGAGAATTTCGAGCGACGCCGACGGTTGATGGAAACTCGCACCCAAGAATTGGTGTGATTTCCGATGATTTGCTAAGGCATAAATTGTTAATCGGTCGCGATTTTTGCATACGATAGATTCGACGATAAGGCGCGGTAAAGCTCCAATCAGCCCTTCGGCAGAAGGTCCTTCCGCGTCCGACGAAAAGCCTAGGATATTTCGAGTCAATGTAATAGAATGCTGCGATGCGAATACGACAGATTTATAGAATATTCAGGACGAAAAGTACAGAGAAGCTATTCAAGCCCTCATCGAAGATTACAAGCCAGTAAATACTCGCGACATGGGTCTAAAAATGGCACTTATATTGAAAGACGACGAACCTGTATATCAAAGAGCTAGACGATTGGCGCCGCACGAGCGAGAGCTGGTCAACACTAGATTAGCAGTTCAATAGATGACGGGATTGTTCGACAGTCCGTCTCGGATATGCGAGTCCGGTTGTCCTAGTAACAAAAAATATGATTCAAAAAGACTTTGCGTTGACTATCGACTTCTGAATACAAAAATTATCAAAGACAGGTACTCACTACCCCTGATTGAAGACCAGCTGGACAGGCTGCAAGGTGCGCGAGTGTTCAGCATACTTGATTTGAAAAACGGGGTTTTCCACGTGCCAGTCGACAAGTCGAGTCAGAAGAATACGGCTTTCATAATACCTGATGGTCATTTCGAATTTATGAAAGTACCATTAGGTCTATGTAACTCGCCAGCCCTTTTTCAAAAATTTATGAACGCCGAATTTCGGGAGCTTATTCGCGAAGGTGTCGTCTTAACGTACATGAACGATTTGATCGTACCGTCAGAAGATTATGAGAGCGGACTAGAGGAAGTAAAGCGTGTATTGAAAACTGCGAGCGAGACGAGCCTTATCGTGAATTGGAAAAAAGTTGCGTTCCTTCAGACGAAAATTGATATTTTAGTCACATCATTGTAAATGGACGCGTCCACCCGAGCGAACGCAAAATCGAAGCTGTTGCGAAATTTTCGAAGCCAAAAGATGTCCGAAGTTTCAGGCGTTAACCGGATATTTCCAAAATTTCGCACCTGGATATTCTCTTATAGCTCGACCGCTGTCGAACTTGTTGATGTCGAATGTAAAGTTCGAATTTGCGCCCAGAATGATGCTTTGATTCGTCTTAAGATTATTTTGACCAGTCAGCCATTTTTGAAAATGTACTGCTTAGGCACAGATACGAAACTGCATACCGATGCATCGACGCACGGATATGGGGCAATATTGCCTCAGAGGAACAGTGAAGATAAGGTATTGCACCCTGTACATTATGCTAGTGGTAAGACGAAGCCGGCGGAATAGAATTAACCGAGCTATGAGCTTAAGGTACTTGCGATTGTAAAAGTGCTCACGAAGTTCCGGATATACTTATACTCGCGATTTCGTTCAAGATTATAACTGATTGCCCAGCGTTTACTCTTACTATGAATAAGCGAGTGTTTTGCGTGCGTATTGCGAGATAGGCGCTTCAGTTGGAGGAATTCGCGTATAGCATAGAACATCGTCCAGACAAAAGCATGGCACATGTTGAGGCGCTTAGTCGCAACCCACTGCCGACGTGCATGTTAATCGAGGATATTAACGAGGGATTGTTGCCAAGATTGAAAAAAGCTTATCAGGAAGATGCAAAAATCCGAAGGATATTCGAGCTGGCAGACAAGGACGAAGCTCGAGGTTACATCGTTCGCGGAGGCGTGCTATTCCGAGACGACGACGGGAATCTAGGACTTGTAGTTCCAAAAGGGATGCAGACGCAAGTTATCAAAATGGCACACGAGAGAGGACACTTCTCGGTGAACAAAAGGGAGGCTCTCCTGAAGAAAGACTATTGGGTGCAAAGTGGTGAAAGTGATTCGCAACTGTGTTAGTTTCATACTGGCAGAAAAGAAGCAAGGACGACAAGAGGAATATCTAAATCCCATCGACAAGGGTGAAGTACTTTTTATGTCGATCACTTGGAACCTTTGGCGACGATAAGGAAAAGTTACCGAAATATCTAGCTTTTCAAATTTTTCATGGTTATACGCAACCATATCAACAACGACGGCTGAGGTATTGCATCGGCTTACGAAGTAGTCCGTGACAGTTGGAATTCCATCAAGAATTTTATCCGATCATGGTACTGCCTTCACATCGAACGATTTCGAGGCCTACTGCAACAACGAGAAGATTCAACATGTGCTGACTAGGACGGGACTCCCGAGAGGGAACGGTCAAATGGACCGGGTAAATCGTACGCTCATCCCGCTGCTTACGACGATGACTTCGCCGAAGCTGGAGGAATGGTACAAATATCTGAGCACGGCCCAGGTGTATTTGAACACAACTCCCCACAGAAGCATCGATACGACGCCATTTTGTTTGCTTTTTGCAACTCAAGTGCATATTGGAGAAGATCTAAATATTCACGAGCTTGTCGAAAACGAATGTATCAACGCCTTCGACGAAAACCGCGACGAAATTCGGTTTCAAGCCAAGGAGAATATCAAGAAAATTCAAAAGGAGAACCGACATGTTTTTACCAGGAAATGAAAAGACGCGAATGTTTATCAAGAAGGCGATTTGGTAGCTATTCGTCGGACTCAGCAAGGACTGGGTTTAAAATTAGCAGCTACGTATTTGGAACATACGAAGTAGCGAGAGCGTAGCGGAACGACAGATATATTGTGCCCAAAATCGGCAAACACGAAGGAGCTTTGCAAACGGCAACGGCCGCTGATTACATGAAGCTGTGTGCATACGACGGAAATAGTAGCGACTCCTAAGACGACCAGGGCGACGGCGACTATAAAGTTCACAACGACGAATAAGACATCCGAGGACGTATGTTATCGCAGGAGGGCCGATTGTAGGGAACGAGTAACAAAGCAACCATACAGTAGAGCTTAAAGCCAAAATTTATTATTCTTCGATGCCAGTTGATTTTTGTATGTCTAATTAATCATTCGCAAATTAAACCATTTTACGCTTGATCTAAATCCGAGTGATTTCTTTAGCCGAAGAGATAACCTAATCCTATAAGACCGTCTGTTTTAATGCTGTTTACGGCGGAATAGTAGTCGCATGCTCATTCTTCACGCGGCTGGAATTGGAAAAGGCAGTTCTATCATTGAAATCAAGGAAAGCTCCAGGTCCAGACGGCGCCCCAGTTGAGGTGTTCGTTTTTCACCATCGTCCTGACATGCTGCTCAGTACATTCAACGCTTCTCTCCGGGAAGGGGTTTTCCCGAAACGTTGAAAGCTTGTGAGGGGAGAGGATTATGCATGCTAGACACGGCTGAGAAAGTGGTAGAGAAACTTATCGAGGGAAGACTCCCTGACCTAATTCGTGCTGCTGGGGACCTATCTCCTCGGCTTTACGGCCTTAGAGGTGGTAAGTGCGGTCCAAAAGGCGGAGGCACATAGCCGTACCAAGCAACGGATGGTTCTGTTGGTGACACTTGATGTTCGGAACGCCTCCAACTCCACTAGATGGATGAATATTCTGAATATGCTGAAAACCCCAAGTTTCAGAATATCTTACGCGGCTTTTAAGGGAGTACCTGAAGGACCGAAGCCCGGTTTATGATAGGATTGCAAGGCCGACGGCGAATGGAAGTTACATCGGGTATTACTCAAAGATTTGTCTTTGGTCCAGATATGTGGAACACAGCCTGAGATAGGCTGCTGACACTAAAGCTGCCGGATGAGTCGTGCCTGATCGGCTATGCGGATAATATTGCGCGGACGCATCATCGAACTGGTACAACATAAACTAGGTATGCTAATGCGCCGGGTGAAAGACTGGATGACCACTCGCGGGTTTAGTTTAGCACTGGAGAAAAACGGAGTGGTCATCATGACAAAGAAAAAGATTTCCAGAGTAAGGACGACCTGTATTAGGGAAGTAATGGTTGAATCGAAACCATCACTGAAATACATACTTTGAGTTTCTGATCGACTCGAAGATGTGTTTTTCTGAACGGATCAGGACAACGGCTGATAAAGCTGCTTCAGGTGGATCGGCTCTGAGTTGACTGGTGGCTAACGTAGAGGGACCCACCCCATCAAGAAGGCGACTTTTAATGAAATCCGTAGAGCCGGTGCTACTGCACGGAGCAGGAATAAGGGGCGACGCTTTCAGTAAGGAGCTATACCGAAAACGCCTGTCACAGGTAAAGAGAAGACGAGCACTGAGGATTGCATCTTCATATCCAACAGTCTCTGATTCGCCGGTGCTAGCCATCGTATGGGTGATAATTTTCCCCTATTTCGTAGTGAGCACCGTATTATTTACCTGCGTAAGGTATTTCCGATCTTGAAGGAAAGGAATCTTCGAGTCCTAAAAGCTATTGCTCAATCAGTTTGCTGCCTAACAACATTACACGCCTAGATAGAGAAATATGAGTGGATGCCGAATTGCCAGTTTGGTTTCCGTGCCAAGCATTCGACTATACATGCGATAACCAAAGTAATCTCAAACATCTGTTGGAAACTAAATATTAGGGAATGTGTTGGAGCGTGTCTTATTGTTATGGAGAAAACTTTCGGCACGGTATGGTTAAATGGACTAATTTTTAAACTCCCTAGACACCTTTTCGCCAGGGTGTGCAATATTTCGTACGGGAAGTCGTTTCTTGTAACTTATGGAAATTTGATGACAATGTGCGATTTCAATGTCTTGAATGGTCTACAGCATGAACTGTGCCTCTGTTTTTTTCCATATTCTTTTACAAACTGCTGAACGAGTTTTTAACGTCTCGCCAACACGATCATAAGTAATATTTGCTGATGATCTTATAATTCATACGACATATTGAAAAGCTTCAGTAGTTCAGAGCAACATACAAAACATTTTTTGCAGCTCTATATAGACAATCAGTGAATGAAAGTTAACGCGTATAAGTGCGAAATAATTTTGCTTTGGATAACGCTGTGATTGGCCAGTCAAGACCTGAAACGTAATTGGAAGGGTTTCCACATTACGGCTTGTGCGGGTAGTTCAGAACTGGTTCCACACAGACCCTGTGTTCCATACCACGGTGTTCATCTCGATCAGGATCTCTACTATAATGAACATATAACTCAGTAAAGCACAAAAAGTGGTTATATTTATTCAACCACTCTATCATTTCAGATATATTGATCAAAAGGTCAAAATTATCTGTTACAAGACTCCGGTTGGACCAGTCTTAACATATGGATATCAGATCTGGTATAATCGGAGTGCTAATACAATAGAAAGATAAGAGTATTCGAATCAAAAGTCCGCGAATGTACTGGTCTATACAGAAGGCCTGAGACGGATTTGAAACACTATATATCGAATTGAAACATTTGCCAAACTTCTAAAGTGACGAGAGCCAACATCTTTATTTTGAAACTATTTCGAAATCATATTGCAAAGTGTTTCATTGTGAGTGAAAACACTTGGATTTTGCACATACATAGATGGCCCACCGATAAGAAGAGAAAATATCCTCTGAATTTGAGTTGCAGGGATAAATTATTCCTTCGGAGATAATAATTTGCTAGATTCGCTGAGGCTGGTCGAGCTTGAACGGAGCAATCTAGGTATTGAATGACAATGGTTTGATTATACGTGGTTTGTGTCTTTTTCATTTCGCTGTTTTGATTTTCAGGTCATTATTGCCACATTTAATGGTACTGTTATTTGTTTGTTTTGATAGTTTTTTTTTCAAAAATTAGAGAGGACTTTAAATGCAATTATATATCGATAAGATACAGTTTTTTTCTGATTAGAATTTATTAGAATTATATTCCATTCTGTTGAGTTCTTTGCATATTTGATTTTTAACATAGTTGGTTGGCTCACTCTCGGTTTTTTTTTCAATTAATTGATAATATGTAATAATTCTAAATTGATGAAGATACAACATTGTTTTTTTTTACTGATTTTTTTTATTGTCATTTTTTTTAAATTAAGAGTATCAAATAGGTCATTAAGTTTTCGATTATTTTACTTTATTTTTTATAAATTTTAAACTGATTGCTGAAGCAAAGTGCATTTAACTTTGACCACTCTTCCCCAATAACTGCCCCTTCGAGTTCAAGCGCACATAATTCCCAGCTGGCGTTTGTTTCGTGATGACTATAAACAAGTCCCAGGAACAGAGCCAAAATACAGTTGTTGTCGATTTAACGACTGATTGCTTTTCCCATGTATATGGCTTGATCGAGGGTCAGTAGTGGAGACAATCTTTTTATATAGCTCAAGAGGTAAAACAGTCAATGTGGCTTATAAAGATATTATTTAATATTAAATCGAACGTTAGGAAAGAAAGTGATCCTCATTTAAAGATATTAAGATAATAGATTAAGATAAAACTAAATTCCATAAGGACAAAGTTGCGGGCAATAGCTAGTATATAATAAATAAAAAAATATTCGGACAAAACTATCTGAACTGCATTGCATTATAGTTTCCTTTTTACAGGGGCAGGATATATGCGATTTTGCTTTATTATTGTAATAAAATTATCACCAATATGTTGAGTTAAGTACGCCAAAACCTCAATTAAACAGTTAGGGTTTCGAATGTTATCTATTTGCGAGAATTATTTTGATTAAAGTGAATTAATGTTACCCTGAAACTAACATTTGCTATACGTGAAATTTGTTCAATGGTTTTTAATTTCAAAACATTTATAAACGAAAATAAGCAACTTTACCTTTTGGCGTCACACTTAAATCCGAATCGGAAGAACGTCGGTAGATTTCGCTATCCTTCTTCGTGTTATTCACATTAACTGCTGCTGAATTATTGCACACTTTTGCTGGACTTTGTGTTGCAGCATTATTAGTAGTAGTGGTAGTAGTAGTAATGGTAGTAGTGGTTTTACCGCCCATTGATTCTGCGCGTGTATGTGTCCCCGTTGGTACAGCTTCTGATGGACTTTTTACAGTCTCTACCGCATGCGTTCCAGCGCGCGGACTCGCCGTAACTGATGATAATTCAGATCTATGGTTTGTAAGGAAAGGAGATGGAGCAAGCATTGGCGCTTTGTTAGTACTTAAATCTGTGTAAGATGATGATTTGATAGTATTTCTAGCAACTTGTAAATTATTGTCTTGTACAGATGGTGAACAACTAAGATGATCAAGAGGTGAAGGTAATTGGCACATAGGCGAAGCGGGAAGTGAAGCAATTTGTTGCGGAGACGTTAGAGGAGTAAAGTATTGGGAGCTAGAGCTAGCCGACTCTGGAGTTTGGATTGGTGTAACGTGATTATTAGTAGCTACTGTATGACTGTCAAGCTGCAAAGGCGTTGGATGGGTAATTTTGGCATCCAGATTTATATTTGTTAATGAAATGAAGGGTGATCCAATTGAGGCAGGAGATGTCTCTTCTAAGGTGTGAGACAGTTGGGGTTCAGAGGAGTAATATGGAGCGGACTCGTGTACTGGAGAATGTATTGCAGTAAGCGATATTGCAGGTATTGCAAAGGTTTCAATTTCAGTGGATTCGGCTTCGGCTAATGGCGCAAAAGCAGCTTTTGTGGGAACCAGGAAATCCTCATGCTCTGGATCTAAGATCTTTGAGAACTTAAAAAAGCCTTCTATATTGGCACTATTGTTCCCAGTTTTCTCAATATCTGGGGAATTTTGGGGATACTCAGCAAACTCTTCAGCTAAGTTTACTTGTTCTAGAAGCATTGCTTGCATGGCGCTCCCAACAAGTCCTGAGTTATTTTTCAATTCGCCGTCTTTCTTCTTCTTTCGACACAAGGAGAAGTTAAAGCGCTTAAACGATGCACGGTTCGTTTTCGAAGGAGTGCTGGGCGTCGATTCTGGTTTTGGTGAGCTTTTCTCTACTATTTCTTCTTCCTCTTCTTCTATAACATCAGGGCATGTTGTAACTGGTTCCACGCCTAGTAGGTTAACCTTTTCAATCAACATAGTCTCCATGGCAGTTTCTAGAAGACCATGATGATGAGTTTTATGTTTGTTGTCTGTTAAGTGTGGCAGGCGGATGTGCTCCTGGAAACGAACAGGTAATCTCATAAGAGACTGCTCCCATAACGTAAAAAAAGGAAAAAAAAAACACAAACACTACCATTAGTCAGAGGGCGCAACCAATGAGATGATGAAGTACTAGTAAGTGCTAACAATTTTCGGGAAATCCTTAGCAGTCTTTGGACGCATAAATACGATGATTATTAAAAAGTGAATTTTTCTTACTGCTCAATGGCTCACAACTTGTTAGACGTTTTAAGAACTAATGAATTCACGACGGGCGACGAATAATGAGTTTACAACTTTGAATTTTCTATTCGCTGCTTCTACATATTGTTAGTCAAGCTAATTTGAAACCTTTAAAATATACAATAAGGATGTGTGTCTATGGTAAACTTCTAGCGTTGGTATGTTTTTCTTATTGATAAACGTGGTGCGGTTTGTGTGAAGTGCTTGTAATTTGATGAATACATGAAAACAGTAGAAGTTGGGAACCATTGATTGAATGCGTAAAACTTGACGTAGCACACTCTACATTTCGAATGACTAACCTGCAACGAATGAAATTTTTCCGAGATATTTTCTCTAAGATCGTGTAATAATGACCCACGACGATCTCTCTCATCAACTTCGGGTTCGTCTGTTGTAGATCCCGGTTGAATCCAGCCCGCAGCATCGTCATCTTCGTCAACGGGCTGCACAGTATCCAAATTCACAGGAATATCATCATCTTTTTCCGTTGAAATCTTTGTACCAATTCGATGAAGTTTGTAATTGGAGTCTGACAATTTGTCAAGACGCTGCTCACTTCCGGCGTTTCGAGTCGTTCCAGGCTGGATCCATTGATTTTCCTCTTCATCTAATTCAGTCTGAGCTAGGACGGTTTTCACAACCATACTTACAGTGTCCGCATCAACAACTACAATTTCATTGGGTGCGGTAGCCTCTGAGCAAGATTCTGAGCATACTTCCTCTTCTTCTTCCGTTGTTGAAGATGATACGGATGTTGTCGACGCGGATGCATCGGACAACTGGCCAGGCTTCAGTTCGGATCGAGATAAATGTCGACTTGGTGTCGACAAAGCACTAAGAGACTCTGATTTAAAGTGCTCTTTCTGTTCTCCTGTCTGAGACTCGGCATCATGACCTTCCGAAATTGATTGCAAACTAGGACCGCGAATTATAGAACTTACTAACAACGTCGCCATTCCGCATCCTTCACTCGATGACCTATTAATTCCCGATTTATTCTTCTTAAACGGAAGCAATCCTTTTAAGTCTTGTAAAGAAGTCCTGGAGCGTGAGATATCCGAATATGAGCTGCTTACTGATTCTGATTCCTCTGATTTTTTAGTCTTTAAGCGTCTGAACTTATCGTTGAACATAGCCTTTGATGATTGCTTGATATTCTGCATTCTTTGCCGAAACGGACGATTGGGCCTATCATATCGTTGATCTTCTTGATTAAAAACTTGCTGGATGTCTTTTAATTCCTGATTTTCATTCATTTGCTTAATAGTATGTTCATTTTCTTGCCACTTTTTACTCAAAACAATATTCGCGGAGACCCTCTCGGTAGTGTCAAGCCCTAGTATTTTGCTGACAATGTCACTTGATGAATTGCTGCTTGTATCCGCATCAAATTTACTCACGGATCCTTTCCGTTGGCCACTTTCCATTGAGCGTAAATACTCAACGACCGGTCTTTTGTTTATTTGTGTTGTTCAAATATTATTTTGCAGAATTTTTCATATGCAAGTAATAAGGACAAACAAAGCGCATTATTTTAAGTAAATCAAAGAGCAATATAAAAACAATTCAACAAAGAGTAGATTCAAAAAGGTAAGATTTTACAAAGTGTGCATAATCAAACGGAAATTATAACGAAACAAAAAACAAACACATTTATTTTATCGCCGATTTCAAAAGTAAGTCCAACATAGAAAAAAGTTTATTCAACAAAAAAATTTAGCATTTAATTTATTTATATGTGGTGATTTTTTCAGTGGCACACAAACAATTGGAATGGCAGGAGCGATGAAATTCGGAATTGCATTAGGTTGGGAATTGGAAGGTGGTTGATTATACAAGATTATAATTTAGTGAAAAATCCAAAATTGGGTATTACAATGCTAATACTTACTCCTCTATTAGTGTATTGTCTGGAATTGTCGGTGGCGGAATTTCCTGTATTTTGACTAAAGTAACGGCGGTTCCAATACCTCGAGCCACAACTCCAACGTCACCTTCTAAATCGAAGCATTGCGTGTAACCAATGACCGCATTCGCTCCTAAATTGATTGCTTTAAGGCCAATTTTCCGTTGAACCTGATAAATTTTTTTTAAATAGTGGAAAAAAACAGCAACTAATATTTAGTACTAACCTGTCCTGATAATTGTAGGAACACTACCTGTCTGGCCTCGTTGGAAGCTCTCGGTGTTCTAATTTTGTCGATCCATTGATACTCTGGATCATCATTCACCACGAGTTCTTCAACGAAGCCATGTATTACTTGTGCACGGAACCCATCCGGTATATTTGGGGCTATGCAAATATATATATGTATTTCAACAAAGAATTCTTTTCTATAACTTACAATGGAAAAACTGAACTCCACACGAACTTTGTCGAAACTTATTGGCATCCGAAAATAAATCGACTTTAACAATAACGTTAACTTCGCCACGTATTCCATGCATTGTGTCGAATACAGGAATCCAGCCTGACATAACCACTCCTTTTCCATGGCTTGATACGTTTGAGTTTTGCAGACATAAAGGGTTTAGACTAATATTTACTTTGCCTATTGCATCGTTTGCTGAGTATGTGTCATGGTCCATGAGGCGAATTTGTAACGGTTCATCTTGCAATTCTGCATCATCCAGTTCAAATCGAAACCTTGAAGAAGATTTGACATTTTCAACATTCGCTCATATTTTTTCAGATGAAATTAAATTAAAAATTATAAATGACAAAAAGCATTATTCAAAATTTCACAAATTGTGGAATACGTAATGGTCTTCTTCGCACAGCTAAAATCAGACATCGTCTTCCTGCCAAACTTAAACTCTAAAGCACACGAGTACCTATTAATTAGACAGTTAATTCAATATATATAAGGCCATTCAAAATATAAAATTGAAATTCTGTTTGTATTTAAACACTTTTGATAAACTTTTTTGATAAACTGTGATAAACTCGACGCCGCGGATCGATATTCCGCCGAGATCTATCACCCCTATATTTAAATATCCCAACCAGCGGATAAGTTAGTGTGAGAGATCTCTACACCCTATGCCACTGACGTCGACGGTTGTTGAACGAACTAAACGAAAACCAGCAGATCCCTACACCCTACGCAACGGGTGTTGAGCGAACAAAAAAGAAAATCGCGTGTGAATCAAGCGCCATGTCAAATGGGAGTACTTGTGATGGCGAGGAAGTCAAGTGAAAGCGAAATTAAAGTGAACCGTCGTTGCTTTCCTATGCAATGTGAGCATATATTAAGTGATTAACTTGTGTGCAACGTTATTTCGTGAATTTGACCATACGGTTTGCAACGACGGCTGTAAAAATTCACACCGTGAACTTTTCGCGAATTTGAAGACAGTGCGCTGCGATTTGCGGGAAAGGCTAAGATAAATTGCATGAGACATGATATGACCGTGTTACTGCGTAGTGTTTCAATTTATTTCTGTTCGGCGAAAAAAGGTACATTCATCGGTTGTGATACGTGGCTGGAAGTGTCAAGGCTTGGACGAGCTATTGTGGAAAGGCTTGCAAAATTAGGCGCGTAAGTAGTATTGAATGATTTGCGAACATCTAGAGGTGAGGAAGTTTTGCACAAAATTGCAGGAAAATTGGCGGGAAAGTCGACACAAAAAGTTATCGACACTTTGGAGGACAGGAGTGACCAGAAACACACATTCGAGCCCCGCAAACCATGAGGCATCGGTGTTGATGATTTGCGTCCTCTGTATTCTTTGTTTAAGCTTTGTTAAAGGTTGATGGCTGGATTATCTACGACAATCAATCAAAGATACGAGTACTCCATGTTGGACAGAACTTCATTGACATCATGCTCTTCAACTACTAGACGAAGTCTTACACACAATGCCAATCGATGGACCCAGAATTGTTGAGTGAATCATCGTAAGACGGAAACTATTACAATATAACGCAATGGTTCACAGGTGAATACTCACAGGGAATGTGATCGTGTTATATACCGTGTACATAATATTTTTGATTAAGCGAAAGTTTAAATGAATGTACATCACTTTCGTGCTGCGAATCACATTTCACGAAAGCAGAGCTCTTGTAACGTTAATTTAAACCGGAATATATGATTAAGCATGTACAAAGACTATAAAAGATCGTCATACCCGCTTAGAATAAACCTTGCATAAAACGGACTAAGAAAAATAGGGAAAAGTTGTTTTCATGAATTACATATTCAAATGAAAAAATGCCTCTTTGCTTTCCGATTAACGAAATTTCAGTCAATGTAATGGACTATTCTTTGCCTTAAAATTAATTAGAGTTGGTGGCCATAAAAATATATAGAAATTAACGGGACTAATTACAAAAAAAAAAAAATTTGAATATTTTGATTTTTACCATTACTTTATTCCCCTTAATTTATTCTGTGCCTTTGACGTCCGTGCTGGCCATAAAGCCTCCATACTTCCTTAGTTACTTGCACAATTCATCTGATCCGATTTTAAACACAAAAGAAACAAAAATATACGTAACCATTTGTAATTTTTTAAAGGATGATTTGTGCAGAATTCTAGGTACAACTGGTTTAGGCCTTGTATTTATTAATAAATAACGAGAAGTAGAAATGATAAAGTTATTGGAACATAGCTACATTTAGAATGAATTAAAGTTAAATTGGTAAATAATCGATCGTAGAAAAATAGCAGAGGTAAACAATCGATAGAGAGAGATTGTACGACATGTTTTATTAGTCGTAAGGTAACAATGGAGAATAACAATATACTAAATAATGGCCATTAGTAAAAATAATAAATAGTAACCTGTAATAATCATAGTAAATAATAATTCATAATAATAAATAATAAACAATAATAATAATAATCGATCGTAACCAGTAATAATCACAGTCAATAAAAACAAACTAATGCTAATAATGAAAAATAACCAACGTACAAAACTAAATAATAATAATTCATAACAATTGTAGCTAACAACCAATTACAACAATAGCAGTAAATTATAACCAATCATGATAATAATACATATTACCAAATTAGTTTCAAATATTGCTTTTTAAAAGTATTATTCAACATGGACAGTAGTTTTCAACCTAAGATCAAACGAGCATAGCATGGATTCTTTTCCATTTGAGTCGTATCGCCCACCCTCTGTTGTTAGGAAGGTTGCTGTCAATATAAATTTTCTGAAAAATTGCTTCAGTATGGCTATAGCACTTATAGTTTCTAAGGGAGAACTTTAGCCGTATCAGCTTAAGTTACTAAGGTAGTAGAGCAAAGAAAATAATAAAAATAGCAAATGCAATATCCGATAGCTATCCATGAATAAATATAATGATGAATAAATATAGATAGATA
Source organism: Odontomyia ornata (assembly GCA_963969285.1). Taxonomy (NCBI): domain Eukaryota; kingdom Metazoa; phylum Arthropoda; class Insecta; order Diptera; family Stratiomyidae; genus Odontomyia; species Odontomyia ornata. The sequence continues at coordinate 38,264,014 of OZ017738.1, read as the reverse complement.
AATATATTACTATATAAGCAAGCAGCACATCATTCATTCTATACTTGTATATAAGAGATCAATTGGAAAGAAATCAATCTAGATTTCCGCACTTTGGCAAATATTTGCAAAATTATGTATATCGTTACATGTACAAATAATTCTGCGAGCTACTGTCGCAATTGTTTTCACAACCATTAAGAACCTCATGATCAACAAAATGAATGTACTCCAAACCACAAGAACCCACCAAGCATGATCAACATGTGAAAGTGACGTCACTGCCCCATTCATTAAGCTGCTCGAATATTCCAGGTAGTTTGCCAATGTACGAGAAATGGATTGAATGAATAAAGACCCTATATAAAGGCGAGCTGAATGAATTAGGGGATTCATTACATCCGCGATATAGTAAAACTGCGCTAGTGAGGAGCGTGAATTAAAAGCGATATTGATTGTGAAGTGATAGACAGTTGAAGTAAAAATTGATAGACAAAGTGAAAAAAAAGAAATTGGTGAAATTGTTAAACTTAATGATTGTGCATTTTTTAGTAAATAAACTCATTTAACTTATTTTGAAAGATAGTGCGTTTTCACTTTCCCAGAACATTAAAATTATTGGCCGCGAACCATAACATGCGACAATATTATCTAATTTGAATATTGATAAGAACCGTGGACAAAATCCAGTAGCCCAAGTAAGAAGAATACGAAGCCTTAACTAAAGAAAAAGAAAAATAATTGCATGCAATAACTTGGCTATTGGTATTGAATTTGAATTATATGATAAATTTATTCAACTCTATTTGATCGATTAATATGAAAAGATGAATATCATGATTAGATATTATATTCAAACCAGTATTCATACTCCAAGTTTATTAATATTCGTATTGTAACCAATAATGAAGTTGATGAAGTGTACATACTCGTATTAACACATACTTAGGTTATCGAAATTTGGAATCGTTTGAAAAACAAACACTATGAATTGCTAAATTCCTAATCACGTCTTTCCTTTCCAGTAGACCCGTTCTCTTCTAGCAGGATAATACGAGCGAGAAGTGAGTATGCCGCCGAGAGGGTAGAGTTCCAGTAATCCGCGAAAGGTCGGTTTTGCGTTGCGGTGGGTACGCGGTGCCATATTTTGTATTTGCGTGTTTTAAATTAGAATAGATTTTTTCGGTTTTGAATTCGAGTAGAGTATTTCGGGCACCGTGTCGGTAATATTCGGAAGCGCGTATTTTTATATTTTTTTGTTTTTCTTCAGGGGCTGTTTTTGTTCCTTTCCCCGGAATGAAGGTACGTAATTTAAAGTAGAGTCGATGGAAGTTGTTCGTCGCGTTGTAAATCGGGTATTTGAACCGGTGGCTGAGTTTTTGTATTTCAGACTTAGTCTGCTCGCGAAGACCCGCGACCGAAACTCCTCTCCGAACTAGTCAGCTCCAACTCCTCTCCGAACTAGTCAGCTAGTCCGGACTTGTCGACCTCATGGCTACAGTCTGTTGTCACGTTCCAAGACCACGTCTAGAATCGATGATAGCTCAGTTAAGATTTCCTTTGCGAAATCTCGAACGTGAGAGACGTGGAAAATCATTACAAAACTGTCAATGTCAAAACGTTAGGTAAAGTCAACACTTTTATCATGGTAAAGTTCACGAACCAGCAACGTTTGGAAATTATCAAAGATTACTACCGAGATTCTGAGTCGGTGGTCGCAACTTTAAGAGCGCTAACTCCAATTTTTGGCCTAATAATCGTCCCACCCGACAGGCTGCGCGTGCTATAGTGGATAAGTTCGAGTCCAAATTTTCCCTATTGGACATTTCGGTGCCAAGACGTCATACCGCTCGAAGTGAAGGAAATATCACAGCCGTAAGTGCATCGATTCAAAATGGGCCAAATCAGTGGAGTCTACCTCATTCTCAAGAATTGGGCATCGCTCAAACGACCCTGTGGCGTATTTTGCGAAAGGATCTTGGCCTAAATGGTTACAAGATCAAATCGACTCAAGAACTAAAGCCGCTTGATCATTCGAAATGCCGAAACTATGACAAAGCTTGAAGAAAATGAAGAATTTCATCGAAAAAACATCTTCAGCGATGAAGCTCAATTCTGACTCCATGGCTTTGTTAATAAGCAAACTATTCTTTATTGGTCAGCAACAAACCCATATGTGCTTCTTGAGACACCGTTGCATCTACAGAAAAATTACTGCTTGGTGCAGTTTTCATGCCGGAGGTGTGGTTGGGCCGTATTTTTTCGTGGATGAAAACAATGGAGACCGCTTTCCTGATATCGATTTATTGAAAGGAAAAAAGGAGAACGTATCTCGGGAAATGGCCTGGTCGAATGGCCGCCTCGTTCATGCGATCTAACGCCATTGGATTTCTTTTTATGGGGCGAAATCATGTCACTGGTCTATACCAACATTCCAGCAACTTTAGACGAGCTCAAAGACAACATCCAACGCAAAATTGCCAACATTCCGGTCGAAATGTTGCCAGAGTGGTGGAAAAACGGGTCCAAAGAATCGACCGCTATTAACGGTCTCGTCGTGGTGGTTATATGACCCAAATCGAATTTCATTCATAAAATGTAATGCTTGGACTACACCCATAATAAATTTGAACTCAACATCTCAAATATTTCTGTGTTTTATTAATAGATAAAATTTTTATGTCCTGAATGGAAAACTCTTTACAAGAAAAACGCCACTCAATCAGAATTTGTCGCAACCAAATAGACTCTGCGGTCATCCAGCATATTTTGCAACAAGAAAATGTACCGAAGCTGAATTTTTGGAGAAAATCAACGACCTTCTTATTCTAGCAGCGTAGGGACTGATTTAATCCGTAAAAGCGTTGTTAAAGCTGCCACAACATATCCTGTTTTTCGTCAATAAATCCTTCAGGGTGCTTCATGTAGATATCTTCTTCCAACTCACCGTAAAATAAAACTATCTTCACATCGAACTTGGTGATCTCATAATCCTCTCTTGCTCCCCTATCGGACAAAAGGTGCATTTTTTTTTAAGTATTCAATTCCTTTTCGTCGAGAGAAATCTTTTGCGGCGAGTTTGGCCCAACATCTGCTTGTTATTTGATTGAGATTTTATGGCGAAAATCCACTTACACCCAATGGCACGTCTTCCTGGTGGTAGCTCAACGAGTGTGTATAAACTTAATTTTAAGATTCAAACTCAAATTTCCATAAATATGCAACATAATAACTGCATTCGATAATAAAGCTCATTGTCTTGATTCGCACTCGATTATTTTGTCAATTAAGTAATTCAAATGGAAACTCTAGCTAAGCATCTTTTGTCAAACGCATTGAACTCATTGGAATTTCCTTAAATTGCTGTTGTAAGCACTTTCTATCTTTTGCGGAAAGTGCAAGTAATTTTATTGAGCCATTGAAATGTACTTTGCATGATTTGCTGACAACAGTTAAAAAGATAATTATAAATTGTAAATTGTTGTACTAATAAACCAATTGATCAAAAGATATCAACTTGAGAGTTTCATTCCACGATATTACTACAGGTTCAAGTGTCTGATAGTTCTACGTATTATAACACTAAGTCTAAGTGAAGTGTTATTGTGAATATTAGAAGTGTTTTTAGAGATCGACGGTAACTATAGGTTCAAGTGCCTATTAGTTACATTTTACCACAAAGGCGGACTCGCGTTGAAATTGAGATATTTTCTTATGGAGCTAAAAAGCTTCAGGAAACAATTTCGGTAATTTCGGTTTTTGAATTTTTTTTTTGTGTTTCAAGTACCGTGAATAAATACGCTGTAATTTCACTCCTCAGTACTCATGATTCCTTTACATTTTCATTGAGCTGGTAGGACAGGGAGCGTGCAGCAACAAATGCCTTGATATTTATGGTGGCGAAAGACGACTTGCCGTTATCTAGTCCTGTGAAAGATAGTTTTTGCTCATTTTGCCAAAAATTACAGCCCCTCTATCACCCACCAAGTTTAACCTACTTTTAAAAAGAAACTTCCGGATTTTTATCAGTATATGAAGTTGAAGGTTGCCTTAGACATGGCCACGAAAGATGCTATCACCCGTACTGCAGATATCTGGGCCTAACGTTACATGCAGTCATATTTGGGCATAACAGCACATTATACCAAAGGTAATATCTAAAGAATCCATTCCTTATAGAGAACTTTTATTCACATATGTAATGATTAAATTTTTCAAATCTGCAATTAAAGTTTCGGATCAGTGTTATGCCGCTTTTCGAGCAGTTTGCTTAGGTGACTGCTCAAAAACCGGCATAACACTGACCCGAAATTCCAATTGCAGATTTGCAAAATTTAATTATTCTAATTTATAGTTTCATAAATTATAAAATAATTTTTTTTGTTATTAAAAATATAAATTTTACATGATCTTTTTCCTCTCTAAACTAAATTTTTATTTACAATCATATTCTTTATATTTATCTTTTTATTATTATTTAAATTTTTTCTGCATTATTATCTTCTATTAACTTAAAAATTCAAATCTGCAATTAAAATTTCGGACATGAGAACTCTGATGTAATACAGCCCATCCACGTATTGCAGTGCTGAATGCAATCTACAGTGGCTGAGCTAGAGGCTCGTCAATCCACCGTTGCAGCGCGACGATACGGTGGACAACGGACAAGCAAGTGGAACATCTGCTTGGGCGCGAGAAACCACTGTTGTAGCATAAAGATTATTCTGGGTTTCGAACGGTTCGTAGAGTCTGCTTTGAATCGCCACAGCGATCACGTCGGGGAGTAGAATTTTGCGATTTCCCAAGACTACGCGTGCGGAAAGTTTATAAAAGTGACGTTAAAACTTGTAGAAATTTCCGTATTTTATTCGTTTTTCGGTATTTTGCTTCAGCCCACTACCTTCCGGAATAGTTTAAGTGTATGAAAAGTGGATTAAATAAGTTGATAGCGTGCTTGCCCTAAGTAACCAGCGACCGTGATCCATTCCATGGTTCCATAGTACCAGAATGACTTGATTGATACTCCGAAATTGTTTGTCGAAGCAATTTTCAACGAACATTTTCACATTTTTCTTTGAATAAAGTTCAACCTCGGGTGATTTCTCGGTTGAAGCACAAGTAGCGGGAATTTGTCAACATTTAGCTAACTATATGAACTAAATCCGAATTGGAGAGAAGCTGCGAACGTTTTGGTGGGAATACCATTGGAAACCTAAATCAAGTTCGTGAGTTTAAAGTGCGTATAACCATGAATCGTAAGACCATGAGTCCATCCGCGCTCATGATCGAATTTCGTACGACAAATGAAGATGGTACAAAAACGTACAATTATGCTCATCCACTGGTGAAATTAGCTCATAGAGAGCAGGTGCAAAGTGTTATCAATAAAATTGTCAAACCACAACTGTTATCAAAGAAAAATGTCAGTTTCCGTTTGTCCAAGTTCACTAGCAATATTCGCGTGGGAAAACGTCGCAAAACAACGCCCCTAGAAGTAGTGTTCTGTAGTAGAATTGTACTAAAGTGTTTGTTCAACGCGATTACAGTGAAGGAACATCCGTCAAATTTCATACAAGGCTTCCAAGTGAACTTGAATTAACGATAACGACACTTAATGATTATTATGCTGAAGCAGAGAAAGGATATGGCAGCACATAGTGCGAAGGATGTTGGGCTTGATGTTTGGATTGTCAAAACAACATTTTTGTGCTAATTGATTTCTCGTGGGCGAGATTAATTGTCATATTACTCAGAAAATTTCATGTATATGCAGTGATAAAATATTTGAGAGGTGTGAAAAATGCTAGCACAAGCCTTTAAGTCCAGAGTTTAAATACTGGCTCTACAGGGGTTGTATACTTCTTTGTATACGGAAAACTTTGTTTTATACTTTGATTGTAGAGATCACAACTACGTCCGTGGAGCTGTGTGCTAAAGCTTATATACCAAACATACGTAAGGATTTGCGGAATATTTGTACCGACTGGAATATAACAGGTGATCGTATCGTAGCTGTAGTGACGAATGGTGGCGCCAATATCAAAGGCACCGCGAGAGAAGAATTTGGTCCACAAAAACACATAACTGCGTAGCGCATATCAGTCAAACCACCATCGGTCTACATGAAAATAAAAGGCCCTCTGAGTCTGCCGAATGTAGTCAGCTGCCAGAAGATGACGAGCTGGTATCTATTTGCTGGTAGCGGAACCATTTAATATTTAATTGTGAAAGTGAAGCATTAAATATTTAATTGTGAAAGTGAAGGATTGGACTCACGGCAACGACCTCGCAAACGAAAAAAGGACTATGGCATTGGATCCTGGAATGTCAGATCACTCAATTACCCTGGCGCTGGCATCTTTTACAACAGGCCAGTCAATATCAATTAAAAATACTGGCAGTCCAGGAAACGAATTGAACTGGAAACGATATTCAAGACATGAGATCGCACACAATATTTAAAAGTGGGAAGCCTACTGGAAAACGAGAATTTGGAGTGGCCTTCAATGTGGATAGGGAGTTCAAATCGCGCGTTATTGATTTTAAGGCAGTCAATGAACGATTGTGTGCGATCCGTATAAAAGCGAAATTCTTCAAAATCTGGCTGATTAATGTTCACATCCCGACCGAAGGAAAAGACGAAGAAACGAAGGAATCGTTTTACAATCACCTGGCAAGACTGGTCAAGTCATTGCCCACAATCGACACAAAAAAAAATTATTCTTGGTGATTTCAACGCGAAGGTTGGCAATGAGCTATCTCATCGGGGAACGACTGGAGGATATAGCCTCCACGATGAAACAAATCACAACGTCCAGCGCCTGATTGACTTTGCATGTAGCAGAAATCTGGTCCTACGTTCGACTTGCTTCCCACATCGACGCATTCATAAAATGACCTGGGTATCACCAGATGGCAACACACAAAACCAGATCGATCATGGGCCTCGAGCATACTTGACGTCCGCACATACCGAGGAGCCAATTGTAACTCAGATGATTACTTGATCAAATTAAACTATCGATGTCGTATGTCAAAGGCATATTCAGCGAAGAACAGCCCGCTACAAAAATTTGACATCGAAAGGCTCCAAACGGCGTCTGTGGTCGAAAGTTTCACGGAGACCCTCGAAAACCAGCTGGCTCCCATCTTATCAGATGCATCGTTAAAGACGAGCAACGAGCTCTGGATGGAAGTGAAAGCGACTATCAGAACCGCGGCAGAACAGACGATCGGACATCAAGCCCGGCGCAAGGGGAATGATTGGTTCGATGATGAGTGCCAGAATGCGTTAGATAAAAAGAATCAGGTGTACAAAGAATACGTAGGTAGGAAAACCAGGACGAAGAGAGAACACTATGAAAGCCTCAGAAGAGTAGGGAATAAGATAATTAGGATTAAGAAAAGAAAATACTATGACGACCAATTGAGAAGTATAGATGTAAGTTTAGCGAGCAACAACACAAGACAAGCATACAAAGTAGTGAAAAGCCTGAAACGTGATTATCAGCCCAAAATACGCTCTGTTGTGATGATAGCGGCAATATAATCGCTGATGAAATCAAGATTAAGGAAAGATGGGCAACATATATCAAGCTTCCATTGGCCCCACCAACTCTGGATGAAGTTTGTTCCATCATCAAAGCCCAAAAGAATAATAAAGCGCCGGGCATTGATGAGATTCCAGTGGAGCTCATCAAATATGGTGGCAGTAGTGTTCACCAAGCTATTCACAAAGTCATCCAGTACATTAGGCAACAAGAACATATGCCGAAAGAGTGGAGCCAATCAATTATATTCCCTATCCACAAAAAAGGTGACAAGCTACAGTGCGAAAATTATAGAGGCATTTCACTGCTATGTACGGCGTATAAAATATTTTCTAAAATCTTAGAAAATAAAATCGAATCATACGCCAACAGTATTATTGGGGAGTATCAAGGTGGTTTTAGGGCAGGTAGATCAACAACAGACCAACTGTTCACAGTCAAGCAAGTACTTGAAAAATGCTGGGAGTTCAATATAGACGTACACCAAATTTACGTTGACTTCAAGCAAGCATACGACAGTATTGATCGTAACGTACTGTACCAAATAATGCTTGGTTTTGGCATCCCAGCTAAATTAGTTCGTCTTACCAAAATGACAATGACGTCGACAACCTCCCAAGTCCGCATCAATCACCAACTCCCCGATGGCTTTGACACAAATATCGGACTAAAGCAGGGAGATGGGCTGGCCCCTGTGTTATTCAATTTGGCTCTGGAGTACGTCATACGGAAGCTACCTGTCGATACGCGAGGTACATTACTATACAAGTCGAGCCAGGTAGTGGCCTATGCGGACGACATCAACATTCTGTCACGGTCACTAACAACTGCCAAAGAACTCTTCCTGAAACTCGACAGCGAAGCAAAACTAGTAGGGCTACAAATCAACGAAAATAAAACAAAGCTCATGACGCAGTCGAGGAAAAATACCCCAAATACACAATATATCACATTGGGGAAGACAGTATCGAAAATGTTAGCGAATTTGTGTATTTAGGCGCCAAAATAACGAAAACGGGCAATGAAAGAGACGAAATACGCCGAAGAATACAGCTCGCAAATAAAATATTTTATTCAGGATTGACGGTCTTGAAGACCAGCTGCATACACAGAAAAACAAAGCTCCAAGTATACAAATCTGTGATAAGATCTGTGTTATGCTATGGGTGTGAAACATGGACCCTAACCCAAGCATCCGCAAATATATTGAACGCCTTTGAGCGAAGCGTCCTGAGGCGAATAATCGGAGCGAAGCTAGACGGGGACCAATGGCGAATTCGATACAACCATGAGCTGTATGAAATTTTTGACGAACCGGGGGTTTCAAGGGTTGAAAGACAGCGGAAGCTGCAATGGGCTGGCCACATGAATCGTATGGACGAACAACGGATACCGAAGACGGTAATCGGTGGGAGAACTGAAGGCCGGCGGCCAGTGGGGAAACCGAGGAAACGCTGGTCTGACTCGTTCGACGAAGACACTTCATCGCTGCTCAGATTTCGAAATTGGAGGACGCGGTCACTGGACCGAGACAGTTTGAGGCGCTGTTTGCAGGAAGCGAAGGCCCGAAAGGGGCTGTAGTGCTAAGAAGAAGAAGAAGAAGTGAAGCAAATTGTGCGTTTCTTCCGCATGAGCTCTTTGGCAATTGCAGGACTTTAAAGAATACAGCAAGAGGCAGGAACTCCTGAGAACTTATGCCTAAAATTAATTCAAGAAGTACGCACTCGATTGATCTCCTGATATGAGATGCTGGATCGTTTCATCCACTTGGCTGATACTTTGTGCAGCGTTTTGGTGAAATGTTAAAAGGATAAAAGTATAAGATCGAAGCCTCGCAACATGGTCAGCAGTGAGGAGCTCGATACACTTATGGAGATTTATTATCTATTGAAGCCGAAATTTCGGGTGAAAAAATGCAAGCAAATGCATTTCATTCATCGATGTGCTACAATCTGTAAGTTACATTTAGTACCTATTTCATTCATTCATTTCTTTCTATGATGTTCAAACTTCAGAAGCCACGACGTACTGAAACAGAACGCCATTCTTAAATGAAGTAGTCTGGTTTCTGTCTCCTTTTTGAACTTACAAAAAGTAGCAGGTTTCTAATGAAACTCGCGTGGTGATTTGTCAAAGACTAAATTTATTGTCATATGATACAGGCAGGTAAGTATAAATAGTTTGTCATAGATGCTGCTAGTAGTATTTAAAATGCATTATTTTAATATTAATCCTAACAGCTCAACTTATCAAAATAATCTAAACTTTGGTACATATGTATCTTATCAGAACTAATAGAAGCAAATCATCAAATATATAGTAATCCATTAAACAATGCTTTGAATACCTAACCTCTGTACAAAATCGTTACGTTTTACGCTACTTAATCCCTTGGTCAGCAAGTCCGCTGGCATTTCAGATGTTGACAGGTAAATTATCTTAATGAGATTGTTAGCAACCGCGTCCCTAACGAAATGATGGCGCACATCTATATGCTTGGTTCTTTGATGAAATAATGGGTTTTCTGATAACTTCTGAGCACCTTGATTATCATAATACAATATAATTACATAATCACAACTGCCTATTATTTCACAAAACAAGCATCTTAAATAAATAGCCTCTTTACAGGCTTCCGCTATCGCCATATATTCAGCCTCAGTACTTGACAAAGCTATAGTGCGTTGTTTTTTACATTCATATGAAATAACGGTTCCTGACAGTTTAAAGTAGAAACCTATGTAAGATTTCCTATCTAGAGCGTTCGAGGCCGAATCTGCATCAACAAAACCTTCCAATTTATAATTATTTTTGTTAAACATTAGCCCATACGATTTAGTTTTACATAAGTATCTTAGAATGCGTTTTGCATGCTTTCAATGAGTATGGGAATAACAATTATTAAATTGGCTCAAGAATATCGGGGCGAGTTAAAACACTTAAGTACATTAAGCTACATCTACATCTTTTTCTAGTTTTAAATTACTTTCAATAGAAGTATCAACAACATCACAGTTTGTCATATTAAATTTACTTAAAATATGATCTACAAACTTTTCTTGATCTAAGGAAATACAGCCATTCTCATACATTTTTACCCTCATACCTAAGCATTGTTTTAATCGCCCCAAATCCTTAATTTTAAATTTTGACATTAGATTAGTTTTTAATTTCTTAATCATGTTACTACTGTTTTAAAAAATGAAACAATCATCTACAAAAATTGCTATTATGATCTGCTTCTTTTTACATCTTTTTATATATAGACATGGTTCTAACTTTGACTTAACAGAATTCAATTTCAATAAACAATCATTTACTCTTTCATTCCAAGCCCTGGCTGATTGTTTTAAACCATAAATCGCACGATTTATTTTGAGAACACAATTTTCTTTACAATTCAAATTAGGCGGCACTTTCATATAGACATTTTCATGTAGGTAACCATTTAGGAATGCTGTAGTTACATCTAAGTGAGTAATTTCAAAGTTAAGTTTGACACTTAAAGCAAATAAAAGTCTTAATGTAGAGTAACGAAGCACTGGTAAGTATGTTTTAGTGTAGTCCACGCCTTCTTTTTGGGAGAAACCTTTTGCGACCAGTCTTGACCTATATCGCACACTATTATCGCTTTCGTATTTTTTTTTGAATACACACTTACACTACACCACTCTTTCAGCTTCTTTCCTATCTACAAATGTCCATGCTTGATTGTCGTCGAAAGCCTTCAGTTCATCTGTCATCGCCTGTCTCTACTGTTATCTTATCCAGTCATTGCAGCTTCCTAACTGATTTCTGCATCGCATGATTCAAGGTTGTCCAGAATACATAGATTTGTTATACCATACCTTTCTACTGGCTCTCTCCTACGTTTAGTATCCAACTCCATCTGAACTTCATCCTTCATGATAGACTTTTCTTCAGCCATAGATTGATAAGAATCATCTTCGGAAATCGATGACTCACAAATGTATGTTGGATCATTTGGATCTGAAACTGGATTTTCTGAAAAACTTTCATCATCTTCTAAGTTTTCATCGTTCTCTGAATTTTCTTCATAATTATTTTCTATTATTCGAGCTGTGTTCGACTCCGTTTTCCATAATAATAACATCTCTGCTCGTAGTAGTTTTTTCAGTTTTTTGGTTATATAATCTGTACCCTTTTACGTTATCTGGATACCCAACTAAATCAATTTGTCAGCCTTATCCCATTTTTGTCTTTGTATTACCTTACTGCCAAAAATGCTGACGTAGCTTAGGTCTGGTTTTGTACCTGTCCACCTCTCCTTGTCATCATATCTAAACTGGCGGCTGGCGCTCTATTCTTTAAATATACTGCAGTATTAACTGCTTCAACCCAGTCGAGGTTCGCTTCAAACAACAAGCATCTTGCCCGTTCAACTACAGTTCTGTTGAACCTCTCTGAGAGCCCATTTTGGTCCGGAGTGTGAGGATTGGTCTTCTGATGGACTATACCAGCTTGTTTTAAGTAACTCTCCATCTCGCGCGATCAAAATTCACCTCCATTGTCAGTTCTTATCTTGTTCCCGGTTTGATTCTCCATTAAGCCTCAAAATTCTTTCAAATGCTGGAATACCTGATTCTTTTCCTTCAAGAAGAAGACAAAAGGCATTTGCTGGCATCATCCAGAAACAGGAGAAAATACTTTGCCTGACCAATTGACTAAGTCTCCATCGGCCCGCAAAAATATGAGTGTACTACATCCAGTAGTTTTTCACTTCTATTGTTAGCTGATGGGAAAGGGCAACGTGTCTGTTTTCCCTCACAGCACACTTCACAATTTTGTATTTGTATGTCAGCTTTCTTGTCAAAAGAAACTCCTACTACAGCACCTTCTTTCATTTTCTGCAAGGACTTACAATTTATATGTCCTAACATTTTATGCCATGTGTTCAACTCGTACACACCATTTATCAAATTCGCTGTACCAATGAGCTCATTGTGAGCAACCCTACCTTTGCCTAGGATGAAGTGTTTACCAAAAATACACAAAGAGGGGAACGAAATGCGTGAGGTTATTTCGGCCGTGAATGCACCGACCCAAAAACTGGCAAGATGGTTGGTGAACGAATTTAAAGGAATGACCCAAATGAATGGTAGATCTGTAAAAAACAGCAAAGAATTCTCCGAGAAATTCTGAAGTTTGGCCCACCGGCCCAAGACGAAATTATGGTGTCTTTCGGCGTGAAAGCTCTATTCCCGAGTATTCCGGTGATGAAGACACTGGGATATATAGAAGAATGGCTTTCTCACCAAGAAAACTCACTATCTTGGAAAATAAAAACTAGGCAGTATATCCAACTTGCGAGACTTTGCATGATCGAAAATTATTTCACCTTTCGGGGGAAATTTTATAAGACGAAAGGCGAAGTTGCGATGGGAAATCTACTTTCACCATTCTTCGGCGAGATATTTATGACGAAACTAGAAGACGGACTGCAGGAGAAAGGCCAGTTACCAAAACATTGGGTCCGATATGTGGACGATGTGTTTGCATATGTGAAAGGAGTGCCGTGGAGAAGGTGCTTGCTGACCTGAATGGGGCCCACAAGAATATAGTATTCACGGTGGAGGAAGAGATAGACGGTAAACTATCTTTCCTTGATATAATAGTAAGGAGGACCCAAACAAATATAACTTTCGATGTATACCGGAAAGCAACTCACACACAGAGAACGATTCCAAATACATCAAATCATTCGCAGCAAATCAAGGTTTCTCCGTACAGAGCCATGATCCACAGGATGCTCGATTTGCCGCTAAGCAAGGAAGCTAAGGAAAAGGAGATGAGGCACATTGTTGAGACAGCTAGACTAAACGGCTTCAAGGGCTCGACGATTAGGAGAATGGCACAGAAGATCCAGATTAATAGACAGCGTCAGGGACGATCAACTTTATCAAATGCGAATACCGAAAGAACGTACTGGAAGGCTCTAACTTATCACGAAGGCATCAGTAATCGGATCAAGCGGCAAATAAATCAGCTCAATTCTGTACGGTTAATCGAATCACGCAGCAAGAACCAGCTTAAAAACGTTCTCGGATCAACGAAAGACAAGCGCGAACCACACGAGAAATCTGGTATCTATCGCATCGAATGTCCCAATTGTGAAGAAGTGTACATAGGTCAAACGAAGAGACTCATCGGCACGCGAATCAAGGAGCATCTAGGCGAAGCAGCAGCAGCAAGAAAGAAAGAAAGAACTTCGAATTTCAAGTCGGCGGTAGCGGAACATATTATCACGAAGGGACACGAGATAACAATGGAGGACGCTGTAGTCATCAAGGAAGCTAGAGATATACGTGAATTGGATGTGATGGAAAGCCTGGCAATTACCCGGGAAAGGAAAAAGTTGATGAATCAGGATGACGGGAACTGCAGATCATGGCTATTTAAATTAATTAAATAATAATATCTTTTCTGAATCTTGTAAAAATAATATTTTTATAACCACCCCTCCCTTTTGTAAATTACCTTTCCTACCTTTTATTAGCTTAAGCAAATTTCCCTAATTACCTTTTAATGATCTAGAGTAAATTTTTTTAAACATAGCTAGTATATAAGCAGGAATGTGAGTAAAAATAAATTAATCGCTGAAAAAGACCGAACGATTACGGTCGAAAATCGATTTCGAGAAGAGAAATAAAAATAAAATACACAAAATTAAAAGGAAGCTGTCTTTTTCTATTTTCACAACTCTATGCCAGTTGGCTTACGGACAATAAGGGTTCGACCACATTGCGATTTTTCTGCCGTAACCAGCGATTTTCAGACGCAAATACGAACACACTGCGACAAGATTTGCAAAGGAACTTCAGGCATGCGCAGAACTAATATGCTCATTTGAAGGTATGTCTTTGCCAGGAACACATGCGCCTAACTCATTTGTGCGCTATGCAAGAAACTTCCGTGCGCGTCAGCGTCAAATGTCCAAATGATGTGCGCCTGCGCGAGTATCACAAAAACTACCTACTAAACTGGTTTTAGGAAAAATCGCAAATTTCTGCGACTGCCGACCTGGACAAAATTGTCGAAAATCGCAGTGTGCGGGCTTCCATTTAACCATGTGTAACTTGCGACAGAAGTGCGGCTAAATAGTCGTAGTCTGATGCATCCCTAAGTTTGTCGTGAGATTAGGTATGCAAAATACATTCTTCGCAATACTGAGAACGGTTTACGCATGTCGTTATATGTGTTTCACCAACACTAACTACAGGCACCGTTGTTTGATTTACCACTACGATTTCTTTGTTTTCGTGCGCTGGTCGGAGTTGGAATAAACAATTTTGATTTGACATCATGTGTGCACTTGCGCCTGAATCGACGTACCAGTCTTCTGTGTTATAAAAGCCGTTGAAGAATGCCGCACTAAAAACATTTAATTGTTTATTTGCGTTTAGTTCATGACACTTATTTTTGTAATGGCCGGTTTTCTTGCAATTATAATAACACTTTATTTACTTACTGATAGCTGGCTTGACGTTGACATTTGTTTGCGGTTAGTGCTGCCACTTTTTGGCCGCTGTTGTTTTGTCCAAAATGCAGAGTCCGTACCGGTAGTGCTAACTTCCGAACACATATCAAGTAACTTTGTTTTTATGACGTCAGCGCTAATGGCGATTCCAGAATGTGTTATCCCCATTATCATCGGTGAATACTTATCTGGGAGTCCAGCCAATAGCAATGATCCAATCCACTCGTCTGTGATTTCGAAACTTGTCCCCTTAAATTTATGTGCTGTCTCGACTATTTGAGATACATAGGATGTCATGGATTCACAGTTATCGAGACGTATTGAAATCAATGTTTGAAGCAAACTTATTTTTCGTTGATATCCCGTGTCATCTAATAACTGTTTCAATTTATTCCAAACACCGTCCACTGTAGTCTCACTCTTGATATGCACATATAACGAACACTACGAGTTTAGCTTTGGCTTTCTTCATCTCAATTTCACTGATAGTCGCCGGCACATTTTCAATGTCAATACCCTCAAGTAACATAAAATTGCTTGTTGCGAACGCCCAATCGTCATAATTTTCGCGTCCTTTGAGTTTTGGCACATTTATTAAGTACCCCGACGTCGACATTATTACTTCCGCACAATAAAAAAAAATATCGTTAAAATGGGACTGGGCCCATAACCTAATGAAACTCGCGTGGTGGTTTGTCAAAGACTAAATTTATTGTCATATGATACAGGCAGTAGGTACACATAGTTCGTCAGAGATGCCGCTAGTAGTATTTAAAATGCATTATTTAGATATTAATCCTAACAGTTTCATGGCAGCAACCACATTAGGAGCTAAGCTAAGGGCGATTATTGATCGCATTGGACTTCAGCGATCCTTGACTCACAGTTTATAAAACCTGGGTTCTAGGGAACGGATGCCGCAGCAAACATCATAAGTTTTATTGGTACAACTAAATTCTTTGTTTGTATTAATTAAACCGGAAAATAATATTTAAAAAATTCCTTACAGATCAGTTGAGCAAAAACAGAAGGGAAGCAATTGTTGAAGTTCTTAGAAACCGGCCATATTTGTGGGAAGTTTTTTCTTCCTGTCTTTTGCTTTAGTTTAACTGATGCATTATAAGTGCATTATATTACATGTGCTCTTTTTCAATACTTACTCTTTTCTGGTTTACGAACCTTGCTACATACATTTTGCTCCATTTATGCCACTTAGGGATGCATCAGACTACGACTATTTAGCCGCACTTCTGTCGCAAGTTACACATGGTTAAATGGAAGCCCGCACACTGCGATTTTCGACAATTTTGTCTAGGTCGGCAGTCGCAGGAATTTGCGATTTTTCCTACAACCAGTTTAGCAGGTAGTTTTTGTGATACTCGCGCAGGCGCATATCATTTGGACATTTGACGCTGACGTGCACGGAAGTTTCTTGCATAGCGTGCAAATGAGTTAGCGCATGTGTTCCTGGCAAAGACATACCTTCAAATTAGCATATTTGTTCTGCGCATGCGTGAAGTTCCTTTGCAAATCTTGTCGCAGTGGGTTCGTATTTGCGTCTGAAAATCGCTGGTTACGGCAGACAAATCGCAATGTGGCCGAACCCTTAGAATAAAAGCTTTTTGACGTTGACAATGATGGGTAACAAATTCTTTTCTCATATCCACCATACATTTAGAAACCCACCAATTGTTAAAGATTTTTTATAAATATCAACTCTTTCTTGAGTAGAACAATCAAGTTATATTTTTAAGCTAGTAATAAATAGATATATTGAGAAAGGGTACATGGATAAAAGGATTTGCTCGTTTTTTTCGTAGGTAAACAAATTGCTGAAGAATTTGCCGTAGACAGCGAAGTTGAGATGGGGCGCGTGGTAAAGCGTGCTCAAGACATTCAGCTCCCGTCTGTAAGCATTTGGTCTACCTCCGACATAATCGCATGCAGTTCCATGGTAGATCCTAACTAAGATGTAGCCGGAGGGATGCCAAAAGAGTTTCGCCAATGCCTAAACAGATCGGTTTTTAGCAGAAAAGATAATCCAGACCCATTATTGTTGTGGAGAAGCATAAAAGTGAATATTTTACTTGTGACTTGATGTTTTTGAATAGGAACATTTCTTTACAGGTATCAAATTCATAACAAATTATACGAAAGTAGTGTGGAGATGCCAATGTATTCAGAATGATTAATGTAAAATAATTTGTATACTCGAAAAACTGTGAAAGCTTTGTTGCAGTTGGGATTTCAATCGATTTCTTGCTTGGTTGTCTCCGATTCCAATACACGAACAGTGATGACAAAATCAAAATTGCGTATCCTTGATTTGCTCACTGGCCCGCATACCCAATATTTAAGTACCCATCATTAATTCATTATAGCCCATACCCAAACAGAATAACAGAAGCACCTACTCCTACACGGTTTTCATACGTTTTTCGAGAAGCATATGTATGCTTAAGTTTCAAAATTGTAGCTTTCACAATGAGTAAGTATCATGCAAAAATAAACGACTAAATATTGTGGTGTATTTTAGTGCCTCTAGAAATGAATTGATAAATCTGTAACACATTTCCGATATCTGCGCAATTTCAATAGCAATAGCAAGCATCACAAATAACTAGGAACTCAGGTTATTTTTCTTCGGAACTCAGAACAATTTCTAATAATAAATACAGACTAATATAAACAATGTGGAGTAACAGAATCAACAAAAATGAGTACCAAAACACAAGTAGCAGAAATTTATGCAGCTGTGAAAAACTTTTTGAATGAAGGAAATTTTTGAAATTTTCTCTCAAAGATGAAAAAACCAATCAATTTTGAATTTTATTGTATGCAGATAAATTTAAATGAAATAAGAAATCCGGCAGGTTGTTAATTTGCGTCTGCATGACATGCGGTTTATGGTTGATTCTAATATTATTCTGATCAATTGAGCACTTAGCTGCAATTATTTTAATTATATGTGGTAAAAGTGGTTATTTCTGGCCGGGATTGAAAATATAATGGTATTTATTTTCATTGTTTCTATTGTGATATGTAAATTTGGTGGCGACTCCTATTTGATCTGAAATCTACATATAATTTGAAAACTATTAATCAAAAAATTTATTCATGCAAAGGATGTTCAATAGCGCATGATTAATAACTTGAAAATATTGTCTTGAAATTTTTATCAATGTTAAAACAGATCAGGAAACAATGATTTTAATTTTGATATTAAAAGTCAGAATTATTTATAAGAAATTTCCTAGAAAAGACATTATAATCAATAAAGTAGAAGAGGTTCTAAATATTTTTGTTGAGAAATTCATGAGCAAAGACCGAACGATCACGATCTAAAATCGACTTCGAGAAAATTAAACGATCGCAAAACCAATAGGAAGCTCTTCTATTTATTATAATTATTATGTTTTTAAGTAACCTGCTTGAAATTAAGAAGCTAAAGATTCATTATAATCCACGTGAGCTAGTCAGGTTGATCAAATATCTTAAAATTAAAATTATTTATCGCATACACGATTTGCAGAGTGAAAATGCACGGTGCGCAGAACAAAAAAAGTTGGATAGACAGACCTACGCTTATGTCAGAAGGGTTTTGTATACAACTTCTCTGAAATGCAGTTACCAGCAACGAATAAAGTCACAAAACATGTCAAAGAGATGTGCACCCTATATAGGAATTGCCAATCATTACGAAAAGCCCACGGATTGGCCGATCTATGGCTGCCAATCATTGGCCAATGTTCGGCTGCCAACATTGGCCCATCACTGGTAATTGATTGGCAGACACGAACATTTTTCACTTCAGAATGCCAATGAATGGCCAGCGATGGGCCAACCATGGGCCAAGCTTGTGTTAATGAGTGTTGGCCGTTCAATGGCCGATGATTGGGCGATGATCTATTGCCAATCATTGGCGCACCGTCGGTCGTTCAGTGGCTTATCCCCGGCATTTGATTTGAGAATTTGGAGTTTTGGAGAAAGTTTAATCATTAGCTTAATTAAGTTGCGATGAAAGAATTAGACATACAAAATATGAGTTATAAAATATGCTCAGCGTTAGCCGTTCAATTCATGCCAATACCAATGCAATTCATTGAACAATTATTGGCCGATCATTGGCTGATAATTGGCCGATCATTGGCTGATCATTGGGCGATCATTGGTTTATAATTGGCAGCTTAGTCTATCAGCATATGTTAATTAACTCTAGCTGACTTGAAAATTTGCAATTACTGAGATGCGTCGGCCAAATATAAACCCAAGAAAAGGACCATCATGAGCTGAACGTTCCATTAAAATTTCTCATGTAATTAAACAAAACATTCAATGCACTGGCACTCGTTGCGTGTAGACGTGTTTTTAACCGCTCCCGTCGTTTATTTTAAAAATTAATTGATTTTTCACAAAAGTCAGTTTCAAACAATTTTTTTTTTTTTTTACGAGCCAGTCAATAACAAATTTTGATTTTATTGGGAAAACCATCACCGTCGAATTATTCGAGCATTTATCGAATACTTGAAATTCATTTCCTGAAGAAATATCAAAAGTGGAAATACGTTCAAGGGAAGTCCCGGTCTGAGAACATTCCCTCTAGTCTCGCTGCAAAAGCAACGAGATGGAGGAGCCCGATGGCTTCAGCCATCAATCAGAAGGATCATGCCCATCGCCAATGATGACGGGCGAAAAAAAGCTTAAAAGAAGTTACGAGAATAAAGAAGATAAACCGACAATCCTATCGGTAATCGAAATCGAGCAGCTGATCCAAGACAAAGAAAAAGCTGAAAAAATTGAAAAAGAAAATGAAGGACTCAAGCTTCGAGTTAAATCGTTAGAAGCACTTGTTGGAACGTTAACGTTCAACAATGATAAAGAAACCAAGAAAGGCCGACAAGTAAATTCAAAATCCGAAGACAAGAAAACTAAAAAGCCAAAGGAAGAAGCTAATCAAGAGGATGTCCTCAGCGCAGGAGGCGCAAACGACAGCAGAAATTACTATGCAGCGCTAGCTGGTCTTGAAGAAACGATGAACATTGAAGAGGATACAGGTAAAACGTCTAAGTTATATAATGAGTTCATTGAATACCTTAAAATTTAAAATCGGGAGAAAAAACCAAAAGGTTTGTCTGCTGGTCCGTCCGTTAAGGCTAATGAAAAAAAAGAAAAAAGTCCCACCAATCAATGTATTTGGGCAAACGGGCAAAGATATGGTTCGGCTTTTGGCAACTGAAAATAAGCTAAAAGATTTTGAGATAAAAAGAGTCAATGCCGATAAATTGATTATACGGACTAAGTCGCTGGTTGATTTCCAGGCAACAAAAAGTGCCTTAAATTCTGGAGATGTTCCGCATTTCACGTACACCCCGAAAAGCGAAAAGAACCAAACCTTTTTATTGAAGGGTCTGGACTGTGGTGAGGACACAGTCGATCTCCTTCAGGTGCTCCAAGAAGTTGCACCAGAAATACAATTTAATTCAGTTAAAAACTTTGCAACGAGAAGATCGATTGTGGAGCGCAAAAACTTGCCTCACTACTTAGTCCAGATTTCCAGCAAAAGTAGTTCGAGTGCCCTGCAGAAAAAACGGTACTTGAACTTCCGCGTGGTGTGGTGGGAACGCCTCCAGAAAAATGAGGTCAACCAGTGCTACAGGTGTCAAAGATTTGGGCATTCGGCTGCCAATTGCGCCATGAAATATAGGTGTGTTAAATGCAAAGACATTCATGCTCCCGGCGAGTGCAAATTGGCTCAGGCGGAGCCAAAAGAAAAACTTTATTGTGTGAGCTGCGGTGCCTTTGCTCATCCAGCATCATATCGAGGATGCCCCCGGTATCAAGATGCAAAGGTTAAAGTCACTCCGAAACAAAGTCAAGCACACCGCAGTGTGATACCTACCAACTTCGTCAAGCCCGGGGTGTCATTTGAACTTGCTGCGAGAGGACCAGCAGACAATGTAAATTAAATAAATAATGTAAGTGGCAATAATGAGCTGCTCCTTAAAATTTATCAGCAATTAAATTCCTTATCGGAGCAAATCGATAAACAAGATTCGAAAATTAACATTGTTTTTCAGCGTTTCGGGCTTTCAAATGCCTCAAAATAAGTTGTCATCCAGCCACATTCCCACGGATAGGATTCGTCTCATCTTTATCAACGTCATTACTGCCATTACAGTCAATTCTGACCGCTATGGACGGATGTTAACCGATTATTTTTGGAGAGAAATTGAAGATTATGATCTGGAGTACATGTGGTTCCAACACGATGGCGCCACAAGCCTTATAACACAGGCTAATCGAGCTTTTTAGCAAGAGAAATTTCCAGGACGCGTAATTTCGAGATTGAGTGATGTCAATTGGCCCGCAAGATCCTGCAACCTAACACCTTTGGATTTCTTTTTATGGGGCTATGCGAAAGATCGTGTTTACGCAAACAATTCTCAAAATCTTGAGCAATTGAAAACCAATATTCGTGAAGTGATGGCCGAGATATTGCCGGAAATGTGCCGAAGAGCCATTGAAAATGAACTCAAAAGGATTGAGGTCTGTAAGAGGTCCCGTGGAAGATATTTGAATAATGTTATATTTTACGTATAATGGCAAGATTCAATCTTTATACTGAATAAAAAATTTTGTTTCCATCCGAATATTTTATGTGATTTCTTTAGCTTTACTTTCCCAAGCGTAAAATGGATAATCCTACATATGTCGATGATTTTCTACTGGCATCTAAAAATTCTGATATAGTCATCAGCCTATTGAAACATCTATCGAAGAAGTTCGCAGTCAAGAATCTGGGAGATGTTGTGTCTTGGAATCGATTTTTCACAAGACGAAAATGGAATTTACTTGAACCAGAAGGGATAAGTCAACGACCTTCTGAAACAATATGGAATGTATGATTCCAAAGCAATCTCAACTCCATTGGAACTGGGAACGAAAAGATGAAGATCAATCTAACATTATGGCAAAAAGTGTACCATACAGAGAGTTAGTCGGTATGTATACTCGTCCAGACATTCCCCATATTGTCAGTCGTTTGGGCCAATATAATTCTTACTACAATGAAAGTAATTAGATTGCCGTGAAGCGAGTCTTACGCTACATAAAGGGATCATTTCAAAAGATGTTCAAAGTCATGAATAGGAGAAGTAGATGCTCATTGTTCGAATTGCTTGGATGACCGAAGATCATTTTTTGGTTATGCGTTTATCTTAACTGGTAGCCCTATTTCATGAGAGTTTAGAAAACAAAGAACAGGTGCTCTTTCATCAACAGAAGCCGAGTATATGGCATTATCAGACGCACCAAAAGAAGCGGTTTATCTCTGAAGATTCCTTGCCGAACTCGGGTTTGATTCCCTTGCTAGAATCAAAGTATGCAGTGACAACTGCGGAGCTGATAAGTAGGCAGAAAATCTAGTATATCATGGAGGGATCAAGTACATTGCTGTGCGTGATCATTTTGTTCGAGAAATGCTGGAGAATAGATCTTTGGAAATTGAATACTATGTTTACGATTACTAAACGATATTCGATTACACAATGTTGTTCTGCTCTCTATTAGAAATGGATCAAACTAAAATCGCTATACAAACTCAATGTAGATGTTTCTTCCTTGCTCTGTTAGCTTTGAGCTGAATCACACGCGTTGTAACCAACGAATATTTTGTTATAATAAATACAGTTAATTTTTACTTGAGACTGTTTTGTTTTTGTCCACTCTAGAACTCTGCGCACAATAAAAAAGGAGTTGAATCAGGTAATAAATTCAAAACCAATAATCTCCAACCAAATAAACGCAAAAATTAATCAGTTGATTCTTTTTTTTCAATTTAAAGTAAAAAAAAAATAAATGAAATACTGCCCTTGAGCATGCATTAATAAAATTTCTATGAAACACTGAAAAAAAGTCTAATTTGTCGATAAAATTCTATTTAGGAAGCTAAATGTATAAATGTACGGGATAGTTGTATTTATAATAGTTTAATACAAAAAAAAACAAAATCCCACACAAATTTAAATATTTGTATAAAAATGGTAGGAAACAAAATGATTGCTAAAGGTTTCAAATGAATTATTGTGAATTTACTTATGTTAACCTTTCCATGTGACATGAAAGTTGAAAAAAAATATCGAATACAAAATTTTATTTAAATAAACATGAATTTTTAACAATAAACTTTGGTCTTTTCATTTCCGATCTTTCAACCGGGTATGGGACCCGCCACAGTGGGTGGACACTCCTCTTCTGAGTTAGCCAACCGGCCCTACGCCCTACGCCACTGGCGGCCAATACATATGCACATTGCTACCATATGGCTTCCCATCTCACATCAGTTGTGATGACTTCCCATCCCCCGTCAATTTTGTCGGGGAATGTCAGTCAGTCCATCGCAGCCATATGAAGATTTGGGGGAGTTGCAGTTTTGTTGTCTCGAGAAATTAAGGCAAGTTTTAAGAGTTGATTAAAGAATAAAATAAATAAATTAAACTATCAACAGTTGTAACTGGGTAACGGAAGAAAAGCATTTCTCGAAACCGCTCGTGGAGTCTGCCAAGAACGTGTTCAGTAGATGGATTGTCTTCGGGGCTGAATCTTCATACATATGTGATATCGTCATTCGCGTTGGTGGGGGTTAAAAGAGCCACATCTAACACTTCGTCGGCGGAGTCTCCAATAGTTCAAGCAAAGTCAGGTGTGTACTGAAAAACAAAAATGATATGTCTAAATCCTGCAATCCTTCTGGAAGTATGTGAAAGTTACAGTCGTTTAGGCAAGCGCATAAACATATTTATGTTCTCTTTCATGGAAAACATTCTACAATAACAAGTAAATATTGACATAAATTGAAAATATCATTGATAAAATAAACACATTTGCAAATAAACACACTTATTGACGATGGCATCGGTGAGGTCAGCCATGTTTCACGATCACTGCACACTTTCAATGCTTCTAATATAACCTAAACGCATAAATGAACAGAGCAGGTGAATGTTATAGATAGGGGCATCCAAGTTTTTTGTGCCACAGACAATTCTGTCCTATTATGTGAAAAGCGGAACTATTGTATTTTAAAATAGTTCAAATCGTCACCATATTTCCAATCGTTCCAGAAGGATCATAGGGCTATCTAGGTTAAACAATAGGAGAATTCAATTGAACAGAACGCTTCTAGGAATTTCGGACTCGTCATCGTTGCATCTCTGCAGCCCCGAACAGGCCTTAGTTTCTTACAGACGGCGCCTCCAGTGGTTTTGGCCCATTAACTGCATCCTCCAATAGTACGAGTGCTATACACCCCTTTCAAAGCCGTTAAGCATGTTTGCGAGGGCATTCGCGGCGAGGTTCCGAGAAAAAAGACTTTTTTAAGAGGTGTAAGGTCGCTGTGACATGATAAAGCGCACACTTGATAATTTCGTTGTCATTACCATTTAATAAATTCGCGTGTCATTCGAATTGGATAGAAAAATTAAATAGAGTGTTGTAGTTAGGCCAAAAGCTGATGAAAAGCAGGTGACATAAAAAAAATACAAAAATTTCAAGACCTTATCGTGCCAGTGCGTCGAGAAGAAAGTAACGTATCACGTCGCTCTCTATCTAAAGCCGAAAGCAGCTATACCAGCTACACAGCCTCAATCTGCTGCTACACCTGTTCTAGTACACATCAAGTTAAAAGAAGAGATTTTAGCACATTCATCGTCACCACTCGAAGAAGTGGAAAATATTGACGCAGGGGACTCGAAAAAAAACCCATTGCTGGTTTCAGATTATGCAAACGATATATACTCGTACCTATTTCCATTGGAAACCGATTTATCGGTTGGCAAAGGACACTTGGATAAGCCGACAGAGGTTATCCCAAAAATGCGAGCTGTATTTTTGGACTGGATAAATGAAGTGTCTTTTCAATTTCGATTACTGCCTGAGACATCATTTAACTGTAAGCATAATTGACAGATACTTGCAGAAAATATCGACAACAGAGCGACAATATTTGCAACTAGTAGGCGTTGGCGCTCTTTGGGTATTTTGTATATATCGCGGACGATTCTTACACAAAGCAACAGATCCTAAGCATTGAACAGAGGATCATCAGAAATATTGATTTTAATTTGGGGCGACCGTCCAGTATTCACTTCCCGCGACGTTCCTCCAAAGCAGCAAGCACAGCTGAAGAAAATCATATGCTAGCCAAATATTTCCTAGAACTTGCAACAATTGAGTATACCATAGCACATGATCGGCCCTCAGAAGTAGCTGCCGCATCACTGTTGCTGTCCTTGAATTTTTGAATAAGGATCGTAGCACAACCGATGATCGCCTGTGGACAAATACATTGAAATTTTATACAACATATACCGTAGATTCTCTACGGCAATTGGCTAAGAAATTAGCGACATTAGTGAAAAATACACCCACCTCCTCATTGAAAGCCGTTTATAGCAAATATCAATCATCAAAGTTCGACAAGATCGCTTTGAAGACTGAACTGCTTGGCCCGCTATTAGATAAGATAATTTCGGAGTAAGTTTGGTTTCTCATTATTTAAAGACGAATGTTAACGTTCGATTGCAATTTAGTGCACATTTTCAAAATGCATGTTTTTTAATTAATTTTAAAGCAAATATTTTTCATTTGCATTAGGTGTAACAACTGGTAGTGTTAAACTATTTTGTAATATTATATTTTAGTATTGCAATGACGCAATTTTCTATAAAGCTACAGAAGAAATGAACTTTTTTGTTGCGATGCAACTCTTAATTTTGTGTTCGAATGTATTTAACCCTAAAATGCATTTTGTATCATAAATGATACATACTGGAAAAATCAATATTAATCGGCAAAGAATATCACTTTCATCACAACGCTAATTTCATCATATTTGTAACAAAGTGCATCCGACTGTAACGAGAAATGCGACAATGATAACGGTACTTCTGATTTTGCGAAGAAGTGAGACTTATGAGCTCATCAGTGGTTTTGGTCGTGCTACGACCCTAAGTTTTGAAAAATATTAATAATATTTGAGAATATCTCCCGATTGTGTCAGTGGTGCTTCCATAAGAAAAAAAGCAGTGCTTTTGATGTAAGTGAGAATTTTGTGGTATGTATCAAATATGTTACAGTGGTCTTTGCTTTATATTTAGAATGAACCCAGGTGAAAACGAAAGGCCCCTGAAGCCGCATGAGCTGCAGTTTATAATTGACAATTGAGATGTTAGCGAAGATGAATTCGATCATTCTGAAGATGAAGAAAACTTCGATATCGAAAACATTCCAATTGTTTTTGATTATGAATTAGAAGAGGAAGTAAATGTGACTGAAAATGAACGTCTACATCCAGATGATGAACATGAATTGCAAAATTATAAAGATTCTTTCAAAAATATAATTTGGAAGAAAAAAACCTTATATTAAATGAAGAGCAAAAGCAGTTCAGAGGAGACAGTAATCTGCCTTTATCGGTATCGACATTAGAATGTCCCTACGATTATTTCCGATACTTCTTTGATGATGAATTGCTCAACTCAATTGCACAAGAGTCCAACATATATGCAAAACAGAGAGATATAGGTACTACAAACCATTTCAAGGCTGCAGATGTAAAAAAATATTTGGGGGTATGTACATTAATGTCTGTTATACACTTACCCAATATAAGATGCTATTGGACTACAAAGCTTGGAGTACCACATATCAAAGAAACGATGAGCCTAAAGCATTTCGAGAATGTGAAGAAATTCCTACATTTCAACAATAATTCAAAAATGCAACGACGATTTTGATCGATTGTTTAAACATCGGCCTGTTTTGGATTATTTAAACGTTAAATTTGCAAGCATACCATGCGAACAATATTTGTGTGTGGACGAGCAAATATGTTCAACAAAAACGAAGCACTATCTCAAACAATATTTGCCGATGAAGCCCCATAAATGGGGTTTCAAATTTTTAGTTTTGAGCGGCGTCAGTGGATATGCTTATAACTTTAAAATATATACGGGATCCAATATAAAGACACTACCAACAGAGCCAGACTTGGGATATTGTGCTAATGTTGTAGTCCGACTTCTTCGAAACGTCCCGAAAAAAAACAAAATTTTCGAATTTTCTTCGATAACTTTTATTCGACGATACCTTTGATTTCCTACTTATCTTCCATGGGTATATTTTCTTTGGGGACAATAAGAAGGAATAGAATTTCTAATTGTAAATTGCCTACTGACACTGACACAAAAAAGGATTCAAGAGGTAGTATTTATGTATTCGTTTCTAATGCAAATGGCACAGATATACAACTGTTGAGTGGAAGGACAATAAACTTGTCACATTGGTGTCGAATTTTGTCGGCGCATTACCTTTAGCAAAAATTCAAAGATTCGGCAAAAAACAAAAAAAAGTTGTAGAAATTTCATGTCCTTCGATTGTCAAAGAATACAACCGACACATGGGTGGTGTTGATCTACTAGACAGTTTGATCGGAAGATATAAAATAATGATTCGAACGCGAAAGTGGTACTTACGAATATTTTATCATTTACTTGACCTTACCATTGTGAATACCTGGTTGCTATATAGAAAAGCTTGCATTATCAAGAAGGAAAATTTTTTGAACTTGGCGGAATTTCGATTTGAAGTTGCAGAATACTTGTGCAAATCTGACTGCGTAGTTACAACTAAACGAGGTAGACCAAGTCTGGTCAATATCGAGAATGAAATTCAGCAAAAAAATTGAGAGGACCAACGAGCTACATCCCCCCGAAACCAATACGTACTGATAATATAGGATAATATAGGAAAGTAGAAACAGATGCAAAATGCCAGGGTGCAAAAAGCTTACATATGTAATTTGTGAAAAGTGCGGAGTTGCACTTTGTTTCAATAAAGGAAACAATTGTTTTAAAGATTTCCACCAATAAATTTTTATTGCCCCACTAAGAAGGCCTAAATTTGAGTTTTTTATTATAATAAATGTGATACTTATTACTAGAGAAAAAGAACTGAATTACTTTTGTCAATACCAAAATAAGAATAACAATAAACTGTCTGCATAAATTGACTTAAACTTTCTTTTTTTAATACTACCCCCAAAGGCCAAAGTATCATTTCTGATAATAACAGGAAAAATCGAATTTTCAGGACATTGGGCATAATTGATTTTTTTCATTATTTTTCCCGAATTCTACATGTTAGAATACATAACTGTGATTTTTTTCGCTCAAAACAAAAAAACGGTGCATTTTAGGGTTAAGAATAACAAGACACCAATATAAAGAAAAAAAGTAGATATAAATACTAACCTGTAAAAATTATTGTAATTTTAATGTGTCTCACAGAAAAATTAGAGGTGGATTTTAATTTAACATCCTTGAATATAATGAAATTAAATAACATGAATTGCTAAGTAGTAACAACACCTTCCTTTCCAGCCTGCCCTTCTTTTTCAGCGGGAGTGAGAACGAACGGTAGGTATGCCGTGATGAGGTAGGGTTGCATAAATCTGCGGATGGCCGGTTTCGCGCCGCGTGTGGTACGCGGATCCTTCGTTTGCTTTGATTTTTTCTTAGAGTAGAGTTCTTCGGGGTTGAATCAACGTAGTATATTTTTCGGTACCGTGTCGGTGAACCTCGGGAACGTGGAGTATAAACTAGTTTTCTTGTTTTTGACTGACAGAATGAAAGAAATACAGAATAACGTAGAAATAGGTTTCACTTCTGTATGTTTGAAATGGGCACTTAATGGTGGCTGAAACACGTAATTGAGCGTAATCCATTTTAAAGACCTGCGACCGAAATTCTCCCCGAACTAGCTGGCCGACAAGCAGCCACCGCGAAATGGATTACGGGTGCACGGACTGGTTGACCGGTTGGTACCACTCGTTGGCACGACTCAGACTTCACGTCTAGAACCGATGAGAGGTCGGTTCCGATTTCGTTCGAGCGGACGAAATCATTGCAAAATCTGAAACATTATTATTTTATATTTATGGGAAAAGTTCATATAAATTGTTTTATATGAATTTTTCATGTAAAATTAAAATAAATGGACACGTCTACAATGTATCTTGATCCGAATGGGGGGCGTGCGAAGGGACAACGCTTCCACCTGGGTGCCCCACTCTTATTTGGGAGCCGTTTGTGTTCGGAGTAAGGACCAAATCGTCTAGCATCCTGCGAGCGTTAATCGAGCATCGGCATCGACTTCTCTTGTCAATTCTTTGGTAGGCTACCTTGGCCTCGACACTATCGAACCATAAATTTTTTTTATCAGGTAATTCGTGGATGTGAAATTTTTTCCAGTGGGCCCGTGTATTGGGGAAAAAGAACCCGCCCACGACACCGCAACGCTAGCCTGCAAACGCATTCATGCGTCTTCAGACAAGGCCAATTCCGGCGAGCACTAATATCTTCGCTCGCTGAGTTAGCAGACCATTGCTGCAGTCGTTTACGGACATTTTGAACATAATAAAGCTCCTGTTATTTTGACATCGGTTGGTGAAGGAATATCAGTAACAGATTGCATGTTTTTCAGATAAAGAGGCAAAGGGGGATGTAAAATGTAAAAATTTATTAACTTTCTGACAAGTTGAAGGAAGTGCAGTAAAATTTCAAAAGAAAATCTTCAACCAAATATTCAAAGAAAGATAACTATTGTGAACAATCGATTCGTTATTGAATTATTTATATTGCTCAAGTTGTATATGATATACGTGTGCATTAATTCAAAAAGAACATTTTAAAAATGTAAACTGAGTAAACGTGCCGAAAGATTTTTCAAGGTAGCGAATGAAATTTGTTATTTATAAATATTGAGATAATTAACAACAAGCTGAAATTACTTTTAAGAACAATTTCTAAAGAATCCCGGTCTGTAAGAGGATTCATCAGAAAAATCTGAGGAAAGGAGCAAGGGGTTTAATAATTTCTTCCCACATGCTAAATGAAATTATTCACGTATCGAGAGCATATACAGAAGTAGGTGCCTTCGTAGAAAATCATCTACGTTGGGATTAATTGCTGTCTTTCTCGCGCTATAAACAATAGTGGATTTAATCGCTGCACTGGCGATTAGTGTACACAATCGGTAGCCAGCGATTCATGCCAAGAATGTAAACAATTCCCACATCCCCGTGAAATCAACAGCAAACCAGATTTCGCAGATTGTTGCGCGAACTTCCATCAATCTGTTTACTTTTACCTCAACAAATTGAGTGTTTAACGATTGCTGGAGAATTAATTGCCGACGAACATTACATGTCGCTCGTTCGAATCGGGTATTCTTATCAATCAGCATCTGGAATCACCTTTGAAATTGATGCCAAGTAGGCAATTGGCAGAGTGCGATAACAGTAGATTAAAAAGACGATTGTGATGATAATGTGACCGAGACTTACCAGTCAGTATTCCATTGTGGGTTGAGACTTTTCCGACACACGTCCGTTTTCTGAGTCACATTTCCCAGCTTGATTTCCACATATGCATCGGTCGTATCACTTCCACGGTCCATTACGGGCAAATTGCGTCCCGCTTTAATTTTCACTCCCACTTTGCCAGGCATTTTGCACTGCACCAAGGATCACAATGCACTCACGACCTAAATAGAAAGTGCCCGAACTTTGCCTGGTTGTACTACGCAACCAAAACTTGCACAATTACACTTTTCAGGTTAAGATTGGCTATTGGGAACACTAAAGGGGACAATTTACGCTATAGGCGAACATGTTTTGCGCGGACCGCTTCCTACCAACATCGGGCAGACATGAAATGATCTCACTAATGGAAATTAGCTAATTTATAAGTTCTGGAGAAACCGAAAATAGAACGAAAAGGAAAAATCTCTGCAAAGCTGTGGAAAGGTATACGTCAAAGTGATTAAGAAAAATTTTGCGAAACGTCACTGTCAGATTGACACGATTGTTTCATTGCCACACGTTTCATTATGTCATGCGCAATTCAAATGCCAGTTTAAACAGCTGATGTTTGTTGGTATACAAAAGGCTGCATGGTTCCGGTAAACTTGTATCAGAAGCAGCATGAAAAAAGATGAACATTTTGGAAAAAATGTCGGTTATTAATGTATTGAAAATTCTGTTTCAAGACTGTACGTTTTCCGGCTCCTGAATGACAGATTATTTTAGGAATAAGCAGAATTATATGTGGACTAACGGGATATCATACATTATATGCTAACGACAAAGTTCTACTTTATTCGGCACGAGACAAATCTGCCATTGGGACCACTATCAACCAGGATCTAGGAAAATTCCGTGAGTGGTCAATCGAAAACAAACTAGTATTGAACTCTGCAAAGACAAAATATATTATTTTTAAGCAAGATAATAAAGAAGAAGTAGATGTCGACCTAAATACTAACGTTGAAAAATTGCAGAGTGTTAAAAATGAAATATCTTGGTCTTATCATAGATCATTGTTTGACCTGGTTGCCACAATTAGCCCCAATAATAGGTTTGTTAAGGCGCAGCCCCCAGTGAAACTGCAAATTTGGGTAAATTTTAGAGCCGTTCACCTCAGAAACGTTGAAAATATTTGCAAAATTGTTTTAACTAGAAGTCAGAATGAACCTTTGGCTATTGAATCAACTCATTACATTTTGCAAAAGTTTGTTGCAAAAGCTATTAAATTCTAACTAAAAAGCATGGTTTCGTTAAAAAATGTAGTAAATCTCGGAAACTGCTAAACGTACCGAGTTCATTTAAACTACGTTAGTTATATCTACTTAAATATCGAGTTTTTTTTTGGTTTTAAGGCATCCATACGATTTTATTGGGGAAAATGTGAAATTCGAAGGTCATACTATTATTAACAAAGTTGAATGAATTTGGACTTCTGAGGTATTTGTTATTGTTGTGTTCATAAATATCTCCCTTAATAATTTTTTTTTTCAGATTTTTTAGATCACAGGTGTCCAATCGCGAGGGGGAAACACTTTTTTCGTGTATTTCTCCGCCTGTGCCCCCCACTGAAGCAAAAACTGTCAGTTTAAGAACTGTTTTGAAAAGCTCTCATAAAGAACTTTCATTTGACACTCATATCGGCTACCTTTGATGAAATATTTTTTTCAGGGGCCACTCCCCTGTACTGTAATCATCGATTCATTGCCTATATTTTCGAACCCTAGAATGGTTACAAAGCCATTTTGTTAGGAGCTCTCTCCTGCCTCCTTGACTTATTTCACTTATGAGCATAAATTGTAGGTACTCATCTTTAGTCATTCATTAAATTGAATCAAGTGTTAAAAGCATGTACCTTAAACGTTGAAGTTGGGGAAAAATAACTCAAAATTATTCAATCTTCTCATTTAAAACAGCCCCTATTTTGTTTTACGATTACTGATACCACTAGCTGAACCAATTCTCAAAGATATTCATGATGGCTATCATTCTCTAAACTTTCATGCAAATCCTAGCAAAGCTGTAGTTCCTGAGTCGGTAAAAAGCGCATATTGCTCCATAGCCATATGTTTCCATAGTAATATAGCGCATATTGTTCCAGAGTAATACAGGAAAATTCAAATCGCTCTAACTTCGTTAACTACCATTTGATTTGTAAAACTTTCAAGACAGGTTGACCTTATAAAAAGTCATCTGTGTACTGAATTTTATCGAATTTAAGGGTACGGTTAAGATTTTATTCAAGAAAACGTAAAATTGATAAATCATACTATTACTAACAAAGTTGTGTGAATTTTGACTTCTCACGTATTTGTTGTTGTTGTACTCATAAAGACCTACACCCATCATTTTTTCAGATCTTTCGGATGAAAGGTGTCCAATCGCGAGGGTGGGGTACGCGAACAGTTCGTACATTTCCCCTTCCCCTGCCCCCCACAGTACTAGTAAGGCAACTTTGAGACTTGTTTTGAAAAGATCTCATTAAGACCTTTCCAATGACACCCTACTTGACTAACAATGGTGAAAAAATTATTTTGAAGGGTCACCTCCCTAAATGGGGAGACCCCTCTTAAGCCCCTTTGAAAAAATTTTCCACTCCAAAAGTTTCAAGAAGTCACCACTTCTGACCTTTCCACAAAGTTTTATGGCTTTAGCTTGTATAGTTTCGGAGAAAAAGTGCTGTGACGTATAGAGGGATGGACGGACGGACAGACATACGGACACAGGTCGTGATTGGAGTAGGGTCTTTTATTTTAGTAAAAACCCCTAAGAAAGAATATAATTTGAAATAATTTTACTATAAATATAGAAAACATTAATAAATGAAGACAAACGAAGTACTCACCTATTTGTCCATCCTCACCGGGCGCCCGCTGATGATGTGGTAATTGACAATATCGCTGCAAACTGTTGGTGAAAATGACGATGCTGACCATTGCATCACTGTTTATCTCTACCTACTCTATCAATCTCACACTATATTCCAACATCATTTTCTACATACTACCAACGAAATTACACATCCTATTTGAAGAAGAATTTACTGAATTTGAGTTCATCAAACGTTAATCTTGATAACTTGTCGTTCCTTCAAAATATCAATAAAGATTCAATTCCAACAAAATAACTTCCAATATGCCGCCATACAACCTGTTGATCCAATTGGGTCCTTGAAACACTTTTTGAATCTAATTCACGCGATTCATGCTCGCACATCAGTACATAACCCCTCCGCGTACCATTGTCAATCAATTAATCGCATTTTAATTTGCTAAAACAGAGATCCCAAGCAGGCAATATCGCGAAATACATTCGACGTTCGTTTTGAAACAGCATCCCACGATGCCCGTGCAGGTATAGGATCTGTTAATTTATTTCCTCAAAACCACGAATTTTCGTTAAACTCACGTAACTCATAGGCACGAAACAGTATTATACTACATGTCATTCTTTCTCGGCTTATTGCTTCAAGATCAAGCGGTTGTTACCCTAATTCAAGGCATTAAATGAACGCTTCGCGCTTCATATGAACTACCGGCGAATCGATGTTTTGTTGTCAAGCTGAAACAGTGCTTTAGAGCTCCACGTTTTTCATAGCTTACACAATTGCCAATGTGCCGTTCCACGCCGCCTTACAGTTTGATGACTAGATAAGCGCAATCGTCACTTATGTAGTTAATCGTGACCAATATGATCGCGCGGCGATGTCTCTGCGTCAGTTCTTTGATTTAGTTGTAATCAAACGTCATGTAAATAATGCCTCCAAGAACTGAACGAGGAGCTGAGATGACCCCTGCCGAGGAAACCTGCTAATACTCTCGAGGGCGCGTCTGTGTCTGCATCTCAGAAAAGGGGTGCTTGCGGGCAGATCTTGCTTGCAAGGACATCGTTATCTATGGGACGGGATTTTCCCGGTACGATGGAAGGTGGCGAGGCTCGTGCTGATCAGCAAGGAGAAGAGAAATCCCGTCTGCATACCGCCCGTTATGCATGCTAGACACGGCTAGGAAAGTGCTAGAGAAACTCATCAAGGGAAGACTCACTGACGTGATTCGTGCTGCTGAGGACCTATCTCCTCCGCAGTACGGCTTTAGAGCAGGACGTTCTACCATTGATGCGATTGCAGAGGTGGTGAACGCGGTCCAAAAGGCAGAGGCACATAGTCGCACCAAGTGACGGATGGTCCTGTTGGTGACACTCGACGTCAGGAATGCCTTCAACTTCGCTAGAAGGGTGGATATTCTGGACTCGCTGGAAAACTCTTTTCAAGTTCCAGAATATCTAATGCGGCTTTTGAGAAACTACCTAAAGGAACGAAGCCTGCTCTACGACACGACACAGGGCCAACGAAGGATGGAAATTACATCGGGTGTTGCCCAGGGATCTATCCTTGGTCCAGACCTGTGGAACGTGTCTTATGACGGGCTACTGAGACTTGAGATGCCAGATGAGTCACGCTTGGTCGGCTATGCGGATGATGTTGAGGCTCTGGTCACTGGGCGCAACAAGCACAACTTAGGCTAGGTATGCTAATGCGCAGAGTGAGGGACTGGATGACTGCTCGCGGGCTTGGTTTAGCACTGGAGAAAACCAAAGTGGTCATCTTGACAAAAAAGAGAATCCCTAGAGTAAGGACGATCAGTATTGGAGACATACAAATCGAATCGAAGCCAGCGGTGAAGTACCTGGGGCTACTGATCGACTCGAAGATGAGTTTCTCTGAGCAAATCAGGGCAACGGCTGAGAAGGCTGCTTCGGGAATATCGGCTCTGAGTCGACTTATGGCCAACGTAGAGGGACCCAGCCCATCACGAAGACACCTCTTGATGAGTGCTGTAGGGTCAGTGCTACTGTACGGAGCAGAGGTATGGGGCGACGCTCTTAGCAAGGAGGTATACCGAAAACGTTTGGCACAGGTACAGAGAGGAGGAGCACTGAGAATTGCATCTTCGTATCCAACAGTCTCCGACTCAGCGATGAGAGTGATTGCAGGCGTGATACCTGTCGTCCTCCTTGCTAAAGAGCGCCGCGCTATTTACCTGCGCCGAAACGAGGATGCGAGGGAGATAGTTGTCCGCGAGGAGAGACAGCGCTGGCTCAACGATTGGCAGCAGTCTTGGGTGAATTGCATGAAGGGAAGGTGGACTGTGTGCCTCATCCCGGATGTGAGACCGTGGCTAAATCGAAGGCATGGTGAGACTGACCAAGCTTTTATGCGGGCACGGGTGTTTTCAGTCTTACCTGCACAAGATCGGTAAGTCACGGTCTCCCGATTGTCGGTTTTGCCCAGGAGAGGAGGACAATGCCTTTCACACATTTTTTGCGGGTACAAAATGGGTCAGGCTGCGAAGGGAACTCTACAGGGAGACGGGAGAGCTCACCCCGGATAATATAGTTGCGGTGATGCTCGAATCGGTTGACAAATGGAACCAGGTGGCACATTATGTTCGGAGGCGCTGGGGCTGGGGGATCGCTCTTCTGGCATTTCCTCTTCCCCTCTCCCCTCTCGCTTGAAAAGGGACTCCTAAGCTTGAAGGCACCCCACGCCGTAACAAAACGAGACCTGGCCCGAAGTAATGTGTCAAACGGTTCCAGGCTGGGTTCTCAGGTTGACAGGGGAGGTGTTTAGTGGGTAGTCCAGTCGCGCACGGGAGTCCCACACTCTGTGCATAAATGGCATTCACCTCCCTACCACAAAAAAAGGACATCGTTATGAGCTTTTGTCATGTGCATCGGTCGGTTTTCTTTCTGTGGCTCGCTTATCTCGTGCGGGTAACACTTTTTGCTGAAACCGTGATTCAACCAGATGCAGTAAATTCTTTACTGGCTCAATTTGCTATGTGAGTAGAGGATAAGGATTTAACGACGATCGGCCAAACAAATTTGAAGTAAATCGCCGTTTGGTCCGAAACAGGCACCTTAAGTGGATCTAGTGCGAGTGCGCGCGCACCTCTCATGTACCATATGTCGATTTCCGTAGCTGCCACCGTCACTGAGTGGGCGCGATTTAGTCATCTCAGGTACGCAAGCATAAGTGGCTATTGATCACACTCCACATCCACGATACTAATAACAATGAAGAATGCTATTTAGATTCGCCGCCAAAAAAAACCGCGGAACAACCGAAATATCGCGAGAAAAGATATCTGCACTGTACTAGTATCGAGATTAACATGCGGATTTGCTAATTTTCCGCTAACTAACTACAATATCACTACGACGGATCTCGTAAGCTTTCCTTTCACTCCTTTATTGTTCAGGGCGCGGGACTCGCGCAGACAACCCGCGTATTCTTCTGACGTGCTCCTTCGCGATCTCAAACCAAACTCCTCGATCTGTCCAAAAATCCGTATGTTTTTTCTGCCGCATCTGTAAATCCAAATCCGCTGCTAGCTCAGCTGAGTTAAATTGATGATGCACTAAATCAGTCTCCCCATGACCAAAATTTCAATTTGCAGATTTTCGTGGTTAAGTTAACAAAGTTAGTAATAGATTGAAAATTTAAACCATAATAAAAGATAATATTGAAAATTTAAACCATAATAAAAGATAATATAAATACACTGACAAAATAAAAATGTCATAAAGTCCCAAAACCCAATGAAAAGTGGACATTAGAAATTTTGAAATATTTGAGTCGAAACGGATAACGGAAGCTATTAAAGCTTGTTCCATGTTAATATATATCCGCGACTTAAATATCCAGAGAAGATCCTTTGCTTAATTAAAGTATATCCGATGTACGAATATCTTGGACTGGCTACAGTATTTAGAAAAACCAAAGGAGATATTTGATTTGCATATCAATAAGGATAGAAGCGAGCAATTTGTTGTGCTGTTAAATGATGGTACTTTTGCTTGCAAGGAATTATATGCAGCAAAAAGAAGAACTGGTGCACAATAATCCATTGATACTTATTTTACGAGTACGTAGACTATGCTGCACACAAATGATGCTTCTTCGTCTGTGGCTAATGAATGTATGACAATTTATGATGATTAGACGTAACAAAAGCTCCACTGATTCCACGTAAGTTACTTAGCAGCACAATCTGGACTATATATGTATATAAGAGGCTTAAATATTTGCAATATTAGTTGGTATCATTTCAATTTTTATTTACGTTATTTTGATTTATATCTGTGAATTTAACGTTCAGCTTTTATAAACCAATAAATATATTTACTTAGAAACATAACATTTTCTTATGTGAACCTAGATTTCAGAAATTAGGGTGATTGTTCCAAGTCTACATGGATGGACTAAAAGCCCGCTTAGTTATGATACCTACTGGTTTAAAATCAGAACATATCACAGCTGAGTGGGCGGACATACGGCCAAAGCGTGGTACTGACCATATCACGTTCTCGAGTGCCAACATATTCGATCAAGATATTGAGCTACTCCATCTCTAAGCGAAGGCTCGAAAGGGGCTGTAGTGCTAAAGAAAAAAAAAGAAATGCAAATACGTAGCGAGTCTATCTTCTGCCTATGTTTATCAGTATTAAAAAATTTTTCCTATTACATAAGTATCAAAAAAACCAATAATGCTAAAACTTTAAAGAAAACGTTGCAAATTGCTGTTAAATTGCCATTTCCAATTACGTCCAAAAATACTTTCCCATTTATACTGCCGTTCTGCTGTTCAACTAAAGCTTTACATGTCTCCTTACATCCTAATTTGTCTCAACATATAAACAAATGCCCCTTATCAAACATGAATTCTTTTATTCTTTTCGACGAATAAGCTACAAACGACAAACGTGTGCACAATACTACCGCCAAAATTAACAATTCAAAGCACGACTATTTTTTTCTAACCCAATTCCAACACACTCAGGCAGCGTGCTTGTATTGTGTATTCAATGATATCCTCAGGATGTGTACTCTTATTAAGAATAAATTTCGCGTGACTTCTTTCTTTCCGCGATTCAGATAAGAATATTTGATGATGGGGTTACAGTTGTTTCACGGATGGCAGACTACATTTCGAAATTAAATTGTTGAAAAAGTGATTGCGCCACGTGTAAAAGATATTCGGAAAATGAATATTCATGAAGGACTGAAATACTATTCGAACTACGTACAAGTTTAAAATTTAAGAAGATAATAAAGTTCATTTTGGGTTGATTTAAAATTAAAAATTAAATTAACAAATAGTATATTTATCTTAAAAATTTCCTCTTTAGGCAGCTCTATTCATGAGTTAGTGCAGTTTAGGTAAGTACTCGTATGTTTGGCAATTGCGTGGCCTGGCTTTAAAGTTGAGTATTTGTTACCAATCTCGATGCTGAAAGCTGTGTATATTTTCACATTTATTGAGTATAGTGATGCCTTAATTTACGAAATTAATTGATACCGGGAATCGTTTCATAAGTTAAGGCACATTTTACATTTAAATTGCCTAATTTGTTCCGCCACCCCCCATACAACGAAAAAAAAAAAACATTTATGTCAAATATGGAAAAATGGATTAATAAAATATAGAGCGTATGTGCACGCACACACAGTTTAATTTGAATAATATTATGTTTACTTTCTTATGAATTAAAAAATAAAATCTAACAATATGCATTGAACACAATTTAAAACTTATTTTTTAATTTTTCAACTTTTTTACCGATTTTTCCACACTTTTTAGAATTTCATTTTTCATTATCATCACTTTCTTTTGCCAGTTTGCACTTACTTTCACTTTTCCAGATTTTTGAGGTACGTTTGGTGAAATAATGGTCCAGCGATGATTGCTGTTGCTGAATTTTAAGAATGTTTGTAGTAATCGAGCAGTCCGCATAGGCAAACTGCAAACTTTCTCGAGCATGGACCAGGAAGTATGCTATGTGATGCGTTCCAGTTGTGCAATCGATCCGTGATGATGTAATAAATACTATTACCCATTATACTTATTATTCTTTTTGCAACTATTATTCAAAAGCAACAAATTGCAACAACATCAGCAATACAAAACAGCAACAATAACATCTTTTGAAGAGATTGGGAAAATGGAAAATGTTCTATGCAAAAATAGCTGAAAAACAAAACATCAAACAATTATAAAGAAATGCAGAAAAGTATTAAAAGATATTAGAGGTTCTGTATCTGGACAATTAAAAAACTAAAGAACATTAGTATATGTTAGAGTTAACCGCATTGAGAAACAATTTCAGTTTCAACCAACCCAGTTGGATTATTTTTTCGATAGAAGATTATTCAAAAAATTAAACGA
Source organism: Odontomyia ornata (assembly GCA_963969285.1). Classification (NCBI taxonomy): domain Eukaryota; kingdom Metazoa; phylum Arthropoda; class Insecta; order Diptera; family Stratiomyidae; genus Odontomyia; species Odontomyia ornata. The sequence goes on along the minus strand of OZ017738.1, from coordinate 38,224,339 downwards.
TTATTTAAGCTAGTCGATCCGACTGCCGATTTGAGAATCATTGCATCCAATACATCCGATAAGTCCGAGATATTCAGCCAATACGCATTTTTCACGTATCTGAACAACTTGTCGAAAGTCCTTCGTTAAGTTTGTTAAAACAAGTTGAAGTAGCAGGAGAATGCTCCTGCTAGAAGGATATTGTAAAACAATTAGTAAATCAAACAATATATTCTGCATATCAAAACTTGACTAATATACAGATTCCATAAATTGATTTCGAAGAATTATTATGGTTATTATATTTTTCTACTCGCCGCCATTTTGTTTCAAGTGTTTTGACCCCGTCGCTTAATTAGTCATGATAACCCATCAATTTTATATAGTAAACCATTTCTAAAATTGTTATCAAAATTCCTACATATTTATAGTGACTAGGTCCGTTGCAAACGTATATCTCCTTAGTATCATTTTCTTACATTTCCCTTTCCCCTGCACCCCTCAAAGCAAAACGTGTCGGTTTAAGACCTGTTTTGAAAAGTTCCCATCAAGACCCATATTGCCCACATGCGATGAAAACTTTTTTTCGGGGGCAACTCCCTTATATGGGGAGACCCCCCTTAAAGACCTTATAAATTTCTTCCCGTGATAAAACTTTGAAGAGGGCGTCACCTCGCACCTACTTACAAAATCTTATGTTTCTAGCTTACGTGGTTTGCGAGAAAAAGTGGTGTGACACACGGATGGACAGAGGGACGGACGGGCAGACGGACAGACAGGACGCGATTTTAGTAAGGTATTGTAAAATGATTTTACAATACCCTTAAAAGGACTTACGCGTACCATCTTCTGATAACACTTTTCAGGAAACATTCAACAGCGAGCAAGTGAGTCAAGATTTTAGCCTATAAAACCTTGATTCGTCCGATCATCACATATACAGTGATGATATGGAATGGAGCTCCGAAAACAAAATGGGGCAAGATAGGATTAGTGGAGCGAAAAATCCTTTGGGCTTGCATAGGCCTATATTGACGGGAGGACGGACGGTCTTACCCCAACGAAGCTAATAAAATTGTATGCGGTGAAATCGGGAATCAGGAGATTCAAGGAACACATGGCGGGAGTTGTCAGGAGAGTGACGGACAAACACTCAATGGATGCAGCGAATTTGTAGTTGTAGTAAGCGAGGAAGGTGGACGGTTTATGCGATTCATCAGGATCTGATGACAAAACCGCAGCCACTCAATTGTCTGGTGAAAACGTTAAAATGGATAAAAAGTATGAACGCGATGGTGAGATCAGTGATTACGAGCTGGCAGCTAGTGGATTTACCAAAAAGGACATATTTCCTCAAAGGAAATTGTCATATGATAATGAAAGGAATACGGGTGCGAGAAGGAAGAAACATTTTCTAGACGAAAACCCCATTCCACCTGATTATATGGTTGATAAGGAACGTGAACACCGAAGTTTGGATAGAAATTTCGAAAGACAAGCTGAAAATGATAGTTTTCGATACAGTGGAAGAAAACATTCACTTGAAAGAGACTCAACACGCTCATCTTGTAAACTGAAAGATCCCAGCTATTCATTCTTCCGAAATGTTGACACTGAATCTTCCTCACAGTCTTCAACTCATCGTAATAATTGGCCTACCAATCGACCTATCGAATCAGTCAATATATGCTCAACATCACAAGATCATCAGCTTGCATCGAACAATAAAGTAGAGTGTGTATACACATTGCTGTCGATGTTGGGTTCTCAGGATCCAGTCGAAATTTCCAAGAAGCTTTTAGAGCTGTCTCGTACACCAGACTCGTGTGCAACACTTCGCCAATCTGGATGTATTCCACTGCTTGTACAAATGATGCACTCTGATAGTGATGCCGGTACTCGGAAAAGAGCTGCTACAGCACTGCATAACATTGTTCACTACCAGCCGGACGACAAGACTGGGAGACGGGAGGCGAAAGTTTTACGACTGATAGAACATATAATGGAGTATTGCGGATTTCTTAAAACGCTGCTTGGACGAGGAGGAGAAGCAATTGCAGATGATCCAGATCGCCATCCTCTCGCGGCCGTTTCAAGCTTAATGAAAGTGAGTTTCGATGAAGAACATCGACATGCTATGTGTCCGCTGGGAGCGCTTCAAGCTATCGCGAATATTTTCCACCTTGACCATGCCGTTCACGGTCCAAGATCTCAATTTTCATGCTGTAACTCACTTAGACGCTACGCTCTAATCGCTCGTACAAATCTCACATTCGGTGATGGGAACAACAAAGCCTTATCGTGCGCGAATCGAGAATTTATGGAAGCATTAGTCGCGCAACTCGAGTCAGCTCCAGATGATCTGCTGCAGGTTACAGGAAGCGTTCTGCGGAACCGTTCGTGGCGAGCGATAACAACATGAAAGCAGTGCTAAATGAAATTGTACCTGTAACAGCTCTGACAAAAGCTGCAATGCGAAACAAGAACGAAAACACATTAAAGTCCATACTGTCTGCTCTGTGGAATCGGCCTGCGCATTGCAGTACGAATAAAGCAGAGTTTTGCGTAGTTGATGGAGCACTAGCTTTTCTTGTAGACATGCTGCAATATGAGGGTCCGAGGAAAACATTGACGATTGTTGAGAACGCTGGGGGAATTCTAAGGAACGTATCGAGTCGAATAGCAGTTCGGGAAGACGATCGTGTAATTTTGAGACAGAGAAATTGTTTAGGAACTCTACTTCAACTATTGAAACCGGAAAGTTTAACTGTTGTGAGAATGCTTGTGGGATTGGGGAGTCGGATGAGCGGAGTGTACGTGCGAAGGAGGATGGATAGTTGATTCTCGTTCACAGCGCGGGTAGCAAACAATTCTCTAAAATTAAAACGAATGAAAATGATAAAATGATTATTGATAAGAAGAGTATGATTGAATATTGAGGAGTGCGAGTTGAGCAGTCGTTGAAGTCGGTCGGGTTTTGGTTCCGCCTAAGATTGGGCATAACTTGGATTTTGAGATCCGTCGGAGTAGCCGCCAAGTGACGGGGAATCATTTAAGTGCTTGAATGTTTGCGGTAAATTTTTTTGACGTGAATGATATATTGGCAAGCGACGTGAAAATTACTTTGATTAATAGCCCGAGAGCAAAAATAGTGATTCGAATAATAAAAAGTGCTTTGAGAATGAAATACGAAGTGCAAGATATTTTTTGAAATTTTATCCGAGTGATATGAAGTTTGATTGTGGTCTGATTTGAGTTCAATTTTGAATGTTTCTAAATAAAACAAGTGTTGACCGTTGTCATCGAGATTTCTGGTGACAGTTCAATATAACAGTGTGCCACTGCGGTTGATATTTACCTTAGCCCAAAATTAAACGTTTCCCTTCCTCGCCTGTTCAATGTTTGTGGGAAATTCGCAATACCTTTGGGAAGTTTAGAAAAATGATGACACAGCTGGGAACCGAATCCCATGGCTGGTATACGGAATTTATCCCCCAATTTCAGTAATACTTATACGAACCGCAGTGCGATCGTCAAACGCTAACCGCCAGGTTCTATAGAACGGAACTGTCAAAACTACATCCTTCCGCTACAACAGCGGTAATTACTAGTTGAACAATTTATTCGATTGACATCTGATTGTTCATTTGATCAGAATAAACCATAAGGGGCTGAGAGTTGAGTTACGGTGTTTTGAAGTGGATTTTACGCGTGGGAAATTGCCATTTTTAAGTGTTTAAACATCAAACAGCGACACAGTGCAATAATTTACACGGCCCTAAATTTTAACTGATTGAAAATTTGTGACTTTCCTAGCATTTCGGCTAATTAATTTCCCCGTGAACCTAAACTAGTTAAACGCAATTTTTTGTGCAATTTTCCACTTATTCGTGTATTGCGCAGCACGTTTCCCATTTCACGTGCATTTGTGCATTTTGATCGGCGCCAAAAGATTTTCCGTCTTTCCTACACTCGAATTTCGAAGTGTATATGTTACGTGTGGGTGCAAAAATAGAGCTACGTGCATCTTATTGGACTTAATAATAATTATTAATCGAGGAAAAATAAATTTCTTTATAACAACCGTATTGAAAGCGACTTAAATAAATTTTGAATTTGAAAAGTATTAATGAAAGTTTCAGTGGACCCCCCCCCCCCCCGCATGTGTCATCGAGTGCTCGGAGAACCCTGCGGGTAAGTGTCTTTTTGTTACCCTTTTGGTATATATATATATCGAAAAATTTAGGGGTTATTTTTCCTTTAGTGTAAATAAATCCTACACGAGAGAATGACGCAATTAGTTATCTGTAAGTTAGTCTAAACACTAAATTATTAACGTAAATTACTGAAAATTTTGTAATCGGCAAGTTATGTTTATAGAATTTTTTTTATTGAATAATAATGGATGAGTAACTAAAATTTTTTGGTCTTTCCTTTCCGAAGATTCTAACCGGGTATAGGATCCGGTACGGTGGCAGGCTTCCACCTCAAAACATGAGCCAGCCACCGGGTACGCATTAATCCATTTTCTGTTTCAGGTGACTTTGTGGGTTGAGTGGCCCAAGCAGAGTGCCTCTTTATGGCATAGAGTTATGCAATCAAATTGTATAATTCTATGGCATAAATTGGTCACCGGAGTACTCCCCTTCTGATGGGAAAGTTCATGCAATTCAAGTTGTATGAGTTTTCCACTCAGACGAGGAATACCTGGCCACTTCAACAAGATATATATGGATTTATTCCGGTTGGGTGGGTGCGAAGGGGCTCCACCATCACCCGTTTGCCCCTCTTTCATTTGTGGGCCATGAACTTCGTTGGGTAATGGCGAGGTTACCCCAAGTCCGCCTTTCTTTTCAGGTTCCCCTTGTTCTCATGACAAGCTCTAATTCCCTCGGTGTAGTTATCTACAGTTTTTGCGACTTCGGTCGCCTCTTGATCTCCAGCAGTCCAATTCGTGAATGCGAAATATTTTTGTAGTGGGTCCTCGTGCTGGGGAAATGAACCCGCCCCACGACACCGCAACGCTAGCCTGCCAGCGCATTCAGGCGTCTCCAGACGAGGGCATTCTCAGCAGATATTGTCATCTTCTTCTGCCGAAGCAGCAGACCATCGCTGCAGTCCTTTACGGACATTTTTTGAACATCCTTATTCACTACATAGTTTTAAGGAAATAATGTACCTAATTTTAAGAAACTTAATTTTTGAAACTGTTGTTGTTATAGCCAACCTATTTTACACCAAACAAACTGAAAAAAAGGTTATCAATAAATATTTCATTTAAACTATTTTTGTATTTTGATTTCATAATAGTTATTAATTAAATGTACCGTTATTGTTTAAGAAGGATAAAAATATATAATAATTATAAAAAAGTTGATAATTATTTTTATTCCTTGATGTTTTATTGTGTTTTCTCAATACGTTTTTAATGTAGTTTTTAGTTTATTAAATATTTTTTTCATTTTAAATAAATATATTCAAACTATTGTTTATGTATATACTTCTTCTTCTTCTTAGCGCTACAGCCCCTTTCGGGCCTTCGCTTCCTGCAAATAGCGCCTCCAGCTGTCTCGGTCGGTTGACCGCAGCGAGCAGCGATGAACTGTCTTCGTCGACCGAGTCAGACCAGCGTTTCCTCGGTTTCCCCACTGGCCGCCGGCCTTCAGTTCTCCCAACGAATACCTTCTTGGGTATCCGTTGTTCGTCCATACGATTCATGTGTCCAGCCCATTGTAGTTTCCGCAGTCTTACAATCCTTGAGACCTCTGGTTCGTCAAAAATTTCATAGAGCTCATGGTTGTATCGAGTTCGCATTGGTCCCCGTCTAGCTTCGCTCCGACTATTCGCCTCGGGACCCGTCGCTCAAAGGCGTTCAATATATTTGCGGATGCTTGGGTTAGGGTCCCTGTTTCACATCCATAGTATAACACAGGTCTTATCACAGATTTGTATAGTTGGAGCTTTGTTTTCCTGTGTATGCAGCTGGTCTTCAAGATCGTCAATACTGAATAAAATATTTTATTTGCGAGCTGTATTCTTCGGCGTATTTAGTCTCTTTCATTGCTCGTTTTCGTTATTTTGGCGCCTAAATACACAAATTCGCTAAGATTCTCGATACTGTATTCGCCAAGTCTTATATTTTGTGTATTTGAGGTAAATTTCCTCGACTGCGCCGTGAACTTTGTTTTATTTTCGTTGATTGGTGGTTGATTTTTCGTTGATTGGTGGTTTATGTATAAAAGCAAGGAGTAATCAGAAAAAGCTTTAACCGTTCAAGAGTGTTTTTTTTTGTATTTCAAAAACCAAATAGAACATTTAGTTACAAGAAACGAATTTGTCGTGTAAATATATATAGAAAACTAAAAATGTGTAAATGTATTTTTTATATACCAATGTTAAACAAAAATTAAGAAAAATGGGCGCTCACCGGCATCCTCACGAGCGCTCGTTGACGATGTGGGTGCATTCTCCTGACACGCGGCTCGTTACTGCGAAATAAAACTGTAGTTTTTTTTATAAATAATTCGCCGGGACAATTGCAAACTGGATGCACTGTGCACTGCAGGCCAAATTTCGCAGTCACTGTCTATCCAGTGAATGAGCAGTTTCCGCCTGGTCTCGAGGCTCAGTGAAAAGCAAGAAATCCCATTTTCGGTGTTCTTTCTATTCCAGTTTGCCGATCTGGCTTTGCGCTCCGTGAAATTCACTTGCATGCACTTGCGACCAATTAACTGCACGCAGACGACGTTACAACAAAGTACGCGTGAACTTGACAACGCGGTCAATCAGGACAATTCTACAATATATTCCGAGTAATGGAAAACATAAAACTGCAATTTCCCGACTCTACGTTGGAGCGTCAATTAGGATGGAAACGGCTCAGCTGAGTAATGGATGTCGCAACTTAACTTCATACGGGTAATAATAAACACGGGAAAACTATTATCTACGATCGCGTGCTCGATTTGATGTCGACAAAAACACGGCCGAATCTTTCATTGCCAAATTCCACGTTAAAGTTCCCCGAAAGTTGTCGAGACGACACGCACGATAATTATTCTTGCTATATGGTTTTGTTGATAGCGGTTCTCGCGCGTGCTTGCTACTTGGCAATTCAAATCAGACTCCTCGTTTGTTGCTCGTCGTCGCCTTACGGGACCGCTCCAAAACTAGATGGCGAGCCTTCCATCCACTTTCCTTCTTATCGTGAAAGTGCAATCGTAGAAGGGGTTGCCTTATCCAGATTTCAATTGCAAATTAAAATTATAAATATTGTTTTAAATTTAAAATAGGAATTTGGATCAGCAATATGTTGGTTTCGAGCAGTTTGCTTAGGTGACTGCTCAATTATCACAAATCACCAAATAAAGATCTTGAATCTCTTAATCTTGTCCAGAAGAACTTGTAGAAGGCTGACTAAAAAATTTCGTTACCGCATCCTCATATGCGGAGACCCCCTTAAAATTCATTAGTATATTTTTAAACTATAAAACTTTCATTAACCAGAAACTTTTGACCTATTTACAAGATTTGATGACTCTAGCTTCCCTAGTTCCTGAAAAAAACTGGCAGTGACGCACAGACGGACAGATAAAAGGATGGACAGATAGGTACCAATTTTAATTGGGCATTGCTAATTTTTCTTTTGAAAACCCTTAAAATATAATAAAACTAAAATTTAAGTAAGCATATTATTACCCCTTCTTTTCCAACATAAAATTTAAATGTTATTCACCTCAAATCCACTTTAAGCTGGAAAGTTATTTTTCAGTTGTTCTAGTTCGAAAATTGTGGCAAATATTAACTTTCCTTTCAAGAACCATTGAAACTAGGTAATGAGTTTATCTCATGACGAATAGCTGTTGTAATTGAATCTTTTTGGAATACTCTCGTCTAAAGATTTTCATCTTAGCACTTAGGAATTTGGTGCAAGAACAATGTTTTCAAGAGCCATTAAAAGAGATTTGTTTACACTACAATTGAGATCCTGAAATTATTCACTTTTTAGAGTCTTGCAGAAAGCTTAATAAAACCCTACTAAAGTCGCGATCTGTCTGTGTGTCTGTTTGCTCATCCGTCCGTGCGTACCAGTAAGTTTTGCCTACTACAGAAATCAAATTTCAATAGCATCAACCGCTCAAAGGTTGTACATGGAAAATGTTTGAAAGCTTTTTAATTGGAGTCCCTCCATTTGCTAAACGCAGCCAAATCGGATATCAAATGAAAGGTATTGATGAGTACTTTATGTTATGATCAGTTATTATACTGTTCATAAAACCCTTCTAGCAGAGTACTTTCCTGCTAATTCAACTCGTTTAAAAATAGTGGATTTGGTTACTCCGAACAATTTTGACCTAAAAGTCTAATTTCGTATAATGAACCTTCCCAACAAGCATGAATTGATGTTGAACATTTTGAAATTCTTCTGTCTGAATATTTACTTAAAATTATCAAAATAAACTTAAAATTAACCTCTAAGGAAGGCTCGCTTGGAAAACTTGGGCAATCTTGCAGTTTACAAACCAATTTCATCGACCCAACAAGCAGGAACAACACAAAGCCAAACAAATTAGCATTCCTTCACATCTCAACTTTTTCCTTCAAACATTACTAACAACTAAACTTCCTGCCGAATAACGAAAACCTTCCACATAGTTTCCCCCCAGCATCGCGTTCTCCTGGACCATTAAAGATGCACCTGAACTATATCAGCGACGCTATCCAACCCCAAATTGAGCTGGAAGCTATCTGTTGACTGGTGTCCTTGTCCGTGCGTCCTATTCAACTCAGAAGCATGCTGACGTCGGTTGGTCGGCGAATGCTTTTATAAGAACCTTGCCGAAGGATTCTTCAGCTCCAGTTGGATGCTGAACATTGTCCTGACTGGTTCAGAGGACAAAACATGTGACTAGTTGTGGTATCATGCGGTCGTGAAGGCATCCCGGCAGGATAAGAGCGTGTGTGAATTTCGTAGATAACGTAGGATTAAACGACATAGTTCGAGGATTCTATCGTTTCGTCTGGTCGTAGTATAGAGTATTCGGTCGTAGTACGGCTTCATCTTAGATGAGTCTGTGAAAAACAAAAGTGAAAGTTTCAAGTGTTTAGCGGTAAAACGGTGGCGGAGAAGTGTCTTATGTCCTCCTTTTCTGGGTTGGCCTTATATGATATTTTTGTGGTCAGAGTCGAAGCTTAGTGTTGTGTGAACGTGAGACTTGAGGATATGAAATTGTGATGCTGTGCTGGTCCTTTATCTCTCTTCAGATTGCGAGGTTGGATAAAGTAACGTCTGTCTTCGTGTTCGAGTATTGTTGTGCTACGCGACTACACAATGAGTTTCAAACGGAGCATCCTAATCGGGGCACTTCTCATCTCGATAGTGCTTCTAGTGTCAGGATTAACATTCTATATGAGTCTGGGTACGTATGCTTTTCTTGAGAATTTCAGCCAAAATACTGCAATTGCCATTACGTTAGGAATGTCCTTTACTGTGCTCATACATGAACATACTTACTCGCATTTATCCGAGCATACTGATATGTGCAGATGTACATGAGTATGTGATTTCAAGTATTTAGTCCAAACCATTGAACTTAATCGGCACTTTGAGTAATTTGCGTGTGGTTGTTTTGCGATAATGTCACTTATCACAGGCCGTGCAATCACTTTAATGGATCTTTTATTTTGGCAAATTGGAAACTATTTGCGGATAAGGTTTTTTTGAGGATGTTCTGAGGTAGATAACCGGTCTTTTGCTGAGGATATTTATCAAAGTTGTACCTTCTTCACTGAGCGTACTCTTGCATGAATAAATTTACCTGAACATACATTATCCTTTTTGGGAAACTAAGAGAAAAAAATTGACAGGTTGATGTTCAGCCTTTGCTTATCCTTATATTGTCTTGGTGTTTTTTATCAATACAAGTGTACAACAAGGATAGATTGATGTACATATCTAACAAGTGGGAGTTTCATGAGATATACCATCAATCACGTAAGGCAACTTTCTTGATCTTATATCCTGCCAAGGGAGACAATGAAGATGTCTTTGGGTGAAATTCGAATTTGGAGGAAAATTATTCGAAATTCGGGTTTCAATGCTACTCAAGTTTTAAATTCATGGTGCATATGCATGTTTCCCATGTCAGGAAGGAGATTCGAATGTCAAGTATGTCACCTACCTATGAGCCTATAGAGAAATATGTTTAAAATTCAGTGAGCGAAGTTGAATAATGTTGTGAAATCTGATGGAGAAAGAACTACTCGTAAGATACTAAACGTTTGGATATCAGTTACCTCAGGGGTTGTTTTTCAGCAAATCTGTGTTCGGTTTCTAATCATAAAAATTTGGCCAGGAATGTGAAAGTGGTTTTCTCGATGTTCATCTTGTGCCAAAAGCTTTAAATTTAATGAATTTATTTGCTGTGAAAATGAGACGAAAGCATCAAAGCATGCATTAAATTTGAGGTGTTCTCTAAATTGCAAAGAATTTTCCCTAGTAAAGTCAAAATTCTCAAAGCAACTGAATTCATTTCAAACAGAATAAAATTCAATTGCTCTTAAAAATCAAAGAAAAAAAAAGTTTCTTATGAACAAGTAATGAAAGATTTAATTTAAATTTCTGTATATTGTGGTGCCTGCTCATAGTTTCCCTTGTATTCCATTTACAGCATCTCGTTAGAAGCTTATTGTAACCTTTTCACTTTGACTTTGTATAACCTGAAGTATTAAAAAGTTTCATTTTCCACACATAATAACTTACTTTGAATGACTTAGCAGTTAAATGAGGTGAAATCAATTAAGTTGAAACCGGTAAGCAATCATTTTTTTTATAAGTTATGCAATTAAAAGGACGAGATTGGCTAATATTGTGTTTTTAATTAGCAAAACTATGTTTTTTAAAAACAATTAACTTTCAAAGCTGAAATATGATGGAAAACATTCAAATATGCAATTGATGAAAAGGGTTAAGGAATAACTGGAGAACTGAAACGAATTTCCACTGTGTCACTTTCTTACACAAATTCAATTGAACTTATATAAATGCTCAGTAGAGAAGAGTTCTACCGATTCTTGTTCTTAAACTTTTTTAATCAAGATTATGCCAGTATACTTCAGTAAATGTCTGTCGTATTTTAACAATTCTTATCGGCTCCTATAAGAGAGAAATCGATAATAATTGTCAATATAGACATAAGCGAGTTGAATACAGGTAAATATGATATTTTGTAGTGAATGTAGGTATAGTAAATGTCCGTGCAGGACTGCTGAGTTGGTCTGCTGCTTCAGCGGAAGAGGGTGTTGGGATCTGCTGAGATTGGCCTTGTCTGGGGACACGTGAATGCGCTGGAAGGCTACCGTTGCGGTATCGTGTGGCGGGTTCTTTCCCCCAGCACAAGGACCCACTACAAAATCCACAAATTTCTGGGGTCAAATAAATGTCGACCAAAGTCGAAAAGGAGGTAACCAACTAAGGGTTGGAAATCGCTGACGCAAAGGACAAACTGGACCTGGGGAAGACAGACGGACTTAAGAGGACTTCGTCATTACTGACGATTCTTATGGTCCACAAATAAGAGTGGGGCATACATATGGAGGTGGTGCCCCCTCGCACCCTCCCAACCGGATCAAGATCCAAACGTAGACGTGGCCATATATTTCCCGTTTGAGTGAAAAACTCATACAAACATAATTTGGGTGAATTTTCCCGTCAAATGAAAAATAAAGACGTGGCCAATTTATGTTATAGAATTATGTGATGGAATCACATAGCTCTATACCATAAAGGGGCACGCAACTGGAACAAAAAACGGAGGAGCACGCCCGATGGCTAGCCCTTGTTATAGGAGGAGCCTGCCATCGTTGCGGGTCTTATAACCGATCAGGTAAAACGAAATAGAAAGACCAAGGTTCTTCTAACATTAGCGAAACATTATTTTATTCATTGCAAAATTCAAAATCAACTACGTTATACATTTAATAATCCCAAAAATAACTTTCTCAGCGGATACCCTAATCCAATATTTAATTTTAATCCATAAAAATTACAGTGTTTCGAAAAAAGACAAAAATACAGAGCAATTAAACGCTTTTTGCATAGCGGTCAATACGACAAAACTTTACGTGTGCACAGGTCAAGCTTGGTGATGCATTAAGACCCAAAACATATAATTATTATCCATATTACAAAAGAAAGTGTTGTAATAAACATAAGCAGTCGAGCAGCCCCGTGGCGATCAGGAGTGGCTGCTCCTGAAGAGATAAGGTGGTCACCCCGTCGAAACTGCTTAGTTTGTTGTTTTACTAGTGTAAAGTAAACAACATCCGTCAAGTTTCCATCCTTTAGGCAGAGATGAGTGGTTCACTTCAGCCACTTTAACATCTTTAGGTTTGACATTCCCCTTGTAATGTAACGACCTTCTTCCGAGAAAGTAACGGTTGCTTTTTGTGTAATGTCTGCGTTTGTCTCAAGCCTCCGTGTCCGCTAACTTTAACGAGGCAAAAAAATATTGAATTACTGTAGAGTAGCTTAATTGACACTTAATAGCACATTTCTAAAGATAATAAAAATTTATCTGTACGTCTTGTAGAGTAGAGTACGCGTGATAAGTATTTTGTAGTGTAGCTTCGTGGCTCGACAAGAACCCGCCTCATATGATATCCCGAAAATGCTAGTCGTCAAGCACGCATACGCGGTCGTTAAGCGAAGCTAGTTAGCTGCGCTCGGTGTTGTTTTAGCTCGCTGACACTTGTGCCATGCCATCGGCACCCGTGTCCTACACGGACATTAAGAAAATTATTACAGTGTCTTGAATCAAATTTAAACAAAATTACCGGCGAATAAATGCAATGAAAATTTAACAAATACATTAAAGGAATTATTTACTCTACTATTAATCTCAATGACGCACGGCGATGATCCTCGAATGATTCCCGAAAACCAAAAAAAATTTTTTAAATGATCGCTAAATTTGATATCGTACGCAGCAAAATTACAACAGTAAAGAAAACATTTCAATTTGCCTTCTTTCAAAGGGTTTGCATTAATATTTGGCAAGAGAGTTCGTGTAATTTCTTCGACCGAGTATACACCGTTAATTAGATAAAAATTAATCAAGTCTTTTAGGTAAGGATACTCACCTCGTTCCCTGTCCTAGTAGCATATTTCACACATTGTCTGTAGCACCAATTGGCGATAGTGAAAGCAACTATAATCACTGATATGCTTCTTGATGAACCTCTCCGTATGCAGGATTTCCAATCGTAGTGAATGAGATGCACGCTACAGAACCCATTGACGATGCGACCATGCATGACAGTTACTCAATGCTTCATCAGCACATGGATCACACATTCCTATTTCAATCGACCAATCAATTAATTCAGCACTTGGAAACGAATACAGCGATCTTCTATATGCAAACACCTCACTCAACATATATTTATTCTTCTCCACCAGCTGCCGACGTATATGTCAAAAAGGTTGTAGCCTCAGGATTTATGAGTAATGCATAATTCAAGTACTTAACTAGTGAATCATTGTACACATATTTACTACCACTCAATTTATTAGCAGATTTAATAAGTCGGCGCAAGAGCAAGAACACTTGTTCACTGTTGCCAATCGCGAGCTCTTCTTCGCACTCTCCACAGATTTGCACGGGACTACGACACACGTCCACTGTAAGAACTCCCGTCATTTATACGTGACTGCAAATTACGATGGCCAAGTAAATTTGGCTACTTGCTACGAATTTAAACGGGGTCTTGTTTTCACGCACTTTTTCCTTTTTTGCGATATGAGCCCTGCGTGGCGTGCTCTCGAAGACCTCCGAGAAAACGATGACGACGTCCACGATGCGTTATCCAAATATGTATTTACAGAAATTTTCACTTGCTGCGCCATGAAAGTCGAAACTAATTTCGCGACCAAGTATTGCAAACAATAAAGTGACAATTCTATGCGGATCCTACGAACACAGCCACGGGAACTTTTCTATTTTCGAGGCCTCTCTTGGGCGTCGCGACGTGACCGCCGTGAAGGTGACTAGCAGACTCCTCAATCCGTCCCAAAAATCTCTTGCTTTCGATTCCCGTGTACACGGTAAATCGCATCAGCTGAATTCGATTGCCTTCGGCAATGTAATACACCGTTGGTGTGTACTAAATCAGTGTTCCCATATCGAAAATTTCAATTGGCAGATTTAAAATTTTTTCAAGAAAAATTAACGGATGTAAAGAAAATAAAAAAGGGTTTTAAATAGTAATTAAAGTTAAGTCTCATGAAGAATATAATTAAAGGGAAACGTTTAAATTTCATAACAGGAAAATTTATATTAAATTACATTTAATGATAATAATAAGAAAGAAAACTATTTTACAAATTACGATTATGAATGGAAATAATTAAATATTTTTCCAAATCTGCCACTAAAATTTTGAATAGAAAATAGGAAGGTTTTCGAGTAGTTTGCTTGTGTGACTGCTCCATTACTACATATTGCTGCGGAAAGATAACGATGCAACTTTTACGAAATATGTTGATCATTTCTAAAGCGATCATTCATTTAAATTAAAAATTTGTGATTTTGGTAATGCTGGTCGTTTTTACTATTAGTACGAGTTGTTTTTATTGAAATTATGAAAAATTCAAATAGCTACATCTTGCTTGATAACTGTCTGATTGAAATGAAACCTTGATTCTTCGCCTGGCATTCGTTGCGTACAATCGTTTCAGCCATCAAATAGAACGATGTTGTTCATCGTCAAAAATGATGGACGCGAGAAAGTTAAAGCAAAGATTCTAGAACAATGAAGAAAAACACAAACTGAAAATTTTATTAGTCATCGAAATCGAACAACTAGTCAAAGGTAATGATAAAATGGAGAAGTATGAGAGAGAAAATGAGGAACTCAAGCTTAGGATCCAACTAGCTCTTCTAGCGAATAGCTAGTTGGCAAATTAACTTTCAACACAAAAAAAAACAAACCATAAAGAAAGAAAGTCAAAAGCAACCGATCATCAAAAACCAAAGAAATTACAACAGGAACCTAACCAAGAAGATGTTCTCAGTGCAGTAGGAGCAAACCTCAGTACAAATTATTATGCAGCGCTAGCTGGACTAGACAACTCAAGAAACATTGAAGAGGACGAAGGCAACAAAAATTCTGAAAATTGCTTTACGAAACCTTATAATACATTCATTGAATAGCTAAAAATTTAAAATGGGCAGAAAAAACCAACATTTTTGTCTGCTGGCCCGTCTGTCAATATTAATAAAAAGAAAGAAAATGTCCCACCAATCAATGTACTTGGGCAAACTGGCAAAGATGTGGTTCAGCTTTTGGCAGCTGAAAATAAATCAAATGATTCTGTAGAGGTTCGTACACCCCCAAGAGCAAAAAAATCTGACCTTTTTGTTGAAGGGTCTGGACTTCCTTCACGAGCTTCAAGCAGTTGCACCAGAAATAGTATTAATTGCAGTTAAAGACTTCGCAACAAGGAGATTGATTATCGAATGAGAAAATTTGCCTTTTATTAATGCCAAATTTCGAGCAAAAGCAGTTCCAGTGCCTTTAAAAAATACTGTACTTGAACTTTGATTTGATTACTCAGCTACCAATTGTGCTATGAAATACAGATGCGTAAAGTGCAAATTCGCTCGAATGGAGCCAAAAGAAAAGCTATATTTTGTGAACTGCGGTGTCTTTGGTCATCCAGCATCATATTGAGGATGCCCCCGGTATTAAGATTCAAAAAAATAATTTATTCCACAACAAACACAAGCACACCGCAGTGTGATACCTTCCAACTTCGTCAAGCCCGGGATGTCATTTGCACTTGCTGCTAGAGGACCAGCAATGTAAATAATGTGAATAATGTAAATGGCAAGAATGAGCTGCTTCTTAAAATTAATCAGCGACTAAATTCTTGATCGGAGAAAATCAATTAACATTATTCAAAAATTAACTTCGTATTTCAGCGTTTAGGTCTTCCAAATGCCTCAAATAACTTGTCATCGAGTCACATTCCCATGAATTTGCTTCATTTAATCTTGATCAACGTCAACTCAATTATTATTCCGCGTCGACGTGACAATCTCTTTGAATTCACTGTTAAGCAAAGGCCTGACATCATGCTTTTCACTAAAACTCACTTCAATTCATGGCACTCCATGATATTTAAGGACTTTGAATTCATTGAATATTTTATCATCCTGCCAACCAATATCCGGAATATTGGTTAGAAGACTCTATTGTTTCCAAAATATTTATAAAGTTGAATTCAAAAACCTTGAGTTTCTTGAAGTGTCCGTTATCAAAATTCCACTGCCAGGTGGGGATAACCTCTTTGTTATCTCCAGGCCCGTAGCCGGATCTCACTAGTTCTACGGGAGCAAAGTAACGAAAGACAGGCAGGGTATAAAATGTTTAACAACAAATGATGAAATGAATGATATGTGAAAAACGTATATGCTATGTATTTTTTAAATTCATATTTGATAGAAAACATACAGAAAATATTGTTAAGCAAACTTAGTACAACGACAGTTTACGATTTTTTGTATCATTATACTTTCGTCGGAGAATCGTATTGATATTAAATGCACTTGTGCGATGTCTTTCGAAAGCCAAGTATACGAGATCAGCCATGCGAGCATGGGTTGTTGACAGGCGCTGAAGCCTATTAATTGCACTCAATTTCGAAAACGTTGATTTGCAAGTTTCTATACTACACTCAAATATCTCAACAGCTGCAATCAATTCGAACGTTTCGAGGAAAGCTTCACGAAATCTGGAAAGTACCTCCAATCTCGTTCCATTGTCAGCGTGTGCTTTCCGCTTCATAAAGAAGTTTTTCACGGCTGTCAATTCTTCTTCACTGGGAACTTTCAAATCTGACAATGTATTAACTTGAGCATTCTAGTGAAAGGATAGTAAAAAACATGCCAGTAAAAAAGTTCATGTAGATCGTAAATTTTTCAAACTACCTTGTTCTTTGAAAACATTCAAATCATCAGTTTCGAATTCGCTTATGCTGGGAATGGCAGTAACTAGCTCTTGATTGTCTGAGAAGCTTCGATTGATTGCATTTACATATGATAAGATCAAGACATTCATTGTAAATTTATTTCAGCTTCATCTTTGACTCCTGTAGGTCCCCATCAGTTGCACAATTCGCAGAGTAGGAAGGCAATCTGATCTCAGTTCTCTAGCTTGGCTGCTCACTTGTTCTGATTTTTCATTTGGACATTGTTTTGTTCATGGATTCAGTTATAGGTATTATCTTATTTGTATCTTCTAAAATCAACTCGAATTCCTTCTGGCTTGTTCTCATAACCTGAAGTTGTTGAAAACTGACTCTACAACATCTAGTCCATCTTTCAAGCTCGCTGTTCGTGACTGCATTGCAGCATTCGATGGGTGTAGTTGCTCCAGAATTTTTTCAGCGAAAACCAAGCAAAATCGAAATCCGTCTGTTTTTATGACTGTTTTCATTCCGATACTTTTTGCTCTATTTTCTCCTTTGAACAATTTTGGCTGAGTGACTACTTGATGCAGCACTTGATTTATTTTAGGGTAGTTAGATGACGCAACCTGTGTAATTGCAAAATGGCTGGACCATCATTGCGGTAGCAATTGTACAATGGTCTGTCCTTCATACAAAAAAAATTTTTTGGGATGGTGAAAAAATTCATGTAGCATCACACACATATTGAAAAAGTCCCTCAGCGAATCATTGTCAGACACTGTATTTACAACGAGCTTTTCCTTCCATCACGTATCTAATAGCGATAGTTATATTTTCTCGGTTGTTTTTGTCTTTGATTCCGTCTTCCATTAGCGTAAACAATGGAACATCGCCTCTTTTACATCAAAAACTACTGATTCTATAACAGATTTTTCCAGGGTTTTGTCATTGACAAGTGTTGAAATTTCTGTGTTTATAGTTTGTCGATTCTTTTTTTCTTCTCACATAATCATAGCTTCTACATGCGATCCTGTCTTTTCATGTCTTAGAAAACCTCTTTTATCATCTTTCGCATTCATCCGTGCTATACTGCGCATATCAAAATCATGCTCCTCGAAGCACAAAAAGCAGTCATGGCCCTTCGACGACTCTTTCAATCCAGATACGTTGATCAAAAGTTAAAAGTTATCTATTACAAGACCCTGGTTAGACCAGCTTTTGACATATGGATGTCAGATTTCTTGCAAAAAAAGTGCTAGTACTATGGAAAGATAAAAAAATTTCGAAAGGGAATGTTTTTGTGCATGTACTGATTTGTACAGAAAGCCTGAGATGGATTGGAAGCACTATATGTCAAAAAGAAGAATTTATCAAACTGCTAAAGTGACGAGAGTCGATATCTTCATATTGAGACTGTAACTTTGAGCGAAGACACCTAGATCTCACAGCCATTTCACCCTACAGACGGGTATAACCCAAGACTATACCAACAAGTAGAATCTTCTACTCACGTACTTTAAATCAGACACGACTTTTGCAGCACAGGAAATAGAGCTGGTAGGCAAGGGTCTGAAACACATCTCACATAATACAAACCGCAATAAAGACAAAGAACACCTAGTAATTGAGACTGAACTAGCCATTACCAAACTGCTGCAGGAAAAACAGGTACATGCAAGATAGAGTGCAGTAAATATACTAGAAAACTATCACACTAGCATAAACAAACGGCATTTCTACGAAGACCATAAAATATCAAGACACATTCCGAAAAAAACTAATTGACAATCAACTAACAGTGAAAAAGGGTTAAAAAGAAACATACAACGGTGGCCCTCAAAATAACGGACCATGTAGTGTTTTGTATTGAATTCTAAAGTCAGTGAAGGACAGCAGTGATGGTAACTGCCTCAGTGAGCTAGGTCTCAGCCTTTGCTAGAGTGACCTTGCCTGGCGATGCGTATGCTTGCTGGCAGCTTGGTCTCAGCGGTGTCATGGGGTGGGCTCGTCTTACTAATGCAAAGACTCAACTACAAAAATATTTTTTACGCATACGGATTGAAGATATAACTCATCCCGATGGAAACCAAAGTGAATATTTTATCATCCTACCAACCAGTTGAAGAAACAAGTCATCCTTCCGTTTTCAATGGGAAGCTAACTAATATATGAAAATGGGCAATAGGGTAGATTTGGTGCTCCCACGTGCCCTCTTAACTGGATTAAAATCCAAATGACTTGGTCCATTTTCAAGAACATATCATTCATGAAAGCCCGTAAAGCCTACTTAGAATGAAAGCTAACTTGCGAGGTCTAAATCAGGAGATGTATCTCCTTTCGTTGCGGTTTCTAACCCCTTTGGGGATGGAAAAAGAAGACCCAGTTTTGTTCTTTTAATAATCCATCTGTTTATTTCAGGACAATCAATTCCAAGTATTGATTTCAATTCAGAAAAATTGAACTCAATAAGTTGATTTATTCCACCGCTAACTCTAAAAATTTTCTATACGCCGCTGCTTAGACTGTTTGGGTGGGAATGCATTAGGTGGTCGAGGTCCCGTCGCAACTGAGCTCTTTCTGGCCATGATCAGTGAATATCTTTTACCTGTTTATCAATGCATGCATTTGCAGCTGGTATTCTTGCTCGCGATGCACTCTTTCGATTTTTTATGATTTTATTAAACCACGATCAGCTCAGCCCCCATTGCGATGGAACCGATATGAAAATCCATGCAGACGATTTAATTACAAAATATCTCACAAAATGTAAGGAAAAGTTATATATATGTATATATATATATATATATATATATATATATATATATATATATATATATATGTATATATATATATATATATATATATATATATATATATTTATGTATAAATAGCAAAAAGTATATAATAAAATAAAAAAAACAGGTACGTACATACATCGGCGAGTACTAGAGGGAGTAGTAGTAGGCCTGTATCGTATTCGCAGCTATAAAGGCCCAATTCCCATCATATATATTTTTTTTAACTTATAAATTTCACCTCCAAACGACATATTTTGACATATTTGATTGCAAACAAATGTCGAAACTGACGTATACACTCACGCAAAAGTCACAAACATAAAATGATTTTGTTAAGAAACCCTAACTGTCATCTTTTTTTACGAGAATAATAAATAAAACAATATTGCATTGAAAATCAGTCCAAATTTCTCTCGAGGAACTTTTTGCGTACAGTAGACAATTTCTACTTGATACACTCCTAACTTATTTGATCATTAAAATTATAAATATTGTATTAACGCGTGTACGAGTAGATGAAATAACAGAGACTCTATTTCACTATATGCCTCATATATATATACAGTAGAAGGCCAAAAACGCATTAAATTTTATTAATTAGTCTTTAGATCTAGTCACGTAGATTCCATTATTTTAAGCAAATCTAGCCTATTTTCAATTGCCACTCAGCCTCTTTATACAAACTAACACTATACTTGGCAACGATTCTGACCGATGTCATGCATCTTGACGGCGAATACATATACGTACAGAGAAAATTTACTCGCTCGCTTTTCTATAAATACAAACTATCCTACCGTCCATATAGCGAACGTCTTATCTACCTTGGCATCCCTTCCTTGGAGTTGAGGCGACAATACCTCGACCAATGTTTGCTCTTTAAGCTTAGTGGAGGTTTTTTATCATCGGATATTCAAAACGCGATTTGCATACGCCCTCCATCCTTTCCTTTCGCGCGTACAGATATTTATTTTCATTCCCCATTGGTCCGACTCGTCCGAGACCATGAATACCTTCAGCTTGGTCCTCCTTTGGAGTCGCTCGCAGTGTTCAAGTCCAAGCTCCATAGGATTCTTAATTTCTAATTTTTATTGCGTTACCTTTTTCAAATTTGCCTAATTATCTTTCGTTCATATCTTTTGTAATAATGTTTATTTTGCGTTAAATTGTAGCTTTCTTTTGTGTTAGCTTTTTGTCTTTCTATTTTGTAATTGGAATGTTTTCTGTAAAATATATCTGAAATAAAAAATAAATTAAATAATAGTTGCGATCTAGCCGTGTCATCTCTTGACTGACTCTTGTCGACTTTTACCACTAGACATCACCAAACTTTACACGTCTAGGCTCGTCGATGAAATACTGACCATTGTAAAATTGAAACTTTCAACCATCAACAGCCGGTGATTTCCACACCAACTACTCAATCTCATAAAGACCAAAAACAAATAGAACCACTTTGGGTTCAATAGCAACGCATACATTGCCAAGGACCGATTGAATATGGGACATACAATGTCATTAATAATGTCAAGAATATTCTTACGATCCCTTAAAGAAGCTTTCACACCCGAAATTGTCGAAAGATTCCGTGGAATATTTTACAAATAATACTTTCATGACTGTTTCATTGTTATTGACTCACAACAAAATAAGCAAGACAAACAACTTTCCTATATGAATGGGATGCACCCGAATATAAACTTCACTATAGAAAAAGAATCAAACGTATAAATCAACTATATGGACTTAACCGTGACACGGGAACAAACGCAATTGGACTGCAAAATATGCCGAAAACCAACTACAGCTGACCATACCATACATGTAACATCTAACCGTCTTATGCAACTTAAGCTAACAGCGTGCAGATCAAGAGTGTAGAAACTCCACTCCACACAAATGACCTCTAGTAACTGCTCCAATGAGCTAAAAAATTTTTACAGAAAAGCTAGTAATAACAGATATAGTACTAGCACCGTGATATTGACAAACTTATGACAAGGTTCAAACAAAAACAGGAATGTCAACCGACTAAAATATACAAGGACGATCAGCAGTGGATTCCATTGGCGTACGTAGGCAAGAGACATACAAACTATCAAACTTCCTTAGGAAATATAAACTGAAAACTGCATTCAAAGCTAACAACATTGAAAATAAACTGAAACCGAAATTGAGTGGCAGGCAATATACGAGAATAGCCTCATATATAAACTGACCTGCAAGGACTGTATCATGGTATACAAAGGGAGGACAACATGGAAACTAACAACCAGATACAAAGTGCACATAATCTTTCTTAGACAACAAGGCAGGCACCAACTACGCGACACACCCGCAAAACCACGCACATAAGCCTGACGCTATGACAAACTCAATACCATAATTACACAAACAAAGCAAAGGGCCAAGACTTGAGATCTTAGAAAGACTTTGTAGGATAGATAGTAACATTATCAACGAACAATTTATGACAAATTCCTATGCAATTCTCTCAGTCCTAGACAAAACCTTTTAATAAATACAGAAGTGAGACGAACCAGAATAAACGGACATAAAACAATACTAACAACAAAAACTCTGTCTTACCTCACCTGTGGCTTAACTGCTTAATCCGTCCTACACCGATATAAAATGATGTGTTTCTACACATCCTTTAAACACTCAATATGAGAAACATATCTGCTTACCAAAATAAGCAAGGTTTTTCAGATTCAAAATAATTCCTTCACTTGACAGAAAAGTGGAAATGATTGTATTTATTCATGTAAATTAAGATCGTGAGAACGCAACAGGTGATTTTCGTAACATTTAAATTGAATAATAAACATAAGATAATGCATGTTCTATGAATAAATTAAATCTTAATAAATACCATTTGACAATGCCAAACCAAAATTAGGTCAGTTTATTTTTATTCTTTCCAATAAAAAAATCAATATTTGCACTCTGAACTATTTTTCGCAAGGGAATGAATTCATCATAATGCATGCTTTCAAATACATAGTCGTGCATGCAAGGTAATTAATCAGGGATGAATTTACAATGATATCCCAGAAATTAATTCTTTGAATGATGTCACACTCAATTGAACTATTTTAACATAGTTATGTTATTCATATCATGAAAATATCTCGTACGGTTTTCATCGAAAATGAATATCAGGTGTGATCTATAAAAAAAAAACTGTAATATATATTATATTTCGCGATGAAAATATTTTCCACCTGTAATTTCTCTGGTCGAAAAATTCAGTTGAAATAGCAGCTATCTTCTTCTTCTTTGTAGCACTACAGCCAGCCCCTTTCGGGCCTTCCCTTCCTCCAACAAGCGCCTCCACCTGTCTCGGTCCACTGACCGCGTCCTCCAATTTTGAAATCCAAGCAGCGATGAACTGTCTTCATTGACCGAGTGAGACCAGCGTTTCCTCGTTTCTCCACTGATCTCCTTCCTTCAGTTCTCCCAACGAATAACTTTTGAGGTATCCATTATTCGTCCATAAGATTTGCATGGCCAGCCCATTGCAGTGTACAGCTGTACATCATTGAACATTTTTTGGAGATTGCTTTGAACTATTGTAGCTTTTCGGTCTGCCGTATAGATGATCAGATCATCAGCAAACGCTACCAATGATCGCGTTGGCGGGACGTTAAAATCAAAGCCGTTCAATAGCTTGCGAATGAAGATTGAGAAGAGCAGAGGCGCAGTAACTGTTCCCTGCTGTAGACCATTCAAGACCTTGAACTCGCGCATTGTTGTCAGGTTTCCATCAGTTACAACAAACGATTTCCCGTATAACATATTACACGTCATGGCGACAAGGTGTCTGGGGAACTTGTCCTGAAGGAGTTTAAAAATTAGTCCATCTAACCATACCGTATCAAAGGCTTTCTCCATATCAATGAGACATGCTCCAACACATTGTCTATCATTTAGTTTCCAACAGATGTCTGAGGTTACTTTCGTTATTGCATGTGGTGGTTCTTCAAGATCGGAAATACCTTAGCCTTTTTCCAATCATTTGGGAAATATGAATTGCTCAACATGTTGTTGAACAATATGCAATAGTTCCTAATAGCAACCTCAGGCAAATGTGGGAGAACTACATTTGGAATACCTTCAGTACCACATGATTTCTTGTTGTTTATCTTGCGAAATATGAAACACAGGTCTTCATAGCTGACAAAATATTCAATAAGATTCAAGCTCGGTATGAGGTCAGATGTTAATGTTTCATTGAAATGAAGAATTGATTGGCCGTTCAGGCTTGATTTGAAGTCGGAAACTTTTGCTTCAACGACTCTGAAAAAATTTCGTTCCCTCTCTCAGGGTTTGGTAGATGAACCAATTCAAAATGTGTTCCATTCAGGGCAAGTTTATCCAATCCTTCACAAATAATCCTGTTTCCATTTCTATCCGGAGTCGTACTATTAATTTCGATACCAGCCCTATCGAGAAGATTTATCTCATCAGTAGTGACTTCAAGATTCGATACTTTCACTCGAGACTTTTTGCGGAATATGCTATTCACTTTCGTGAACACGCCGTCTAGGTCCTGTGGGCTAATACCCCTCAATTTTTCCGCACATTGATTGCTGACCTCACTCCTGAAGTATGACCGGATTAAGTTCCGGACATTCTTCAGATGTAATTTCAACAAAGACAATAAGGGATGGTTGTAGTCCAAAAATCGTCGATAAATATTGTTGACGCGTGTGAGAAGGAGGCTTTTCAATCTTTTCAACCTTGCGATGGTTGGTGTTTCATATCCTTCCATATTGTTTCGATGTTTAATCTTGGGAACTACTTTCTCAATCGTTTCCAACGTCAGCTTCTCTAACTTCGACAAATAGACATCTATTTCATCGTTAGTTAGATTCCTATCATTAGGAACCATTGAGCAAGAGTTGCCACCATTAGAAGGGGGACATTGCTTCTGTAACTCTTGATTAAACTTCTTTTGAAACTTTCCCCAGTCTGTTTTTTTGAAATTCAACCGATGACTTTCATGTTGAACTGGAATGAGGAAGAAATCATCCCTGTGATGATTGATTTCCATTACGATTGCGTTATGGTCGCTATCATAAGGAAGCACCTGCAGTTTCCGTTGAGGGCTATTAAAGTTGAATTCGAGTCTTGCGTCAGCAATGCAAAGGTCCAAATATGAATTTGTCCTAGGGTATGTTGGGAACTCCGACCCATATAGATTGCACCTGTATTCAATTTTGTTCTCTGTTATCCACGATTTCAGGAATACACCTCTTGGATTATTGGTGGCGTTCAGCCATGATGTATGCTTGGCGTTCAGGTCACCAGCAAGAATATAATAGTTATGCAGCCTGTTCAATTCGAGTATTTCGAACAAGGAATTGAGTTCCTCCTTGAGCTTGAGAACAGTTCCACCAGTTGCATAGGCAGAGATAACGAAGAGGTTATCCCCACCTGGCAGTGAGATTTTGATAACGGACACTTGAAGAGATTCAAAGCTTTTGAATTCGACTTTTTCAATATTTTGGAAACAATAGGGTCTTCGTACCAATATCCCGGTGCCACCTCCCCCATCACCTATTACCCTATCGTTTCTTACGAATTCAAAATCCTTGAATGTCATGAAGTGCCATGAATTGAGGTGGGTTTCGGTTAGAAGCAGGATGTCAGGCTTTTGTCTGGCAATGAATTCAAGGAGATAATCACGCCGATGTAAAGTAACAATGGAGTTGACGTTGATCGAGATGAGACGAATCCTATCCGTGGGAATGTGGCTGGATGACAACTTATTTTGAGCCATTTGAAAGTCCTAAACGCTGAAAAACAATGTTAATTTTCGAATCTTGTTTATCGATTCGCTCTGATAAGGAATTTAATTGTTGATAAATTTTGAGAAGCAGCTCATTATTGCCACTTACATTATTTACCCTATTTTCCGCATTTTCTGCTGGTCCTCTAGCGGCGAGTGCAAATGATACTCCGGGCTTGACGAAGTTCGGAGCTAAGACACTGCGGTGTATTTGTGTTTGTTTTGGGGCAGATTTCAATCTTGCATCCTGATATCGGGAGCATCCTCGATATGATGCCGGGTGACCAAAAACACCGCAGTTCACACAATATAACTTCTCTTTTGGCTCCGTCTGAGCCAATTTGCACTCACCGGGAGCATGCACGTCTTTGCATTTAACGCATCGGTAATGCATGGCGCAGTTGGCAGCCGAATGCCCAAATCGTTGGCAGCGATAGCACTGGTTGATTTCTCGCTTCTGGAGGCGTTCCCACCTCACCACTCGAAAATTTAAATACCTGATTTGCTGAAGAGCGCTTGGACTGCTCTTATTTGTTATTTGTACCAAATAAAGTGGTAAGTTTTTTTTTCTACCATTGACCTTCTTGTCGCGAATGTTTTCACTGAGATAAACTCAATTTGTGGCGCCGTTTCCTTGAGAACCTGAAGAAGATCGACGGTATCTTCTCCGCAGTCCAAGCCCTTCAGCAAGAACGTCTGGTTCTTCTCGCTCTTGGGGGTATAGGTGAAGTGCGGAACCTCCCCAGAATTCAAAGCATCTTTCGCTCATTTGAAATCAACCAGTGATTTCGTTCTAATTGACAGCTTCTCAGAATTTACTCGTTTGATTTCGAAATTTGTCAATTTGTTTTCGGCTGCCAACAGCCGAACCATGTCTTTTCCGCTTTGCCCGAAGACATTAATCGGCGGAACTTTCTCGGTATTCTTGGCTACTTTTTGAGGAGGACCAGCAGAACTACGGGCTGGTTTCTTCTCCCTATTTCTACTTTCATTATTTTTATTTTTTAAATATAAGATAAAATTATCGTCTTTGTTACCTTCGTCTACCTCCATGTCCTGCTGGAGTCCATCCAGCGCCGCAAAGTAGTTCTGGCTTTCGTTCGTGCCACCAGCACTTAATACCTCTTCAGTTATTATTGGAGTTGCAGCTTTCTTCTGTTTTTCGATTTTTCGTATCGGACCACTCTCTTGAACTTGTTTTGCCGTCTTGAACATTTCTTCATACGTTTGAATTCTTGCCTTTAGCTCTTCGATTTCACTTCGAAGGCGGCACACTTCCTGTCTATCCTCGAGCACTTGTGTTTTGCGACCGGCATCTGCGGTATCCTGGGTGCTCGTGTGTCTCCGCTTGTTGCCACTTGCCAATTTCACACCGTCATTTTCCCCGGGGCCCCCCAACGGAGGGAAGCCGTCGGGCTCCTCCATACAGCAGTCCCGAGTTGTCGTTGGTTTGGCCTTTTCTTGGTTTATGGGTACGGTTGGTCGATGCCTTCGACGATAAATTCTTGCCCAATAAAATCAAAACTTGCTTTTTACTGGCTCGTAAAAAATTATTTCAATATTTTGAAACTGGCTTTTGTGAAAAATTAATTAATTTTTAAAATTAATGACAGGAGCGATTAAAAACACGTCTACACGCAACGAGTGCTAGACGTAGAATATTAAAAACACGTCTACACGCATCGTTTTTGCGTTATGGTCGCTATCATAAGGAGGCACCTGCAGTTTCCGTTGAGGACTATTAAAGTTGAATTCGAGTCTTGCGTCAGCAATGCAAAGGTCCAAATATGAATTTGCCCTAGGGTATGTTGGGAACTCCGACCCATATAGATTGCACCTGTATTCAATTTGGTTCTCTGTTATCCATGATTTCAGGAATACACCTCTTGGATTATTGGTGGCGTTCAGCCATGATGTATGCTTGGCGTTCAGATCACCAGCAAGAATATAATAGTTATGCAGCCTGTTCAATTCGAGTATTTCAAACAAGAAATTGAGCTCCTCCTTGAGCTTGAGATCAGTTCCACCAGTTGCATAGGCAGAGATAACGAAGAGGGTATCCCCTCCTGGCAATGAAATTTTGATAACGGACACTTCAAGAGATTCAAAGCTTTTGAATTCGATTTTTTCAATATTTTGGAAACGATAGGGTCTTCGAACCAATATCCCAGTGCCACCTCCCCCATCACTTATTGCCCTATCGTTTCTTACGAATTCAAAATCCTTGAATGTCATGAAGTGCCATGAATTAAGGTGGGTTTTGGTTAGAAGCAGGATGTCAGGCTTTTGTCTGGCAATGAATTCAAGGAGATAATCACGCCGATGTAAAGTAACAATGGAGCTGACGTTGATCGAGATGAGACGAATCCTATCCATGGGAATGTGACTGGATGACAACTTTTTTTGAGGCATTTGAAAACCCTAGACGATGAAAAGCAAGATTAATTTTTGTATCTTGCTTATCGATTCTTTCCGATAGAGAATTTAATTGCTGTAAAATTTTGAGAAGCAGCTCATTATTGCCACTTACATTATTTACACTATTTGCCGCATTTTCTGCTGGTCCTCTAGTGGCTTGTGCAAATGATACTCCGGGCTTGACGAAGTTCGGAGCTAAGACACTGCGGTGTATTTGTGTTTGTTTTGGGGCAGATTTCAATCTTGCATCCTGATATCGGGAGTATCCTCGATATGATGCCGGGTGACCAAAAACACCGCAGTTCACACAATATAATTTCTCTTTTGGCTCCGTCTGAGCCAATTTGCACTCACCGGGAGCATGCACGTCTTTGCATTTAACGCATCGGTAATGCATGGTGCAGTTGGCAGCCGAATGCGATAGCACTGGTTGATTTCTCGTTTCTGGAGGCGTTCCCACCTCACCACTCGAAAATTTAAATATCTGATTTGCTGAAGAGCGCTTGGACTGCTCTTATTTGTTATTTGTACCAAATAAAGTGGTAAATTTTTTTTTCTACCATTGACCTTCTTGTCGCGAATGTTTTAACTGAGATAAACTTGATTTGTGGTGCTGTTTCCTTGAGAACCTGAAGAAGATCGACGGTATCTTCTCCGCAGTCCAAGCCCTTCAGCAAGAACGTCTGGTTCTTCTCGCTTTTGGGGGTATAAGTGAAGTGCGGAACCTCCCCAGAATTCAAAGCATTTTTCGCTGATTTGAAATCAACCAGTGATTTCGTTCCAATTGATAGCTTCTCAGAATTTATTCGTTTGATTTCGAAATTCGTTAATTTGTTTTCGGCTGCCAACAGCCGAACCATGTCCTTTCCACTTTGACCGAAGACATTAATTGGCGGAACTTTCTCGGTATTCTTGGCTACTTTTTGAGAAGGACCAGCAGAACTACGGGCTGGGTTCTTCTCCTTATTTCTATTTACATTATTTTTATTTTTTAAATATAAGATAAAATTATCATCTTTATTACCTTCGCCTACCACCATATCCTGTTTGAGTCCATCCAGCGCTACAAAGTAGTTCTGGCTCATCTCTTCAGTGATTATTGGATTTGATGCTTTCTTCTGTTTTTCGATTTTTCGTATCGGATCACTCTCTTGAACTTTTTTTGCCGTCTTGAACATTTCTTCGTACGTTTGAATTCTTGCCTTTAACTCTTCGATTTCACTTCGAAGGCGACACACCTCCTGTCTATCCTCGAGCACTTGTGTTATACGGCCGCCATCTGCGGTATCTTGGGTGCTCGTGTGTCTCCGCTTGTTGACACTTGCCAATTCCACACCGTCACTCTCCCCGGGGCCCCCCAACGGAGGGAAGCCGTGGGGCTCCTCCATACAGCAGTCCCGAGTTGTCTTTGGTTTGTTGCCTTTTCTTGATTTATTGGTATGGTTGGTCGATGCCTTCGACGATTAATTCTTCCCCAATAAAATCAAAACTTGCTTTTGACTGACTGGTACACAATTAATTCAATTATTTGAAACTGACTTTTGTGGAAAATTAATTAATTTTTAAAATTAATGACAGGAGCGATTAAAAACACATCTACACGCAACGAGTGCTAGACGTAGAATCCATTTTATGGCGGTTTAACAGTGCCAAACACTCCTCTGAAGCGTCAATGTGTTGTTGTTTTGGTCGACTGCGAGGCACCCACACGACACGAGGCACCCACTTTGCACAGAGCATACATAAATGTTCTTGTAAAAGGGTAAAAATGCTACCATCTGATATCTTTACAATGTCAACTAGCTTGCGCAACATCAATTTGCGATCTTTCATAACCAATTTGTGGATTTCTTTATTTTTCTGGAATATCAGCCTCATTTGGGCATCCACTGCGCAATGCATAATTTGTGCTGTTACGACCACTTTTAAATTCAGCAATCCACGTCTCTACCATTTGTCTCAATGGAGCAGAGTCCGGATAATGTTTATCAAGCCATTGTTTAGTTTTTGCTGTATTTTTTTCATCAAAAAGCAATGCTTTACCAAAACTCGAAATTACTCTTTTCCATTTTTTTTCAATAACAAAAATTGCTTCGCACAAAATGCTATAACTCACGAATTAATAGTCCGATTGCTGTCAAATTTATGTACGTATCGTTTGAAGACTAGTACTAATAAAAAATCTTTTAGAAAAAATGCTACTAACGGCATCTATGTGTCATACCACGGACCTATTGAATGGACTATCAGCACATCTTTGCAATGTTGTGACTTCTCCGTATTATTCAAAGGTGCCAGCAACTCCGTAGCTTAAAAAATCCATTGCGTGGCATACTTTTGTAAAAATATGGAAGACCAACGTCCATATCCCAATCCATGCGCGTTTTGGATAGTTAAAATTTCCCGTCATGTCATGAAAACCCACCAAAGTCTTCATTTCTTTCATGTTGCATGGTTTGAACCCAGCCAAATAATTTTGTAGTGCATAAATGTTCTTGTATGTGCACATTTCTTCGGAAATTTCGTGTCCAATTTATTTGTAAAAGTATTTGATTGTGTCTTCCGTTATGGTGACATCATGTGTTGCTGGTTGAAATCTTTCTATCTGAATTACAGGTTATTCGCGCTTTCGCCATTTTATCACCGATTTTGAAGTTATTTTATATTGTAAAACTAAATGTTCATCAGCTTGAGATTTCACTGAAGAGTCAGCATCAGTTGAAGGGAATAGCGTTTTGCTGCTACAAAGTTGAGGAATTTGAGCGCAAGCATCTGCGGCAATTTCTTCATCACGTTCACGCATTGAATCCTACAATCTAAATCGATTTTTGGATGGCGTTACCTCAATGTAGACATCGTTTTCTTCTCCTGCAGGATTTTCGTGGATAACTTCTTCATCCTAGTCGGTTAAAAAATCAGAACATCAGCTGTTCGTGCGTTTTTTTTTAATACCTCCATTCCCTACCACTCTCTCCATCACTCTTTCTTCGTCGCACAACGCTCGTGCGATCTGCATTCACATTACGTCGCTTGGTCCTTTGTGCCACCCAGACAATGTTTAACACATCGGTATCAGGTGGTACACAATATAATGTGAACTAGTCCTTTTCATGAACATCTAGTCCAAAAATCATGATCAGCTCTCAGAGATAAAATAAATTCAGTATAATACGACACATTCAAAAAAAAAAAAACTCTGAGTCACTGTCACTTCAGTATCTCAAAAGTGAGTTTGCTTTCTTAACAATTTCTGGTAGATTGTTATATATACGCAGAGCATCATTCGTTGCATCGTTCTTTAGACGGTCCGTTCTGGCAAAACGCATTACGAATTGATCTGCATTCCACGTATTATATCGGTTGATCTGTGATACCTTAATTAATGGTGTTCGTTCCGATCCATTAGTTTTTAAATGTTTGTAGATAAACTTAGCTTTCTCCATTATAATGATTTGACTAAAGGTTAATGATTTTGCCAATTGGTAAACCAAACTAGTTTGAGTAAACATTGGCAGCATCAGAATGTTTTTATACGCTTTGGTCAGCAGCCTGGATATACTGTTTAAATGTTGGTTTGCTGATTGACTCCAAATAAGTACTCCATAATGTAATTTCGTCAGGACAAGCGCATTTAGAACAAGTTTCTTGATGTGCATTGGAAAATCCTCATATCTTCTTAACAATCCTATTATTGGTTAAATATTTTTTCGCCATATTCTGTTAAAAAATATTATGGTATCAAAAGTGCTATAATGTATCAAATCACACACTAAAAACTGATGCCCATCCCAGGGGACATTATTTTGAACTTCAATTACCCTGTACTTACCTAAAGTTTATCACATGAAATATCACTTTTTGCTATCTTTAAATTGTTTTTTCCTCGAAAACGTCACTTCATAAAACGGAATCGTCTCCTTTGATCCCACCGGTTTTTTTCGATTTGAAACAACCACTTCACTTGGAGACAAAACTACGAATGACGTCTATCAAATGCAACTTTGACACACTTAGCGATCTATTCTAGTAGAAAAGGTTGTTCTCAAACTGTGTGCAATGATTTTCAAGTTTTCCGCTTTCGACATCTTCGTCAAAAAAAAAGAGAATGGTGTCCAACCCAGTGGACATTGTGTCTGAAAGGTTAAGCGAACAATGATTGCGAAAGAGAAAAGTATCCTCAAATTTTACCTAATGAAATTACTCTAAATCATGTTAACTTATTTAGCAGTTAGTATTTAGAAATAATTTATTGGTTATTTCCGGTAGATATGATTGATTAAAATGTACCGTTTATGCAAAAATTAACGATACTGATCGTTTTTATCATTCGTCACAAAAGGAGTCGGTATCTGCATAAAATCCTTGAAAAGTGCCAAATAATTGGCATTTTTCGTACGAAAGATCATCTACAGAGTCCTTGTAAGGATTACAATTCTGTACCGGTACATTTTAGTTCAATTTGTTGTCCTTTATTTGAAACCTCCACAATCAAAGTCCTTACACGCGTCGATCAGTTCTGCTGAAAAATCGGGGTGAAAGTCGGAAATTTTTAGTGTTCACGGTAAAAGTCCTTTACGGTTATTAAATTTTCCTGTCCTTTAAGTGGTACCTGACAGGAGAAAGACGTATCATGTGCCAAAAACAAGACTCTTCTATATATCTCCGTTCAAAAGTTATGCGTGAACATGCATAAAAAAAGCAACAACAAAAAATATGCGTGATGAATGGACAACCTTATTTCCTTTGGAAGTCGGTTAAAAATGACATTAATGGCTTTTCCTTGAAATTAGGCATTGAATAACATATATGTGTCATTGCAATTTTTTTTCGAGGATATTCATTATTGCCCTCAGCATGTTATAGATTGAGAACAAAACCCGTTTGACAGGAGCGTAGTTCTGACCACCTAACATGTCTCTTGTTTTAATTGACTCAACATCATCTATTATCCTTACGAAATCTTATTCCCTTGCCCTTGTTAAAAGCTCAACAATCCTCCAATTAAATCAACCTTTGCAAGGAATGACTACAATGAATTATATACGAGTACTATAAGATTTACGGCACTAGTCGAATAATTGGTCGTAATTCACGAATTACCGTTTCGTATCTCCTATGGATCCTTCCATTATCTTTCCCACTTTTACTGTTTTTCTTAAAGCCCAAGCTGCCAACTATATATACAAATATTTTCCCATTGGGTTTCAATTGACCGTTAAAAGAACATTAACGGAATCGTGAAGATATATATCTGTTGATGGTTACGGAATTCTCAGGATCGTCATGAAATCACATTCGAGGGATAAAACGGATCTAGCGAATTGTCGTAGATTTACTGAGTATCTATTTATAAATTTTTCCAAGCAAATACATTTGTTAGATTTAAGTGTACTGTTTATGTTGGCAGGGGCAGTTGGGTGTGTTTTTTCCAAGGAATTCAATGAATAAAATTTCGATTCAATTATGATAAATTATAACATTTGAGAGGTAGTAAATTTTTAACAGATCAAATTATTTCTTTGTTTTTATCGTTTTGATATTACGTGGACGAAGCTATTAAATGTCTTTTTGGACAGGATTTTTCGAGAAGAAAAGAAGTGATAAGGCAATGGAAACGTTCAATAAGGTTTTTATCAGTTTTGTTTTCGAAATTATTTCCATTTATTTATCAAATTTCTAAAATTCAAATCAATCGTCTGTAGGAACAGGCTCATTTATGACTCATATTTTTGCAGCAGATTTTAACGTTCTTCACCCTGTCGAATTTTCATATTCGACAGGACTAAATATACCTTGGAGACAGAAACGAAATCGAGCAAGCAATAAAAATAAAACTGTATGACATTATCCAGAACTTTATGTCTCAAGTTACGGCCCCATCGATTAGTGAAACTGTACATTCCATACTATAGAGCTGCATGGAACCAATTCTTTTACTTGGCTTCCAACCATCTGAATGGAGAAATATCATCCTTTATCCACACATCAAAACTATAAATGCATTTCACATTACGAGGTTTTTCCTTATCACTTAGCATCTTGGCGATAGCATCTCGGACTGGGCGAAGGATCCGACATACTCATATGTATTTTGAGTAAGATATCATTTTTCCTGTATGACGATAAAAGCTTATGGACTCAAGGGTTGGGCTAAGAGCAAGATTGTAGGGAAAATATCAACAAATTGCAGGATACGAGTATATAGCACATAAGCTTAAAGTTGTTGGTTTCCTTCGGTCCCATGCTCAGCGATAGATATCCTGCTGTGTGTGAATTGTTGGAAGCAAGCGTAAAATAGCTTCTTCTTGGGATCAGATAACAAATCAAATCGTTACAGTCCTGGGGAGAAAGGATTCGATAGTACGTATTTATTTTTAATTTCCGTCCACCGGGCACATGTTGTGGGAACATATTGAGCTTGTACGAGATTATGCTGGGGACTGGTCTGCTCTAGCGTTCATCAACCTTCTTGGGTGCTTTGAATATGTTACTACGATCATTATGAATTCCTTCCTTAGTGAATTATTGATGACTTGATTCGAGTATTTGTGGAAGTGGATGGATTTCAGTTTGTGAATAATGTGACTTGGGTATTGACATAAAAGCAGTCATGGAATTCCTCGGATATCATTCATTGGTAGATCTGGTTGGGAGTGCCTTTGTGTAGATACATTTTCAATTACATGGCAATCGATGATGTTAGTGATGATAATAAAAATAGCAAAATCCGTCTTCTATGCCCGAGCTCCTCCCAAAAGTGTTTAGAAATATACCCAACAAGGTGTTGAGTTTTTCACCAGAAATCATAGGATAGGGTTAAATGTGTGTTAAAACAAAGCATTCATTAGCTAGAACTGACTTGGCCAAATTTTATCTAGAAATAGATTGCAATGAGAAAATAGTTTGTTCTTTCAGGGACTATGAGTTTGTTCCTCTCAACTGTTTGGCATTGACTTCCTTAATTAGTTTCCCGGGAGCCAAATCTCATTTACCTTGCACCCTTTAACCACAAATTTTACTATCAGAGTATTACAATCTTCGTTAATCACTTCATTTTCTACAATCTTCAGTGTCTTATTCCATATTGTGAACCTTATCATGAAATCATCGTATATTGTCTGCGCTTGGTCACCATGCCATCAACAAGGATAATAAAGTGTTTTCAAGCTTCTCGGAAGATGTTGGGCATCCCATGAGTACCCAAGCTTATCACTTTCCTGGTGAGGCTGATGGTCTGAGCTTCATCATTATTTGGCTGCTGGCTTTGTTACAGCTGCCTTTACGCTTTCCTGGTTTCCTTCTTTGGTAGACAATAATAAAGACTTCTTTGGTCGTACAATGAAGCTGTAAAATGTACGAAGAGTTAATTTGGCTGTGATTAAAAGGAATTGTCATTCGCTAGGGAATTGCTTAAGAACCGTCTAGTTTCTTTGCAAGGAGCAAGTAATGAAGGAGTTGATTAATTGTAATTATTAAAATAAGAGTAAGAGGGTAAACTTATGCTGGAGATTAATGGTATACATAGCAAAGGAATCGACTAGGGTATGGAAGATGGTCGAATAAGATATGTTAGGGACGAGAGTATGGACAGCTTAATATTCAACCTTCTTTCATGATCAAATTTACCTTATACTAAAAATGGTTTGACTAGTTAGTTGAATGAACTTTTAAAAATAAGGAATACACATTTTTCGCAGCTAGTACAACTGAAAATTATTTCAATTGGTCGAAAAAATACCCGCAAATCAAATAGCCACCCACTTTTACCACGTAATCTCTAATAAATTCCTGTGGCACCATTAGTCGTGAAGGTACATTTCATGTAGGCATCCTGAATTTTGAATTACAAATTATTATTTGATTGGCCACCACATTGAAAGTCAAAACACTGATTAAGGAAAAGTTATTGTTGCATAAATATTTCCAATGTAAGCCATTTCAAAAGTTTTCATGAAAATATATTTACCACTGCAGTTGCTACTAAACAGCGAATTTCGCTTACTTTCTGACCATTTGGGCGCGCCATTTTAAATTTAAGCATTTGATTTTGAAATTTTTTAAAAATATATCTGTCTTAGATTCTCATCGACCTCTGTACCAAGTTATCTGCAAATCGGAGTTTAACTCTCAACAGAACAAAAATATTCGATTTTTATTGAAAATGGCAGCTAAAAATATTAAGTTTAAAATTTTCATTCAATTTACAAAAATCTATAATTCCAAGTTTATCGAGATCCGTTGGAAAATGTGGCCACTGGAGAGTCACAAAGATCTGAAAAAAGGGCATATTTAAACGGTCGCCATTTTAAAACTTGCATATAAATGATCATCAAAGTAAATAGCTCTAAAAGAATGATCACTATCTGCTTTGGTATTAAGTTTGATGTAAATTGAATCAGAATTGCGTCTTTTAAAGCCTGTGAAATTTGATAATATGACAAGTCGTCATTTTGGAAATTGAAACCCGACCTTCGTTGTTCTCTAGATATTTGCAGTCTCTACCACATTGATAAGTTTCGTTGACATTGGTTAATAAGTTTGGTGATAGTTACAATAACACATTTTTGTACGTTTTTTTTGTCTATTTGTCTTCGTGCGGCCACGATTTTATTTCAGACGATTCGATTTTTTATTGCGAGTGCCATTACACAATTCAATGAAAATCGGTATCAAATTTCGTCAAAATCGGTGCTATGTCTTGGTCAGAATAGAAATCATGGATACTTTAGCTGTCTCTAAGTAAAGGCCCAAAAGTGGCTGTAGTCTAAAGCAAAAGCAAATATACGTATATATGTATAAACGCGGGCGGTCTGATAAGTACTTAGCCTACAAAAGAAGAACGAAAATTTTGGAAAAGCGACAATTTATTTCTCAACATAATCTTCTCTTAGCTCAATACACTTGACTTGGTGATGCTCAAACTTCTTTAACCCGTCTGAAAAATACATTTTCTCGAGGTTTGCAAAGTAGGCCTCCGTGGGGGCGATGACTTCCTCATTTGACCCCACTTTCTGCTCGGCGAGTGACTTTTTCAAGATCGGGAACAAAAATAAGTCGCACGGGACTAAATCTGGAGAATATGATGGAGCATTTGGTAGTCCGATTTGATCAGGGCGAAGGTTGAAGTATGAGCACTTTTTCTTCGCCGAATGGGGTATTTTTTCTGCAATTTGGCGTCAAAGAGCCTTGTGGCCACTTTGCCCTTCTACAGGTAGTCGATGCAGATTACACCTTTTGAATTCCAGAAAATGTTGACCATCACTTTCCCGGCTGATAGAACAGCATTTGCGCTCTTCGGAGCACGTTGGCCAGGTAAAGTCCACCTTTTCGACTGCTCCTTGGTCTCTGGTATATACCAGTGGGGCCATGTGTGGTCGACAGTTACAAAATGACGCAAAAACTGTTTCGGATTGATCTTAAACAGCGTCAAACACTGCCCTGAAGTGGCCTCACCATTGCGTTCGTTGTCCGGAGTGAGCAAACGTGGCACAAATTGTACCGAACGCTTTCTCATGCTCAAATTTTATGCAAGATATAGCTTACATAGTTTTTTGAAATGCCTACTGTCTCACCTTTCTTCCGCTTCAATTGGCGGTCTACCAATACGAGCTCGTCGATTTTTGTCAACTTATAATCCGTGGTAGCCGTTTTCGGGACGTTTGTGTGCTGCTCATCAAAAACGTACGTGCGGCCCGTTGAAACTCGTCAAACCAATTTTTTACGGTCGCCATTGTAGGAACAGAGCCACCATTCACAGAATCTAAGCGTTCTTTGATTCCGCTGCACCATTTCCCTTTAAAAACAAGAATTGAATCACTGACCAATTTTGCCTTTTCTTCATTTTTCTGAAATCCACAAACACGCTCGTTTCTATATACGTTCAAGAAAACTACGTGTCCGGTTAGACTGAAATTTTGACATTAGCTGCTACAAAAATATACAACCAGATAGTAAACCTTTCTTGCGAGAGCGTCGCCATCGGACGGTGATCGTCTTGATACTGTACTTGTCGCATAACAGAATATGCAATGTAGCTCGAATCACTTATTCCGTTCACATTTGCCTGCATCCCACTTCTGACACTATGTAGGATAGAATGTATTTTGATATAAAAGTAACAAATTAAGAATTCAAGCGTAAATACATAACAAAGAAAACACGTCCTCTTCGGGTAAACGCTTACGATAGACTAACTATGAAGTGGTCACCGGCTCTCTTCAAAGAATCTTCCCACACAGCCATTCCTGCATCCCATATGACCCCGGAAGGCCACTTTTTCAACAGGTCTTCAGATGCCGTCGATCAGCCATCTATTTTAGCATCGATGTCAAGATGAGCTAGGGCATATCGGCCATTGGCCAAATTGCTGGTAATTTTCATTGGCCCCATGTATTTTGGTTTCACCTTCTGTCCAACAACGCCAAATGGAGTTTTCTTAAGGGCCACTAAGTCGCCCACTCGAAATCCATGTACCATTCGTCTTCGCAAGTAATACTGTTGTCGGTTCTCGTGTTGAACCTTTTCGATTTAATTTCGTGTTTCTTCTCGAATTTTGCTCGTCGTGGAGGGATCGCCGATGTTCCTCCTCCAAAATTTGCCTCATATTATCATCTTCAGTGTTCCTCTGTCCACACATATCATAAGTTTGAAGGGAGTGATGATATGTGCTGTTTAGAAAACGCTGTAGTTTGCTGAAATGTTTCCACCAATCTTCAGGAGACGCATTT
Source organism: Odontomyia ornata (assembly GCA_963969285.1). Lineage (NCBI taxonomy): Eukaryota > Metazoa > Arthropoda > Insecta > Diptera > Stratiomyidae > Odontomyia > Odontomyia ornata. Next base: position 38,185,648 of record OZ017738.1, on the reverse strand, counting down.
GAGAATTTCGTAAGCGTTGGAACAATTACTCCATGCACTCGTTCGACTTGCCCATTTCCACACGGCACAACTGACGTAATAAGATGTAACTCTATCTTTTGCTCACTGTAGTACTGAGCAATCGACTTCGATACGAATGCGCCACCTCTACCTGCGATTATTTGTCGAAGGTTTCCAAAACTGACTTCAACCATTTCCAGTGTTAGTAGGACTTCCTCAACTGAAGTCGTTTTCACAGGAAAAACCCAAGTAAATTTTGAAAATGCATCAGTTGTTATCAGTACACAGTTATATGCTTTTCTCGTCAATAGCATCGGTCCGAGATGGTCAATATGGAATGTGTCTAAGGGTACATCTCCCTTCACTATCGGATGGAGTTCGCCTTCCGATTTCCTCACCTTGCGATTGGACAAAATGTAAGCGACGCAATTCTCTATACACACCTTAATCTTGTTGTCAATACAACGAACATAGTACTCTTTCTCCAGCATGTCCTTGGGTTTTTCACTCCAAAATGGCCTTTTTTGTGATATCTCCGAACCAAATCCACTTCCATCGCAGTAAGTACCACTATGAGTTCTCTGTTGCTGCGCTGAATGTAAATGATATCTCTTTTATTCAAATATTCCTTCAAATATTTGCTCTCATCGTCTGAAAATGTTCATCTTCATCCTGAGGTATCCATATTGACGCCAACACAGTGGGCTGAACATTGACCATCACAACTGCTGCTGGAGACACTGCATCAGCATGAGCCATTCATTCGGCCTTTCGGCGCTCGATTTTGCGGTCGATCTCACTCATCGCAAACGTATACTTCGTAATTTTTGGATGCCATTGCCATTTTTAAAGCACAACAATCCGCTACGATTTTGAAATGAATTCCTCGCAAGTATTGACGGAATTTTTTTAATGCTTGAATCACTGCAAGAGACTCCAACTCATATGAATGATAATTCCTTTCAGCTTCATTCGCTGTCATGCTACAGTAATGGCAAGAGTGCATTTGTTCGTCTTCTTCTTGTTGCATGAGAATAGCTCCGATACCTTCTTTGCATGCATCAGCATGGACCTCGGTCTTACTCTACGGCTCACAAATCTTCAAAACAGGTCGTGTCGACATGATACTCTTCACTTTATCGAACGCTGATTTTTCTGCTTCTGCAAAGCGGAAAGAAACGCCTGACTGCATAAGATTGCTGACAGGTCTCATGATGACGGCAAAGTCAGGGATAACTCGCTGAAAAAAGCTTGCTAATCCATATAGCCGCTGCAACTGCTTTACATTTGTCGGTTGCGGAATTTTCAACAATTTTTCCACATTGGCTTTTGCTGGCCGGTGATTCCTCCCGGTTATTGCATATCCAAGATATCGACGGATCTTTGCAAGAATACACATTCAGTCCAGTTTATTTGGAGATCATTGTCTGTAGCTCTTTCCAAGACTCTCTGCAACTTTGACATTGCTTTGACTTCAGCTATCGGCGGAATAATTATATCGTCAACAAACGCTATCATAGCTCCTTCCTCGATCAAATCTTGGTAAACGTAGTCAATAAATCAACCGAAACTATTGCCACTAACGCATAATCCAAACGGTGTATCTTTGAGCTTGTACTAACCCTCATTGGTCACGAATGACATAGATTTTTCTAATGGAACATGAAAATATGAATTTTTCAAGTCTAATGTGGAGAAAACGCGCACGCTCACTAGTTTCTCTAACTTGTCCTCAATAAGTGGCATCGGAAATCTGTCTTTAATGACTTTTTTATTAACCTCACGAAAGTCTATGCAGACTCAGGGGTTCCGTTTTTCTGCGGTACTAGCACGACTTGACTCGCAAAATCACAACGCGAATGTCTAATTATCCCTTCATTGAACCACTGTTTTACTTGTTCGTGCACTATTTTTCTTTCGAAAGGAGATAATCGTCGCGGTATCTTATAGACAGTAAGTTCATCTGCTAGTTTAATGACTCTCTGAATTTCTACATTTTCCACTTTCTTTGGCACATAGTTTTTTATAAGATTTTTAGCCTGAACTTTATATTTGTTTTCACGGCAATCTAAACCATAATTACTGTCCTCTGGATCATCACAATTTATGTTCATTATAGCAGCGATTTCATCATACGGCGCTTCTGGTTCATTAAGTAATGTAATTTTTTCACATTATTTTGGTGCGAATCACTTGGTTCCCGGGTCATCGGGAAGAACGTTACGTTGGAAGGGGCTATTACATAGTCAACTGTACAAAAAAAAGTTTTTCCAGTAATGAAGATTACGTCAATCGCCTTTTCCGGTCCAGCATAACATTTTATTTTATAACTCACTTCATTTATTATCACTGAGTTGTAGTAAAATCTGACACCTCTTCTTCATCATAACCCCCTTATTTTCAGGTGAGAATATTCTATATTCTCGGTACAAGCATCTTGATTGGTATTCCAAAAGCCATTTCGAATCAAGCATGAGTCGCTGTAATTATCGATTATCGCCGAAAACGTTTGCTTGTTGGTCAATGTCACTTGGACCGTATTCTCATTCCCCTTCAAATGCTGGATATAATTCACACGTGCGATACGCTTGTTTTTCTCAATTGTTCGACAGTTCTTCGCCACATGCTCAAAATTTTTTAGTTTTCTGGACAAGATTTCGATTGATGCCCTATTTCGCCATAATTGAAACAACGCTCTTTGTATCTAGTCTGCTGTTCTTTTGCTGGTTTCTTTTCCGCCCTCTTCTGTTTTGTCCAAACCTTTTCATACACTTCCAAACGTCGCTTCAGCTCTGTTATCGTCTCAGCTCTATAAAGAAATGCTTTGTTCATGGTACACATACTCGCAAATTGTTGCTTCGTCAAGATTCGTCATTTTTGCTATTCGCTGCATCTCATACATGTGTTCCAAGTACCCCTCATCCATTTCTTCGTGCTGAGAGAATTCTGTGTGCTTCGATAGAGTTACTCCTCTTTCCGAATTCAGATTAGAGTGCGGTTTTTAGCTGGCGCCGATTTGCAATTCCGGTTCGTGCAATTACAAACTTTCGTGCCGTTGCTCTGACGACTTTCTTGCACACCGTAATCTTACGTTGATCATCCCACTGAACGGAGTCGCAAATGTCTTCGAGCTGTCAAATCCAGAGTTGCACGTCTTTCCCCTCGTTAGCGGCGAATGTTTTAAACGTGTCCTCCCTATCTCGGAATTTATATTCGCTTCGCTCATCTCTCTTCACGTCATCTTGTTTGCGTACTGGGCTTGATGTTCGAACCAGTTCTTTGACGATGATCGTCTCGTCTTCTCCTTTTAAGGCATCGAACTCCACGGTTCGCTTGGATAGCTCTTGCTTTGTGCCACTCGTGTTGGGCTGTCGTTTTTGCACTCGTCCACTAGACAAGGTTTCGTGAACTTTTTCACCGATTTTCAAGATCACGTCTTTTTCACCAAACCGTTTTGATACTGTACTTGTCGTATAACAGGGTGTGCGATGTAGCTCGAATCACTTATTCCGTTCACATGAATTCAAGCGTAAATACGTAACAAAGAATGCACGTCCTCTTCGGGTAACCACTTACGATAGACTAACTGCGAAGTGGTTGCCGACCCTCTTCGAAGAATCTTTCGTTTTATTCCCACGCGGCCATTCTTGCATCCCATACGACCCCGGATGGCCACTTCTTGAACAGGTGTTCAGATGCCATCGTTGGCCCAACTATTTTACCATCGATGTCAAGATGAGCTAGGGCATATCGGTCCTTGCCCAAATTGCTGGTGATTTTCATTGGCCCGTGTATTTTGAATTCACCTTCTGTCTATCGCCAAATGGAGTTTTCTTAAGAGCCACTAAGTCGCCCACTTAAAGTCGTTGGAATATTCGTTTTCGCAAGTTATAGTGTTGTCGGTTCTTTTGTTAAACCTTTCCGATTTGGTTTCGTGTCTCTTCTCGAATTTTCCTTCGTTCGTATATATATGTATATATATATATATATATATATATATATATATATATATATATATATATATATATATATATATATATGTATATATATATATATATATATATATATATATATATATATATATATATATATATATATATATATATATATATATATATATATAGATTACACAGTCTTAAAATCGTTGAGACCTCCAGCTCGTCAACAATTTCTTACAGCTCATGGTTGTATCGAATTCACCATTGGCCCCCATCTAGCTTCGCTCCGATTATTTGCCTAAGGGGCCGTCCTTCGAAGGCGTTCAATATGTTTCCCACCTATAGCATAGTACAGGTGTTATCATAGATTTGTGTACTTGGAGCTTTGTTTTCTTGTGTATGCAGCTGGTCTTCAAGATCGTCAAAACTGAATAAAATATTTTATTTACAAGCTGTATTCTTCGGCATGTTACATCTCTGTTCTTACCAGTTCTCGTTATTTTCGAGCCTAAATATACAAACCCACCCATATTTTCGATGCTGGATTCGCAAAGTGTGATATTTTGGGCATTCATTGATTTATAGCCCTACTAGTTTTGCTTCGCTGTCGAGTTTCAGAAAAGTTCTTTGGCGGTTGTTAGCGACCGTGAAAAAATATTGATGTCGTCCGCACAGGGTACTACTTGGTTTGACTTGTATAATAACGTACATGTTGTAGCGACAGTTGTATTCTTATGTCATATTTCAAAGCCAAATTGAATAGCAATGGGGCCAGCCCATCTCCCTGCTTTAGTCCGATATTTGTGTCAAAGGCATCGGTGAGTTGGTTATTGATGCGGACTTGGGAGGTCGCTGACGTCGTTGTCATTTTGGTTAGACGGACTAATTTGGCTGGGATGCCAGAACAGAGGATCATTTGGTACAGTACGTTACGACTGTCATATGCTTGCTTGAAGTCAACGAACATTTTATGTAGGTCTTTGTTGAACTTTTAACATTTTTTAAGTACCTATTTGCCAGTAAACAACTTGTCTATTTTCAATCTACCTGCTCTAAAGCCACCTTGGCACGCCCCAATAATACTTTTTGCGTATGATCTAATTTTATTTTCTAAGATTTTTGAAAATATGTTGTACACCGTAAGACGTAGTGATATGCTTCTATAATTTTCGCACTGTAGCTTATCACTTTTTTTGTGGATAGAAAATATAATTGATTGGCTCCACTCTTTCGGCATATGTTCCTCTTGCCATATGTGCGGGATTATCTTATTCGCTTGATGCCGAGTACTTTATTATTCTTTTGGGCTTTGATGGTGGTGCAAGTTTAATACAGACTTGATGGGGCCAATGAAGCTTTCCGGGAACATCAATAGGCTGCGATGTTCTGGAGCTGTGCGGAGGATTAAGGAGGTGCATGAAATATGATGCCTTCTTTCCTTAATGCTGTTTTCACCTGCGATGATATTGCCGATGTCATCACGGCAGAACGTGATTTTGGACTTATAACCACTTTTCAGGCTTGTCATTACTTTGTATGCCTGTCTTGTGTTAATGCTCACTAGACTTACATCGATGCTTCTCAATCGATCATCATAGTATTTTCTTTTCTCAGTTCTAATTATCTTATTCGCTACTCCTACCCTTCTGGGATTGTTTTTTGTTAGTATCGCTGAAACTCAAGAACAATTGACCGATTAGAATCATCCTGTTTGTTTCATCCGCTGTAATACAAGTATAGTTAAAAAAGAAGAATAATACGGAAAATATCCTTAAGTAAAAAGCACAAAAAGGAATGTGACAATATGGCGCATATTTTCATGTGTGATACACGAAAGATACTCTACAGTACTTCATTGGCAGTTGATCTAAAAAAGGGAGAACAACTGCATTTCAACCAAAAGAAGGTAGTGGGCAGAGTGCCGGAAGCAAGGAATACCTGTTAAAGAGATTTCAAAAATATTTGCGTCAGACGCTCTGTATTGAATCTACACTGTGCATCCAAACAACAACGAATTATCTTCGATGCTTGTTGGCGAATGTTCGTGGTTGACATCATTTCAACAATTGACAGCAGTTAATGAACATTTGTGTGTGACTTAAAGCAAGCCATTTCAAATATTTCAGCTGCCCGAGAACAATTCGTACTAGGATAATACGCTCAAAGGTTCTGTCATATCTCCATCACAGCATCAAGTTTACAAAATTTATTTTTTTTTTGTGGTGAGAAGGTGAATGTCATTTATTTACTGAGTGCAGGGCTCTCATTCTTGCAAGCAACTGGATTAAATGCCTCCTTTGTCAAACTGAAAATGCAGCCTGGAACCGTTGGACACATTACTTTGGGATAAGTCTTGTTTTTGCTACGTTATGAGACGCCAGCAAGCTAAGAAGAAGAATTGCCAAACAAGCGATCCTTCAGCTCCGATGTCTACAGCTGTAGTGAGTACCTTTATCTTTAGGATTACCCAAACATAATGTGCCACATGGTTTCCTTTGTCAAGCAATCCAAGCATCACCACGACTATACTATTCGGGGTGAAGACCTCCATCTTCCTGTAGAGGTTTCGTCACCTTTTTTGCACGCAAAAAAATGTGTGGCAAGCGGCGTCTTCCTCTCCTGGGAAAAATCGACAGTCGGGGAACTATCACTTACCAATCTTGTCCAGGTAAGACTGGAAACACCCATGCGTACTCAAAAGTTGGGTCAGATAGAAGTGAGGCTCAACATGCCTTCGATTCAGTCACGGTCTCAGATCCGGAATGAGCAGCGCAGTCTTCCAAGATTTCTATTTGTTCTAATTGTTCTCAAATATATCGAATGATCATTGAATAACTAAAGTTCTCGCAAAGTAACGATTATAACTTTTAGTTCGGTTGTCCTTCAAAATGTCAAAATTGTTGTATGTATAGCTTGCACAAATTTATAAAATCTCAAATAGAACCTGAGATGAAATTTCTTAATTTAGTATGGGAGTTACTTTGGTCTTAGAATTCACTTATAGATTTAATAAATACAGTAAAATATAGTTACTGATAACAAGGTTGAATAACTTTATATTAGTACATATATTGAAGAACTCCTGCATGCCAATCACTACACACAGACTAGTAAAACAACGGCTTAGTTGATTTGTGATAGGTCAACAAAAAGCTTAAAATTAAACTGAATCACTCAGAATTGTCATTCGATGCGCCATATGGGTGTTCGATGACAATCTCTGACAGAAACGTGTGTTGCAATAAACGTCACGGGAAACGTCAATAGGAAATCGCCAGGGCCGTATTACATAATAATTCGCATACTCACATTTTTCTCGTTGCACAATTTTATTCAAAAGTAAAAAAGTACACATTTTCCTTTTTGCTTGCTTTTATTATAATCATTTGGAACGAATGCACGATGTTCCATAACATTAATCAACCTTGACTATGCAATGGAAATAGACTATCTGTAAAAAAGCTAATGAATAATGTCATCGAGACAACGAGCATCAAGGGAAAATGCAAAGGAGTGGATGTCTTGATTCCACGTTAGTTAAAGTTAAATCCTGCTGCACATTTAAATCTTGCGTTAAATCCTACGTTGTTGAATTTAAATCCTTCATATTTAGTGATACAGAACAATGGAATGAATATGCTTTTCTCCGAACTATAGTACATTTAAAGCAAATAATGAATTTCACTGAAATTTCTCATTAATCATTCCCATTTTGAGCTACATAATACTCGTATGCATATTGCTCATTATTATGTTTTGTAGGCATGTATGTTCTAATTAGCAATATCCATGTGTTTTCCATAGACTACAAGAAGTTCAGCAGCTGTTAAACATGAGACAAAACTCCTATTCATTGCAAAAAACGAAAATTTGCAACCTTTAGCATAGAGAAGGCACAGAATGAGTAATTACCATGTCAGTTGTACATGAAGATCCTCACATATGAAAGCTTCAGGCGTTGTCATTTTCCCTTTCATGCTTGTTTTAAATTGCACGAGAAAATGGCACACTTTTACGGATGTCAAGAAAATTTTTACTATCATAAAGGGTGCTAAACAGCTAAACAAAGAGACTTAACGCACTTGTACAAAAATATGAACTCATGTTTCAAAACTTAACAGGATATATAAAATACATAATGTAAGTTGGCTCGAACTTTAAGCCATCAGAACAATGGACTACTAAAATGTGAACGTCGTTCACATAAGCCTAATGCGAAATTTCTTATGATTAACTTTATCCAGTGAAAGGATAATCTTGTTAAATAAATAACATACTATTAAAAATATTACATATATATAGTTGATTTCAACAAAATTTACAGAAAAAGTCGAGGGAGCTATTCAAAGGTGTCCAGCCGCAAGGTGAAAATAAATTTTACCTACGATTTTTCTCCTTCTGCACCCCTTGAGGCAAATGACGCCACTTCAATACCTGTTTTGAAAAAGTTCTTTTCAAGACCTTTCATTTGATTGGCTACCTTTGGCAAAATAAAAAATTTTAGCATTGAAACTTTAAAAAAGGCACCACTTTTTACCTCTTTATTAAATTTCATTATTCCAGCTTACATTATAAAATAGAAAACTTGCTGTAACTTACGAACGGAAAGACAGGTACTCATTTTATTAGGGTTTTGCAAAATTGCTTTACAGAGTCCTTAAACAGAAACTTTTGCTTCTGAAACAGAAAAACATTTGTCCCAACTTCAGTACGATTTTCATAAGTTCCTGATTCCTATAAATTATATAAAATTAGTAGCGTACTAAATCCGAAATGCGCCAAGACGAAGATGACGTGAAAGTATGCTTGCGATTAATTTAGATCTCAACAGTAGCCAAAGAGCTCGCCGGGACCATTATATCATCATATACGGGTATAACATTGAAATATGAGCTACAAAAAGGATACGAAATACAATAGCCATTAGGATGAAGCAGACGTGGTAGTAATTGTAGTAGTAGTTCCGAAAAGGAATCGGAAATAGGGATTCATTCAACTGGATATTTATTTATTGAATGGTAGGTCAATTTTTAACCCCATTTGAAATGATACTGTGAACCATGCACATTCATGCATACCTACGTCGTACATAGATCTTGCCTTCTTGGGATGGTTAAGCATGAAATGACTACGGTCCAGCTAAACTACCCTTATGACTGAATAGAATTGCTTGGAAGCCAACTGTGAAATGATGTGATGATGCCATTGTCCTTTTTCCTAATATATTTCAAATTGAAGCGAATTTTTCATTTGGCTTTCCTAAATGGCGAGATAAATTGAATGTGGATTTAGTGCCAAAAATGTCACGTGGCAAATGTGAAGTATTGATTTTGTGGTTAGGGCAATGGGAAGATTTTTACTTGGATTTCAAACATTGAGATTAAGTCACAATCCAACAACAGCATTTTTAGAGGTTTATATGAACGTACAGGGCGTCCCCGTAAGAATATCAAGCAAAGAAAAGATAACATGGATTAAATTCTGAGAACACAAGCAAATTTTCTAACTACTCGTATATTGTAGACTCATTATGCATACTTCAAATTTGAATAAATTTTATCGATACATTAGAATTTCTGGGTGCTTGTAAGTTTTTTTTTCGAAAAGGAGCATTTTGAATGCATTCAAGTAAGGTGCTATCGATGTCTTTTACTTTGATGGTTTTGAGATTTTCGTGGCTGATGACCCTCAGTCTTTTGCCTTAATTTTATCGCTTTGAAGCAGGAAGTGCTTGAACTTGTGATTTATCACCTCAACTCCCTCAAATTTAGGAGTATTAGGGTGCCCTTATTTCATCGTTCAGGAAATCTCATCAATCCCATTTTCAAAACATGGAAAATATTCATCAAGGTAGGTATTGATTTCACTTTACGATATCAGAGATATTTCTTTATTGACAGAAACAAGTAGTAGTCATATGAAGCAACGCCTGGGGAAAATGTAGGTAGAATAAACCAATCAAACTAATATTTTTTTGTGATACATCCAACAGCGGATTTGCATTATCGTGGTAAAGAATGTCGCCTCGTTGATTCTGGCCATTTTTCTGATATTGCAACTTTGAGCTGATTTGTTGCCTACTTACTCAGACCTGCAAGGAAATCAATTAGCGAACCTGACGTCACTTTGTGGACCGAAAACAGCTGTTCAGTAGCCCTAAATTTCCGAATAAGGCGGTCCAGAAGGCTTGAGAGCAGCACCTTAGTAGGCCAAAAGTAGGCTTTCAAGATTGTCAAGTATGACATTTCCCAGTTGGCATTCCCCGATAACATTTAGCCGAAACGATACAAATGAGAAAGAAAAATATTTGCGTAGCGGACATCATCCGTGCGCCACTGGAGAATGGTCGATATGGAGCAGGCAAAGCAGCTATCGTCGCCCGCCTCACAGGCTCACCTGATGTACAGCTACATAAGTTACTGACAGGAGACCTTCACAGCTCTTACGGCATATGCGTTCTCTCGCTGACACACGGGTTAGCGACGATGCCCTCCGTGTCAGATGGCTTGACCTCCTGCCTCAGCAAACGCGCCGCTTTCTGCTGCTCATAAAAAACCAAACGCTAGAGGAGCTTGTCGCTGTCGCAGACGAGGCACAATACAGGAATCCGGGAGTGATGGCCACATCAGTGCAACCATCCATGCACCCAATAACACCCTCATCTGGTCTCTGCTCACCACGTTCTTCTTCGGACCAAGTCGATCTCGAGTTAGCTGCCTTGCCTCTTCGCAGCTAACAAACTTGACTCGAGAGGCGCTTCAGCAACCAAACGCCTGCACCAACACGCTACGGGAGCAGTCCTTGTCAAGAAACACACGCAACGCTCGGAAAACTAGGTTTGCCGGCGTTGTACCCAGTGGACACCGCCGGCAACACATTGGAGAGAAGCCTTTATATCTCCGACCACACCACAAAAACCAGGTTCTTGGTAGAATCCCACTCCGCCCTCTCCTTCATCCCGAGGCATTCCATCGATACGCGGCAGTTACCACGCCCTTTGCACTGTATGAGTTCCTGGATATGCTTCTGGGTCTACGCAACGCAGCCCAAACTATCTGCTGAGGAATTCGGACTTCATCCGGGTCTATCAGGATGATATCCTAGTTTTCTCGGCCAGCCACGACCATCACCAGTGCCACCTCGAGCAACTTCTCTCCATACTGCAGGCGGCGAGTCTCCACAATAACTGGGATAAATGCCAAGTCAGCCAGTCTGTGAAACTGTATTTCAACCACCAGTCTCCAAAACAGAAGCCATCGTATCTTTTCACAAACCTGCCAAATCATCCCAGCAGAGTGGTTTTCTCGGGATGCTGAATTTTTACCGCCGCTGCATGCCACACGCTGCTGAGTCCCAAGCGCCACTATCGGAACTGCTAAAAGGTTGCACAAAAAAGAAAGCACTACTCACCGGGACACCCAATGCCACGTCAGCTTTTCTTTCGCCTTCGCGCCCATTGGCACTCCGCACTGCCGCATTCAGCACTGCGATTGGTGCGGCATTGGACCAACAACGGAGCGATGGCATTTGGGTACCTTTGGATATCTTCTCGAGGAAGCTCTCTGACATCAAGCAACGCTACCCAACCTACGACCGCAAGCTCCTTGCGATCTTTACTGCCATCAAGTTCTTTCAACGCATCTTGGAAGGAAGACACTATATCATCTATGCCGACCACTAGCCACTTATATTTGCTTTGACGCAACGCTTGGAGAAAGCCTTACCCCGCCAAAGCAGACAACTGGACTTCATAGCCAAATTCGATTCGCGAGTGGAAAATACACCAGGGGATGACAATATCGTCGCTGAAGCACTTTCACGTGTAGAAACGGTCACGATATGCACCACAATCACAGTTTAAGTCATCAGTGAAGCACAGAATACAGACGACCAGTTGCTCCATTTCCTGGCAAGCCCCCGTCTCAAACCGCATCAGCTGGTACTATGTGGAGTTTAACGGCACCATTAAGCCATACCTGCCAGTTGCGCTCCACCGTCAGGCTTTCGATATCGTCTATCAACTATCCCATCCGAGTGGACGTACCACCTCGAAGCGCGTAGCGCTTAAATACATCTGTCCGAGTCTGCGGAAAGACGTATCCCAGTGGGCTAAGCAATGCGTACCTTGTCAACTGTCGAAGTTCAACCACCATAACCGCACCGAGTTAGGAAATTTTAAGATCAAGCTTCCACTGTGTGAAGGCTAAGAGAACTGCCTCGCCATTATCGACCGCTATACAATGTGGCCTCAAGCAGTGCCAGTGCGTGACATAAGAGCCAGCACCGTCGCCAGGGCACTATTTGACCACTGGATATCAATATTTGGTCCGCCACTGGAGATCACATCGGACCAAGGACGCCAGTTTGAAGCCAACCTGCTGAATCAGTTTGGCCAGCTCTTAGTCACCATTCACGACCACACCACTCCATACCACCCTCAAGCCAATGACATTGTTAAACGGATGCACCACACCCTCAAAGCAGCGTCAAAACGCGTTTCGGAGATACCATAGTTACAGACACTTCCACCAATTTTGCTGGGGCTATGAACCACATTCAAGAGAACTTGCAAGCCCCTCATGCAAAAATGGTTTTTGGCACATAACCTTGGATCCCGGGCGAGTTCATCACATCTCAAAACACACCAGCTGCCTGCCCACACGATTTTACCACTGACTTACGCCGCCTCTTCAAACCGGTTCGTATTGTCTCACCACTCAGACACTCGGTTCACCAACCATTCGTTTTCAAAGACCTAGCCAGCTGTGAGTACATGTTTTGATACATCTATGCTGTAAAGAAGCCGCTCGATCAGCCATACTCCGGACTTCATCGAGTCGTCAGAAGGATCAACGCCAACACCTACGTCATAGACGGCGTCACAAAAAATCTCTCCACCGAACAACTCAAACCAGCCTACCTGGAGCAATCCGATGCCCATCCAGCGACACAGCACCCATACTCAACACCTCTACAGGCATCTACAACACCACCTCTGATGCTCTCGGAAATAGCTCAACCAGCGCAGATTTTGCCGGAACAACCACTCCAGCCATCCAAGAAGAGAGTCACGTTTTCACTCCCTTGACCGCATGCGAAGGTCATTGGGGAGGGAGTGACAGTGGCGACTCAGAACGTACCAACGTCATCGCATGCTTCACGGCGCAAACAGACCCTCGTCTCACGAGGAATCCTCGCCGGCCAATCGATTCCACATATCAGCGGCGCAAGCAATTCCCTCGAGAAAAAGTGAAATTTGCTTGAGCCGCTCTTGTCGCTTCTCATGAATTAAAATACATAAGAGAACTTAGGCAAACGCTACTACTAGTTCGTAGTCAACATTATCATCATCATCAGTAGTGAAAACATCATCAGCATCATCAGCATCATCAGCGGCATCAGCATCATCACCAACAAAATCATCATCATCACCAACAACAACGACATCATCATTCATCATCAACAACAACGACATCATCATTCATCATCTTCATCGTCCTAGCCAACTAAAGGGTTTTCCAATAAGTGGTGTTATTCGAATAGCCCCTTATTTCAGTAGACGCTACTGTTGAGGCTGTCAGTTTTTGATATTTGACAAGTAGAAACTACGCCATTGATAAAAATGGAGCACACACGCTTCAACAATGCACTGAAGTTTTAAGATTCACTATAAAAATGGAGAAAATTTGGCAGAGACGTTTCGTAAAGCTCGAACAGTTTTGAGACGTCGTGAAGCACCTTGTCGGACTGCAATACAGAAATTGGTGGAAAAAATCGAGCTTTTGGGACAACTTAGTGATGTGAAGGATAAAATCCCCATGCAAGTCACTCAAGAAAGTGTTGGAGAACACCCAGGCATTCCACAATGACGTTTGCATAAAGATTTGGTTGTTTAGGCTTATAAAGTTCAGTTAACACGAGAACTCAAGCCGGTCGATCATCAACTACGTCGTGTCTTTGCTGATTGGGTCCTTGAAATGCATGCAAATGATACGGGATTCCATCGAAAAACCATCTCGAGTAATTAAGCCCATTTCCACCTCGGTGGCTTCGTCAACAAGCAAAATTGTCGCATCTGGGGCTCAGAAAACCCAGGATTCATTGTTGAAAAGCCTCTTTATCCTCAACGTGTGACTGTTTGGTACGGTTTATGGTCCGGAGGAATCATTGGACCTTACTTTTTCGAAAATGATGCTGGAGCAACAGTTACGTTGAATGGATTGCGCTATCGAGAGATGACAAAGATTTTTATGGCCGGAGTTGGATGGGTTTGATCTGGATAACGTTCACATTCAACAAGACGGCGCTACGTGCTACACAAGCAACGACACCATTGATCTTTTACGGGAAAAGTTTCCGGACCGTGTTATCTCTCGAAGAGATGATCGCAATTGGCCACCAAGATCTTGTGATTTAACACCTTGCGACTTCTTCCTTTGGGACCACGTGAAAGAAAAGGTCTACTCCAACAGCCCAGTGTCGATTCAAGACCTCAAAGATGGAGTTCATGAGGCTATCGAGGACATAGGGCAGCCACTTTGCGATTTGGTTATGGAAAATTTCATGAAAAGGATTAGGTCCTGTAAGCGTGGTCGTGGTGGTCATTTGCCTAATGTTATTTTTCTTTATTAACAACATACCTTTTTCTTTGTAATGAAATAAACATTCAATCATTTATTTTGAAAAATGGCATTTTTCTTTTGTTATCCAAATAACACCTCTTATTGGAAAACCCTGTTTCTCGTCGTAAACAAAAGGCAGTAATAAATTCTGTCATTTCCAAAGAGTGAAATATAAATATAGAGTAAAAGCTAAAGACCAGAATTTTTTCTTCCAAAGAAGTAATAACCATGCCGCCGGCATGGAGGTGGGCGACGGGCTAACTCTTCATGCGTCGAAACCCCTGAAATGTTCCGAAACATGCAGACGGGCCTCAAAATGGATTGAACTCATGGCAACGACCTCGTAATCGAAAAAAATGACTATGGCATTGGATCCTGGAATGTTAGATTACTCAACTACCCTGGCACTACCAATAGCAATTAAAAATATGGCAATACAGGGAACAAGCTGGACTGGAAACAATATTCAAAACATGAGATAATACACAATATTCAAAAGCGGGAAGCCTACTAGAAAACGAAAATAGGGAGAGTCCTTTATTGATGGTAGGGAGTTCAAAACACGTTATTGATTTTAAGGCAGTCAATGAACGGTTGTGTGCGATCCGTATAAAAGCGAAATTCTTCAAAATCGGACTGGTCAATGTTCGTGCCCCGACTGAAGAAAAGAACAAAGAAACGAAGGAAACATTCTACAATCACCTGGAAAGAACCGACATTTTTCGTACAAACGACAAAAAAATAATTCTTGTGAATTTCAACGCTAAGGTTGGAAATGAGCTATCTAATCGGGAAACGACTGGAGTTCATACACTCCATAGTCATACGTTCGACTTGCTTCCCACATTGATGCATTCATAAAATAACCTGGGGATCACTAGATAGCAATACACAAAACCAGATCGATCATGTTCTGATCCAACTACGTTGGGCCTCTTTCATACTTGACGTCTGTAAATACCGAGGAGCCAATTGTAACTCAGACCATTATTTGATCAAATTAACCTATCGCTGTCGTATGTCAAAGGCATATTCAGCAAAGACCAACCCGCTGCGAAAATCGGACATCGAAAGGCTCCAAACGGCGTCTGTGGCCAAAAATTTCACGGAGACCCTCGACAACCAACTGGCTCCTATCTTATCAGACGCATCCATAAAGACGAGCAACGAGCTCTGGATGAAAGTGAAAGCGGCCACCAAGACCGTGGCAGAACAGATAATCGGACATCAAGCCCGGCTCAAGAGGAATGATTGGTTCGATGATGAGTGCCGGAATGCGAGAGCTTAAAAGAATCAGACGAGCAAAGAATATGTTGGCAAGAAAACCCGGACAAAGAGAGAACACTTTGAAAATCTCAGAAGTGAAGCGAATAAGATAATTAGGATTAAGAAAAGAAAATACGATGATCACTAATTGAGAAGTATAGATGTAAGCCAAGCAATCAACAAGACAAGCATACAAAGTGGGAAAAGCCTGAAACGTGGTTAACAGCCCAAAACCTTGCTCTGTCACGATGACATCGGCAATACCATCGCTGGTGAAACCAAGAATAAAGAAAGATAGGCATCATATTTCAAGAACCTCCTTAATCCTCCGCATAGGTCCAGAAGCTTCCATTGGCCCACCAACTCTGGATGAAGTTTGTTCCATTATCAAAGCCCAAAAGAATCGGCAATAGATCAATTTTTCACTATCAAGCAGGTACTTGGAAAATGCTGGAAGTTCAACGTAGATGTAGACCAAATTTTTGTGGACTTTAAGCAAGCATACAATAGTATTGATCGTAACTTACTGTACCAAATAATGCTTTGTTTTGGCATCCCAGACATATTAGTCCGTCTTACAAAAATGACAATGGCGTTGATGACCTCCGAAGTCCGCATCAATAACCAACCAACCGATGCTTTTGACACAAATATCGGACTAAAGCGGTGAGATAGACTGGACCCATTGCTATTCAATTTGGCTTATGAAGCCATAAAGAAGTTACATATCGATACATGAGGTACTTTACTATACAAGTTGAGCCAAGGAGTAGCCTAGGCCGGCTACATAACCATTTTGTCGCGGCCATTAACAACTACGAAAGAACACTTCCTAAAACTTGACAGCGAAGCGAAACTAGTAGGGTTATAAACTAATAGAATAAAACAAAGTTCATGACATAGTTGCGGAAAAATACTTCGAATACAAAAAATATTACACTTGCCAAATACCGTATCGAAAATGTGAGTAAATTTGTGTATTTATGTGCCAAAATAATGAGAATCCGGAAATGAATACAGTTTGAAATCCAATTATTTTTTTCAGTTTTGACGATCTTGTAGACCAGTTAAATACACAGGAAAACAAAGCTCCAAGTATACAAATCTGTGATAGGATCTGTGTTATGCTATGGGTATGAAACATGGAACCTAACACTAGCATCCGC
This sequence comes from Odontomyia ornata, assembly GCA_963969285.1. Classification (NCBI taxonomy): domain Eukaryota; kingdom Metazoa; phylum Arthropoda; class Insecta; order Diptera; family Stratiomyidae; genus Odontomyia; species Odontomyia ornata. Next base: position 38,168,656 of record OZ017738.1, on the reverse strand, counting down.
AAATATATTGAACACAAATTTTGTCAATAATTACAAGTAAAGGTTCCTTTTTGACTATATAATCTATTTTTCATTGTATATACGTATTTCGGTGGGAACATACAACCTTCATAAGTACACTAACTTATAACATTTATTTCTTAGCCTATTTATACCTATTCTTCTTTATTATTATTTAATTATACAAAACAAGACTGAGTAACTTACCATTATTATTTCCTAGATCCTCATGTAATCTTTTTCCGCAGGTACTTTCCTAATTTCCAGACTTTCCACCGTGTCTAGTTTACGGATATTTTTTACCTCCTTAATGACCTCTAAGTCCTCGAGCTTAATTTGATGGCCTTCCTTGATCGAATGCTCCGCTACCGCCGATTTTATCGTTTTTTTATTGTTTTTCCTGAAAGCTTTAACCTCTTTCATGTGTTCGTGGAAACGCACAGACACCAACCGTTTTGTTTGCCCCACGTAGATTTTATCACATCTTGGGCAAGTTATTCGATAAACACCGCTTTTTTCTTCCTTGAGTTTTTTATCTTTTTCGCTGCTCACCAAAGTTATTGGAAAAAAATTGTAATCCAGACTATAAAACTTTCCGGAGATATCAATGATTCTTATATCATATGATCACCAAGTTGTACATGGAATTCCTAAACTTATTAAAATTCAAACAAAAAATGGCAGGTCTCAGTTAAGACGTACGAGTACACTTCCTTAAAGAATGTGTAAAATTGAAGCTTACTCCAAAATCACATAGAGTTTGTATAAAAGCAGGCATAGCAAGAGCTAGTAGTTTCTCCAAAGAGTTTGAACGTAAATTCAGTCTACAAAGCATAAACGGTTTATACAAAAAAATAGATCACATAACACTCCTAGCCTACGATATTACAAAAGATGGCGGTCAATTGGAAGTAACCATGCATAAACTAGGAAGAGCCTACGAGTGAGAAAAGATTTGAAAAGAAAAAATCTTGAACAATAAATTGCATAATTTAAGAAGTACACAAGTAAGCTCCAAAGAAAAAGGAAAACCGCGTCAAAAAATGGTACCTAATTTTGTATTGAACAAAACTAATATTGTGTTCACGAATGACGAAATGCAGTTATTGAATAAAGGACTCAACAACGCAATTGCAGCGAACCCTTCATTGGGAGATATCGTAACCGATATCGAAGCGGGGATTAAATGGCTAAACGCAGACACAAAAGAGACCATCAGAACCAATATGAAACAAGTGTTAAGAAATCAATTGATCCGACCGACCGTAAGTTCCAAAAATGAAACTACCGCAAGACAACTAAAGGAAAATGATGTATATTACCTTAAAGCAGATAAACGTAACCAACTTGTGATAATGGATAAGAACGAGTGTGACCTATTAGTCGAAGAAAAACTACGAGGTGGTAATTTCTTGGACTAAGGACAAACCCTTTAGAAGAATCTGGAAAAAGGGTAGACAAAGCAATAAGCCAGTAACTATTTTGAAGATATAAGTAAACTCAGAATGCCGAACCCTTATTTAGCCAGGTTGAGATGTCAACCTAAAACCCACAAGCAGAATTTGGAGTTGCGTGAAATTATTGCTGACAGCTGCTCTTCAACGTATAAGATAGCGAAATGGCTGGTCTCTGAATGTAAAACACTGGGCAAGATAGAAGGTGGAAGATCGGTCAAAAATTCGCTGGAGCTAATTGAAATATTGCAGCACGTTGAAATCGATCAAAATGAAGTATTGGTGTCCTTCGATGTTGAAGCGCTGTTCCCGAGTACACCGACAAAGTAGGCAACATATGAATTTGTAAAGTGGTTGGAAAAATGTGGAAGTACACCTGAATGAAGGAGAAAAGTTGGACAATATGGGAAGCTAGCAAGACTGTGTATGCGTGAATGTTCGTTTTCAGAAACAAATATTATAAAGTAACTAAAGGATTAGCAATGGTCAGCCCACTATCACCAGTATTAGCAGAAATATTCATGTCCAGTAAAGAAGAGCGAATCGTGGAAAATAACATCATGCCGAGAGTGTGGTGGAGGTATGTCGACGATATCTTTGCTATAGTTCCAAGAGATCGAGTAGAAGAAATACTTAACAAATTAAACAAAATTAATAACAACATAAAGTTCAAGATGGAGATGGAAAACAATGGAGCGATACCCTTCATGGACCTGTTAGTGATAAGGAACGAAGGAAAACTGGAGTTTGATATCCACCGAAAACCTACCAGCACCCAACGAACGATACCAGTAAACTCATACCATACATACCCACAGAAGTAAGCGGCATATAACAGTATGGTAGACAGACTCATCAAAGTCCCGTTATCTAATGATCGATATAAACATGAAATGAACTATATTATTGAAACAGCCGAAATGAACGGTTTTGATAGCCAAATAATTCACAATCTAATCCTGAAAAAGAAAGAAAAACTAGCACGTCAAGAACTATCAAGCCTCTTCGAAGCCAACGCGAAAATCGAGTCGAAAGCAACTACGAGAGTCAGCATGCCGTATTCAAATATATTCAATCAATTATCGAGTTTGTTAGCCAAACATGGCATTAAAGCGGTAGGCACAAGTAGGAGCAATAAATTGGGAACTTTGGTGAGCAGCGAATAAGATAAAAAACTCAAGGAGGAAAAAACGGTGTTTATCGAATAACTTGCCCAAGATGTGATAAAATCTACGTGGGGCAAACAAAACGGTTGGTGTCTGTGCGTTTCCACGAACACATGAATGAGGTTGAAGCTTTCAGGAAAAACAATAAAATAACGATAAAATCGGCGGAAGCGGAGCATGCGATCAAGGAAGGTCATCAAATTAAGTTCGAGGACTTAGAGGTCATTAAGGAGGTAAAAAATATCCGTAAACTAGACACTGTGGAAAGTCTGGAAATTAGGAAAGTACCTGCGGAAAAAAGATTAAATGAGGATTTAGGAAATAATAATAGTAAGTTACTTAGTCTTGTTTTGTATGATTAAATAATAATAAAGAAGTTTAAATAGGCTAAGAAATAAATGTTATAAGCTAGTGTACTGATGAAGGTGGTTTGTTCCCACCGAAATACGTATATACAGTGAAAAATAAATTATATAGTCAAAAAGGAATCTTTACTTGTAACTATTGAAAAAAATTGTAACCCAGACTATATAACTTTCCGGAGATATTAATAATTCTTATATCGAACACCTTCCAGTGGCGGATCCTGAGTCAAATAATCGGAGTGAAGCTAGATGGACACCAATGGAAAATTCGATACTATCATGAGCTGTATGAAATTTTTGACAAGCCGGAGATCTCAACGATTGTAAGACTGCGGAATTTGTAATGACATGGCCATATGAATCGTATCGACGAACAACGGATACCCAAAATGCCGCCATCAAACATGCATACTATGTTATCACCACTGCTAATTTTCCAACAAAATACCTCACTATTCTCAAAAAGTATTCGGGCGGAATGCGATAGTTTAGTCGAAAATTGAAATGGTGGCATGAGTAAACTTCATGCTTGTAGGTCTTTGTGAAAAAAATTTTCAAAGGCCTACTAGTTTCGAGTTCTGTCTGTGCATTCATCTGTCCTCTGTGCTTGCATCATAGCCAGTTTTCTCTGGAACTATAGAAGCTACAAAGCTCAAACTTTGTGAAAAATTCAGAAGTTGTGGTTTTTAAAAAGTTGGGTTTATAAAGCATTTCAAAATTTTCAACGTAGTAGCCATTAACAAATTTTTTTAATTTAAGTTAGTTGAGTAGGTGTTTAAAGAAAGGTCTTGACCAAAACTCTTAGAATCTGAAACAAAAAAATCATTTTATGCATCAGGGGTCCAGGGGGATGTAAAATGCTCCGAACTTTTGTGTCCCCTTCCTCGCGATTGAACACCTTTGGGCTGAAAAATATGAAAATAATCACAAAGTTGGGTCTTTATAAATACAAGGGCAATAAATACCTCAGGATTCGAAATTCACTCAACTTTGCTAATAATAGTATATATAATTTGTAGAGTTTACATTTTTTCCCATAAAATAAAAAGAGTACCTTTAAACTTCTTGAAATTTTGCAACTACATAGATTAATATAGCATGTTTATGCTCACAAAATTTTATAGAAACCGAAACATCATCGAGTGAGTTATAGCCATTTCAATTGTATACAATTACAACAACAACAGCACCTGTTGGTGGTTGATACATATTTTAAATTCACCTAGAAACTTTTACTTCTACGAATTTTCATGAAAATTTAAGGAATAGTATTTAATTTGAATATTTTCAATCGGCCAAGCATTCAGAAAAATTCTTAAAGCAGGAAATAGTGGCAATGTGCTAATGAAAGAAACTTTGCATCTTTTACATAAGTTTAAACGATTTTTATCCAAGTATTTTATGAATAATTCAAGTCATCGATTCACCCTATTAGAAAACTACACAGCAACTTTCGGGCCTTCGCTTAAAGATAATTAGAGTACCTCATTATCTTAATCATATGTTTCGGCACTGAAGAGGATGATATGGTCAGTACCACGCCGTGTGCCCACCCATCCAGCTGCGATACGTTCTGATTTTAAACCAGCTCGTATCATAACTGAATAAGCTTATAGTCCATCCGAAGATTCACTTAAAACAAATCTCGTCGTCATCAACTGGATTCGAACCAGGGACCTTTGGCTTACACAGCAAATACTCTAACTACTACACTGCGCTTGCTTAACTTCTACTCAAAACCAAATTGTTACGCGAATGCTGTTTTGCTGTCTGCCCAAAGTGTAAACCTTTGCGTTACATCTAAAAATGTTTACCCGTCAGTAAAGAAGTTTCACTTTAAAAGCATAGGAAGTCAAAACTGGCTTAATTTCCTTAGTAATACCCACTATGGTTTGTCAATTTAAGTTGAAGAGAAAAAAATCTACATAATCATCGAATACTCAAATGATCTTAATAACGATATTGTCTGTTTTATGCATGATACTTACCCTCGAAAGATATTAGCACATTTATCTAAAAATGGAATTATAATACAAGAATGAGTATCTCCTGCGAACAAAAACAATGGATTTTCTTGGATAGGAAGCTCAGTGTGAAATTTGATATCCCTTTCTAATGTGTTTTACACACGATAAATTTCCTACTAAGTTCATTGACACTGATAAATTGTTCCATCCACATTTCATCGAAATTATGTAATTTTCTCCTCCCTTAAATTTTACTGATGGATAAATTATCATATGATAGATGCGAGTCATTTAATCGCATTTTGATTTATTTCTCTTGTAAATCATATGTATTATCATAAAACCTAAAAAAGCGCTTTTATCGTTAACATTCTGAAATGGTCAGACGTAAAATTTTTGACCTGACCTTAAATGAGAGCCGCTTTAAAATATTAAATACAAATCCAGACTACCATTTTAATATAAATGGCCTTTTTCTAATCCTTGCAAATGCAACATTAGCAATTTCAACCGCCATTCTCCCAAAAATGAACATTAATTCCTTGGTGACCCGAAAACCTCTTAATCTTTATCATCATTTTATGTGTGCGAATTCTGACACGAAATGCTTTAGAGACCTGAGCCATTGAAACATGCCATCATCATCCCTTTAACTGTAAAAGGATAAAATCTTTACAGCTTAATATCAAAAACTTTTATGATTGTAATATACTCGTATTATTAATGTTAGCGTCAAATATCCTTGTGGGTTCTTCACGCATGTTCCTATCAACATAAGAGCGACGTGTGGATCAACCGAATAACTTTTTTATCAATTCTGGAGCAGATTTCAACCGCCATTACTTAATCGCGACGAAACAAACACGATTCTACGCATGATGGACTCGTAAATGAACACGTTGACATAAAAGTCCAAGTGTGTACTCAAAAAACGAACTGAAAGTTTTCTAGTATTTTATGGAAATGCCCAGACAGACAGCCGGTCAGACGACTATTTGCAATAAGTTCTTCACAAAGATGGTCATTTGCATTTGTAAGGCATTGAATGGTGTTGAGAACGTGTGGTCTTACTTTTGGGAATAAATCCTATTTTATCGTCTGTTGAAGTGATTTGTGAATCGAAACTTTAGAATATTTATTATCCTAGGCACTGTGGATGGTCTAAAATATTAAGCTAGCTACTCAACGTTATTTTGACCAATTCAGTCTTATTAATATTATGCGTTACATTTTAGAATACCTACAGTCGTTAAGCGAATTAAAAGTATAATTATTTAATCTTAATTCATTATGATAAATGATGTTCTGCAATTTTTGTTATAAACTCATTTAACATTTTCAGAATACGAACGATACTAATTATTGACACTAAAATTTATAGATAGTCTTGTTTGGTAGGAAAAGATTTGAAACATCTACAAAATGAACTCAGGATTTCCTGAAAAGGACTAAATTACTTGCATGGATTTTTATGTGTAAACGGTAGTTATTTTGTTATTATGAAAATGTATTGAAAACTAGTAGTGATTAGGGGAGTGTGAACGTTGGAAAATTATACTAGCAATTCATAGGGCTCTTCTGGAAGACCTTGTGGATTGACGTGACGTCTCCCACTAATTTTTCTAACTTGAACGATATAAAAGATTGTACATGACTTACCCTACGAAGGATACGTCTCTGACATGCTTCCTATAGCTGTTTTTACGATCCCACACACATCACTACATTTTTCATTTTCCGACACAAAAACACTCGCGGTCAAACTTTTCAGTTTGATTAATTATCACAGTTGCAACGCTTTTGCACTAGATCCAACACGGTTTATCTTAAAAAAGTTGTTTTGTGTACGATTTCAAATTCAACTTGATTAGAAGTTTCCCATCATTGTTGAATTTTCACGAATCATATGTTTTCAATCATATGGTTGATATTTTGTTACCAATCCGGGGGTTAAGGTATAAGAGGAGTGGGATTTTCGTGAGAGCAACTAGAGAGCCACTTGAATGTGTGGATTCTCTAGCGGCATGAAACGCAGGGGGATCTCAATTCGCATGCAAGAGGAAGGCATGTATGTAGTAAAAGTACTTCACTCACGTATGGATGAAAATAAGCTCATTTCGCGTCCATTACTTTATAGCCCAGTCATATTAGGTAAAAAAAGGGGTCAACCTCGGAATGAAAAATAATAAGCTGCAAATTGGTATGAACCTTTGTTTTGTCATTCTAAATGTTGTCTCAAAAGTCACAATCGTTATCGTGTTCCCGTCTCAAGATATTCAAGGTCAAAGGTCACAAAAATCGGTTTTTCGCGAATATCTGGCTTCCTATCGGTTAAATGAGATTTGCATTTATTATAAAAGTTGTAGGCTATAAAATTCCCTACAACTTTTGTTTAAACTTTTTTTTCATACGACCAACCGTTTTGAAGGTAGAGCGCGAAGAGTGCACATCGTACAGTCATATACGGCCTAATGCAAGGTCAAGCGTGAGTTATGGTTATCAGTACGTTATAAAGTCAATTATTTACTTGGAAATTATAATTATTAAACAATGCCTATTATTTATGTACTAACTATTAATTATTTATATTTAATTAAAGTAAGTAACTTGATTATTTATATACAATTATTCATATTTAACTATTTAAGAATATCGGGATCATATGTATTTTCTTCATCGGGATTACTTGGATACAGTGAAGCGTTGAGGCAAGCTTGTCCGTTGCACTGGCCGCAAGCTAAAGAACATTGTAGCCCTGATTTTCTGCATCCACAGCGGGAACCACAACCATTTTTGCAATTGCAAAATATTACGTCAACACTTCCACCAACAAGTGTAGCAGCTCATCAACACATAAAACGTGTCTACTACCAGATTCAAACGTGGTTAGGGAAGGACTTAGAACCTAAAGAATGGGGCTGGATGCTTGAAAATGAAATCCTGGAGCCCATACGAACGTTATTACCTCCAGCACCAGCCGAACAAGTGTTGACGTAATATTTTGCAATTGCAAAAATGGTTGTGGTTCCCGCTGTGGATGCAGAAAATCAGGGCTACAATGTTCTTTAGCTTGCGGCCAGTGCAACGGACAAGCTTGCCTCAACGCTTCACTGTATCCAAGTAATCCCGATGAAGAAAATACATATGATCCCGATATTCTTAAATAGTTAAATATGAATAATTGTATATAAATAATCAAGTTACTTACTTTAATTAAATATAAATAATTAATAGTTAGTACATAAATAATAGGCATTGTTTAATAATTATAATTTCCAAGTAAATAATTGACTTTATAACGTACTGATAACCATAACTCACGCTTGACCTTGCATTAGGCCGTATATGACTGTACGATGTGCACTCTTCGCGCTCTACCTTCAAAACGGTTGGTCGTATGAAAAAAAAGTTTAAACAAAAGTTGTAGGGAATTTTATAGCCTACAACTTTTATAATAAATGCAAATCTCATTTAACCGATAGGAAGCCAGATATTCGCGAAAAACCGATTTTTGTGACCTTTGACCTTGAATATCTTGAGACGGGAACACGATAACGATTGTGACTTTTGAGACAACATTTAGAATGACAAAACAAAGGTTCATACCAATTTGCAGCTTATTATCTTTCATTCCGAGGTGAAAGCCCTAATATGACTGGGCTATTATATGTCTTTGAAGCAGACAGTCTCATAAATTTCAACCATTTCTCTCCCAAACCTTGAAAGTAGTCGACGCAGTAATAATGCTTATGGCACTTAGTGAAGTGATAGCTAACCTAACTTTTAACGAGTGAGACAAACCCAGTTCAGTTGCCAGGTGAACACCAGAAATCATTATTCACTTGAGTGTATCCATTCTATTAATTAAATAAACAAAAATCCCCGTTGGCACACCAGCCGAAAAGGTAAATTTCTCGTATGTAGCGTTAGATTTCAATAATAATTTAGCTTGCCTACTACTAGACTTCTTACTGCAATTTTTGTAGCACGACATGGGTATTTATTGACATTACAAGAATCTGCTGACGTTCGTATTTAGAAACCATTTATAGAGGCGCAAATATTTTGCTGATTTAGTTGAGTTGCACATATATGGATCACATATTGAAATCGGCAGATAATAAATTGTTATATACATATAAATACAGGTGTTGACCTCACATTTGCTGTTTACACATTTCACAGTGGTTACCACACAAAGGTGATAACTTGTCGGCTTAAATAGCTCGAATAGTTAATTTCAAAAGATTTCCATAAAAGTTTTATCAGCACTTGCGTTGCCATTAATATATAAATGTTCAATTCTTTTCTGAACCATCACGGGCCACTATTTTGAATTTTTATTGAAAACGGCTGCTAAAAATATTAAGTTGTAAATTATTGACTTTTTTATTTGTCATCCAACTTGCATAATTTTTTGCAGATTAAATTAACTTGTCCTAATAACTTATAATTTCGAATTTCATCGGAATCTCTTGAGAAAATTTGCTGCTTGAGGGCTACAGAAAGAAAAATTGTTTAAGTCAGCCCCTGTATGGAGAGGCCCCCCCCCCTTAAATGCCTTAAAATATTTTCTTGCACTGCAAATTTCGAGAGGCAGCACTTTTGACCTACGTAGAAAATTTCCTCAATCTAGCTCATGTGGTTTGCGAGAAAACTTGCTGTGACGCACGAACGGACGGACAGACAGACAAGTCGCGATTTTATAATTTTTTAGGGTAATGTAAAAATATTTTAACAATATCCTGAAAATGGTGTGCTTTATAAATACTTTCAAGTTAAGTCATTTAAAACGTTTCCATGAAAAATATTCATTATTTCAATTGCTACTAAAATAGCGAATTGCGCTTATCTTCTGATATTTGGGGGCCACCATTTTGAATGCATGCATTTGATTTTGGATTATTTTAAATCTTTGTGCACTAGTACCTCATCTATCAATGTGCCAAATCTCGTTCAAATCAGAGTTTCGCTCTACACAGGGCAAAAGTATTTTATACTATTTTGTTTTTCATTCGATTTTAATAATTTTTTGCATAATAGAAGAACTTAGTACAGAGATCCATAACCTCAAATTCCTTCAAAATCTGTTGGAAAATGTGACCACTAGAGGGCCACAAGAACTTGAAAACTGCTCATGCATGATCACAAAAATATCAAATTCGCTGGATCTAATTAGGTTCTATCTTAAAACCAAGTTTCATATACACCAGATAAAAATTGCGACTTTTAGAAGCCTTTGAAATTTTGAGCTTCAACTGGTCGCCGTTTCGTTTTTTGCAACCTAACTGCCAGTGTTTTTACATAATTCTTTAGATACTTATAATTTGTATCAAAGAACCGAATTTCATTCACATCGGTTGAAAGCTTTGGTCACAACTACAACAAAAAAATGTTGTACGTTTTTCGACATTTGAGCCGCCGCCATTTTGTTTCAGATGAGCCGACTTTGGATTTTTTATTGTGAGATTCATCAACATTAGTGAACCTTTGTACCAGGTTTCATCCAAATCGGAGGTTTACTTTGGTCAGAATAGAAATGACGATTTTTAGTCTAAAATGACCGCCATTTCATTTTCCACCAGCGGATATAGCTGGTTCACGAGCTGAACAGAGATATTTACCAAATTCACCTTTCCTGAAAATTTGGTGAAAATCGGAGTAAAATTGCAACCTCTAGCGTGGTCACAAATTTCGTTATATTCCATATATATATATATATATATATATATATATATATATATATATATATATATATATATATATATATATATATATATATATATATATATATATATATAATATATATATATATATATATATATATATATATATATATATATATATATATATATATATATTGTTACATGTACAAACAATTCTGCGAGCTACTGTCGCAATTGTTTTCACTACTCGAAACCACGAGAACCCAACAAGCATGATCAACATCTGAAAGTGAGTCCCGCTAATTCATCAATGTACGAGAACTGAGTTGAATGATTAGAGACCCTATATAAAGGCGAGCTGAATGAATGGGGAAAATCATTCATTCGACCGCGAAAAGAACTGCGATAGTGTGTGGGAAGCGATATTGTTCGAGTAATAGAAAAGTGATTTTCGTAATAGTGAAGTGATTTAGAAGACAATTGCGATAAGAAATTTATGGACAAGTGTTAGACTTTTAATAGTGAAAATTAAAATAAGTGAAAGTGTTAACTTGATTATTGTGCATTTTTGTAATTAAATAAACTCTTTTAACTTAAATTAAAAGACATTACGTTTTCACTTTCCCGGAACATTAAAATTATTGGCTGCGAACCAAGAACTTGCGACATTTGTGTCGAGAAGTGAGAAAGAAAATTTTGAAAGTGAAAAACGTTTCAACAAAAAAAAAGAAAAATGCACAATAGTGAAATCTAACGTGGAAACTGGTGGGAAAATAAATGAAAGCCAAAACAATAAAAATGCCACGAAACTTGCATCTCAGAATTAATCAATTGAGCATATCGGAGCTCAAAGAGGAGTTGAAACAGCGAAATCTGGCCACGCAAGGTACAAAGGCCATATTGATTGCACGCTTGCGTGACGCGATCGAGTCGGAAGGCGGGAATGTGGATTCGGGTGAGCTCTCAGATGCGGAAAAAGGTGCAGAAGGTGGAGAAGTAGAAACACCAAAATAAAAGGAGCCAGAAAATGCGCTGAGGCAAATTTCAATGCTCATGAAGCAAGAGCTGCGACAACAGTCATCTAATTTAACTGCGAAGCTCAATGAACAGTCGTCAAATTTAACTGCGAAGCTCAATGAACAAGCGATCAAAATCAAGGCAGACATCACACAGAAGCTGGAGAAACAGTCAACCGAAATAAAAGCCGAGCTCGGTCATCTGAACAAACAAATTAAAGGCGTCGAGGAAAGGGTTGACCAGGTCGAGGAAAAGGTTTACCAGGTCGAGGAAAAGGTCAGCCAGGTTGAGGGAAAGGTCAGCCAGGTCGAAGAGAGAATGAACCACGAGATGGAAAAAGTGAAAAAAGAATTGGAAGCAGCGAAGGCAGTAGTAACCACTTCACCAGCCCCACTTTTAATCGCAGCGCATAGCGTATCCAGAAATGTGAAAACACCAATATTCGATGGGCAAACGGTGTGGAGTGTTTACAAAATCCAGTTTGAAGCAGCTGCTAGGATAAATCACCGGAATGAGCAGGAGCGAACAACTGCATTGATTCTTGCTCAAAGAGGCCCAGCTGCCGAGCTTTTGCAGACTATCCCCGTTGAGTTACACTCAAACCCGGCTGCTTTACTGAATGCGCTTGAGATGCGTTATGGAGGCGATCATCTGAAGCAGATTTGTCGCGCACAGCTACGGAATCGGATGCAGAAGTCTGGCGAAACCTTACAGCAGCTAGCTCAAGACATTGAGCGACTGGCACTTTTGGCTTATCCAGCTTACGACCCAGAACATCGAGATGACGCAGCAACAGAAGCATTCATTAGCGCATTAAGGGACCCGAAATTGCAGCAAGCTGTGTGTTTAGCTCAAAAGCACACAGTCAAGGATGCATTGGCTTATAGTTTAAACTTTGAGGCAGCGAAAAATGTGACTCGTACCACTGCCTGGGTTCACGAGGCAGTGGCAGACGATTGCCGGTGTGAGCGCGTGGGAATTGAGCGAGAGCTGCAGGTGAATGGTGCGCCTAGATGCTGGACTTGTGGGGAAAAAGGGCACCTGCAAAGAGACTGCAAGAAGCGAAGAAAACGGAGCTATTGTCCAGGATGGTGGATATCCAGACCGTGTCAGGAGCCTAGAATGGAGGCCCATCAAACTGCAAGGGCCAACTTCGTGGGGCAAACGTTAGCTAGGAGGATCGACATCCCCAGCACCCCCATCATCTTGCCAAGGCATCATCGTGGAGAAGCAGACAGATGCCTTCCTGGTCAAGTTCATGAAGAACATTGCACCATAGCAAACGACACTGGTGCAACCCGATCGATTATCCGACCAGACCTCGTGGGGCCCCAACTACTTCACAAGGGCAGAGTTCATGGAAATGCTGACACCCTATTTCGTCATCCATGTCCAGCTAACTGCAAGCATTACCGGCGGATTGAGGAAAAGGAGCCGACCGTCGATCTGCGAGTGACAACGGCTGGATTCGATGCAGGTTGGTCAGCGGAGGAGATTCGAAATGCCCAGTTAGCCGATGAAGACATCGGACCATTGCTTGTATGGAAGGAGACGACTGGGCGACCTGAGTGGAAAGACGTTTCAATGCATGGCGCAACCCTGAAAAGCTATTGGGCACAATGGAACTCCCTTCAGGTGGAGGGTGGCGTACTCAAGCGGAAATGGGAAACGGCGGATGGCAGTTCCTATAGGATGCAAACTATACTACCCAAAAGCCGAATCCACGATGTGGTTAAGGAAATGCATGAAGGATCCTCGGGAGGCCACCTTGGTGTTAACAAGACTTTAGCGAAATTGCGGGAAAGGTTCTACTGGCTCCACGCTCGAGAAGACGTAGAGGGCTGGTGTCATAGATGCACAATTTGCGCTACCGTCAAAGGCCCAAAGCGACGATTGAGAGGACAAATGCAAACCTACAATGTGGAGGTACCATTTGAAAGGATTGCTGTTGACATCGCAGGACCCTTTCCTGTATCTGAATGGGGAAATCGATACACACTGGTTGCAGCCGATTATTTCAGCAAGTGGCCCGATGTCTACCCCATTCTCAACCAGGAAGCAACTACTGTAGCTGGACAGCTAGTGTTAAATTGGGTCAGTAGGTACGGCGTACCTTGCGAACTACATTCGGATCAAGGCCGAAACTTTGAGTCACTAGTTTTTAGCGAAATGTGCGAGCTGCTGGGAATACGGAAAACGAGGACAACACCGCTGCATCCCCAATCCGATGGAATGGTCGAACGTTTCAACAGCACTCTCAATAAACACCTGGCCAAGATGGTTGACGAGAACCAAAGGGACTGGGACCAACATATTCCACTATTTTTGATGGCGCACAGAGCTGCCGAACATGCATCGATGGGCCAAGCCCCAGCCAAAGTCATTTTTGGAAAGACTATTCGTCTGCCAGCTGATATAAACACGGAACACCCCCTGAGAAACCCCAAACGATCTCGGAGTACGCAAGTAAGCTAAGGCAACGGTTGACCCAGATACATCGGACAGTGCGAAAACACCTCGAATCGGCTACTGATCGCATGAAGACCAGGTATGATCTAAAGGCTAATTCTACTGGCTTCCAGCAAGATGACTTGGTCTGGCTATATAACCCACAGCGACGGAAGGGTAGGTCTCCAAAATTGCAGCATAATTGGGAGGGATTATACCGAGTTACAAAGCGAATCAACGACGTCGTATATCGCATACAGGAACACCGTAAACCGAGAGCCAAAATGAAAATCGTGCATCTGGACCGTCTTGCCCCATATTACACCCAGGGAGAATCGACTACAACTGGCGACACATCTTTTCGGGGCGAAAAGAACTGAGGTAGGGGCAGTGTTACATGTACAAATAATTCTGCGAACTACTGTCGCAATTGTTTTCACAACAATTAAGAACATCAACAAAACGAATTTACTCGAAACCACGAGAACCCAACAAGCAAGATCAACATCTGAAAGTGAGTCACTGCTCCATTCATTACGCTGCTGGAATGTTCCCGCTAATTCATCAATGTACGAGAACTGAGTTGAATGATTAGAGACCCTATATAAAGGCGAGCTGAATGAATGGGGGGAATCATTCATTCGACCGCGAAAAGAACTGCGATAGTGTGTGGGAAGCGATATTGTTCGAGTAATAGAAAAGTGATTTTCGTAATAGTGAAGTGATTTAGAAGACAATTGCGATAAGAAATTTATGGACAAGTGTTAGACTTTTAATAGTGAAAATTAAAATAAGTGAAAGTGTTAAATTGATTATTGTGCATTTTTGTAATTAAATAAACTCTTTTAACTTAAATTAAAAGACATTGCGTTTTCACTTTCCCGGAACATTAAAATTATTGGCCGCGAACCAAGAACACGCGACAATATATATATATATATATATATATATATATATATATATATATATATATATATATATATATATATATATATATATGTATATATATATATATATACACACATATATATATATATATATATATACACATATATATATATACACATATATATATATATATATATATATATATATATATATATATATATATATATATATATATATATATATATATATATATACAATAATATATATACATTTATATATATATATTTATATATATATATACAATAATATATATATACGAGTATATATATATATATATATATATATATATAAGTATTCTCCGCAATGGGTAAATTTCTCCCGAGAAATTTAACTAATAAATCTGTGGGACTATGGCTGATACTATTAGCAACAAAGAGCCCCCAACCCCGACGGAGACAAATAAATGGAAATTGACCAAGACGCAAAAGTTATAAGGAGTGGAATGTGGGGGGATTGTGGAGTTAGTGCGATTAAGCATCTTAATTCCCTCATATCTGTGAGTACTTTAGTACCCATCTACCTTCCTGAGCCGGTTTCAGTCATTATATGATTTTAAGAAATAAATTTAACCAGATTTATTCGGTGAATAGTTGGGAACCTTAATTCATTCCTGTTTCATAAAGTTCGAAGGAATGCCAGGGTACTATTAATATGGTTTTCAATTGTTCAAAGAGTTTCAGTGCCTTGTCACGTACGTATTTTTTCAACCGTCTCAAGCCTTTTGTCTTTTTATATGTAAGTCAGTATTTCCAATGTACTATGAAATTCTTAAGACCTTTCTAATAATTGTATTTTGGAAGGATTTGAGTGCTTTTTTGTTAGTCTTTGCCGTCTGGTAGAAAACAGAACTACGGTATAGTGACGTCGCTCGTTTAATTTATTTTTATATGAGCAATCGATTTTTAAGAAGAGAGAAGTCCAATGCAGTGTCCTCGTTTATTTTGTATGTGTTGTTTCCATGTGAGGCTTCTGTCGAATATAAGTCCATGGGTGTCCAGTTTATTTTTTCATTGTCAACGATAAGTCTCTATAGAGTTTATAGTCATTTCCTTGTGATGAATAGGGCCTATGTTTTGTCAGAATTAATATTAATTTTTCATTTACGAAAGTATTCCAATAAAATATTTATTGATCGTTGCAAATTTGAAGTGATTACTCTTGCTTGTCGTGCTGTGATAAATATACCGGTATCATCAGCGAAAGAGTGATAGCTTTATTTTTGGAGGCAGAATGGGAAAGCATGCAGTAAATATATTGTATAGGGCCAGTGAGATAGGCGAGCCCTGAGGAACTCCAGCATCAATTTGTCTCAGGCTTGAGAGTTGTTTGTAACTTCTGATACGGAATGTTCTGCCTTCCAAGAAAGAGCCAATAATTTGAGTGAGCTGCAGTGGCATATTGAATTGATGCATTTTGAAGATATGTACTGGATGCCAGACTTTATCAAAGGTCTTAGCTATGTCAAATATAACTAGGACTGGTGAACTTCTGAGATTTAAGCCTGTCTGATGTGTTGGACCGCTCTAACTAACTGGAGTCCAGTGGAGTGTTTAGCTTTGAAGCCATATTGTTCCTCCGGTATAATATCTTTGTCGAATACAACCTGATTAATTTGATGCAGAATCACCCTTTCTGCAATTTTCGACAGCGATGAGAGGAGACTGATGGGTCTCCAGTTTCGTGGAAATTGTGGGTCCTTTTGAGGTTTCGGAAAAACAATAATAACCGCTGATTTCCATCTTTTGGGATATTTTCACAAACGGAATATTGAATTAATAATGTCAGTAAGTGTTTGTAAAATATTCTTCGGTAGCCAAGAAACGATTGTGTTTGTAATAGTGAGGTGCTATATGTTAATTGAGTGTCTGTATAATATTTTTGATTTCGTCTAAGTCCGTCGGTTCAATCCTGTCTTCATGTTGAATGTTATCCACCAGGAGTTTATTGACAGGTGATTCAATTCTTTCCTCAGCTTCAAAGTTCTTCTTGTCTGAAGAATTTTCACGGAATTGAATTTCCAGAGACTATGTAAATTCTTTAACCTTACCTGCATCGTAGAATTGCATCCCATTCGAACCATAAATAGGCGGTACCACAATTTTGCTGTTTATCCGAAAGTAGTTGGGCGTTCCCGAGAAATTACCACACCTAGGCTCAAGACTCTGCGAAAATCTCTCCCATTACTCATTTTGGAATACCCGTACTTTATCACGGACTTCATTTGTCACCCGAGTAGCGTTTATGCGTGGCTTAGGCTCACTTGTATACCTAGCTCTCCTCCGAAATTGATTCCTTCTCCTTCTCAGTTATTTGATGTTCTGTCGGAGTTCATAGGGACTCATTTTCCTTCTCGGAGTTATGACCGTCTGGTCCTCTGTTGCCTGTACAAATTTCTGAGTTACGTTCTCAATGATGTTGTCAATGTCGTTGGCCATTTCAGTTGATTGAAAATTAGTTTTATTAGCCAACGCGACTTTAAAGATTTGCCAGTTTATAGTTTCCTTCTCCTTCATAGGAACATCAATGAAGATGTTTTCTATGCGGAAGAGGGCTATTTTGTGGTCGAAAGACAGTTCATCAAGAACATTCAACCGAACATTTTGTATGAAATCTTGCGATATTTCAATGTCCAGTGCAAAGCCATTCCTTAATCCGTAATATATTGGCTCATTGGGGATATGTAGGCTGAAGTAGTTGGCTGTGATGAATGTATTGAGCTTGGTTCCAGCTTTATTGCTTCTTACAGCTTTCCAAGGGCTGTGTGTTATATTCAGATCTCCTGCAATGAAGAAAGTGGCTTCAAATGAAGCAAGTCCTCTAAGGTCATTAAAGAGATTTCTATTTCCTGGAAGATTATAAGCAGAAATCACAATGAACTCTAGAAAATCAGTTCTCATCTTGATTGCCGTGGCCTTTAGTTTTTGAAGAGTATGTGTATTAATGAGATAGCGATTCACGTTTCGTCTCATTGAGTAATTAAATAATACTGGAGTGGACAACCACGTGACAAATTTTCATACAATACCAAAAATTTGCTTTCTATTTGAAAAACCTTCAGCATTGTATGAAAAACATGCAAAACATTAATATAATAACTACTCACTTGTAAAAGGAAACACGTACAGATCCTTTTCCACTATGATTTTTTCACGAAGGCACTACACATTTCATTTTGAAATTCTAAGTTAATTACACAGTGTCACACGTTAAAAATACTTGAATCACAAACTCCAATCGAATGTTTAAACACTTGGAACAAATTTAGATCGCGAACACTTTCCACAGTTTTAATATTGGATGAAATTCGCGACGAAACTTGCAAATTGGCCAATTTGGCGTCCAATTTGCATCAGTCAACTTGACAGTCAGTTCACACCTAGTCAGCTTTTGGAACAAGAAAGTGATCAGCAGGAGGCAGATGGGGAGAAAATGACAGACTGTTCACTTGGAAGAGAGCAGAAACCGGTCGCATGCTCTCTCATGTATTTTATATGAGCTTAGCCCATCCAGTTCTTATTAATCTTAGTTTCGTCTCACGAGAATGCGCGTTCTGCCTCCTCTATCCGTCATTCTGTCATTTCTGTACATAATGTAGTTGAGGATGCGGAATCGTCTTGCAGGCTTCAGAAAGGTTTCTTGGATCATTATGATGTCAAACTTATGATAAAATATAAATTGTTGTAATTCATTAGTATGCTGAAGCAAAAAATTTGCATTCCACGTCAGAGTTGAAATATGGGTTCATTAAACCTATCAGGGTCTAGTGTTGATATTTTGCGATGCAGCGAACATCACTTGCATCATGTTTTGGAAATGTGTTTGTATTTTGGCAAGCAATTGGTCCATATCGTGGGGTTGATTTTATGTGCGTGGAAGTGCCTATGTCGTGGTTGTTTGCTTTGTGCTGGTTGTGTGGGTTGGGACGCAGCAACCTGCGTGAATGATCTTCTCACGTTCTTTGGTTTCCTGGGACAACCTCTGTAGCTTGCTGGATATTCTTCACCACAGTTGACACATTTTGGCTTCTCCTTGATTTTCTTTGGACAGTCCGAAAAATGGTGAAGCAAGTCGAATTTGATGCCTCGAGACTATGCATGACAGCTTCTAGAAGAATGTCCAAGTTGTTATCAATTGTGGTATATACCGTAGCCCGTAGGAGGACGCGGTGCCTTCACGATGCTCATAAGGTGGCAAACAAATTTAATATTATAAATATTCGTTTCAGATTTTGGGAGGAGAACCTTGACTGCCCCAGAAGGACCTTCCCTCATTTAGATATGGTAGGCTTGGGTTGAAGCCCTGAGATTGTAAATCTTCCTTGATCCCTCCGATTGAAAGGCCATACAGGCCCCTGATGATAACATTCAGCTTTCTATCCTCCGGAAGTATGTGGGTGTGATATTCAATTCCATTGTCAGTTAGTGCTTTTTTCAGTCGTCTGTGGTCTGTGGATGTAATTGGTAGAATTTGAATGCCAAGGTAAACCTTCTTCACAGATGTGTATGAGATGTTTTGTGTTTTAATAATACCAAGTGTTTGGGACCATTTTGAGGGCTCTCGAAGAATGATTGTTACTGTTTCTGGGTTCTGGGTTTTGTGGGCTAATACACCTAAGTTTCTCCACGCACTGATTGCTGACCTCACTCCTGAAGTATGAACGGTTTAAGTTCCGGACATTCTTTAGTTGTAATTTCAACAAAGCCAACGAGGGATGGTTGTAGTCCTAAAATTGTCGATAAATATTGTTGACGCGTATGAGAAGAAGGCTTTTGATTCATCTTAAGTGTCATTAGGTTGTTTTGAAGGGCATCCCTTCAACACATCTTGTAGACGTTGAAGATGACTCAATAGAGTCGAAAGAGATTCCGTTCGACACAAACTTCAGGCACTGAATATGACTCAAAGACGTCGAAACGCGTCTGCTCATACTTCAAAGCAAGGCCCGATGACTTTTCGAGAAAAAAGAGAATTGGTCTACGGATAGCTAATAAACAAAATAACTGACTACTTCTCTTTGAACTTGAGAAAATTTCAAACAGTTGCATGGATAGAGATAACGAAGAGGTTATCCCCATCTGGCAATGGAATTTATATGACGGACACTTCAAGAAATTTAAATTTTTTGAATTCGACTTTATCAATATTTTGTAAACTATAAGGCTTTCTAGCCAATATTTCGCTGCCATCTCCCCCATCATCGTTTACCCTATCGTTTTTTACGAGTTCGAAATCCTCGAAGATCATGGAGTACCATCAACTTAGGTTTGTTTAATTGAGAAACGCGATGTCAGGCTTTTGCTTAACAATAAATTTAAGGAGATATGTAACGTCGATGTAGAGTGACAATAGAATTGACGTTGATCGAGATGAAATGAAGCCTATACTTGGGAATGTGACTGAATGATAAGCTATTTTATGACATTTGACACTTCTAAACGCTGAAAAACAAAGTTGATTTTTGAAGTATGCTCATTGATTTTCTCCAATGAAGGATTAAGTTGCTGGTTTACTCACATTATTTAAATTAGTTATAGCATTATCTACTGGTTCCCTAGCAGCGAGTGCAAATGATGTCGCGGGCTTCATGTAGTTGCAAAGTAGTACACTGTGGTGTTTTTGCTTTTGCTTTGAAATAAATTTAGCTTTTATATTTAGATATCGGGAGCATCTGCAATATGATGCTGGATGACAAAATATGCCGCAGTTGATGCAGTATAATTTTTCTTTAGGCTTCGTCTGAACCAATTTGCACTCACTGGGAGTATGAACATCTCTGCATTTTACTCAGCAATAGTGCATGGCGCAGTCAGCAAGCTTTTTCAGAAGAATCAGCAGAATTGCGAGTTGGTTTCTTCTCCTCATTGTTATCTTTTAATACTGAATAAAATTTATGTTATTATCTTCATGAGAATTACCTCAAATATTTTCTTCAACTTGCGTTTCTTCGGTTAATTGTTCCAGCGCTTCATAATAGTTTTGGCTATTGTTAGTGCTTCCAGCACTTGGAACCGTTTATTTGACAGTTTTCTTCTTTTGTGGGTCAGGAGTATTCATCCCTTTCTCAAGGAGATCTTCGATGGACTGTAGCCATAGCCTTAGTTCACGATGTTCTTTTTTTAGTCTGATAACTTCTTTTTCGTCTTCGATTATTTGCATTTTACACCCACCATCTGTGGGGTTTACCTGTTTGTGTCTTTTTTGGTCGACAATTGCCGCCAATTTCATGTTTGATATTTCCTCGGGCTCCCCCAACAGTGGAAAGCCGTTTGAGTCCTCCATACTAGGATTCCTGAAGTTGTCTTTGGATTGTTCCTTTTTTTTTTTTTTGATATATTGAAGTAAATTGATAATTGATATGAATCCTTTGTTTCGATTGCTTCCACGATATAAGCCTTTTCCAATAAAAATTTACTTTGGACTGATGGTTTGAAAAATTAATATTATACTCGTATAATTTTTGAAAATTTTCGACTGGAGTGATTAAAAACACCTCCGTATGCAATGAATGCTATACGTCAAATGTTGTCTCTAGTTCTCTACACACTGAATAAACCAATTTCTGGCTTTTGTCATGACTCTTGCCAACATGGTAGGTGTTACGTGCGCAGTTTCTGCCTGGATGTTGGTATTGAAATCGTGTACGGTTTCTGTACGGTTCACATAAACATGGGATTTCAAGAAACCTCACCGGGAAAAATCATAAGTGGCCAAATCGGGAGAGTGGGCCGGCCACTTCAAATCGCCCTTAATCATGATGAAGTGCTCTAGAAAGGTTTCCCATAAAATGTCCATCGATACTTTTGAAAAGTGTGCTGTTGCACCTTCCTGTTGGAACCAAGTTTCCCCTAAATCAAAATCATCTTACCTTGGGAAAAAATTTCTGAAACGTGTTTGCATACCGCATGCCCACTGCCACTGCAACTTCATTTTCTTAAAAGAACCAGCGACCAATAGTTCTAGCTGAGGAAATCGTACACCACAATCTGACATTCGATGAATGCAAAGGCCTTTAGTGCAATTCACGAGGATTGGTGTCAGCCCAGTAACGGATGTTTTGCTTTTTGACGAATCCATACAAATGAAAATGGGCTTCATTATTACAAGATCAATACCATCCTCAGGAACCACTTCAAGAAGAACCTCACACTCATTCTAATTGAGGTCACGTTCAGAAAGTTTCTGCACAATTGCCATGTTGTAAGGGTAGAAATGAAGACTATCATGAGGTATTATCCTCACAAAGCGGTCAGGAAATCAAAGGGTAGACACATGTTTACACGGAGAACGTTGTAGCGACCGTGATGTTGAAGCTCTTATTGCCCCAAAGTTCTTTGGAGATCTAATGGGCTGAGGGACTCCATTTTTTTGTCCTATTGCACTTGCAGCTTGTCTGTATATAGTGTTCCACGTAACAATTGGTTTTCGGTCTGGGAAATGGGCTAACAGGGCGAGATTAAAGCGATACCAGAAGGCGCGCTGGGTTGCGATCACAGAACATCTGCTCGAAAACTAGGCCTCGATGGCAGAAATACGCTCCTCACTGTTCTAAATCATAATGGCAATTGAACTACGTTGGGAAAAAACTTTAAAGTCCCGCCTCTCGAACAAGATCAGTAGCGCTCCGCTACGACATCATGTACTGGTAGGTATAATATATGTCCATGAAGGACTGCAGTGATGGTCTGCTGCCACAGCGGAACAGGATGTTGGGATCCGCTTAGATTGGCCTTGTCTGGGGACATGTGAATGCGCTGGCAGGCTAGCGTCGTGGGGCGGGTTCTTTTCCCGGCACAAGACCCACTACAAAAGAATTTCGCATCCAGGAATTCCTAGGCTCAAATAAAGGTCGACCGAAGTCGAAAAGGAGGTAACCAACAAAGGGTCAGAAATTGCTGACTCAAAGGACAAACTGGACCTGGGGAAGACTGATGGACCGAAGGGGGCTTCGTCATTACTGACGATTCTTATGGCCCCAAAATAAGAGTGGGGCATCCAGATGGAGGTGGTGCCCCCTCGCACCCTCCCAACCGAATCAAGATCCAAATGTAGACGTGACCATATACTTCCCATTTGAGTGAAAAACTCATACAAACATAATTTGCATGAACTTTCCCGTCAAATGAGAAATTTAGGCGTGACCAATTTACGTTATAGAATTATGTGATCGAATCACATAACTCTATACCATAAAAGGGCGCGCAAGCGGAAGGCCACTCTACCCGGCAAGAGCCCCTGTTAAACAACAAAAAACAGAGGAGCGCGCCCATACCAGCGGAGGAGCCTATCATCGTTGCGGGCTCTCTACCCGGTCAGTTAGAACGAAATGGAAATACCACTTTTTTATGTTTAACAATTCATTGTTTCATTATTACACACGTGGCAAACATTCGCGTATAATTTCCTTTTTAATATAAAAATAACGAAGGCAAACTTTGTTTGCTATCGTTTCAAACAAAAGAAAAAAATTACCACAAAAACTTGATGTTTAAATTAATGTACGATAAAAGTTACTAACCATTATAGTATCACCATCCTTACTCGGCTTGCTGTTCCACTTTCACTTACTTTGCTTTAATTTTAGAAAACAACAAAACTATCTTCCATCTATGTGTTGTGTTTAAATTTTTAGTTAAAAAAATCACTTTCAGGTTTTCGTACGTTCTGAGCCTTAAAAAATTTGCTGTTTGCTTGTCTATTTCAAATTGAGTCATAAAGAGCTTATTTCTTATCGGGAAAGGATTCTGGGGGTTGATGAAACTTGGAAATATGGTATAAACGCTTCGCTCTTAAAGCCAATAAAAAACACTAAAAGCAAGAATATATTGATGGATGTGAATTTTAAATTGATTGATAAAAAAAAACCACCACTACCCAGTGTAAGAAAACTGTAGGGTGAATAGTTGATATGTTATTAGAAACAAATACCGAAATTATTTAAGGCTTTACAATATGTTTAATTTTGCATGCAGTTTAAACGAAAAATCCAATGGAGTAGCACAGACTGATTCACTTTATAGAGAAGACATTACGGCATTAGATAGTGGTTTGCTTGAAAAACGTAACATGATAACAAAAAGGTATAGTCCTCTGTATTTCCTACTTCGTACAAAACCCTTTTAAATAAATTTCTATGCCTTCATAATCCTAAAACTTTGATCTCCTTTCAGTCTTGAAGAAAAGCAATTCAAAAGAATGTCTCATAATTTAAGAAAAGCTTCTTCTAAACAATGTAAACCGAACTGGTTTGTGAAAAGTAATGCTGGTGAATGGATCTTTAACGGCGAGTATTGGCTCTTCCAGGCTGCACCTTGCAGTTGGCTGCAAGGTTATACGCGTATGGTTGACTACTTCCTTCTCCTAATTGTGTTGGCGTGTTGCACGGGTTTCAGTTTCCACTTCATGTTTGATTTCAACCTTAGGTTTACGCAATTCCCTTTGCGGTTTAGTTGATTCCTTGCCTTTGCTAGTCGAGGCTGTTGTCTTAGCACTTGCACTCTGGTATTTCGCACTTTTATCCTTCGGAACCTTTTTCACAGTTGCACCGGCGTCCATTCTTGAAGTGCCAGCCGTATTTCAATTTCCTTTTTAGGGTTTTGTAAAATAATTTTACAAAACCCTACTAGTTTCGCGACCAGTCTGTCCGTCTGTCCGTCCGTCCGTCCGTGTATCACAGCAGTTTTTCTCGGAAACTGCTTAAGCTAGAAACATCAAATTTTGTGTGTAGGTGTAAAGTGGTGATCTCTTCAAAGTTCAACTACAAAAAATTTTTTTAAGGTATTTAAGGGGGTCCCCCCATATAGGAGAGTAACCCCCAAAAAAAAAAAAATTCATTGAAGGTAGCCGATATGGGTATCAAATGAAAGATATTGATGAGAACTTTTCAAAACAGGTCTTAGTTTGGCAAAATTTGCTTCGAGGGGCGCACAGGGAGGAGAAATACACGAAAAATTTGCGATTGGATACCTGTGATCTGAAAAAAATCAGGAATGTAGGCCTTGGTGAGTACAACAACAACAAATACGTGAGAAGTACCCTTAAATTCAATGAAATTTAGTACGTAGATGTCTATTTATAAAATTGATCTATGCTGAAAGTTTCATAAAGATTGAATCATATTAAGCGAATTTAGAGCGGTTTGAATTTTCCTGTATTACTATGGAACAATATGCGCTGCATTTATTAATATGGCAACATATGGCTATGGAACAACATGCGCTTTTTACCGACTCAGACACTACAGTTTTGCTAGGATTTGCATAAAAATTTCAGGATTGATAGGTGTCATGACACCTAGTATATCTTTGAGAATCGGTTCAGCTAGTGATATAAGTAATCGTGAAACAAAATAGTGGCTGTTTCAAATGCGAAGATTGAATAATTTTGAGTTATTTTTTCCCAACTTCAACGTTTAAGGTGCATGCTTTGAACACTTGATTCAATTTAATGAATGACTGAAGATGAGTGCCTACAATTAATGCTCATAAGTGAAACAAGTCAAGGAGGTAGGAGAGAGCTCCTAGCAAAAGGGTTTTGTAACCATTCTAGGATTCGAAAAAATTGGCCATTAATCGATGATAACAGTACAGGAGAGTGGCCCCTGAAAAAAATTCATCAAACGTAGCCGATATGAGTATGAAATGAAAGTTTTCATGGGAGCTTTTCAAAACAGTTGTTAAACTGTCAGTTTTTGCTTCAGTGGGGGCACAGGGGGGAAATACGTGAAAAATGTGTTTCCTCCGTCGCGGATGGACATCTCAAATAATTAACAAGGGAGATATTTATGAGTATAACAATACCAAAAACCCGAGAAGTCAAAATTCGTTTAACTTTGTTAATAATAGTATGATCTTTGTATTTCATATTTTCTCCAATAAAATCGTCTTTGACATGTTTCCTGATTTGATTCGATCTGGTGACTGCATTTTGTAAAATGAATACAAAACCCTTCTGACATGAGCGTAGGTCTGTTTACCCAACTTGTTGTATCTGCAGCTCTGAAAGTCGTTCGAGATTATTTTTATTTATTTATTTATTTATTCCATCTTACAGACAAAACAATCCAATCACAAAATGGAACGCAAAGAACAATTACAGCAAAATTTAAATGAAAAAGAATACTAAAACGTCGATAATTAAAAGTTAAACTAGTAGTAAGTCTCTTAGTTTTTTCTTAAATGCTATGTAAGAAGAGGGGAAAGGTCCAAGCTCGAGATTATTATGATTTCGTACGATTCTTAAGATTGGTGAATAGAAATAGAAATCAGTTCTAGCATATGGTATAACGAAATAAGAATTCATCTGAGATGAACGAGATGTTTGTCAGAAACGCAGCTCAGAGAAAATATTTAACGGGACTTGATGGTAGCAGAGTTTGTACAAAAAACATTGGTCTAAATATGTTCGTCGGGATATTAGGGATGGAAGAGATAGGAAAGATAAACGACTTTCATAAGGCTGATACGGCAAATTAAACTTAAGGAAAAGAAAACGCGTGAACTTCCTTTGGACAGTTTCTAAAGAAGTCACGAGATAGGAATATCGGGGGGACCAGATAACAAAACAGTATTCAAGCAAAGGGCGAACAAGACAAACAAATAGGCGGACAGAAGAATATATGCTATTGAATTTATGTACATGTCTAAGGATAAACCCGGAAACTCTAGACGCTTTAGTAATCACATTTAAAATATGTGCATCAAATTTGAGTTTTGGATCAAAAGTTACTCCAAGGTCTTTATGACTGAACACTTCAGAGAGCAAAGCATCATTTAATATATAATTAAAGTTAATAGGAGAGTCCTTAAGAGAAAAAGTCATTTTATGACATTTAGTAGTGTTAAGACATAAATAGTTTGAAGCACACCATTCATTTAGAGCATTCAAATCATTTTGGAGGAGCTGACAGTCCAAATAGGATTTGACTGCTCGAAATACTTTGAAGTCATCTGCATACAAAAGGCACGAGGAATTAATTACAAAGGGAAGATCATTTATGAACAACAGAAAGAGAAGAGGTCCAAGAATTAAACCTTGTGGAACGCCAGATGAAGGACAAAAAGGACTAGACGTAATACCAGAGAGACTTACTCGACAGGGACGACACGATAGATAAGATGACATCCAAGATAGAAGAGCACCCGAGATGCCAAGAGCTTCAAGCTTACGACAAAGAAGTGAATGATTCACAGTGTCAAAGGCCTTGGAGAAATCTGTGTAGATCACATCAACTTGCAGTTGGTTATCCAAAGCTCTTGCAATACTGTTTGTGAACTCCATTAAATTAGAGGTAGTGGAGTATCCTTTGAGAAAGCCATGCTGCTCTGGAGCAATAATAGGAGCTAATGAGTTTGAGAGTCGATTATGAACCAACCGTTCAAGTAACTTTGGAAAGCAGGACAGTAAAGAAATAGGCCGATAATTGGAAACTGACGTAGGATCACCACTTTTAAAAATAGGCACAATATTAGCTGTTTTCCAAGGGTTTGGGAATGTACCAGTACTCAAACTTAGATTGAAGAGAAGAGATAAAGGAAAACTAAGCGATGAGGCTAACGACTTTACAAATATGTTTGGCAAACCATCCGGCACAGGGCTAATATTAGGATCAAGAGCATTGATCAAAGCTTCGACTTCAGATGCATCTGTACAAATAAAGGAAATTGGAAAGGGAAGATGATTAGGTAAGACAACAGGATGCACAGCTGCAGCGGGAGAAGAGAAAGTTGAAGAGAAAAATTGGGCAAATGAGTCAGTAACTTCTTGAGGAGAACAAACCTCTGCACCATTCCAACGGACCTTACTAGGAATGGAAGAAGAGGATTTCAGCGACCTTATATAAGACCAAAAAGGCTTTGTATTATTAGCCACAAGAGAGCTATCCAGACTGCTGAAATAAGCCTTCAGAGCATATCTGATCTCTTTTTTGGCAATAGCACGCAGCCTGATAAAATTACATCTTGCTTCAACAGTGCCGAGTGTTTTAAAGACACGATGTGCCTTATCTTTTGCTCGTAGGGCACTAAGCACTCGCTTTGTAAGCCAAGGCTTATGGTTTGCTTTACGGATTGTCTGAAGAGGCGTATAACAGCGAATAAGATTATAAATATATATGTAAAATTTATCCAAAGCGGCCTCACAGTTTAAGCCTCTAAAGAAATCTAGCCAGTTGACTGAAAGTAATTCTGTATTAATGGCTTCATAGTTAGCTTTAAAAAAGTTAAGTTTTGGAGCAGGATGAGGTTTCTTAAATTTAATTTCATCGACTATAAGATCTATAGATAAAGGAGGATGGTGTCGATCAGGAGGAACATACGGATGTAAGGCTTGAGATACAGATAAGTAGCCAACTGGAACATTTGATAGAACAAGGTCAAGGAGACGACCATTAGGATTGCGGATATGGTTAAATTGAGAGAAGGAGCAATGAGATAGGAAAGATGACAGGGTTATAGAAAAAGGGTCAACTGACGAGATTGAAGGAGTAGTATAATTTTTCCACTCTATGTATGGTAAGTTAAAATCCCCGCAAACTAATATTTTGGCGTGAGGATGTCGCAAAACTAGATAAGAGGATAGATCATCAAAAAACTTCTCATAAACAGTTAATGGTGAATTACAAGGAATATAAATAGACAAAATCAAGAACTCTGTATTATGAGGGAGAGAAATTTTGATAATAACACATTCTAAAGTAGGAGAAAAACAGAAATCAGAACAAAGAGAACTAGGTAGAGCTTTGCTAACTGCAACTAAAACTCCACCACCATCAGCCTTATTAGTGGCAATCAGGTCGGGGTCACATCTATATACAATATGATCAGGAAACATTTCACTGCTCAAAATGTTTCCATTCAGCCAGGTCTCGGAGAAGCAGATAATAGAATCATTACTTACTTGATAAGAGATAAAGAGTTCCTCAAGCTTGGTCCTTAACCCTCGTACATTTTGGTAAAAAAAAGATAAACGCATTTTATTAGGAGAAGAGAAGTTACATTGAAGAGTATTAAGGTTTGAAAGAGATTCATTGAAGTTTAAAGAGGATACAGTAGAAAAAACATTATGATTACCAGAATATTCATCAAAATTACTTGTGACTAGAGCTTTGGGATTTCGTTTATTGCCCGACGAAAATTTCTTCGTCTAGATTCAAACGGCTTAACAAGTACACCAGCAGGCCAGTAATTTGGATTCAGGACAATATCAGTATTCGCAGAAATCACCAATTTGAATGAGGCAACCACTTTGTCCGTTAAATTTTCCTTAGTCAATTTATGACAACTAAAGACTTTAACGGATGATCCAAACTTTATGTTGACATAACGCTTTAGGTCCTCAACTGAAGTTTCGTATGCCACTCTAGATATGAAGATATTCTTCAAAGGTATAGAAGCACGAATGACAGGAGAATCGAGATCTGTTGAGGGAACGAGGTCACTCGATTTCTGATGTTGAATTGGAGGTGGTATTTTCTTTGGAATCGCTCCCCGACTGTTGGATGAAGAACCAGGTGGGCTGATGATAAGTAAATCAGATTGTTGATTAAGAGAAAGCGGCCTCAACAGCGAGTTGTTCTTAGTAACGATTGATTGACCAGATTGACCAGATTCCGCTCTTTCCGCATAGTTGCAGCAATCCGGCTGTAGTACAAACGCTGGCTGTATCTGCATATCTTTTTATCCATTGGGCGATTATTTTTCTACCTTTAAACGTTTCTTCCACTAGTTTACGCCAAATTTAAATGCTCAGTGGCCGATTAAAATTCCTTGGAATTGGTAAATAGGTCTCCATAAACTGAACAACGCCGAGCACTTCCGTATATTCTGCTCGACATTCGTCACACCCAGCTCATGGTTAGCTACCGACAATCACGACCATTGCAAACAAAAATAATTCCCAACCTTGTTCAATCCCACTCGCAGCTATAATGCACATTCGATTGTGAAATCTAAATATCCCAAAACAGAGATGAATAGGTTATTGGATAATTGGCTATTCCCTTAGAAAAATTCGCACCGCAAAAGCCTGACCAATGCAAGCAAGCACTATCAGCATAGGTTCTCTTAAATATCATAAAATGCTCCGTAACTAGATCCGTATTCGTCCATTACGTACATTTAAATCATTTTTCACACACGCGCGTGCTTGACTAATTTCTGTCATTCTCGTCACTCACGCAATTGCAAAACATTTCCCTCACATGCGTACGTTGCAAATATTTTCTATCTAATTAAACATATCTTTTAATTTTCATTTTTTTTTAGCAGTTTATATTTCCTTCATAACGGCGCATGTTTCTCCGCGAATATCAATACAAAGCGGAAGCGTATTGAAACGCCACCATATTCACCTACTTGTATACCTTTTTGCTGCATGCAATGACACACATCATATCATATTGATGCCAGAACTCTGCTATCACTTTTCCCTATAAAACTGTAACACAATAAAGAGTTGAAGGCACACATATTGGCATCAAGATATTAAACTCGTAACGTTCACTTGCCGAGTTGCAAGTATGCTAGATAAGCCAAAGAAATGCAAACGCTTTGCTAATGACACTCGAAAGGCTTAGGGGCGACAGATCCACTCACTAATTATACAAAGGATTGCGAAGTACAATTAGTTAATTTGGAAAACGATCACTGCGTAAAATGCTCAATCTACTGGATTACGTGTGATTAAACTAACACTAGAGAAAAAAACGTCCCACTTATTTCACTATTTGCGTTCCAACACTCCAAAGAACTACTCAGGAGTCCTAATTTTGCAATCACTTCAAGTTTTTAAGCGGATACACTAATCCAGCGGTAAATGCGAAAACGGAAAACTAATATTTCCAAAGCTTAGAATTTAATACTAAATCGTGACGATATACCCTAAACATTTTGACGCCCGCCGTGCTTGCAGTTTTTCGCGAACTCCTCCACTTGTCGATCCTTCCAAAACTTCTCTTTTCGTGTAGCCACCGATAAAAATTCCATCAGCTGAGTTTAATCAGCATGATAAGCTTCCTTCGGTAATATAATACATCGTTGGGGTATACTAAATCAGTGTTTCCTGTTCAAAATTTAAATGGGCAGATTTAAATTTTTTAAGGGAAAATTAACTGAATGAAAGAAAAACGAAAAAAATTCTAAATAGTGATAAAAGTTAAATCTCATGAAGAATATAATTAAAGGAAAACGTTTAAATTTAATAAAGAGGAAAATTGATATAAAGTCACATTTAATAATAATAGTAATAAGAAAGAAAACTATTTAACAAATTACGATTATGAATGGAAATAATTAATTATTTTTCTAAATTTGCCATTAAAATTTTGAATAGGAGATAGGAAGGTTTTCGAGCAGTTTGCTTACGTGACTGCTCGATTGCTACAATCAAGTGATTGAATGGCGCCCATTTGGAAAAAGCAGGTTATGCTGTCGCACCCTGTACGTTAAATATTAAATGAAATTTACATTATTATCTTTATCAGAATTACCTTCACCACCTCCTTCAATTTCCCTATTTTCAGTCAGTCTTTTTAGTGCTGCTGTTGCCGCCATCAACCAAAATTTCTAGACTGGAATCCTGTTGCAGAAGTCAAAGATATTTCCCAGTAACATTTTCAATTTAGAAAACAAAACAAAATTATCTTTTAACAACGTACGTCTCCTAGGAAAAAATTAGTATAAATTTATCATCGTCTAATAAAATGCATGAATAACAATTCCAAATTGTTTAATATTAAAATTATCCAAATAGAAAGCTGATAAGCCGCCCACAATCTGAAACATCAATTGAGTTAACTGAAACGAATGAAAAACATTCAATAACAACTCCTTTATCTAGACAACGTGCCAACAGCCTAGCGCAATAAATAAACGCCGAGCAGATAATTTGACATTGATAAATTTAGCTTTTGCCAAAATAAATTACAAGTATGTGGCGAAAGCAAAAGTTTCCACAAAATCAAGCCTGCATAAATTTCTCAAAGTAAGTCCTGAAAGCAAGCTAGGAGCAAAAAGTCACTGAAGTAGATAACGAATAGATCCAAATTCTTGGAATTGAAATCATGAATACAAAAGTGAGAAAACATTTTCGAGCAACACATAAACGTAAAATACTGTGGAAGTAGGAATAGAATGGGTTGACTTCCTTTGAAATCGTATTTGAATGCTTTAATCGTTAAGTAATGTTATAGTTCAACGGATAATAGAGAGAACTAACCTCAGATAATTTGGCATGCAACATTTATCTCCTTTGAACAGAACACAAATTAACCCAAATCAAACCACCCCTAAAACGTCATCACCACGACCTACATCAATAAACATTTTCGGAATTTCATGTCTAAACCCTCACGTGAAACCACAACCATACCGAATTTCATTACGAGAAAATGAAACACGAAAGGCTCAAAACCTCGCCTACGAAATGACGCCCCGGAAAACCTGAAAGCTCGTCTTTCCTCCAAACACGTCGTCGGTTGGATCCAATTAAAGTCTTACCAGCGAAGAAGTTGATGATAATTAAGGAGATTAGATCTGGTTAAAAGTAAAGTGCGGAGAATTGAGTCTAGAGTGTCTTAACGTCTACCGAAGAAGATAAACTATCCAATATGGAGCGAGCGAAAAGGCAAAGTATCCGAAAATGAACAGTTGTATGAAGTTTCGCTTCCTGTCGAAAAATAAGACAAAAGGAGACAAGAAGAAGGTCCTGATGAGATCTTCGCATAGAAATGCTTTCTCGTCAAAACGGAGGTTGCTGATGGCTATTTGTAGTTGTTTGTTGTTGGCTTCTCCGAGATATCCAAATGCAAGGATTGGCAGGAAGTAGGGCATTCCCATTAATTACTTCTGTCATATACTCAAAGAAATTTATTAGTTTACGTATATGCCCATTAATCTTGACATCCAAATTAGGATGGAGTGTAGTCTACAAAGTGAAAGACAAAAACAATTACAAAGCGAGCCTTCGTTGAACCAAACTCCCGGCCACTGACTGACTCCAGGAAGTTCTGCTGATTCGGAACAAGTAGCGGAAGTTTGTACATTTCATGTACCATTTGTGCTAAAGG
Source organism: Odontomyia ornata (assembly GCA_963969285.1). Classification (NCBI taxonomy): domain Eukaryota; kingdom Metazoa; phylum Arthropoda; class Insecta; order Diptera; family Stratiomyidae; genus Odontomyia; species Odontomyia ornata. Next base: position 38,135,564 of record OZ017738.1, on the reverse strand, counting down.
ATAATGCTTTCGTTAGCAGAAATCCATTAAGTCGTATTTGTTTTGTTCGGCTACCGAGTGGAAAGCGATTTAGATTAGATATGAGTAAAGATGTTAAGTGTGAGAACGGAAAAATAAGAAATAAGATAAAATGTCCAGATTGTATGTCAGGAAAGGACTAGATAAATTATGTTGACCTCACTGTGCTCAAGTGTGTTTAATTCTTCTGCCATATGAAGCATGTATTCACTAGGGTTACTTTGCATGTAAAAATAATTCCATCACAGTTCACCGAAATTAGTGGAAACATCCTTACTTAGAAATAAGCCTATCCATGCCTTTCATTGCTAGGAAACTTTCGTCGAGTTAGATTAACTTCCGAATTGATTTCGCGCGCGAGTTGTCTCAAGTGAAACGAAAGTTGCCATTTCTTTTGTTATTCTTTATTAGTCGGCGTCGTTGAAATCATTCCCACAATTTATTTCATAATAAATTGGTTAGGCTAATCAATACTAAAATTCAGAAATGCTTTTTATTGTTAATTTTAGCTTCTGAAGAAACGATAAAGGCTAGACGCTGTATTTTCACTAATAAGAAATTTTGTTTTTCATCAAAATATCTTTTCAAAACTTTCCAGCGACTTCAATATTCTTGGCAACTTTATAGTTTCTTTGCCATAAAAGTTTTTACCCAGTGTAATTTATATAACAAGACTAGCTTCGGGTGGATTGACTAAGGTGGAATATATCCTTGGGAAAATATATTGACTAAATGAGAAAATACACAAGTGAGAAAATTTATCAATGTGATCAAATATGAGCCCATTTCAATCAAATTATTAATTTTGTTGGATGAAGTAGATAAAAAATATTAATCAAGATAAATAAGCCGAAAAATGATTCCCTATTTTTAAAAAGATGAAATTTTAATTCTTGCCCTATTATTTTGCCAAATGTTAATCACTCATCCATCCTTCTTAATTGACCACAGTGACCCTGATTATTCTCGGAGACGATTCGACGTCAGGCATATTTTGCACAAATCATGACACTAGGCTCTTTTCAGGAGACTAAATTCCAAAGACATATAAAGAGATCTATGCTAAGTTCCAATCAAAAGGAAGAACAATCACTACAACCACTGCTGTAGTCGATAACGCCATTGTTCGGAAAAGTAAAACCGATCCACTTGAGTATTCGAAAGCAATATGGATTGAATTTAAGGAGGCTTTCGATGTGGAAACTTCTAGAACTATTAGCGGAAAATTAAATTATTTAATCTTTTTGGACGTATCATGATTATCAGAAACCGTCAAGGCAACAAGAAAGCACCTAGACAAACCTTTGTTATTCCGTAAAAATATGCTCTACAGTGATGAATCTAAATTCGACAGACTGTGACCAGATGGAAAATATTTGTTTTTCGTCCAAAGTACCAACAATTGAATCCAATGTCTGTTTGTGCCATTTGAATATCTATGATTATATATATACGAGTATATATATATATATATATATATATATATATATATATATATATATATATATATATATATATATAAAGGGTGGCCCAACCATAATGCACGATGTTAATTGCGAGTCACACCTTAAGGTCAAGTGTTTTTCGCCCAAATTTGACATTTCTTTGTTTCAGTGTTTGACAAATTCAACCACGGAGAGGTACACAATTGAGCAGCGTGTTAAGGTTGTTGAAGCATTCTACGAAAATGGGCGTTCAAATCAAATGCATTTCGTGCACTTCGTGATTTGCTTGGTCTGCATAATCGACCAAATGTGTCCATAATCGGGAGAGTTGTGCACAAATTTCAGCAAATATGAAATCACCTGTGCACGCTCGTCTAGTTCGTTCTGCGGAAAAGATTGCTGTTATTCGCGATAGACGTCAAACTCGACTCGTCGTCGTGCCCAAAATTGAACATCTCACGAACATCACTGATGCGAATTTTGAATAAAGATTTAATTGACTCAAGAGTTGAAACCTACTGACCATTTCAAGCGTCGGCAATACGCCGAATGGCTTGTTGCACAGACAGAAGGGAATGGTGACTTTACAAAGAAAATCATCTTCAGCGTAGAGGCACACTTTCACCTCAGTGGATTCGTTAACAAGCAGAATCACCGCATTTGTCAAATGAGAATCCACGAGTGATTGTTGAAAAGCCGATGCTTCCATAAAGAGTGACTGTTTGGTGCGGTTTATGGGCTGGGCACGTCATCGGGCCGTACTTCTTCGAAAATGAGGACGGCCAAACAGTTACCTTGAATGATGTTCGCTATTGATAGCGGACTTTTTGCGGCCAGAAATTGAGGTCATGGACCTGGACGATATGTGGTTCCCACAGGATGGCGCCACTTGCCACACAGTCAACGAAACATTGGCTCTTTTGCATGAGAAATTCAATGGCAGTGTTATCTCACGTTGGGGCGATGTTAATTAGCTGCCACAATCATGTAGTTTGACACCGTTGGACTTCTTTTTCTGGGATATTTAAAAGGAAAGGTCCCAAAAGTATGCGACCCAACAAAGAAAACAGTAAAAAAATGCGAAAATGTTTTTTATTTTTCAATATATTCTCCTTTCAGCTTGATGCACTTTTCCCAAATATGTTCAATAGCTTCAAAACCCGCTTCATAGTAGGAACCGTCAAGCTCCTCAAAATAGCTACTAACCGCAGACTCTACCTCTTCATTGTTCACAAATCTTTTGCCGCTGAGCCATGTTTTCAAATTACTATGATTTTGGTGTATTTTTCACTGTTAATTCGCCCCTCACACAGCACCATTTCGCCCATTCCATCGGCAGCCATGCAACCCCAAATCATTATTGAGCCTCTGCCGTGTTTTGGGTTGTATTCTTCGCCCACCCGGCACCCGACATAGGTTACTCCAGAAGTTCCAAACACCTGTGTAAAAAAGAAAAAAATGGTTAAATTTATGATTTCATCATTTTCACTACCGAACCAGTTTTCAAAGATATTGAATTATTTTAATTTAAAACATAAAGCAAATAATCATACCTCGAAGTTAGATTTGTCTGACCACAGCACGTTGAATCAATCTTCTACTGTCCAATCTCAATGTTTAACATAAAGCAAATAACCATACCTCGAAGTTAGATTTGCCTGACCACAGCAATTTGGATCAATCTTCTACTGTCCAATCTCAATGTTTAAGGGCCCACTCCAACCAATTTTTCATATTGTGTTCCGAGAGCCACTGCTTCTTTCTTGCCTTACAACCTTTTAATCCAGCTTTAAGTCGACTTCTTCTGGCAGTCTGTACACTCACAGATTTGTCTTTTTCTTCAGATATGCTTGCAGCGAGGTTAACAGCTGTTTTTTGCGATCCTCTAGAGACTGCCTAATTAACAGTCGGTCATCACGATCGGTAGTGACTCTTTTTCTGCCTGTTCTTGGTCTATTTTCAAGGGGTCCGGTGTCTTTGAAACGAGTTATTGCATATTGCACTGCACAACGCGATCACTTCCCTTCTCGCTATATTTTCACATGCGAAATGCCTTGCTCATGCAAAATCATAATTTTCAGGCGCTGTTCTGCACTAAGCTCAGTTTTTTCGGCATAGCTCACGCTTAAATTATTATTTTCGAAGAATATGGGAGAAATATTTGCGTTCAACACGTGCATTCACTTCAAACTCCGACAATCGACTAAAATTCATCATAATGTCAAATACCTTATTCAAAAAAATAATGTGTTATTGCACATCTGCATGTCATAAATATTTGTTTTTGTTTTATTTCTACGTAAACATACCCCGGATACAATAGTAAAACAGTAAAAATAAGGTGACATTTGAATTTAAACTGCGCGCGTCGAAGCATTTGGAGACTTTTTTTGGGTTGGTAGTACTATCAGTGACATCTATGTCAAATATTCATTAGTGTTTGAGATACGCGTCGTTTTGTGAGCTGCTAAAAGTGAGTTTTTGGTTTTTTGCGGTGTCGAAATTTGTTGAATTTGCATTAAATTTTGTTTGCGGAATCAATTTTCTGCTGCAGATACGTTGAGGATGGTGCAAAAAGCCTTTGATGATGAGGCTATGTCTTAAAAAATGTTTTCAAGTGGTATAGTGAGTTCCAAGCCGGCTGTGAACGTGTCGAAGACGAAGAGCGTCCTGGGCGACCATCAACCTCTTCTCTTTTTTGATTATCGCGGTGTTGTGCATTATGAATTTTTTATTTGAACGTTATGCGTCTAAAAAGGCCGGAATTGTGGAAAGACAATTCTTGGTTTTTACACCACGATAATGCACCATCCCATACTGCACTCGTGATTCGAGATCATTTTACCAAAAACTCAACCCATATCGTTTCGCGACCACCGTATTCACGTGATCTGGCACAGTGCGACTACTAGCTGTTCAGCAAGGTCAAAAGGCAGCTCCGCGGACACCGTTTTTATATGATAGAGGAGATTCAAGCCGCAGCGAAGACGGAACTGAAGGCCATCCCGGAAACGACGCGTATCTCAAACACTAATGAATATTTTGACATGCAAATTTGACATAGATGTCACTGACAGTACTACCAACCTAAAAAAAATTCTCCAAATCCTTCGACGCGCGCAGTTTAAATTCAAATTTCATCTTATTTTTTGGTCACAGTAGTATTTAAACAAATTGTTTATGCGGACATAAACAATAGGGGTGCCTAATACTTTTGCTCGCGGCTGTATTTCTGCAGCTTAAAGACAAGAACATCATGCCAGCTTGTTTGAATTAAATTAATTTACTGTATATCGCTGCTTTGATGTCCTTCATAATACGCAAAAGCGACTGCTCTGTCGAATATCTGTTTCTGAAGCCAAATTTGAAATAAGGTAAGATATTATTGTTAGTCATTAAATCATTTAATCTTTTTAGGATTACTCTTTCAACGAGCTCCACTAAACCTGGTAGTATGCTAATGGGCCTGTAGTTGTTGGGAGAGTGCAGATCTCTTCCAGGCTTCAGGAAAGGTATAACTAGGGCTTGTTTCCAAATGGATAGAAAGAAAGAGAACCTAAGGCAAGTGTTGAACAGGAGACATATGAAGGGTAAACTTTTAAGAACTATATTCAGCAGGGCATCGATACCTGTAGCTTTACTGCTTTTAACGTTTTTGAGTTAACCTATTAACTCCCTGGCTTTTATTAATGCATCGGGAGATAAAGATGTAGTCCAGATTTGTTAGAATGTTGTTCCATCGGAGATTCCGGAGCTCCTTAATGGGGCTGTTAACACCAATTTTGAGAGACCTAATGCGGATGTTTGCCATTTACGCCGCATGGAGTTTTGTTTTCTAATTAGATTGTAAGTTTCTTCTTCAAACTCTAAATTATATGAAGCTTTTGATAGTTTTGGGACACTAAACTCAATAGCTTGCCAGATAGTGTTTGCGATTTCTTTAATTTGCTTTTCACATACTGAGGAAGTATTGAGCGATTCTATGGTTCTGGATGTTAAGCTCACTCTATCATCAATAAAACTTCAGAATTCTGACCATTTCGCTTTTTTATAACAGTAGTATGTTTTTCGTACATAAAAATTACCTCTCGTTGTTTCTAAGGATAATATTACAAGTAGATGAGGAGATAAGAGGGCTTGCACGACGCTCAAATCAGATGAAGTAATATTTTGGTCACTAAGAACCAGATCCAAAGTGGAACCGATTCCACGGGGAGAGTAGAACGTGTGTTTTATAGGGAAACGCACATCGATATTTGCCTTTTTAACATAAGTATTAAGAGTCAAATTTTTATTATATTTTGGTATCCAAAAAGCGTCTATGAAAAATTTTAGACAAATTTTCAGGCAACTCATCCCTGCATATGTAAATCATAAATTTATGCAATCTGCGCAAGTGAGTATGAGTATCCTGGTAAATTGTACCCGGATGAAAAATTTTACTTGAGCGAAGCATAAACTTGACTTTACTAACCATATTTGTTGGTACCTTTTAATTTAAGATCTAGTAAAGCCTTCATTGAGTACAATTCATTGCTAAACTAAAATAGATACTAAAATAATTTAAGGAGGCTTAACATTTTGATTCAGCAGCGCCATTTTAAGGCTAGGTTTAGGCTACTTTTAGGCCAAATTTGAGCCACTTTTAGGCCATATTTAGGTCTGGTCTGGGCTTCTTTTTGATCATTTTTTGGCTTTATCATTGTAAATTGGGCCAAGTGCAGGCTTGTGTAGGGCTATTTGATTGTAAACTGGGCCTATTTTATGTTTAGCTTAGGCTAATTGGCTTGCTGATAGGCTATGTTTACGCATTTTTTGAACCTTGTAAAATGCAATATTTGACTTTCTAATGATATTTTGTTTGCGTAACTTCTCAAATATTTACTCACGGAAATAACACTCTCCAAGAAATTCCAAAAACTAAAAACAAACCAGCTGCGAAACGCTTAACCCTTATGTCTCATATTTCTATTTGCCATTTGAGCCAACTATGGCCACAAAATCTACATTCGCAGTAACTTTCTTATTTTTACTTTAGGATAGCAAGAAAAGTGGGTACATGAAGGAATCACGATGAGATTAACAATTGGTTAGCAATATCTTCTAAATGTCAAGTAGTTGACTCAATCTTGCATAGAATTCATTAAGGCAGTTAATAAAAATATTTGGCTGTTATGTATTCAAATATACCGCAATTTCGGCTAAATTTTGCTAACCTCATTGTTTGAGAGGTCTTGAAAATTGATCTGTTATACAAATCATTTTTTAAATTTTTTTAATTATCAAAACATATCTTTAGTGTCTACGTGGTTTGGAAGCGTTTATCTCCCCATTATCGAATGTTGTTCTTGTTATAAATGTAAAATTTTCTATCGGCTCTGACTTTGTTGTTTACGGCTCGATTTCTATAAAATTTTCTGAGTACATGTACCATTTTTCATTTATACATCTGTATGAGTTTAAAGATTGCCTTTTGATTTTATAAGCGGAAATATAAATTTATAAATCGTATTTTCATTAAAAAAGTTGATTAAGTTTCGACTTCTGAGGTGTTTATTGCTACTGCAGTTATAAAGGCTTACTTCCTTAATTTTTTTTCAGAACGGCTCAAAAGTGCAATAAAATACAAAATCCTATTGAAATTACCACCTGTATCCGCCGGTCCATTTGTATGTCAAAGCTGTTTTTCTACTATAGAAGCAATACCCATCAAACCTTGTTGAAAGATCAGAAGTGATGACTTTTTGAAAGTTTGAGTTAAAAATTTTTGAAAGCTTTTAGGAGATCTCACCGTAAAGTAGATTCACCCATAAACAATTTTTTTCACCATACGTAGTCGAGTAGGGTGTCATATGAAAGGTCTTAAAATTGCCTTATCGGAGTTGAGGGAGACAGGAGAAGGGAAAATGCACGACGTTTTAGCGTACTCCCACCCTCACCATTGGACAGCTTTCATGCGAAAAACCCGAAAAAAAACCATGGAAGTAGAGCTTTATAAGTACAATAATAAAAAATAAGTCAGAAGACGAAATTTACTTTACTTTTTTAGTAATAGTTAGATTAACCTATATTAAATTTCCAGCCGTTTTAAATGAGGATACTGAGTCAAGTAAGTGCCAATCGGGCTTTCTATCTCACCAGGCATCACAGTTTTGATTGGATCTCTACTGAATTTTGAGATTTAAGATTTCATTCAGTCAGTGGTTACTAGTAATATAGAAATAAAATGAGGGCTGGTTAAAATGGAGTAACAGTGGCTAGATGGTAGTAAAGTTTTTCTTGAGTTTGAGTTCAAAACCCTTCTGATATGAGCGTATCTCTGTCTGCCCAAATTGCTTAACATCAAATTTTGAATAATATCATCCAAACCTTGCATTTCGTGCCTGTATGGGCGAAACAATTCTAGGGTCACTTCGATATATGGCGGGAGCCCTTTGAAAAACTTCATAATTTTTTTTACATCAACATTTTGGAGAGGTGATCATTTTTGACCTACCAACAATGTAGCAATAATAGTTTTCGAGAAAACTTACTGCGTCGCAAGGGCAGACGGACAGACAGATGGACGGATGAACAGACGGCTAGACGTACCGCGATTTTAGAAGAGTCTTGTAAAATTATTGTACAAAAGCCTAATAAAGGTTATTGAACCACTTCTATTTCCATTTCGGTAGAATTGACTGCGAAGTCTCTTTGATTAACATGGACATTTTCAGTGGACTTGGTAAATAAGGACAAGACCTTCAACACCTCTATCTAAAATTCAATTGCACGATTCTACCGTTACAAGAACAAAATTAATCCTAAACGACTCAATTAACTCTTGGAAATGGTGTATTGTAATTTACAAAATTAATAAGACTCCACGAAATATAATTACTTCCAAAGGAAAACACTTAAAATATCATCAATCTTTTGGAAATTTCTTATCTCGTTTCGCCACATTGCTATTCACTCTTAGCAGCCACCCAACCATTTTCCACCTCATGGAAATGGTTCCCCGCAAAGTCGTAAAAGAAGAATTTCCATTAAAGTCCATTACAGATGAAACGCCTTTAAAGAGCTTAAATCTTTACGAGCCACTTAAATTTTCGGTCAGGTCAATTACGCAATGTCTTCATTGAAAATTGAATGGCGCTTTGTCCGTCTTGCAGCATCCTTTCAGCTGAAAACAACGCGAAAAGGGTGGGAGAAGAGTTTACGATAAGAACGGTGTGAAATTCCTGCTTTCAATTTGCTTAAGGATAGCTAAGGAAAGATAAAACTTCTTATCTAGTTGTTCACTCAGCGGAACATGAGTTTGAAAGCGAAAGGATTTTCAAGGCCGAAGTAAATGATTTCTGCCACTGGAAGTAGTTTCCAAGGCAGCATGTTTTATAAGACTAAAGGTAATGTTCTTAATTTTGACTCAGGGTAAGTTGCTTGCAACGTTATATCCATTTTAAATTTCTTGTTTTCCTCTTCGTGCTTAGCAAAAAAACCTGAATTAATGTTTATCGACTCACCTGCGCATACTTCCATAAAATATTAAAATATGCAACGAAAAACGGTGAAAACGGTCTGAGTCTCTACTCAACCATTTATATCTGAGAAAACCCGTCTGAAGGATTCACAGTCGGAAAGAGTCTATGGCTTGTGGCTTTGAGCAAAAAAGTCCTGGTAGGAAGATAACAACATTGTATCATCAAAACTAAGTGTATTTACGAATATTTGCCATGAATTTATGCGACTACTCTTTTCACCCGAGAGCTTTGATAAATCTTGAGTTATGCAAAGGATACACAATCTAGTGTTTGCCTAACAAATGGCTACAAGGGATTCTCAGCTGGATAATGGCTTTCGCTCTCCTTGAGCTGAAGAGGGCTATCCAAGAGATAAATGATATGATGAAGAGCTGGCATGATGTCAAGATGAACATTAGTTTGAATCATGCATAATTTGTATTAAATGGTTGTACTTCCGGAGATAATAAGAAGGGATGGTAGAGAGCTTGAAACTACCAATTTTGTGTAAACAATATGTATAATATTGTGGACACTTAGCACGCTTGTCTAATTACTTTTGAGTGAGGTTGAAGTATTCGTATACTCTGGATACGATACAGTTTTAGCTTGTAACGAGAGAAGATGCAGAAAAATATATATTTTTTAACTGACTTTCAAAGGAGAAAAGGTTACCAGTTTCATAAATTTAAGGGTTTTGATCTTATCAAACATTCCAAATTTTTTTTTCCCTTGGATCCTCTTTTATGGAATGGAATCCTTAAATCCTTTACAGTAATATCGCGTCGCGTATACGGTTCGTAGCCGATGAGTTTAATGTCCTGGGATCGTTTAAATTAAGTTAAAAGACTTTATTTTCTAAGAATGCACAATAATTAACTTCACCATTTTACAAATCACACTTCAGTTTACTTTTCAGTTGTCTTATCAATTTATATTTCCAATGTCTTCAACTATATCACGTAAAACCTTTACTTCAGTATGAATCAATATCACCTTCAATTTGCGCTCTACACTAATCGCGGTTTTTACGATCGCCGTTTTACTATATCTCTTCCCATTCATTCTGCTCGGCTTTATATAGGGTCTCTAGTTATTCAATCCATTTCATGTATTTCGGCGTCACTTTCAGATATTGATCATGGATCTACGTGTCCATCCTTGTGCTTTCGAGTACATTCGTCTACTTTTCTTGGTTGCTTCTTTTCAATCAATATTGATTATGATGTTATTAATAGTTGCGACAATAGCCCGCAGAATTGTCTAGAGATGTGACAATGCTCCCACCTCAGTTCTTTTCACCCCCGAAAAGATGTGTTTCCAGTTGTAGTTAAGTCTCCCTGGATGTAATATTGGGCAAGATAGTCCAGGTGTACGATTTCCATTCTGGACCGGCTTGCGGTGTTCTGGTTCAACCGTTACCTTAGCTCACTTGCGTACTCCGAGATCGTTTGGGGTTTCTCAGGGGGTGTTCAGAACTTTATATTAGCCGGCAGACAAATAGTCTTTCCAAAAATATCTTTGGCTGAGGCTTGGCATGTCGATGCATGCTCGGCAGCTCTATAGGCCATCAAGAATAATCGAATGAGCCAGTCGAAGTCCCTTTGGTTCTCGTCAACCATCTTGGCCAGCTATTTATTGAGTGCGCCGTTGAAATGTTCGACCATTCCATCGGATTGGGGATGCAGTGGTGTTGTCCTCGTTTTGTCATCTAGGTGCACCAAGTCGGTCTCCTAGGTTAGGCTTCGCAGCACGTATTCCATTAGGCGTTCGAAGGTAGCTGGAGCATTGCAAAGCCCAGATGGCATCACCACAAATTGCCACAATCTGGTTCCAACTGAAAATGCGGTCTTCTCTCGGTCCTTCTTGTTGATTTCTACCTGTCAGTAGCCACTTTTGAGATTGAGTGTAGAAAACCATTTTGTGTCGGCTTAAGTATCCATGATATCGTCAATGCGTGAAAGCGGATAACTATCGTTAAGATCTTCCATCATTACTTCGACATTCCGCCATTTCAATACCCGTTTCCCCGAATCCAACGCGATTCCATGTGGTCGCAGAAAATCCATTCCGAGAATGCAGTCATCCATAATGTTCGCGACCAGAAAATTATGTCGGAACGCAAGGTCTCCCAACTATTTCTGTAGGCTGGTCTCTCCATGGTAGTGAAAAATTCCTGCCCTTGTGCAGTAGTTGTTTCCTCACTAGGTCTGGTCGAATAATCGATCGGGTTGCACTAAAGACGACAGTTATGGTGCAATGTTCTCCGTCAACTTGACCCGGAAGGCATAAGTCTGCTTTTCCACGATGTAGTTTTGACATGGTGATGGTGGTGCTGGGGAGGTCAATCTTCCCAGTCAACCTCCATGAAGCTGGCTCTTACATATTTCCCGACCCCTCAGTTTGAAGGGCTTTCATCCTGTGCTCCTGACTAGGTTTGGATCTCCTCCACCCTAGACAATAGCTCGGTTTTCTTCGCTTCTTGCAGTCTCTGTGCAGGTGCTCCTTCCCACCGCAATCCCAGCATCCAGGTGCTCAACATATGGAACTCAACCGTTTAATTGCACTTACAATAGATTGGTTACATAAACAAACTGGACGTTTGGGTTCCTCGCAAATTAAAGAAAAGTTAATGTACTTGGCCGACTTTCAACTTTTAATCTCCTAACCTTAAGGACTCACAGCATCTGGAGGCGTTAGAATCGTAGATAAGTTTTCTAATGATCCCTCTTCTTCCTTTATTTTCCGCTAGCGGATGAATCTTCTAACTTAAAGGTTCTGTATGGCATAGTAAAACGAGGGTCAGTCCGAAGTAATGTGTCAAACAGTTCCAGGCCAGGTTCTCAGGTTGACAGGGGAGGTGTTGTTGTAAGTCCTGGTCGTTGCCGGCATTCATTTGTTCATTTGTTTTGAATTAATTAATGTTTATGTGCTTCCAAATTTGATGATGCGGACAGTTCTTTTCAATATTTATTGAATTTTTTATTCCTTTTATCTGTTATTACAAAATATAACTTGTCCATTATCTTCCTTAGCAAAAATCTTACCTTCTTTGCCTCAGTAAGTAAATTTCATAATTTACCTTATTTTTGATGTTCCCATTCATTCATTACGATGCGTCATCGTATTAAAGTATTCAATACGATCTATTTCCTTTATGACACTTGTACCAGCTCAAACGCATAAAAACTTGCCCATTGCAATGTTATTTATGTAAGTATTTTATGGCATTGTATCAACTGGAATTTGATACTTCAATATCTAGTTGGCGAAGAGAATATCCGCAAGTAGTGCGATTACTCATCCACCAAACAACAAAGATTGCTTAGTCTAGGTGTTAGCACGCTTGACTGTCAATCTAGGGAGATCGTGAGTTCAAGTTCACTAGCGGGCAAAACCTTTTTAATCTTCACTTAATGGAAGCATTTCGGAGCGGATGATGATTTGTACATAGGCAAAGCTTTGTACTATCATAATTATGTGCAATTGGAAATTTCGTATTTGATTGATTAAATGGAAGGATCGGGTTCCAAGTATGTTGCAGTAACGGCATTTAGCGGCAGCGGATTTTTGGTAACAAAGAGATGGTCTGATCTACTCGTAGCAATGAGTTGATTTTGGATCAGCAAAGAATCTGGTGGGATAGTCCGCGCGGTGTTGTGGTTAGAGCACCCACCCCATAAGCCGAAGCTCCCTGGTTCGACTCTCGTTGGTGACAACGAAATTCAGCTCGAGTGATTCTTCAGACGGACCATAAGCCCGTTCAGTTATTATGATTCATGCTGGTTTGAAATCAGGACGTATTGCAGCTGGATGAACGGATGCCGATACACTTGATCAAGATAATGAGATACTCTAAGTGAAGGCCCGAAAGGAGCTCTGGTGCTAAAGCAAAAAAAACACAGAATCTGGTGGAACGAGTGTGTTGCGTGAGCTAGGATAGCTGATTTAGGAGCCAGGGTAAAAGGAAAAATCTTAGGTTAGTGAATAAAGAAGGGCGTGATTGCTAAAAACTGAAACGAGGATATATGATAATACTTTTTAAATTCTTTTCATACAGATTTGAGTTTTAGAAAAAAAACCGGGAAGTAGTTAGAGGTGTTAAAGTAAACTTTGAGCTTCGCGTTGTTCGAGAAATTTTTTGAAAGAAAAAAATAAAGAATACAAGAAAAAGTTAATTGACTGCATTTCTTCAATAAAAAAAGTTATACAGTTGAAGTGATGTTTAAGTGTTAAAGTTTTTCGTTACCCTCAGTGCGTATGTCACCAATATTATGTAGATTTTTGCAGATTTTGAATCAATATCATTACCTGGACGTCTTTGTGCGGCTTTGAGTTGTATCACTATTTGATCAATCGAGTTTCTATTATATTCAAATAAATGAAGAAAAGTTGATGAAGATCATAATCCGTATTGTGATATTGGCATCGTTTTGGCATTGTCCAAATCACATTCAAAGATTTTGATCCTTACCTCGTGGATTTTGCTCTATCCATCGGTGAATTGGATCATTCAACAGAAACAAATCTGGAAATTTCAGTAAAAAGAAAGAATGCAGAATTTTTAAAGATTATTTGCTATGTTTTGATTAATTCATTGGACGTGCCCGCACATAAGAAAAGTTTTTATAGTATTTATAAAAGGCAAATATTCTGTTTATTTGATATCCCCAGGCAAATTTTCTTTTTTTTTGAAAAGCCGTCGAGCCTTGCTTTATTGTGTGAGCAAGTGCGTTTCGACTCCTTTGAGTCATATTCAGTATCTAAAGAATGTGTTGAAGGGAATAAATTTATATAGTCGTAGGATGGGTTAAGCAGGTAGATATTAGGGTTTTGTTTTTTGGATTGTTGTATGTCTGTTTGTTCTGTTTCATCTCGTTTTCGTTTTCGTTGGAGAGTACAGTCTCGTACTGATCTAGAACTTTTCAACAACAATACATACACTGCCAAGGACGGTCTGGGTATGGGACATCCAATGTCGTCAATAATGTCAGAAATATTCTTACAATCCTTGGAAGAAGTCTTTATACCCAAAATTTTCAAATGATTCAATGTAATGTTTTATAGATGATATGTGGATGACTGTTTCATTGCTATTGACTCACAAGGAAATAAACAAGACGAACTACTTACCTATATGAATGAAACACACCCGAATATAAATTTCGCTATAGAAAAAGAAACATACGGACGACACAACTATACGGACCTAACCGTGACAAGCGGGAAAACGTGATTAGACTATAAAACATAAAGAAAACCAACACAACTGACCATAGAATACACATAACATCTAACCACCCGCACAGCATAAGCTAACAATGTACAGATCAATGGCGCAGAGACTCAACTCCATTCCCGTGACTACTATTAACTACTCCAATGAACAAAATAGCATTTACAAAATAGCTAGTAATGATGGATACAATCAACGTGACATTGTAAAACTTGTCACACAGTACAAACAAAAATAGATACGCCAGCTGACTGAACCTCATAAGAATGACCAACAGTGGATTTTGTAAGCATACGTGGGTAAAGAGACATACAAACTATCAAACTTCCTTAGACAATACAAACAGCAAACTGCAATCAAAACAAACAAAAACATTGGAAACAAACTGAAACCAAAACTGAATGACACATCAACACACGAGAACAGCGGCATATACAAACTGACATGCAAGGACTTAAGCATAGTGTACACAGGAAGGACAACACGGCAACTAACGACAAGATACAAAGAGCACTTATGAACTTTCTCATGCAACGCCCATGAGCCTGACGCTATGAAAAACTCTATGGCATTGGTACACAAACAAAGCAAAGGCCCGAGACTTGACATCCTTGAAAGGCTTGAAATGTATGAACATAGAAAAACAGACAGTAACATTATCATTATCAACGAATAACTTGTTCCGAACTCCAACGCAATTTTCTCAGTACTAGACCACAACCTCAGATAAAAACAGAAACGAGATGAAACTGAACAAATGGACATCCAACAATCAAAAAACGAAAACCTGATATCCCTCTCCAGACCCAATTTAGTACCTGGCCTAATTTAATACCTGACTTAATTGAGTACTACCTGCTTAACCCATCCTACTCGTACAACCATTAGACACTGAAAATGACTCAAAGGAGAAATTCTCAGTGAACTACTGTAGTGCCAAGGTGTCCATCTACCTACCTTTATCCCCTGTTAAGGTGACCGAAAAGACTATATACAAAATCTGTTCTTGACTGTGATGAAGGCTCAATACAACTTCCAGTTCTGGATAGTTCGAGTTGAGTCCTCGGCTACGGTAGTCCATCTTATGTAGCAAAACGTGATGTCACATATTCTTGCTTGGCCCATTTACACTCACCTTGGAGGGAATGTTTTAAATTTACTGCATTGCTGAATGTTGTGCAATTCAAGGCAATCTGCACATTTTACTTCAGGCAAAGGTGTTTCAGCGTCGCTGGCATCAATTGAAAATTTCTTGTTGCTTGTATAACTCACAGGGGATGATTCTACAAGGTTGGCGAGCCTGAATTCTGGACTGATACAAACGGAAAAATCAGCTAATCATGGAAGATCTATAAGCTTTGACATGCTTCTGGCCCCTACAACTAATGTTGCTCTGGCAATTTACTTACTAGTTCTTCAAACAAGACTCGATTCTGCAGGTACTGTTCGGTACAAGTACTGCTTAAGAATAAAAGAATATAGTTCCCAGCCTTTTTTTGTAATTTGTGCCTTAACTAGCTTATCCGGGTAGCTCTTGCATAACATTGGGTACATTATTAGGGTGAATCAGCATGGCTTCCACCTTTGGTTTTTTCTTCCCTTGAAGGCTTCTCTAAAGTCCAAACGAGTTCTCTAAATCGTTAAAGTTATGTTTCTTTGTGGACTCCTTGGACGTCATATTGAATACAGGCCAAATGTAGGGCTCCCCGCTGAAGGTGGGCAATTTATATAATCTTCTGCGTGGCTCACTCTGAACCACGTCAGTTACTGGGGCTCATTCGCTGGCTCCAGACCAAACATTTCACTTTTAACTTCGAAACAATTCGTAGGCGTCGGCTTTAAATGGGGTTCACATTGACCTCAGCTGTCACTGTAAATAGGGGCGGTTATTTTGCTGATCTGGCTTTTAAGCAACTGGATTTGCTGTGTAACTTCGCCCATTGGATCATAACAAATTAATCATTTTTCGAATAATGTTTATTCGTAACAAATTAGTCATTTTGCAAAATAAGAAATGGTAATTACTGTAGCTAGAGATAAATTCGTTCACAATACAATAGTATATATTCAAGCATAACAAGTAAATGAGTCATAACATCATCATGCTGGTTTCGTCAGTTGGACAAACATTTATAGTAACGTACGAATAATGTGTATATTGACATTGACATTAATGAACAAATAATCATTAGAAGAAATTATGATAGGATAGGAATACTGTTTAAAATAGAAGCAAGTAGAGAGTTTCACTTAAAGGAATCATAAGAGGTCGGTCTTCAGAACTTGAAAAATTAAAAGAATGAACTTCACTAGTAGTTTGCAGCTCAAGAAAGCCTTGGCTTCCAGGACTTCAGCCAAGTAGCAAAGGCTCGTCGTCTAGACATATTCAAACCTCTCTAAGGAAAGAACTATTGTTTCCTTGATCATTCATATGTGAACAAGTCTACATATCATCATTAGGTTAGGGATATACCTAAACTACCCTCCCTGTACTGTAGTTCCTGTCACAAGTGACAACGTGAACCTAACAGAAGATACTGCTACCATTTGCTGACCCCAACGTGAAAGGATCAATCAATCAGCGAACCACGCTACAAATATTGTCGCTAATTTCGTTAAAAGGGAAGACTCGATCATACAGAAGCGTAGACTTGAATTAGCCCGCAAAGTTGCAATCTTTACTGGCTAAGTAAATCAAAGCCGCATACGAAGCGTTTAAACAAGCTGGAGAAGAACGCTATACAGAAAACGCTGTTCAGGATCAGCTAGATAAGCTACAATCATCATGACAGGAGTTTGAGCAGAGAGATGATGAGATTCAGAATGCGTTTCCAACCCCAATTATAACAGCTGCATTTCACCAGAGTTAGAAAACAAGCTACAGGTACTAACGAAACAGAACAATGATAAGTCAGAAGATTCTCAACGCACGGTAATCAAGGCATTAATCAACCCTGAATTACAAAAAATGATCTGAAAATGCAATCTGAAACGAATTTTGTTACTGATGAGGATGAAAAAGGTCATTATATACAATCCTACTAGGGCCGGCAGTTTGACAAAGATCCAAGACATTATTGGTGAAATTCATAAATTGAAGATGTTTTTCACCACAACTTCGACCATCAGGATATTTATGAGTTGAATAAAAAGGTTCAGTAGGCAAATATTAAGCTGAAAAAGCAATTAGAAACAATTTGTAGGCAGGCAGGTGCTGTATCGTCGGGAGTTAAATAAACAAGAGCCGCTACAATTTACCAAACGTTATTATTCCTAATTTTGAAGGAGATTATTTGAAATGGCCTCGACTCTATGACATGTTTGGTCAGATGATTGACAACCAACGAATTGAAAAGATGAAAAAATGTGGTGACTCAAGTTGAACTTAATAAGCGAAGCAGAAAAGCTAGTTAAAAATTCGGTCGAAAATTACGACAGTGCGTAGAAGATCGTTCTGGCTGAAAATTATGGCATTGAGTGAAAGACCCTAAAGGAAAGATACCGAAATAAGCAGCTCCTGGCTTCTGGTGTATTAGAAAATTTGATAAGCCAGCCAAATGTAATTATAGAATCAGCTTAAGGCTTATTCGCATATTCGTTATAACGCGGCACTCAGGGAACGCACGGTCCTCTCGGCGATTAGCGATATAGCTACATCACACACACCGCATTGTTCGTGCGAGCGATACATTATTCTGTGTTTCAGTAGTAGGTTGACCGAATTTAAAGCAACGAGTAGTTCTGATGACGAGGAAGCTCTGCCTCTTTTAGCTTTGATTGGTAGTGAAAGGAAGAAACGGTGTTCGGTGCACTCAATCAATAAAAAGAGAGACCATTTTGATGAATACCACCGTCTGTGTCGAGAGCTGTGCTCACATGAAGATCGTTTTTTGTATATTTCCGCATGTCGAGACAAACTTTTGAGGATTTAATTGAGAAGATAGTTTGAGGATTTAATTGAGAAGAAAGTCACAAACTGGAGGAGACCCGTTGGAACAAAAGAAAGACTAGCTGTTTGTTTGAAGTAAGTTGATAAAAAATCCCGGGTTGCATTTTTACAAAACTGTTTATTCGAATACGTTTGATACAATTTACAATAAAATAGCTAGTAGAGAGAAGCTAATTTGATTCAAAACAATGAGACCCCCCCAATTTTCATAAAAATGATCTCTTCCTTCGGACGAATCATGGCTTGATGAGTTCATTGGACTCATATTGTGGTGAACTGAGGATGAAGATATATTATTTCCAGATGGAGACGGTGAATTGCAATGTATGTATGATAGCCCAGGTGGGGAAATGGTGCACCAAGTTCCTTCATTTCCATTTTTGCCAGGAGAGCAGCAAATTCCATCTTCATCAGTGCTTGTGTCGCTAATTGGAAATTTCTGAACGTGTCAGCATAACTCGAAAACAAGTGGTCTATGCCATCAAACTCGCGTCTTGTCTAACTTTCTTTTTTTTTGTGGAGACGGATGATGTTTGTGTAGATGCTGCAAATATTAGTGATTCGTGTTCCTTAGCTTCATTTTGAGGTTCAGGAGTATCAACAAATGTGGAGTCTTCGATTGCGTTACTTGGTATATTTCTTCCAGTGGGACGGAATTGAAACGTATCATCCAAAAATTGCATTCGTTGACTCCATTGCCACTTTTGGTACTTTTTAGCCTACCCGTTATACTTGTCACACTTTTCTTGTACCTCATATAATTGTCCCGTGAATTTTTCCATTTGGTTTTGGCTGCATTACCTAATTAAAAAATTAGATTAATAGTTCCAAGTTTACATTACTTCAAAATTAATATAAAAAATAATATGAATTTAATAGATATTCCTTATTTTGCAGATATTTGGCTACTGGCGGAAGTTACCAAACCATCGCGTTTTCTTTTCGTTTGGGACATTCAAATGTTTCTTATATTGTGAGAGACATTTTTCGGGAAATTTGGAACGTTTTGCAGCCAATTTGTATGCCCCCTCCCACGATACGCACGTAGAAAGAAGCTGAGGAAGGTTTTTCAGCACTATGGAGTTTTCCTAACTGCGTTGGAAGCATTGATGGAAAGCACATTAAATTAAAATGCCCCAATAAGAGTGGATTTCAATATTACCGCAACAAACATCTTTTCTCTGTTGTTCTTCTGGCAGTGGTGGACTCATTCTACAAGTTCATAGTCGTTGACATTCTAAGTTATGGACGATATAGCTACAGTGTTATATTTCAGAATTCCGCTTTCTACTGGCAGTATATTGATGGAAAAATATTCTCCCTCCAAAGCCATTACCTGGCACTAATACTCCAAATCCTCATGTCATCTTTGGTGATGAAGGACTCGCACTTCAAACGTAGCTAATGAAGCCGTACCCCAAAGCTGGAATGACCAATCCAAAAAAAATGTTTCAATGCACAAGCCAGTAGAGTCCATCGTGTCGTGGAAAATGCATTTGACATATTGGCCATGAAATGGCGCATATTTTTGAGACCAATAGAAACATGTACCACTACTGCAGATTGCGTGGTTAAAGCTACTACCTGTTTGCATAACTAAATCATTTTACAAAACCTAACTAAAATCGCATCCTGTCTGCCTGTCCGCCCGTGCATCCATCCGTCTGTGTGTCACACCACTTTTTCTCGCAAACTACGCAAGCTAAAAACATAAGACTTTGCAGATAAATGCAAAGTGATGCCCTCTTTAAAGTTTCACCACAATAAGAAATTTATAAGGTGTTTGAGGGGGGTTTCCCCATATAGACGAGTGGCCTCTGAAAAAAAAATCATCGCATGTAGGCAATATGGGTATCAAATGAAATATCTTGATGACAACTTTTCAAAACAGGGCTTAAAATGACAACTTTTGCTTTCGGGGTGCAGGAGAAGGGGAAATGTACGAACATTTTGTGTCCCCCCCCCAATTCGCGATTGGACACCTTTGACCCGAAAAATCTGAAAAAAATCACAGAAGTATAACTTTAGGAGTATAAGGGCAACAAATAGCTCAGAATTCAAAATTCGATCTACTGTGTTAATAATAGTACATTTTATAAATTTTACATTTTGGCCTATAAAATGAAAACGGGACCCTTAAATTTCCCAAAAGCTACAATTTAAGTTTTCTGAAAGTAATTGCATGTATTCTGAAAATTTCACAATAATTGAACATTAAACAGCTAAGTTACTGCCGATTGAATATTTAACAATCACAACAACATTAACACGTGATACTAGCGAGATACACGTTTGAAACGGACCTAGACACTACAAATATGTAGGAATTTTGATAAAAATTTTAGAAATGGTTTGGAATATTGATGCGATATCATGACTAATTAAGTGACGGAGTAAAAACATTTGAACCAAATTGGCGGCGAATTTAAAAATATAATAACTATAATAATTTTTCGAACTCAATTTATGGATTCTGTATATTAGTCAAGTTTTGATATGCAGAATATATTGTTTGGTTTATTAAATGTTTTACAAAACCTTTCTGGCAGGAGTACTCTCCTGTTACTTCAGTTTGTTAATTGTGGTTCCTTGTATTTTACTTACAGACGAACAGACTGACCCAATTTCAATACGGTTTTGAAATTTTTTTTTTACATAGCCCTAAAAAGATATCATATCGTATTTACTTGTAATTCCTAGCTCGGCCCTGAGCCGACTTATGGCCAACGTAGGGGGACCCAGCCCATCAAGAAGACGCCTCTTGATGAGTGCTGTAGGGTCAGTGCTACTGTACGGAGCAGAGGTATGGGGCGACGCTCTCAGCAAGGAGGTATACCGAAAACGATTGGCACAGGTACAGAGAAGAGGAGCACTGAGAATTGCATCTTCGTATCCAACAGTCTCCGACTCGGCGGTGAGAGTGATTGCAGGCGTGATATCTGTTGCCCTCCTTGCTAGAGAGCGCCGCGCTATTTACCTGCACCGAAACGAGGATGCGAGGGAGATGGTTGTCCGCGAGGAGAGACAACGCTCGCTCAACGATTGGCAGCAGTCTTGCGGGTGGACTGCGCGCCTCATCCCGGATGTGAGACCGTGGCTAAATCGAAGGCATGGTGAGACTGATATTCTATCTGACCCAGCTTTTGAGCGGGCACGGGTGTTTTCAGTCTTACCTGCACAAGATCGGTAAGTCACGGTCTCCCGATTGTTGGTTTTTCCCAGGAGAGGAGGACAATGCCTGTCACACATTTTTTGCGTGTACCAAATGGGCCAGGCTGCGAAGGGAACTCTACAGGGAGACGGGAGAGCTCACCCCGGATAATATAGTTGCGGTGATGCTCGCATCGGTTGACAAATGGAACCAGGTGGCACATTATGCTCGGGCAGTCCTAAAAGATAAAAGGGACTCGCAGCAGCCGGAGGGGCTGGGGGATCGCTCTTCTGGCATTTCCCCTTCCCCTCTCCCCTCCCGCTAGGAAAGGGACTCCCCAGCTCGAAGGCGCCCCACGGCGTAACAAAACGAGACCTGGCCCGAAGTAATGTGTCAAACGGTTCCAGGCTAGGTTTTCAGGTTGACAGGGGAGGTGTTTAGTGGGTAGTCCAAGGGTATCCTCCATGGGAGTCCCACACTGCCAGACTCGGCAGGCGTAAATGCCTTCACCTCCCTACCACAAAAAAAAAAATAAAATTCCTAGCTCTTCAGCAATAATATTCCATGCCTCCGCTTTCTTCACAATATTTTTGTATAAATTATGACTTGTGTCATATAAATAAACAAACTTTCTAAATTCTTCTATTAATTTCTCGGTTTCTTCACACATCTTTACTCGAGGAAATTCAGTAACGCGCGTTACAATTGTAATTTTATACAAAACAAATGTATAAGGTGACGTAGTGTGGAGTCATAACGCCATTAGTGTGACAAGAGTGATGCAAACTTGTGTCATGCAAACGTATCGGCGTAACGCAACGTTACAGTAACGCTTAGCGCCACGTTATAACGCGCTCTATGCAAATAAGCCTTGTTGCGAGTGAACACATACAACATGCTCGGATATATTTCCGCTTCATAGCTGCAGTAGTAGCGAGCAAACAACACCTATGTACTCGCATTTCGCAAATGAAAATTAGCCAACAAAACACACTCACTCAAATGCTTTGACTATGAACTTTAAATACTGTTCTTTCGTGAGCTTTCAGCCTAAATTCTCTTTAAAAATGCTGAGTAACCCAATACATGCGCTCTCATTCCACGAACGTTTTTCCTCCCGCTTCGTCTCGCTTGCTCGGCTGGTGAATATGCGAAACTAGGGAAATTGAGCGAAAAAGTGTTTTTCGCTTAAGCTTTCGACTTTGAAAGAATGCTTTCAGCTTTCAGCTTGAGGCGAAATAGCGAAACTGGGGATATTGAGCGAAAGAGTGCTTTAGCCAAAACTTTCAGTTTTCCCACGATCTCTCGAGGTGAAATAGCGAAACTGGGGACATTGAGCGAAAAAGTGTTTATGCCGAAACTTGCGGTTTTCCTTTCCGCTTACCTCACTTCGAAGCAACCCGTTCGTTCACGATGTGAATATCATTGCGGGTTGAACTTTCTCGTTTACTTTACTGCTCGCTTATTTACTTGCGTATGTGTTTCGTTGGCTAAATTTCATTGGCGAAATGCGAGTACATAGGTGTTGTTTTCTCGCTACTACTGCAGTTATGAAGCGGAAATATATTCGAGAATGTTGTATGTGTTCGCTCGCAACAGCCTTAAGGCATTTAAGGCAATGCATGAGATGACACGAGAAGGTATTTTGATGCTGGAGAGGATTGGTATTAAATAAAACAGCATACGGTATTCAATATTGCTCTATATATTAATACTCGTGACAAAATTGGATGCATAGACACATACAGCATATGAACAATCATTTGAAAACCCAAGGGAGTTACAGATATGGGACAAATTTCTACACTTTTAAAAAATTAGATTTCAGTCATTCGAGGCATTGGAAACTAAAGTTTATCAACAAATGGAGGGCCCCAAAGGGCTAAGGTTATATCGTGGCCAATAGTAAAGACCCCATTTAAATGAAAAGTTTGGAATGGAGTTCATATACTTCACAGTTGCGAAAAATTTGTGGCAATGACAATTCAAGATTCAGAGTCAGTCATACGTAAAACCAAACTGTGTTACATTTGTTTGAGGAAACGCCATGATTGGAAAACATGTCGGAACGTAAGCGTAGATCTTACGATAAAAAACACCACACTTTATTATACAAGGGTGCTACTGTATCAAATAAAAAGTTAAAAAACACAAGTGTTATCTCTATAATCAATTCACTTGAGAAGGACCTAGAAAAATACGTGTTTCTAGGCACAGCACTAGCATCGATCTTTGATAGACACAAAAATCCAGTTGAATGTAGAATCTTGTTTAACTCTGATGTAAAAACCAGATTAATAACAGAAAAACTAAAGAGGTGACTTCGACCGCATGACAAAGCAGAAAAACGGCAAGGGGAATACAGAGATTCAAAGGACCGAGTAAATATTTAGGGATGCATCCGACTACGACTATTTAGCCGCACTTCTGTCGCAAGTTACACATGGTTAAATGGAAGCCCGCACACTGCGATTTTCGACAATTTTGTCCAGGTCGGCAGTCGCAAGAATTTGCGATTTTTCCTAAAACCAGTTTAGCAGGTAGTTTTTGTGATACTCGCGCAGGCGCACATCATTTGGACATTTGACGCTGACGTGCACGGAAGTTTCTTGCAATGCGTGCAAATGAGTTAGCGCATGTGTTCCTGGCAAAGACATACCTTCAAATGAGCATATTAGTTCTGCGCATGCGTGAAGTTCCTTTGCAAATCTTGTCGCAGTGTGTTCGTATTTGCGTCTGAAAGTCGCTGGTTACGGCAGAAAACCGCAATGTGGCCGAACCCTTAAGTTCAGGCCAGATACAGGCATTATACCACAGCTGTAGAAGCATATGTGGAAAACCATTACAGGCATGCAACCTCTGTGATTTATCGATACATTTCAATGAGAAATAACAGGGAAAACAGTGGTGGTTGATTCTAATTTTAAGAAGCCACAGATAATTTAAATGCTCTTAGGAAGCGGAATTTACGGTGAGCGTGTTTAAGTGAAACAAATAAAGATCTAGATCTTTCTATTATAATAAAAAATATTAACATAATTCCATGAAAACTTTTTGTTTTATTTACAATTACGATAACATCATGCGTTTTGTTGGACCGCCCTTTATCTGCATATTGTAGGTTAAGTACAAAACCCTTCTGACATGAGTGTAACATAGTTCTGTCCGCCCAACTTTTTCTATTTGATGTTAAATTATTCATATTTTGAGAAATGATTACATTTTACAATAAATAGCATACATGGATATTTAGCAATCGATTTGAATTGAGGAATGTATTACAGGCTTAAATAGTGTATTACATACTTAAAAATGTTTAATCAATTACTTCCACAACATTAACAATCTGTGCAACATGTTGTCCGGACATTTGAATAAAATTAATTGACGTACCATCCCATTACACTTCCATATCTCACGAACCAGCACGTGTTGTTGAAGTTTTGACATGAAAACTAAATCGATAGAGCCTTCTCAATACACTTGTGTACGATTTGTGTGTCATCCTACACGATATCCTTTCACCGAACATCAGGATGAGATTCAATTTACTCTCATCTGTTCAATATGTGTACATATGTTTTGAAACTTTGTTTGCATACCGGTGTGAAAATCTGGGGAAAGCTTTCACTGATACTAAAACGAAAAGGAAAACGAAGGACTTTGTCTATCCAGGTCATTCTTTAAAAAGTAAACTTTCTTGTAAGTCATTGACATACGAGTATAGCAATGGTTCCTGGTGTGAACAGAAAGGACTTAACCCAAAGAATTTTTCCAGATCATTTCAATTCATTCTACGCCTTGGGCATTCGAAGGATTCATGTAAAAGAAAATGGAGCAAATATAAACAGTTTATTTGATGATTGAGGAATTTGTTCGAATTCGGTAGATTTTGTTGGTCTTACCGCAAGTTGTATTACGTTTTGGATAGTTGATTTGAAAGTTTGGAGAATGATGTTAAATAAGCTATCTGATTTGACCTGGAAAATTTTTTGGTACATATTAATTTAGTCTAAATTTGAATTTCTTCTGTAAAATCAGTAAATATTTGAAGGTGTATGAACTATCAGGGATGCTGGCACAGTTTCAATTTAATATGGTTACATTAGGTTTGTCAATTTTTCAATTATAAAAGTGTTACATTTAAATACTTTGAGACATATGTTGAAAACTAGAAAACCAAATTTTGAAATTAGAAATCACTAGTTTTAGAGCAAAAGTAACTTATACAAAAGTAATCACCGAATTTAAATTTAATAATGATGCTGGGTATTTTAAATAAGTTTAAAACAAGTGAATCTCAAAATTCTTTACCCTGCGAAACCCTAACCAAACTTTCACAAATCTCCTGTGAAAGAATAAAATGCATCGTAAATATCCTGACTTTGGTAACCCTCCTTTACCTTCAAGGACGGTTTTGTTAGGCTTATTTGTTTCCAATTGGATGCCTCTGACAAGATTATAGTTTTACGAAGTGAAAAATGTATGATACGTGCAAACGTCAATAATGTCCTTTTTATGTTTTTATCTGTTTACCACCAATAGGACCATGCCCGAAAGGAACATTTGCTTGTGACAATGGCACCGTTTGTGTTCCGCAACGTCAAGTCTGTGATGATCGTCGTGATTGTGCTGATGGACAGGATGAACATCCAGTTGAATGTGGTATGTTTCACGGCAGCAAGGAGCTAATAATGAAAATCATTACGGAAGCTGTAGGCCGTATGAATCGCACTGGTGGTAGTGACAATGACAGGGAAAATGCTAGTTATAAGTGTGGTAAGTAAATATAAATCTAACAGTAGTGATGTGATTATTTCTGCAATATGTAGTGATTGTACAGTGAAGGTATTTAGATAAGCATTGCTATCTATTGTTTTATACTTGTTATCTATTGTTTGATATATGTTACATGTGAAAATTAAGAACTGAAAGTTTTGATTTGTTGATAATAATGATTTGATCAATTTCCCTTAATGAAGCCTTTGTAGAGAAATGTTATTAACAATAACTTATTATCTATGAAATAATTGAGATTTTGGATTCACAAATTTAGTAGTTATATACCATCACTTATAATTGTTACAAGTCACACTAAGTGTTCTTTTTTTAAAGCTGTGTAAACAATTTTACAATACCCTTTAAATATCGACACCTGTTGATCTTTCTGTCCAATTATTCATCTGTCCATCCATGTGTCCCAGCGAGCTTTATCAGGCAGTATAGAAGCTAGAATAATCAAGCTCATTGAAAGGCCCAAAAGTGATGGTCTTGTAGCGCATCCGCTTCCACAGTCTAGGCATAAGCAAAGAATTATATCGAGGGAGATTTTCGCGTGCCTTGGTTGAGATGCAAACACGCGCACATGCAGAGTGTGGACACGTCGTTTCAGGCATCATAGACGCGCTTTCCTTCTGATCGTCATTCGTCCTTTGACGACGCTTGGATTCTTCGCAGCGAGTGAAAAGAGGGTTGCGATACATGCGTTGCAGCATGTGGTAGTTTATTGTACGAGCAGCAAGATGCACCTATCATTCTACATTCATCCTAGCCTAACTTGTATCTTGCGAAATGTAAATTGTAGTTTCTGTTCGCAAATAAATTTATTAGCGTTAATGAAGTTCCATTTCATATCCCTAAGGTGGTGACCCCGTATTCAAAACAAAATAATAACAGAAAATAAAATACTGTGAACTCATTCGGCAGTGTGAATTGTACTCAGTGCTTATATCAAACTGTAATTCGAAAAACACTCGCAATTGCAGCTAAGTAAATCATCAGCAAGTTACAAAATGAGTGTGGAGAACCACGCCATGCAGAGGAACGAGATCATTTGGCTCCGGAGCCCGCCGGGCAACAACAGGTGAATGTCGTGAGTAGCAGAATAGCTTCGGACTCAACAAAGTATCACCTCGTTGTCGGAGCACTGGACTTTGAAACAATCGCGGACATTTCTGACATTCTCCGTACGCCGCCGTTGGCAGACAGTTATAACACGCTGAAGAAAGCCATAGTTTTGTGCCTCACCCATTCACCAGACGCGTAGCTCCATAAGCTCTTGACTGGAGTAGAGCTCGGGGATAAAAGGCCGTCGCAACTACTGCGCCACATGCGGACACTTGCCGGTACACGTGCTGGAGATGACGTCTTACGAGTGAGGTGGATAGATCTTATAAAAGGCCAGATACTTGAAGAGCTCGCAGCTGTAGCTGATGAGGCTCATGACATAGGACCATCTGTTGTGGCGGCTTCTCAATTTCGAATTTCAACGCCTTCGTCCGGCTTACATCTCCGCAGCCTCCGTCCAATCTGCTAACACAGGCGCTATCCGTCATGCAACAGGCCATCGTCTAGCTCCAATTAAACACGAGAGATCCAGATTAGAGAAGCCGTTCAGTATCACGCAGCGGCCGTAAACCTCAGGCCCGCTCCTCTACACTAGGCCCCAATGAAAGAGCCGGGCACTGTTGGTACCACACGAGGCACGGTGGACGCACGCAACATTGCAGGCAGCCTTGTTCCTTCTCCACTCAGGCACAGCCGTCTCAGGAAAACTGAACAAGCCAGCGATACTTTTGGTGGCCGTCACCGGCAATTCTTCAGAATGCCGCCTTTACGTCTTGGATCGCAATTCCTCCGATTTCACGTCGACTCAGGATCTGAACTCTCTATCATTTCCAAAAACATTATCAATAAACCGCTTCAAAAACAGAGTTTGACTCTTACTGCAGCCAACGGAACGCCTATTACAACCTTCGGAGTGAGGCAACTCAGTTTAAACCTTGCTTTACGCTGCAGTTTTAAGTGGAGCTTCATCATCACAAACGTTCAGACGGCAATACTTGGAGTGGACGCTTTGAAACACCATGGACTTCTCATAGATCTCCGAAATCACCGCTTACTAGATGGTCGTACCAGCCTTTTAGCACCTTGCTCAATTGGTCTAGTTCCGGAATAATACTCTATTGTAATTGCTGCACCCAAAATCATGCCTCTCGTATCTCCAAAATAGGTCTACGCAAAACTTATCGACGATTTCACCAAAAGCTCTGCTTGCTCTGGACTGATAGCGCACGTTCCTAATCTACCCGCTCAGCACCACATCGTTACCACGTCGACTCTCAGGTGAACGACTTAGCGCAGCTAGAAGGGAATTCACTCACTAGAGCGAAAAATCATCCACTCCTCAGTGAGTCAGTGGGCCACTCCTCCTCACATGGTGCCGAAGGACAATAGAGGTTGGCGAGCCACCGGTAACCATCGCCAGCTCAATGAAATCACCCGCCTTAACCGTTGCCTACTTCCAGTAATAGAGGACTTGCTGCAGGATGCTCAAGGCAAAGTGTTTACGGTCATCGACCTTCACAAAGCCTTTTACCAGATCCCGATGGTACCGGAAGACATTGAAAAGACAGCAGCCACGACACATTATGGATTGTTCGCGTTTTTGGGCATGCCACTCGGTCTGGAGAATGAGACTCAAACCATGCAGCGTACAATTCATGCCGCCCTCAGAAATCTACCATAAATCTATCATTCGTGCGTAAATATCAGGATGATCTTCTCGTCAGCTCAGACTGCCAAGAAAAGCATCAGGCGCACCTCACCAAACTTCTCTCGACTTTAAATGAAGCACACCTCCAAATTAACTGGACTAAATGTCAGATCGCCCAGCCGCAGGTAACATTTTCCGGCTATCACGTGTCAAAAGAAGGTTTTCGCCCACCTCTGCCAAAGACCCAGGCCATCATCGACTTCCCAAGACCCGAGGACACTACGCAGCTCAGAAATTTCGTGGGAATGCTGAACTTTTACCGTTGCTGCATTTCACAAGCTGCTATGTTGCAAGCTTCTCTCACCAACTTAATTAAAGGAATCACGAAAATGAAAGCTAAGCTTGCCTGGTCCGAGAGATTCTTTCATGCGCTGCAAACAGGCTAAAGCTTCTGGTAACAACCTCAGCTTTTCTCTCACCACTCAGTGGCCCACTTTATACACGGATTCATCCAACACCGCCATAGGCACAGTCTTGTATCAGCAGCTAACTGATGGTACATATATCCCACTAGGATTTTTCTCGAGAAAGCTCTCAGATGTGGAGCAGACATATTGGACCTACGATCGGGAGCTTTAAGCCATATTCGCTGCAATCAGGCATTTCCAGCGCATTCTCGAAGGCAGGCAGCTCACCACCTATACAGATCATCGGCCGCTTGCTCATGCACTCAAGCAAGGATCAGAAAAAGCATCGTCAGCGATTCGATTTTATATCGCAGTTTAACACCCAGCTGAAATACACACTTGGGGAAGAAAACGCTGTAGCCGACGCACTCGCGCGCGTGGAAACTGTCTCCATTTCTGCCACCTGCAACCTCAGCACCATTAGCGCTGAGCAAGAGAAAGATGAACAGTCACCGCACCTATTAGCCCTATTTGCCAGTCTCACTATGCAAACAAGAATTCGATGCAGCTCACAATTTGTCGCGTCCGGGTGGTCGTGCTACTGCTAAGCGCATCGCCTTCAAATATTTTAGGCCAAGCCTTCATAGAGACATATTTCGGGAGCCCAAGCAGTGCATCCCCTGCCAAAAGTCAAAAGTTCATCGCCACAACAGATCGGAGCTAGGAAATTTCACAGCACCGGATCAAAGATTCGATCACATCCATTTGAACCTGATCAGAGTGCCACTCGCTGAAAACGTTGAACACTGTCTAGCTATTATAGGCCGCTACACCCATTGGCCCAAGGCAATACTAGTACGTGACATAACAGCCGCAACCATCGCCCGTGCTCTCATTGACAATTGGATATCCTGCTTTGGAAATCACCCGCCGCTCGAAGTCACGACCGATCAGAGCACGCAATTCGAGGTGGAGCTTCATCCTGAACTATCTCGCCAACGAATTCTTACCACCCCAAATCCAACAGCGTGGTAGAGCATATGCACCGCATGCTCAGGGCTTCTCTCAGATGTACATTGTTTGCAGCATTCGACAATGCTCCAGAAGTCTCCTGGCCGAAAGTAATTCTGACTGTACTCCTTGGTTTGCGAACGACTTTCAATGGGGACCTTCAGGCCTCACCAGCAGAATAGTCTTTGGGACATCACTTCGCATCCCAGGGAATTCATTGATCTTCATCCTGTTCCCGTCTGTACTGCGGCAGATTTCGTTACCGATCTTAGTCACCTGTTCAACGCCATTCGCCCAATCCAAGCTTCCGGACATGTCGCTCTTCCGTTTTCAGGGACTTAGCCATTTGCGAATACGTTTTCCGCTGAAAAGACTCAATCAAAAAGCCACTGGAGCAATCGTAGCCCGGCCCTTTTCAAGTGATGAAGCGTATCGACGGGTGCACTTACGTCGTAGACGTCAATGCTATAGTAAAAACACTATCGACCGATCAGTTGAAGCCCGCTTACATCACTGCAGCAGATTTAAGGCATCCAGTAATCACAGATTCACAAACGTCCACTCCATTCGATTCACCAGCTTCAATACCAGAGCCTGAGACTTCACAGCCTACGCCACAGCTTAGCAGCTCACTGCCTCATTCACCAACATCCGTCACTCCTTCGTTGCCTCCTCAGTTTCCATCACCGGCAAATGTACCGAAGGCCAAAAAGCGCGTTACATTTTCATTCCCTTTGCACCCCGCAAAGCTTATTGGAGAGGGAGTAGCTGTAGCGCCTCCGGTTCCACAATCTCGGCGTGAACAAAGATTTTTGCGTGCCTTGGTTGAGATGCAAACACACGCACATGCAGAGTGTGGACACGTCGTTTCAGGCATCATAGACGCGTTTTCCTTTTGATCGTTATTCGTCCCTTGGCAACGCTTGTATTCTTTGCAGCGGGCATCGGGTGAAAAGAGGGTTGCGATACATGCGTTGCAGCATGTGGTAGTTTATTGCATGAGCAGCAAGACGCGCCCATCATTTTACATTCATCCTAGCCTAACTTGTATCTTGTGAAATGTAAATTGTAGTTTCTGTTCGCAAATAAATTTATTAGCGTTAATGAAGTACCATTTCATATCCCTAAAGTCTAATGTAAGTTCTGCCGTCAAATAGGGAAGTATCTTACGGGCGTCTCCACATAAAAGTACGTAATCTCTTAAAACATGTTTTCCCAAGATAGTCAAAGTAGATATCAAATTAAAGGTTTTGATAACGTATTTTATTATCAAGTCTTAAAACGATCTTACCTATACCAAATATATGGAAAACGTCCCTATTTTTGGGTGTATATTGATATTATTATCAACAAACACGCGCTTCAAAAGGAAAGGACTTTCTTCTTGAGTGCTATTTTTATGATTTGAAAATAATAAAAAGAATAATAAGAATAATCCATCACACAACAGTCCAAATCCGAACCTTGGCATTGAGATTTATTGTTGGGGAATCACATTCCATGACTGTAACGGAATTCGAGGTTACGTGGTCAATATCACGCCCAACCATGTGAATATTACCTAATTTGTTAATTGGTCCCCATCATAGCTGGGTGGGCTGATAGTCCAACAGTAGCCTCAGAAGCTCAAACTCAATGCCACGACCGAGGTTTGAGCTTGTGTGTGCCCTATAATAATCAGCATTTATTTATGCATCTAGGATATTTCTGCTTACATATTAGAGTGATCATACAAGTAGTTAATATTCAGTATTGAATGACCACCTATCATGGAGTTAGAGGTAATCAACATAATTAATAAATCTACAATTTTTAAACTACCCATCGAGGAGTTATAGAAAACAAAGGTGAATGGCAGTTACCTACGTCTCCATTCATTCGTTTTTCCTGTGGTTTCTTGCAAATGCACCAGCTTTCTTATGTGTGAAGCTTCCGTTACATGGTTACTTCTTACAATACTTCGACATTGTCTTTCGTTATCTCATGGCTCTACTCGATTTTGTGACTCGCTACAATTGACTAAATTTCTGTTGTTATCGTATTCCGTTTTCTCGTGCTTAGGATTCACTTGAGGTGACTTTGAGATCTGATCCCAATCAATCGCTTTTTGCCCGATATAATTCTTAACACAATATGTACAAGTTTTCCTGGATACATCCTTCTTTTACCACACATTTTTTGGATCCTTTGAGCTTCTGAGCATCGTTTTTAGTTATGTTGTTCTGCTAGTTCCGATGCTTTCAATGCCTTTACGTTTCTTCTTCCTCGTAACACTACAGCCCCTCACAGGCCTTCGTTTCCTGCATTAAGCGATTCCAAATGTCTCGGTCCATTTACCGCGTCCTCCAATTTCAAAATCCAAGCAGCGATGAACTGTCTGCGTCATCTGATTCAGACTAGCATTTCCTCAGTCTCCCTACTGGTCTCCGGTCTTCAGTTCTCGCAACGAATACCTTTTTGGGAATCCGTTGTTCGTCCATTCAATTTATATGTCCAGCCCATTGCAGCTTCCGCAATCTTATAATCGTTGAGACCTCCGGCTCGGCAAAAATTTCTTACAGCTCATGGTTGTATCGAATTCACCATTGGTCTCCGTCTAGCTTCGCTCCCATTGTTCGCCTCAGGACCCGTCGATCAAAGGTATTCAATATATTTGCTGATGCTTGGATTAGGACTCATGTTTCACACCCATGCATAACACAGGTCTTATCACAGATTTATATACTAGGAGCTTTGTTTTCCTGTGTATGCAGCTGGTCTTTTAGATCGTCAAAGCTGAATAAAATATTTTATTTCAACTCTTTCATTACCGGTTTTTGTTATTTTGGCGTTCAAATATACAAATTCGCCCACATTTTTGATACTGTACTCTCCAAGTGTGATATTTTGAGTATTTTAGGTATTTTTGTTTGACTGCGTCATGAGCTTGGTTTTATTTTCATCGATTTGTAGCTCCACTAGATTTGCTGTTGAGTTTCAGAAAGAGTTGCTTAGCAGTTGGTAATGAACGTGAAAAACTGCTGATGTCGCCTGCATAAGCTACTACTTGGCTCGACTTGCATATTAATGTACCTCGTGTATCGACAGGTAGCTTCCTTGTGACTTACTCCAGGGGCAAACTGTATAGCAATGGGGCCAGCCCATCTCCCTGCTTAAGTCCAATATTTGTGTCAAAGGCATCGGTGAGTTGCAGACTTGGGAGGTCGTCGACGTCATTGTCATTTTGGTAAGACAGACTAATTAGGCTGGGATGCCAAAGCAAAGCATTATTTGGTACAGTGCGTTGCGATCAATCGTATGCTTGCTTAAAGTCAAAGAAAATTTTGTGTACGTCTTTGTTGAACTAGCAGCATTGTTCAAGTACTGCTTGACTGTGAACAATTGGTCTATTGTCGATCTATTTGCTCTGAAACCACCTTGATACTCTCGAATAATACTGTAGGTGCATAATCCGATTTCATTTTCTAAGATTTTTGAAAATATTATGTACGCTGTACAAAGTAGTGATATTCCTCTATAATTTTTGCAATGTAGCTTGTCACCATTTTTGTGGATATGGAATATAATTGATTGGCTCCACTCTTTTGGCATACGTGCATGCTGCCAAATGTGCTGGATAACTTTGTGATTAGCCTTATGAGCACTGCTACCACCATATTTGATGAGCTCGACTGGAATCTCATCGATGCCCGGTGCTTTATTATTCTTTTGAGCTTTGATGGTGGAACAAACTTCATCCAGAGTTGATAAGGCCAATGGAAGGTCTACGTTGACATCTATAGGCTTTGATGTTCTCGAGCTGTGCGGAGAATTTAGGTGGCTCTTGAAATATGATGCCCATCTTCCCTTAGTCTTGGTTTCATCAGCGATGATATTGTCAATGTCATCATGACAGAGCGTGGTTTTGGGCTGTTAGCCTCGTTTCAGGCTTTTCACTACTTTGTATGCTTGTCTTTTTACTCGCTAAACTTACATGGGTGCTTCTGAATTGTTTGTCATAGTATTTTCTTTTCTTAATTCCAATTATCTTATTCGCTACTCTTCTGAGATTTTCAAAGTGTTCTCTCTCCGTCCTGGTTTTCATACCCACGCATTATTTGTACGCCTGATTTTTTTTGTCTGATACATTCTGGCACTCATCATCGAACCAATCATTTCTCTTGCGCCGGGCTTGATGTCCGATCGTCTGTTCGGCTATGGTCTTAATAGCCGCTTTCACTTCAATCCAGAGCTGGTTGCTTGTCTTTAACAATGCATCTGACAAGATGGGAGCCAGCTGGTTATCGAGGATCTCCGTGAGCCTTTCGATGTCAAATTTTTGTAGCGGCCTGGGCCTCGCCGAATATGCCTTTGACATACGATCTGGATAGGTTAATTTGATCAGTTAATGGTTTGAGTTACAATTGGCTCCTCGATGTATGCGGACGTCAAGTATGCTCGAGGCCTAACGATTTCGGATCAAAACATGGTCGATCTGGCTTTGTGTGTTGCCACCTGGTGATACCCAGGTCCTTTTATTTGTGAGTCGATGTGGGAAGCAACTCGAACGTATGACTAGATTTCTGCTACATGCAAAGTCAATTAGGCACTGGCCGTTGTTATTTGTTTTATCGTTGAGGCTATATCCTCCAGTCATTCCCCAATAAGATAGCTCATTGCTAACCTTAGCGTTGAAAACACTCAGAATTATTTTTGTGTCGTTTGTGGGCAATGAGTCAACTAGTCTTGCTAAGTGATTGTAGAACGTTTCTTTCGTTTCTTTGTCATTTTCTTCGGTCAGGGCGTGAACATTTATCAGCCAGATGAAGGATTTCGCACACAGTCGTTTATTGACTGCCCTAAAATCAATATCGTGAGGTTTGAACTCCCTACCCATGGTAAAGACCAATTCGAATTCTAGTTTTCCAGGAGGCTACCCACTTTTGAATATTATGTGCGATCTTTTGTCGCGCATATCATTTAAAGTCCAGTTCGTTTCCTGGATTGCAAGTATTTTTAATTTATATTGACTGGCCTGTTGTAAAAGGCCCTTAATAGCGCCAGGGTAGTTGAGTAATCCGACATTCCGGGATCCAATGCCATATTCCTTTTTCCGATTGCAAGGTCAATGCCATGAATCCAATCAATGCTGAGGTCCGTCAGCAGGTTTTGAAACATTTTAGGGTTTTCTAGGGATGGGGAGTTAGCCCGTTACCCAACTTCGATTCCGGTGGAATGGTTATTACTTTGATTTCGTTACCAGGCGTGGAAGATTCGCCTTTACCGTCTTCCGTCCCCATGAAGGAGGTGTTCTTAATGTAAGCAATGAACCAGAGGTAAAATTACGTTTAAGTTTCAATCTAGATTGAATGTGAGGCAGGCATTTCATGTGCTGACTGCCTTCTTAAATTTCCCTCCAGCCCGCACTATGATATTGAAATCCCCAAGATCTAAATGACTTTTCCACGGTTTCACTGATACCCTGGTTCAATTTATATGCCAGGTTTTGTTTCACTGCCACAAACTGTGTCTATTCCGTGTCACTATATAACCTGTAGGATCTGAAATTGACCAAAGTGTGCAGTCTTTTTTCTATTATAATGCCAACCTCGAGTGACACTGGAGTCGTATAATTTGCTGGTTTTTCACGTCCCACCCATACAGTACACACGAATCAAGAATGTGTACATGAACAGTTGAGCATCAACGACAGCAGTGCAAGCGCAGCATTATATACAAATACCAGTTTCGAGTGCACTGCGATCAGTTCCTCTACCAGCAGTCAAAGTTAACCTTGCAGGCCTAGCCTGTCTTCACGACTAATAACTCGTTAACAGCTTCCTGATAGAAAGGTGGTGCAGTGATGTCAACACTCAATTGATGCAGAATTGAACACGCTTATGGGTCCTGAGGCGAATAATTCGAGTGAAGCTAGACGGGAACCAATGGCGAATTTGATACAACAGTCTCAACGATTGTAAGACTGCGATGGGATGGCCACATGAATCGTATGTATGAACAACGGATACCCAAAAAAGTATTCGTTGGAAGAATTGAAGGTCGGAAACCAGTGGGGAAACCGAGGAAACGCTGGTCTGACTCGGTCGACGCAGACAATTTATCGCTGCTCGGATTTCGAACTTGGAGGACGCGGTCAATGGACCGAGACAGTTGTAGTGCTAAGAAGAAGAAGCTGTAGTGCTAAGAAGAAGAAGAATGGGAAATTTATATAGTGAAAAATGAATTTCAAATTTGAAAATTATATTGCGCCACTTAAATTTATTGAGTGTTGCATTGCTGTACACATTGCATTTTCACTCAGTTCAAAGCTTTTGTAATGTTATTATACCAAAAATTAAAAGAGATCATCACTTTTCTATATCTATAAAATTACACGTTGGCAGTTTTTGTAGTTTTTGTAAAAAAACTTGTTGAGACGCACGAACAATATAAGGTTTTTAAACTAGTTTTAAAAAACCTCTAATACATAATTGATAAACTAAAAACATATTGTAACTCGAACAATAAATTTTATTTATCTGCATTTCAGATATTAAGACATATCCGAAATTGTGCAATTGCATGTATTCTTTAATGCTATCCTGTGGCAGTGCTGGTTTCACAAAATTTCCAAACATAAGTAATGAGGTAATTGCATACATGTCTACACTTAAATAATCACCTAAAGCACATTATCACATCATAACAAAATACTAGAAAATTCCTTTTAAATCACAAAATCCATTATTCATCCTTCTATCCTACAGGTTACTCACCTACATATTATAGGGAATAACTTAACGCTACGGAAAGATTCTTTCCAAGGTTTCAAC
This sequence comes from Odontomyia ornata, assembly GCA_963969285.1. NCBI lineage: Eukaryota > Metazoa > Arthropoda > Insecta > Diptera > Stratiomyidae > Odontomyia > Odontomyia ornata. The sequence continues at coordinate 38,098,538 of OZ017738.1, read as the reverse complement.
CTAAAACTACTGTAAGTTCTATTGCTCGGACATAAATCAACAAGATATTCAATTTTGCAATCAGGTCACGAAAATTAACATGAGATTTTTCTCTTTTCCAAACTGTTGGCGACATTCCCATCCACAATTGAATGCAAACATACTTCCTTCCTCGTATTCGTGATTCTGTACGGGTGACAAAACTGCTTGCAGCAACTTACGGAGCAACAACATATCAACTTTGCCATCAGGAATTTTCTCAGGACTCGGTCGTCTACAGCATCTGTATTTAAGCTTCAACTGTATCCATAAGTTACCGACAGGAGCGTTTAAAGGACTGTCCTCGTTAAATTGGCTCTTTCTCGATTCGAATCGATTGCACAAGTTCCCACTGAGGGCGCTCAAGGACTTGTACAGTCTTCACTGGCTTAACCTCACGCAAAATCATTTGTCCTTGAAGAATGATGAATTCCCACATCTGGAGAATCTTATTGAATTGTAAGTATTGTAAAATCGGTGATACGTGTTTGTATGGCCGAAAGTATACGATTTTTACCTGTCGCGAGACAAAATCGTAGAACTCGTGAAAAAACAAACAAGATAAAAAAATTAATGTAGCATTTGAAAGCTTACGTGATGACGATTAAGGTAAAAATAGTCCCATCGCGAGAAGATGATATTTAACTCCCAATAACCGCAGGCAAAAATTAATTTTTGGAAAACAAAAAAATAATGATATAAATAAGCGTCGCAGCTTAAAAACAAAATTCTTTCTTCTATTCGAACAATTTTTGGTCGACTTCTAGATAGACAATCCAAATCTGTCGCCGAAAATTATCAAAGAAAATTTAGAAACCCATAATTAAGTTTTTGTAAAAAAAAATTAACAATACCCTATTAAATTCGGTATCTATCTGTTCGTCCGTCCGTCAGTGCTTCAAAGCAGGTTGTCTCAGGAAATAGAAAAACTATAAGAATCACACCTTGTGAAGAGCCTAATCGCTTCTGTTTAATGGAAGTTTCATGGCCGAAAAATATTTTAAGGGATGTTTAGGGTGTCTCTCCATATAAGGATGTGGCCCCTTAAAAACTTTGTTTGCACCGAAGATAGTCGAATTGGGTATTAAATGAAAGGTCTTGATGAGATCTTTCAATATATGTTGTTAAAAATGCAATATTAATAGTGAAGTTAGATGGGGAAGCGAAAGAACACGAAAAAATTGTGGTCCGCTTCGCGATTGAACAGCTGTAGACCGGAAAGTCTGGGAAAAATCATGGAGGTAGTTCTTTATGAGTACAGCCACGAAGAACACCTCAGAAGCTAAAATCCACTCAACATTATTAGTGTAGATGTATAGTACGATTTATCAATTTTATATTTTCATGGTGCAGATTTGACTAATTAACTTATTTAACGAAGTTATGGTGGCTTGAACTTTCCTGTATTACAACAACAATGCATGACTATGGAACAATGTACGCTTCCAATTGATTCAAACATTATGGGGGTGTTAGGATTTGCATGAACAACTCAGGAAGTCTACATCATGAATATCTTTGAGAACTTGTTCAACGGGGTACATCAGTAAGCTTGACATAAAATAAAACATTGGCCATTTTAAATGAGAACATTGAGTGAATTGATGTTATTTTTCCCTAACAACAAGAATAGGCTGTTAACTTTTGATGAAAGGATATATTCTTTAGTTGAGATAATTGTGGTGATAGGTTAAACGATAACAAATACGTTAAAAGTCCAAATTCACAGTAGTTACGAGCCTAAGCCTAAGCGAATTGCTCGAAAACCTTCATAACACTTATCCGAAATTTTAATTCCAGATTTGAAAAAAATTTAATTATTTCCATTCATAGTTATAAATCATAAAATATTTTTTTAATTTTTAATCCAATGTAGATTTAATGACATTTTTCTTCTATATTAAAGTTAAACTTTTCTTCCAAATCATATTCTTCATGATATTTATCTTTATATTATTATTTAAAATTTTTTCATTTCTTTACTTCTGTTAATTTTAAAATTCAAATCTGCAAAATGAAATTTCGAACATGAGAACACTGAAAGCATACAGCTATCCACGGATCACGTTGCGAATGCAATCTAACGTGGCTGAGCTAGAAACTTGGAAATTTACTGTTGCGACACCAAGAAGTGGACGACGGACAAAAAAGACGAGGAATCTGCTTCGAATCAAGACAGCGATCTTGGAGGTCTCATGGAAAAGATCGAGCGGGATAGATGTCGCGTTAGCCGAGACGATATTGAATCAAGTGACATTAATCAATCGAATTTCCTGCTTTTTCCATCTGAATTCAGTTGTGAAGTGTCGACAAACGCCGCGTTCCCTAGAATTGGGCACCGAAACATTTTCAACTAAGTGCAATTTTGCAAGCAATGAAAAATTTGCATTTTAAACGGCGAGTGGGAGGGACTGGTTTGGGGTGCACCAACGCGAGAGATTTGTGCAATCGTGGAGGTGTGCAGCAAAGTTGAAAGTGAACACGGGAGATTCCGAAATAAGATCGCATTAGTTGAAACGATAATCTGAAGATTTAAAGTGAGATAAATATAAAAAAAGAAAGTTTTAGAGAACAATAAAAGTGAAAATCCCGCATAAAAATTCACGAATAACGTTGAAAATGACCAAGTATATCCATTACGCCTGCCACTGGGATTACATCTTGAGTTGTGAACGTTGCAATAATTGGTTAGGATAAATCAAAATACAATGATATGAAAGTGAATGCGCTGCGCTTATGTGAAATGTTCCTTGTTCTGTAAACATAAGGATCCGGTGATGATCCCATTTCGGCTGGTTAAGTAAAAGAGTTATAAGCAAATTAAGAAAGGAAAGTCAATGTAAACACAATTTTAATAGTACTAAAAAGTTTTGGACCTATTTAGTGGGGCAATTTGGGGGCATTAAGGATAAAAAGCAAAGTGTATTCGGCTGGGAATAAATAGAGTAATGCCGAAACAAGGGAAGGTGTTAGTATTCAAGTTAGCCAGGAATCATACACTTCATGGAGAAAATAACGAATTGTGTGGCCACTTGTTAAATGCAAAACGAATGAAGACAATTATCATCATCCCTTTGCATCAGCAAATTTTCTTCCTCACCGCCACGCCGAACTTATGTATTTGCAGATATTTTTACGTCACTAGATAATAGTAAAACAGGAAGCAGTGCGTGCTTTGTTAAATCAAAGAAAAAGAAAACGGAGAAGAAACGTTAAATGGTTAAAGTAATTCCCGCTTCATTAAGTTACAGGCCTCACCCACCCCAAATACGAGCGCTCGTCGGAGGAGGTTGGGCGACTTTAATTATTCTTTTTACTTGTTTATATTTTTACTATACAAATTATTTCTTTCGATGATAATTTAAATTTAAAGTGTATTATTAATAATGATGATATTTGTGATGATAGTAAACATTTTTTTCCTATCCTTTTAAAAAATATTAAATACTCACATATTCTTGCATTGTGTCTATAAAGACCAATCCTTCATTAATTCGTTTTCTCTTGTGTGTGAAACGTGTTTCCAGTAAATTTTGGAATAGATACTTTGAAGGACGTTATTAACGATAAATAAATTAATTTTTTTTCTATATATTTTTAATAAATATTAAATATTCTTTAATTCTTGCCTTGTGTTTAAAAAGACAAATCTTTCACCAATTTCATTTATTCCCACAAATGAAAGCGAAAAGCATTCACTGTAAATCTTTGGATAAAAATAATGAATAGATGAATTGCTAAAATAATCCAATTTCGGTCTTTCCTTCACTTTTAAAACCTGACCGAGTATGGGGTCCGCAACGAGGGCTGGCCTCTCCACTATGCTGAACTTGTCGTCGGGAGAACTCCTCCCTTTTGATGCGTTATAGGCGCCCTTACCAGGGTAAAGTGACCTTCGGCTGGTGTATTCTTTTATGGGTTAGCGTTATGTGATTCCATCACGTAATACTATAGCATAAATTGGCCACGTTTATGTTTCTCATTTAATGGGAAAGTTCAGTCAAATTATGTCTGTATGAGTTTTTCACTTAAATGGGAAATATATGGCCACGTCTACATTTGGATCTTGATTCGGTTGGTAGGGCGCGAGGGGCAACGCTGCTACTTGGATGCCCCACTCTTATTTGGGGGCCATAAGTATCTTCGGTAACGACGAAGTCCGCTCAAGTCCGTCGGTTTTCTCCCATCGTAGTTTGTTACTGGCTTTAAGCAATTTCAACCCTTAATAGGTTACCTCAGCCTTGACACGAGCCGATCAGCATTCGACCCTTTTCAATTCGTGAATGCGAAATTTGTTTGTAGTGGCTCCTTGTGCTTGGGAAAAGAGCCCACCCACGACACCACAATGCTAGCCTGCCAGTGCATTCACGCGTCCCCAGACAAGGCCAATCTCGGCGAATCCCACCATCCTCTTTCGCCGTGGCAGCAAATCATCGCTGCAGTCCTATACAGACATTTTATATACCTAGTTTACTACATTACTCAAATTTGTCTATAATAATCGCAGGATTTGTACGTATAGATGTTTTTCTTTTTCTTCAAAAGTCATCGCGCCTTGCTTCGTTGTGTGAATAGACGCGTTTCAACTTCTTTAAATCACCTTTATACTCTAAATTTTTTCCTAGGACACCCATACCGGTATTCGTATAAAGTCGAATGAAAAGTCTTTATACTCATTATGTTTCAAAAAAATCAAATCACATTTACAGAGGTTACAGCCGTTTGAATTTTCTTCGATTGTCACAAAAACAATCTGCGATTTCGCTATTATTCGGGATTTCCATCGAACCAGACACTACACTTGTGATTGCATCTTCACCAAATTATCAGATTAAATGAACTACAAAAGCGTTTTTATCCCTTCTTGTCTTTAATTAAACATAAATGCCCCGCACATTTTTCACATTTGTAATAGGAGAAACCTTTTCATGTAGGCAGCTTATACCTTTGAGGGGTCATTTTGGACTTTATCCAATGAGCAAATCGATCTTTTCTAATATTCTTGGGAGGCAGATGTGCTGCAGGGTCTCTATATTTCTTGGCTTCAGACTCATGTTGCAGTTGGCTAGATAAAGGCCTTTCACACTTTTGTTGCTTTGGACTGTTAATTTATCTACAATTTTAAGCCTAAACACCCATTTGATATAATAACAAGTTGAGTAAGCAGGAGAGTGCTCCTACCAGAAGGTCTTTGTAAACATTCTAGGGTTAGAAACAAGTTTTCTAATGGCGTGAATCGATAACTTGAATTATTCATCCAATACTTAGATATGAAATCGTTTAAATGTATGCAAAAGATGCACAGTTTCTTTCATAAGCACAGTGCAGCCGCCATTTTAATCTAGCGTAAATGATTTTTCTGAATGCTCGGCCGATTGAACATGTTCAAGTTAAACACTATTCCTTAAATTTTCATGAAAATTGAAAGAAAATAAAAGTGCCTAAGTCAATTTTAAATATATAAGAGTATAGGATTTTCCAATAAGAGGTGTTATTTTGATTTAACACATTGCGACTTCTTCCACGTGATAGAGAAGGCCTATGCCGATAGCCCAGCGTCAATTCAAGATCTCAAACATGAAATTCGTGAGGCTATCGAGGACATAGGGCAGCCACTTTGCGATTTGGTTATGGAAAATTTCATGAAGAGGATATGGTCCTGTAAGCGTGTCGTAGTGGTTATTTGCCCAATATTAGCTATTGCTATTAATGGCATATCTTCTTCTTCATAATGAACTAAACATCCGATCATTTATATAAAAAATGGCATTTTTCTTTTAATATCAAAATATCACCTGTTATTGGAAAACCCTATATGAACCATAAACACGTGTTATCGTTGTTGTAATTCCATATAATTGAAATGGCTATAACTCACTTGATTATGATTCGATCTCAATTAAATTTTGTAAACATATATATCTTATGTCAATCTATATAATTGCAAAATTTCAAGAAGTTTAAAGGTACCGTTTTGATTTTATGGGCGAAAATGTAAAATCTACAAATCATACTATTATTAACAAAGTTGAGCGAATTTCGATTTCTAAGGTATTTGTTGCCCTTGTACTCATAAAGGTCCACATTCGTGATAATTTTCAGATTTTTCGGCTGAAAGGTGTCTAATCGCGAGGGGGGGGGGGGGACACAAATTTTGGGCACATTTTGCCTTCCCGTGGACCCCCTAATTCATCAAATGATTTTGTTATTTCAGATTCTAAAAGTTCTAATCAAGACCTTTCATTAGATACCCCACTCGACTACCTTTGATTAAAAAAATTTTTAAGGGCCAATTCGGTGTTAGGGGGGACCCCCCTTAAACATTTTTTAAATTTTTGTCAAGGCCTTACCTTTTGAGAGATCATCACTTCTGACCTTTTCACAAAGTTTGAGCGTTCTAGCTTCTATAGTTTCTGAGAAAATCAGCTGTGACGAACGGACAGACGGACGGACGGACAGACAGGTCGCGAAACTAGTAGGTCTTTGTAAAAATTTTTTTTACAAAGACCTAAAAATCCATTGACAATTGCGACGTTTACAAGATGAAAAAATATTCGTGAATACCACTTTTTTTATCAAAGATTAATCTTGTATCGACCAATATGGCTATTGAGCATATGCTTATTGTACTCTTAATTAACATTTGGCTATGTGACGTCAACTTTTTGAAACTTTTTTTTTATCAAAATTTTTGACGCTATAAATTGGTAGCTTTTCTAAATATTGTCGCGTGTTATGGTTCGCGGCCGATAAGTCTAATATCCATGGAAAGTGAAAACACACTGTGTTTTAAATTAAGTACAAAGAGTGTATATGATCGGAATGCACAATAATTAATTTTCCTCAATCTTACAAATCGCATTTTAATTAACATTTCACTTGTCTATCAACTTATGTTTCAACTGCCTTCAAATGTATCTTGACAGTTTTTTACTTCACTATCAATCAATATTGCCTTTAATTCGCGCTCCACTCTTATCGCAGCTTTTACTATCGTGGTTTTACTATTACTCCATCCCCGCTTCATTCAGCTCGGCCTTATATAGGGTCTCTAGTCATTCAAACCATTTCTCGTATATTGGCAAATGTTCTAACGAGAACTATCTGGAATATTCGAGTAATTCTGAATACCCACAGTGACGTCATTTTCAGATATTGAACATAGATCTACTTGGTCCATTCTTGTGCTTTCGAGTACATTCCTTTACTTTTCTTGGTTACTATATTTCAATCAATATTGATCATGATGTTATTAACAGCTGCGACAACAATTGAGACAGTAGCTCGCAGAATTGTTTGGATATGTAACAATGGCCCCAACTCAGTTCTTTTCACCCCGAAAAGATGTGTCGCCAGTTGTGGTTAAGCTTCCCTGGATGTAATATGGGGCAAGACGATCCAGGTGCACGGTTTTCATTTTGGCTCTCGGCTTATGATGTTCCTGCGATATACGACCTCGTTGATTCACTTTGTAACTCAGTATGGTCCCTCCCAATTATGCTGCGAATTCGGAGGCCTAAAGCCACACCAATTCACCTTGCTGGAAGCCATTAGAATTTGCCTTTACATCGTACATGGTCTTCATATGATCAGTAGCCGGCTCGAGGTGTTTTTGCACTGTCCGATGTCTCTGCAGGCGAATAGTCTTTCCAAAAATGACTTTGGGTGGGACTTTGCCCGTCGATGCGTATTTGATAGCTCTATATGCAATCAAGAATAATCGGATGTGCCGGTCCCAGTCCCTCTGGTTCTCCTCAACCATCTTGGCCGGGTAGTTATTGAGTGTGCCATTGAAACGTTCGACCATTCCTTCGAATTTGGGATGCAACGGTGTTGTGCTCATTTTCCGTATTCCTAGCAGTTCGCATATTTCGCCAAAAACTAGTGACTCAAAGTTTTGGCCTTGATCCGAATGAAGTTTACAAGGTACGCCATACCTACTGACCCAGTTTAACGCTAGCTGTTCGGCTACAGTAGTTGCTTCCTGGTTGGGAATGGAGTGGACCTCGGGCCACTTGCTGAAATAATTGGCCACAACCAGCGTGCATCGATTTCCCCATTCGGATTCACGAGAGGGTCCTGCGATGTCAACAGCAATCCTTTCAAACGGTACCCCCACGTTATAGGGTTGCATTTGTCGTCTCAGTCATCGCTTTGGACCTTTGACGGAAGCGCAAATTGTGCATCTATGGCACCAGTCCTCTACGTCTTCTCGAGCGTGAAGCCAGTAAAACCTTTCCCGCAATTTCGCTTAGGTCTTGTTAACACCAAGGTGGCCTCCCGAGGATCCTTCATGCATTTCCTTAGCCACATCGTGGATTTGGCTTTTGGAAAGTATAGTTTGCATCGTATGGGGGCTGCCATCCGCCGTTTTCCATTTCCGTTTGAGTACGCCACCCTCCGCCTGCAGAGAGTTCCATTGTGCCCAATAACTTTTAAGGGTTACACGATGCATTGAAACGTCTTTTCACTCAGATCGCCCAGTTGTCTCCTTCCATACGAGTAACGGTCCGATGTCTTCATCGGCTAGCTTGGCATTTTGAATCTCCTCCAATGATCAACTTCACCGAATTTGGCCGCTATCACTTGCAGATCAACGGCCGGCTCCTGTCTTCAATCTGTCGGTTATGCCTGCAGTTAGCTGGACATGGACGATGAGATAGGGTGTCAGCATTTCCATGAGCTCCGTCTTTCTGATGAACAATTTTGTAGTCGTATGACTGCAATCTTTTGATCCGTCTCCCAACTTGTCCTTCGAGGTTTTTGAAGTTAAGTAGCCATCTCAGCGATGGCTTTCTGGCCATTTAGGTACTTGTTCGATTTCTGGCCATATAGGTACTTGTGGAACTGCTTGGTTGCCTCTATTATAGCCAATAGCTCCTTCCTGGTCATGCAGCATTTTCTCTCACTTTTTGAGAAAATTCAACTGTAATATGAGAGGACTCTTTTTTCGCCATCAATCTACCGGGAGAGTACAGCTCCAGTCCAGCCGCTGCTTGTATTGGTGTCAACTTCAAATATTTTTCAGGGTTTTGGATATGCCAGCACGGGTGATTCACTCAGCTTCTCTTTCAAGGTCTCAAAGGCCGCCTGGCATTGTTCATTCTAGACATACGAACGATTTTTCTCGGTTAGCTGATGGAGGCACTTAGCTATTTTGGCAATGTCTTTGACGAATCTTTGAAAGTAGGTCACCAGATTCAGAAAACTTCATCGTTGGCAATTGTTGTTTGGTGTTGGCCAGCTTTGATTTTCTCAGAATCTGCTTTGACCCTTTCTGCTGATACAATGTGTTCCAGGTATTTTAGTACAGCTGCAAAAGGGTACACTTGTCGGGACTAAGTTTCAAATTTGCCAGTCGCAACCGGAAGAACACCTCTTCTGAGTTCCGCACATCCTCTTCGAACGTTCTCCCGATAACAATGACTTCATACAGGTACACCAAGCAGGTCTTCCAGATTCAGCCTCATACCACATATTCCATCAGGCGTTCGAAAGTGACTGGAGCATTGCAAAGCCCAAATAGCATCACCACAAACTGCTACAATCCGGTCCCAACTGAAAATGTGGTCTTCTCTCGGTCCTACATGTCGATTTCTACCTGCCGGTAGCCTCTCTTGAGAGTGAATGTAGAAAACCGTTTTGCGTCGGCCAAAGTGTCCATGATGTCATCAATGCGTAGAAGAGGGTAACTATCTTTCTTAGTGACGTCGTTAAGCTTGTTGCAACCACGGAAAGCACCGCAGTTGCAGACATTTAGTATTAGCAGAGGGGTGTGTAGCCTGGGGGTGTGTAGCGCTCAGTCGTGTCGTGGGACTTCCGATCCACCCTCTGCTCGTGCTGAGCCACCTTACATCTACTAACTAACACAAATGCAAAAGGACGGGAAAAAGGAGGACATCTTGAGAAATGAAAAATGATGCTCTTAACTCGACATACCCGTTTTATTTAGTTTAAAAATGAAATTCTACAAAGAAAATCACAAATTTTAATTTCAATAAAAAAAAACCCTTTAAAATTTTATGTAAAAGCAAACTTTTAATAAATTTTTTTTGTAAATGATAACAAAGAAAAAATGAACCTGATAATGTGAACCAAATATAACATAAATAGAAAAAATCCAAATTGGTACTCACTCTTTCCTCGTGAAACTCCGAGCGTTCGATGAAGACAAAAAAAAGAGTGCGGAGCCACTGTAAGTTAAATTTTAAATTCATTTGAAGGTAAACAATCAGAATCAATAGAACACTTAACGGCCACTCATATCACTATGATCCGGTGTCCAACAGTCTTTTCTGTGTAAGTTAATTTGACAAAAAAAAAGTCCAACATCCCGCACTTTGCCTTTTCAATATAGCATTATTTGAAATCAAGTGATATTGACTTCCCACTTCAGATTTTTGCTTCTACTTCCGATACAATGTTGGTGGTTAAAGTTACAAGCAAATTTACACCTTCGTCTTTTCTTTCTTCACTCCTAAAACATCCGCTGTTAGTTCGTTTTTTATAAGTTTTTTTTTCTCTACTTCTGAAAACTTAGCACCATGTGTAACCAATTGCGCTTTATTCGCACTTTTCGCTTTGCCATACCCTTTTTAAATTCCAAACGCAGTAACTTTATTCCTGGCGGCCGAAAACCAAAATTCTGTTTCCTCACTTGTAAATTCGCACAAACCTTAATTTATCCCACTTCCGATGCAGTTTTTTTGGTTCTTTTTCACTTTCCCACACCAAAACTTCCGCCACCAAACTTAGCAATCAATTAAACTGTTTTTCACTTTCTTCTTTCGACACCAAGAAACTCAATTTCGTTCCAGTCCAAATCCAGATTTCCTTCCTTTTCAAATTAAAAATGAACAAACTTTTCCGACCCTGCCAAAAGCACTTCTGCTTATTTTCAAGCCAAAAACTGACTGCCCTCATTCAACGAACTTCATCCTCTTCATTTTCTATTACCGCTGCCGCATCTGGGTAACGTAATCGAAGTTCATTACACTTTGATTCCGCTACCCACACATCTTTTTCCGTATCGACAAACACAATAATATCCATTTATTTGCATATATGGCAATTTGCATCATCAAAGAAGCGCTTGATTGAATGCAAAATGTCACATATACATATATGGAAAATATTGATTCTGCCGATGCCTCAAAAAGGGCGCTTCCCTGCGCTCGAGGGAACTTGAACCCAAGGTTCCATCAGACCCCCGATCGAGAACTCGCGAGGCAACCAATGGAGCCATATTTTGTCGATCTCCCATTCATCTAATAAGCAACTTCAACGATGCATCTGGGTATGAGATTGAATTTTGTTAGTAGGGAAACATGATTTAATTTTAGTTAGTATAAGAAATAAAATTTGTTAGTGGGAACTAGTGAATAGAATTAGTTAGTATGAAGGAAGGAATTAGGTTTTGTTAGGAAAAATGTATAGAATGTAATTTTGTTAGTGGGAATTAATGAATGGAATGTTGTTAGTGGGAAAATTGAAATTATTAGTGTATATCATTTTTTGTAGTTGGAACTAAAGGAAAAGGGTAGGATTATGATTATGGGGAGATAAAAATTATAGGGAAATTGGAACAATGTTAATAAAAATAAATAAATACACAAAGGAAAAGGCGGGAGTGCCCAAAGGAAGGTGGAGAGGTTGCGGCGGCAATTTGAAGTTGCGAATGGGAGAAAAAAAGGTATGCCGGAATTCGCAACAAGCTGCCTATAGTCGACAGAAAAACGAGTATGGTAGCACTCGGCCTTTTCCTTTATTAGAATTACTGGCACGGCCCATTTACAGACAGAAGGCTCAATAATACCATTATCCGAGATCAGTGCGCTTACATCTCCTTGTCTGGCTGTAGGAAGACGTCTCGGTGCTTGTTGAACTAGCTTGTCTCCCTGTGTATCTATGACGTGAGCTACCATATTCGTTCGGCCTTGGCCATCCGGACTTGTTGAGAAGATGTCACTGTACTTGGTGACCAGATCAGAGGCTTGCTTGAATAGCTGCACTGGCAATTTGGTTTGTTCGATATTGTAGACGTGAACTCCTGAGCTTTGTCTGTGTCTTGCCTCCTTTTTCAATGCTGGTCGTGAGTAGCTTCCAAAGAGGTGATGGTGGCAACGAGCTTGGAGCTGCCGATGACTTTTCCAACTTTGATGCTTGTGGTTGAGTCTACGGTGTCAAGGGCTCCAAACGACACGTATCCATTCCTTATAGATCTTACAAGGCTTCGTCTCACAATCAAACTGCGAAATACCGACATCTTCGTTAGCTCTATCAGATAAGATCGGTGGTCTCCAGGATCATCATCAAGCTTGGCCCATACAATACTCTCGAAAGATTTCGGTACATCAGTGTCAGCACATACTACCGCAATCATCATGGGAATTCGGGGGCTGGGACCCTCCATCAATACTTTGACATTCCACCATGTTAAACCCATTTGCCCAAATCCAACGTGATTCCATGAGGTCGCAGAAAATCCATTCCGAGAATGCAGTCATCCATAATGTTCGCGACCAGAAACTGTATCTGCAGATTGACCTCTCGATGGACAGGTACAGTTTCTCCCGTAGCTGTCCGTAGTGAGAAATTCCTGCCCTTGTGAAGTAGTTGTTGCCACATTAGGGCTAGTCGGATAATCGGGTTGCACCAGTGTCGATTGTTATGGTGCAATTTTCTCCGTCAACGTGACCCGAAAGGCATAAGTCTGCTTCTCTACGATGTAGTGTTGACATGGTGATGGCGGGGCTGGGGGCGTCGATCCTCGTAGCCAACCTTTACCCCACAAAGTTGGCTCTTACATATTTCCCGACCCCTTAGTTTGTAGGGCTTCTATTTTGGGCTCTTGACTCAGTCTGGATCTCCACCTAGCTGTAAACTCTGAACAATAGCTTGGTTTTCTTCACTTCTTACAGTCTCTTTGCAGGTGCCCCTTCTCACCGCAATTCCAGCATCTAGGCGCATCATTTACCTGCGGTTCTTGTTCAGTATCCACGCGCTCATACCTGCACTCACCTGTCGCTACCTCGTGAGCCCGGCCAATGGTACGAGTCACATTTTTTGCTACTTAAAAGTTTAGACTGTAAGCCATTGCATTCTTAACCGTTTGCTTTTGAGCTAAACGCACAGCTCACTACAATTTCGAGTCCTTTAATGCGCTGATGAATGCTTCTTTTGCTGCATAATCTCGATGTTCTGGGTTCTAGCCTGGTGGGTAAGCCAAAAGTGCCAGTCGTTCAATGTTTTTAGCTAGCTGCTGTAAGGTTTCGCCAGACTTCTGCATCCGATGCCGTAGCTGTGACCGATAAATCTGCTTCAGATGATCACCTCCATAATGTTTATCAAGCGCATTGATTATAGCAGCCAAGTTTGAGTGCAACTTAATGAGAATAGTCTGCAAAAACTCGGTAGTTGGGCAGTTGCTCGTTCCTGCTCATTCCAGTGGTACGGGTTTTGTAAATACTCCAGATCGTTTGCCCATCCAATATCGGTGCGTTCACATTTCTGGATGTGCTTTGCGCTGCAGTTATAAGCGGGGCAGGTGAGGTGGTTACCGCCGCCTTCGCTGCTTCCAATTACTTTTTCATTTTTTTCATCTCATGGTTGATTCTCTCCTCGACCTGGTTGGTCTCATGGTTGAATCTCTCTTTGACCTGGTAGACCTTTTCCTCGACGCGTTTAATTTGATTGTTCAGACTACCGAGCTCCACTTTTATTTCGGTTGACTGTTATTGCAACTCTGCCACGAATTAGATTGCCTGTTGATCTAGTGTTGTGTAACTCTACATATTTTTATATTCACTTAAAGATAAATACATTTCACATGAGCATAAATTCTAATTGACATATTTGTATAAATACATTTCATAGGAACATAAATTTTAATTGCAAGAATCTATTTCGAGCAATTCAAATTGTAATAAATATAACCCAAACTTATATTTCAACGCGCACATAAAATTCTTATCGTAAGAAACATTTTATGAAAATCAAAGTCAAGTTCAAATAATTATTTTGTAACATGATCACTTGATTTTGAATTCGAATGCATCGTTCATTGCATTCTTCATACAGACCTTTTCTGTGTAATGCGATACTAGTCGCGTGCTGAAGATAAACAAGTATATGCATTTTCATTCATGCGATCTGATATTACGACGTGCTATGCCGTAATGACGCATCTGTGAAATTGTCCTTATGTTTCGATAGACAATTAAAGGAATGTGAATGCATATGCTTGTGAACTGACCAAGTCAAGAATAAGGTCAAGTGGTTTCGGGTTTGTTTAAGGTGTGAAGAATGTAATGAGGATGTTGACACTTGTCGTGGAGTAAAAATTTATGAATAATAAATGAACGAAGAATTATGTTTTGAAATTGAAGTGTTGAAAGTAGGTTTTGGGTTTAGGAAAATTTATGACCAATATTTTAAGTAGGTTTACGAACTAATATTTTTGTATGTGTAATAATTTAAGTAGAGCATGACTTCTAGAAAATGATATAAATACCGTTGTGAATTTTAGAGAAAATACAGTTATACTTTTGACTTACAACTTGCACTTTTCTCTGCGTGATAACGCTGTTTGAATTCGAAGTTATAATTGTCAACGCAATAACTTATCGTTGCGCTTACGTCTAGACTGCAAAGGAATTTAATACTCATTTGCAGTCTTAGTAACAGTAGCGTAGTGGACACTATGTCCTCGCTATTTTATCTGCGGCCCAGCCGCTTGGCTAGGTAGTTTTTTTTTAAACTTGATTAAATATTCTTGATCCCACTAAAACCTACATCCACACATAGTGAGGAACAAGAACGCGTGCAAGAACGCGCATCTTTACATGGCGATCCTGCTTGTCCGGATTTGGACGCGTTAGACCTTATTGCTAACCAAGAAGAGTTCGACGCTGTTTTCGAGAGGTGCTGTAGAGTTGTAGAGGAGTACGTTCCAGAACCCGTGGCAGAACGGTATTTGTCACCGCCACCTTACATTCCGGCTGAAATCGGTACCCCAGATCTTCGAGGACCAAAGCCACGTCGAATTGAACCGTTCCTGAAGAAAACAAGAACGGAGCCGAAGGACATTTTGGAATCTATACCGAAGAAGCGACGACCAAGAGGTGGTCGTAAAACGAAGCTGAAGCGTCAGCGAGCCGAGCTGCATCGTGTAATTAAAATAGCGGTCGGAGAGCAGAAGAGAGTACTACAGCGGAAACTTTTGGACCTCAAACCGGCGAATAGACATTGGGCACAATGGGGAATAGCTGCTCCGTTGGAAACAGTTTCGTCGAGGAATATCAACAATCATTGACAACATCCATAGTATTCATAGTAATAATGATAGTTTTTTATGTATACCACAGATACAATAAGAATTACGTGGTAAAAAGACTAAATAGAAATATTAATATTTGAAAATTTGAGTTGTTTTTGATGTTAGAAGTATTTAGCCTATTTTTTTTTTGGTTTATGGAGTCTATGGATTAACAGTTATTTACCATTGGCTTTAGGATATCTTGCTTCAAATTTAATGATTTATGGAGCTTTTAGAGAAACTGGTGGTTGAGAATGAAAAGGTTTTGAGTAATTTAAAGAAATGTGCAAAGAGTTTGTACACTTTTGAGACTCTCCAGGCTAAATTAGATGAGTTGCAAATTAGAAAGGAAAAGTTTAATGATATACTCAAGACTTGCAAAGATGAAAGTTCTAAAGTTTTAGATCTCAAGTTAAAGTTCAGAGCACTATCATCCATTTTGGAGGGCGAAATCTGGTTACAGCTGAGCAAACAAGGGTATTCGGATATAGAAGAAATCAAAGAAGATTCTATAAGTGAGGATCTAGAATCTAGTTTACAGATATTAGAAGAAAGATTCACCATGGCCGATTTTAGTTTAGAAACAGCCATGAAGATCATCCCTGTTTTTGATGGGAAGTATAAGGAATTGGACCCTTTCCTCAAAATACTAGAAATCCTCCATACAACCCTGTCTGCTAATGCTAGGGCTAGTCTCATTGACTTCGTTGTCAATGTTAAATTATGTGCCACAGTCAGACTCTCTTTGGCAAATGTTTCAATTACATCCTTCGATACCCTAAAATCAGCATTACGAACAAGATTTAAGAATAATAAAACTGTACCTCAGATTCATACCATGTTAAGTAGTACTTACCAGAAGAAATCTTCTGTGAGTTCTTTTAAGGACAAAATCTTAAACTTGGTGGATGAACTCAACCAATTACAAATACAGGAGTTAGGAAGTCAAGCTACTCCGAACGAGAAGAAAGTTATCGCACAGATGAACGACACCTATGCGCTAACCGTTTTCAAAAATGGGCTGAATGATCAGCTAAGGAACACTATTTTTTCGGCAAGACCAAAAAGTTTTACCGAAGCTGTATCACTCGCACAGGAATTAGAAAATGCAGAGACACAGGCTACTAATAGTGTAATGCATTTTAGTGGCAATGCCAACAAGAAAGGGAGAAGATACGATAACCGTAATAGGAATAGCAATGATAGGAATAATAGACATAACAATAACTATAATAGGAATAATGATAGGAACAGTAGAAGTAACGATAGGGACAATAACCATAGTAACAATAGAAGTTACAACAATAATAATAACAATGATAGGGATAATCGCTACCGTAGCAATCGCAATAGCAACAATCAATCAGATAATCACAAACGTAATAGGCGCAATGGTAGGAGCAACAACAATAATAATAGTGACAATAGAAGGAGAAATGTCCATGTTGTTAGCGACCAGGGAAACGTGCTAAGTTCCGGAGAGGACATGGAGAACCTCCCGGTATAAGAAAATTGGACACAGAGCACAATATATATAGAATAACCGATAGTTGTACTAATTTTGTGAGAATTTATAATTATAACTCTGATAGATACTTATTATTTTTAATCGATACAGGTGCGGATGTGTCTATATGCAAAGACGATGTCTATAAGGATTTAGAATATTCTATAGATAGTAAAAATAGGATTAGACTTACGGGAATAACAAAAGAGGTAACCACATCCTTGGGTACTTCTTACTTAGAGATATTAATTGGGAATCATAAAGTAACGGAATCGTTCCACATTGTAGACAGTAATTTTCCGATAAGTACAGATGGTATTATCGGCAGAGATTTGATGGTCCATTATTTATGCAGAATTGATTATGAGACATTTACAATAACCTTCAACGTAAATGATGAAGAGGTTGTACTACCTATGGACACAAGAAGACAACAGTATTCACAGATAAACATTTCGGCAAGAACCGAAATGATTGTTCCAGTCAACATAGATATTGATGAGGATAGTATCGTGCTGAACACGGAGATTGAGAAAGGTGTATTTGTAGGAAATACAATCATACCTGTAAGAGGTGTACGGCACATTAAAATCATGAATACAACAGACGAAGATATTGTCATAAAGCATTTCAATGTTGAAGTCGAACCATTGAAAGATTATGACATCTTCAAAGGGGAAAAACAAAGTTTCGACAATGATCGATTTAAGAGATTACTGAACGTTATAAATAAGGATAGTCTGGATAAACCTGCAATGCAAAGTTTGCTTAAAATCATAAAAGAATATCAAAATGTATTTCATTTGGATGGAGAAAAGCTTGCAACGAACAACTTCTATAAACAGAAATTACAAACCGTGGATAACAGTCCGGTTTATATTAAGAATTACAGATTACCTCAATCCCAAAATGAGGAAATCCTGCAACAAGTCAGAGATCTGGAAACCAGTGATATCATCGAGCCATCAACTAGCCCGTATAATTCTCCACTGTTAGTTGTACCAAAAAAGAGTACAGACGGAAAAGCTAAATGGCGACTGGTTGTAGATTTCAGAAGACTCAATGACAAGATAGTCAACGACAAGTTTCCTTTGACGAGACTTGAGGACGTCTTGGACAGGCTTGGTAGAGCAAAATATTTCTCTACGCTGGACATGACTAGCTCTTTTCATCAAATTGAACTTGAGAAAGAGTCTAGACCATTGACAGCATTCTCCACTAACGATGGGCACTATCAGTTCAAGAGGTTACCATTCGGATTGAAAATTTCGTCCAACAGCTTTCAAAGGATGTTAACCATAGCTCTCAGTGGCCTTAGCCACGAGGCATTCTTGTATGTCGATGACATAATTGTATTCGGTTGTAGCATCAAACACCATAATGACAATCTTTGCAAAGTACTACAAAGGTTGCGTCGGTATAATTTGAAATTAAATCCTGAAAAATGCCAGTTTTTGAGATCAGAGGTAGTATACTTGGGTCATTTGATAACCAGTGAGGGAATCAGAACTGATCCAGCTAAGAACAATACAATCAAAAACTACCCAGTACCAAAGAGTGCAGATGAAGTACGCAGATTTGTGGCTTTCTGCAATTACTACAGGCGTTTTATACCAAATTTTGCCGAGACGGCGAAGTGTTTGAATGCATTGCTAAAGAAAAATGTAACTTTTGTCTGGACTGAGGAATGTCAAAAAGCATACGAGACTTTAAAAAGGAAACTGATAGAACCACCGATACTTCAATACCCAAACTTCGCAAAACCATTTATTTTAACCACAGATGCTTCAAACTATGCTTTGGGCGCAGTTTTATCTCAAGGAGAAATTGGCCAAGACCTACCAATTTCTTATGCTAGCAAATCCTTGGCTAAGCACGACATCAACAAACCGACTATCGAAAAAGAGCTTTTAGATTCATTGGGGCATAAATTTCTTCAGACCCTATCTATACGGACGAAAATTCGTGGTTGTGACCGATCACAGACCACTAGTATCATTGTTTACCCATAAGAATCCCTCATCAAAACTGACTAGAATTCGTGTCGACCTATCAGATTACGATTTCACAATTGTATATAAGAAAGGTAGTATGAACACTAATGCGGATGCATTGTCAAGGATCGAGTTGGATTCGGACACCTTGAAAGCGATGATACCTCCAGAAACTGATGAAAATGCGAAAAGGAAACTATTAGCGATTACAAGAGGTATGGCGAATAAGACAGAAAAACAGAAAGAAGTGGTCAACAACGAGGGCACCCAAACTCCAGTAGAACCTGATCAACTCTATTGTTGGGATTGCACGAGTTTGTCTGACATTACCGGTATTACGAAACTGAGATTTATCCTGCGCAGTGAAGTTAAAAATAAAGATGTTTATATTGTACGTACAAAAGATATTATAGAAGTACATTGTAGCGATATATCTGATGTGAAATCCGTTTCCGTCAAAGAAAAGCTAACAATGCATAATGGTACCAAAAGTAACAAGAGTGATGAGGCAAATAGTGATAATCCGAATCCGAAATTCGTTTCGATTCTGGAGAAACTATTTAAATTCGCGAATCAAGAGAACATCAATGAACTCTCACTATCTTGTGAAGACAGTATTTTTAGGTCTATAGACAAAGCAGTATTTAAAAGAATAATTAATATGTTGCAACAGAAAACGCGTACGCAAAAGAAATTACGAATTATGATATACAAACCGCCTACCAAGATAACAGATAAACTTGAACAAAAGAAGCTAATAGAGGAGTATCACAACTCACCTCATGGAGGACACCTAGGAATTCGCAAAACATTGTTAAAACTAAAACAACGATACTGTTGGAAGAATATGAACAGTATGGTTAAAATCCATATCAAAAATTGTGCAGCTTGCCTAACTAACAAACAAGTAAGGCACACAAAAGAGAGGATGGTTGTAACAGATACACCATCAACAAGCTTTGAGACTGTACAAATAGATACTGTAGGTCCATTAAGAATCTCGAATAATTACCGATACATATTAACACTACAATGTGAGTTAACTAAATTTGTCGTTGCTTTCCCAATAGAGAATAAGGAATCAAAAACTATAGCGGTAGGTTTAGTAAAAGAGTTTATATTAAAGTATGGACACTTTAAAATACTTAAGTCTGATTTAGGAACTGAGTTCACCAATAGACTTATGGGCGATATATGCAACTTATTAAAGATAAAACAAATTTTTTCTACTCCATACCATCACCAAACGCTAGGTTCGGTTGAAAGAAACCATCGGGTTCTCAATGAATACATGTATTCTTTTGCTGATGATCAGCAATGGGATAGATGGATTCCGTACTACACCTTTGCGTACAACACTACACCTCATATAGATACCAATTATACACCTTATGAATTGGTATTCGGCAAATTGCCTTACCTTCCAAATGATTTAATTGAGGATGGTGAAAAGATTTACAATCTGGATGATTATGCTAATGAACTCAAAGTAAGATTAAAAATGTCTATTTCAAAGTCTAGGAAGATAATAGAAAATTTGAAAGCAAAGAGGGTTAAAGAACAAGGTCGTACAAACCCTATACACATAAATATTGGAGATCTTGTATTAGTAAAGAATGAGAACCGTAGAAAACACCAACCCCCTTATAAAGGTCCATATAAAGTAATAAATGTTGAAAATAGCAATGTTTTAATTGATATAGACGGACTCCAAAAATCAATACACAAGAATAGAATAAAACCATATAATGTAATCATTCAATAAATGTTAATAATAAGAAATTAAATTTATTGCGAACCGTATAGTGTAATTGTACAAAACATGTAACAATATTGTATGGGACATATTGCATTTCTATGTATAAGTGAACTATATATATAAAATTTTTTTTTTTTTTTTTTTAGATTCGTATTAATATATTGTATAAAATTTCAATATATCAACACTCATCTAGAGGATTAGGGTGTTGTGTAACTCTACATATTTTTATATTCACTTAAAGATAAATACATTTCACATGAGCATAAATTCTAATTGACATATTTGTATAAATACATTTCATAGGAACATAAATTTTAATTGCAAGAATCTATTTCGAGCAATTCAAATTGTAATAAATATAACCCAAACTTATATTTCAACGCGCACATAAAATTCTTATCGTAAGAAACATTTTATGAAAATCAAAGTCAAGTTCAAATAATTATTTTGTAACATGATCACTTGATTTTGAATTCGAATGCATCGTTCATTGCATTCTTCATACAGACCTTTTCTGTGTAATGCGATACTAGTCGCGTGCTGAAGATAAACAAGTATATGCATTTTCATTCATGCGATCTGATATTACGACGTGCTATGCCGTAATGACGCATCTGTGAAATTGTCCTTATGTTTCGATAGACAATTAAAGGAATGTGAATGCATATGCTTGTGAACTGACCAAGTCAAGAATAAGGTCAAGTGGTTTCGGGTTTGTTTAAGGTGTGAAGAATGTAATGAGGATGTTGACACTTGTCGTGGAGTAAAAATTTATGAATAATAAATGAACGAAGAATTATGTTTTGAAATTGAAGTGTTGAAAGTAGGTTTTGGGTTTAGGAAAATTTATGACCAATATTTTAAGTAGGTTTACGAACTAATATTTTTGTATGTGTAATAATTTAAGTAGAGCATGACTTCTAGAAAATGATATAAATACCGTTGTGAATTTTAGAGAAAATACAGTTATACTTTTGACTTACAACTTGCACTTTTCTCTGCGTGATAACGCTGTTTGAATTCGAAGTTATAATTGTCAACGCAATAACTTATCGTTGCGCTTACGTCTAGACTGCAAAGGAATTTAATACTCATTTGCAGTCTTAGTAACAGTAGCGTAGTGGACACTATGTCCTCGCTATTTTATCTGCGGCCCAGCCGCTTGGCTAGGTAGTTTTTTTTTAAACTTGATTAAATATTCTTGATCCCACTAAAACCTACATCCACACATAGTGAGGAACAAGAACGCGTGCAAGAACGCGCATCTTTACACTAGCTTCGTTGATTGCTCCTCCCGCTTCTGTATCGTGTCTGCATTGATTTCAAATGCTTGATGCCGCTGCTCTTGCTGCATCAGCATCAACTTTTACAGTAGCGCATTTTTAGGTTCCTTTAATTTCGGTGTTTCTGCTTCTCCACCTTCTGCGCCTTTTTCCGCATCTGAGGGCTCACCCGAATCTAGATACACGCCCTCCGATACACGGTACCAAGATTCTATTCCTTTTGTTAGGGTCGGAAATGCGTTAGCTTTTTTCTACTCATTTGGAAAATATGAATTGCTCAACATGTTGTTGAACAATATGCAATAATTCCTAATTGCAATCTCAGGCAAATGCTGTAGAACTACGTTTGGAAAACCGTCAGGAAAACATTATTTCTTGTTGCTTATCGTGCCCAATATGAAAGATAAGTCATCGTTATCAAAAAGATTCAAGCTCGGTTTGCGATCAGATGTCAATGTTTCATCGAAATGAAGAATTAATTCACTATTCAGGCTTGATTTAAAGTCGGAGACTTTTATTACAACGACCTATAAAAATATTGGGTTCCGTCTCTCAGGGCTTGGTAGATGAGCCAATTCAAAATGAGTTCATATCATGACAAGCTTCTGCAATCCATTATATATAATCCTGTTTTCATTTTCATCTGGAGTCGTACTATCAATTTTGATACTAGCCCTATCGAGAAGATTTATCTCATCACTAGCGACTTCAAGTTTCTATGCCTTCACTCGAGACTTCTGACAGAATAAGCTATTCACCTTCGCAAAAACGCCAGCTGAGTCCTGTGGGTTCTGCTTATTGATCCCTCAGTTTTTCCGCCCATTGATTGCTGACCTCACTCCTGAAGTACGAATTGATTAAGTTATGGATATTCTTCAGGTGTGATTTCAACAAAGCCAACGGGTGATGGTTGCAGCCCAAAACTCCCCGATAATTACTGTTGACTTTGTGACCAGAAGGCTTTTCAATCTTTTTAACCTTGCGAAGGTTGGTGTTTTATATCCTTCCATATTGTTTAAATGTTTCATCTTGGGAACTACTTTTTCAATCATTTCCAACGTCAGCTTCTCTAACTTCGACAAATAGAGATCTATTTCATCGTTAGTTGAATTTTTAACATATGGAACCATTGAGCAAGCATTGCCATCATCAGAAGGAGCACATTGCTTCTGGTACGCTCGATTAAATTTCTTTTGAAAATTTCCCCAATCCGTTTTTTTGAAATTCAACCGATAATTTTCATATTTAACTAGAAAAAGAAAGAGATCATCCTTTTGATGATTGAATTCCATTCCGATTGCGTTATGGTCGCTATCATAAGAAAGCACCTGCAGTTTCCGTTGAGAACTATTAAAGTTGAATTCAAGTCTTGCGTCAGCAATGCAGAGGTCCAAATATGAATTTGCCTTTGGGGTATGTAGAAAACTCCGACCCATATAGATTGCACCTGTATTCAATTTGGTTCCCTGTTATCCACGATTTCAAAAATACACCTCTTGGATTATTAGTGGCGTTCAGCCATGATGTATGCTTGGCGTTCAGGTTACCAGCAAGAATATAAAAACTATGCAGCCTGTTCAATTCGAGTATTTCAAACAAGGAATTGAGCTCCTCCTTGAGCTAGAGAACAGTTCCACCAGCTGCATAGGCAGAGATAACGAAGAGGTAATCCCCACCTGGCAGCGAGATTTTGATAAAGGATTCAAAGCTTTTGAATCCGACTTTTTCAATATTTTGGAAGCAATAGGGTCTTCGAACCAATATCCTGGTGCCACTTTCCCCAACACCATTTACCCTATCATTTCTTACGAAGTCAAAATCCTTGAATGTCATGGAGTGCCATGGATTGAGGTGGGTTTCGGTGAGAAGCATGATGTCAGGCTTTTGCTTAACTATGAATTCAAGGAGATAGTCACATCAATGTAGAGTAACAATAGAGTTGACATTGATCGAGATTAGATGAATCCTATCGATGGGAATTTAGCTGGATTAAAAATAATTTTGAGGCATTTGGAAGACCTAAGCGCTGAAAAACAAAATTAATTTTCATATCTTGTTTATCGATTCCCTCCGATAAAGAATTTAGTTAATATTAAATTTTGAGAAGCAGCCCATTATTGCCACTTACATTATTAACCGCATTTTCTGCTGGTCCTCTAGCGGCGAGTGCAAATGATACTCCGGGCTTGACGAAGTTTGGAGGTAAGACACTGCGGTGCAGTTGTGTTTTCTCTGTTACAAATTTTACTCTCGTATTTTGATATCGGGAGCATCTTCGATATGATGCCGGATGACCAAACATACTGCAGTTAACACAGTATAATTTCTCTTTCGGCTCCGTCTGAGCCATTTTGCACCCACCGGGAGCATGAACATCTTTGAATTTGAAGTACCGATAATGCATGGCGCAGTTCGCAGCCGAATGTCCAAGTCTTTGACACCGATAACGCTGATTAACTTCCGTTTTCTGGAGGTGTTTTCCTACCTGACCACTCGAAAGTGTATGTACCTAATTTGTTGAAGAGCACTTGGACTGCTCTTATTTGAAATCTGTACCAAGTTATGTGAAAGATTCTTCTTTTTTAATGTCGATTTACTTGTCGCGAAGGTTTTAACGGAAATAAGTTCAATTTCAGGTGCTGCTTCCTTGAGCACCTGAAGATCGACGGTATCTTCTCCGCAGTACAAGTCCTTCAACAAAAAGGTCTGATTTTTCTCACTTTTTGGGGCATAGGTGAAGTGCGGAACTTCCCCAGAATTCAGTGCATTTTTAGCTGATTTGAAATTAATCAGTGATTTTGTTCTAATTGTTAATTTTTCAGCATTAAATTTTTTAATCTCGAAATTGGCTAATTTGTTTTCGGCTGCCAATAGCCGAACCATATCCTTTCTGCTTTGACCGAACACGTTAATTGGTGGAACTTCCTCTGAATTTATGGAAACCTTTTGGGAAGGACTTATTTTTATTTTCTAAGCACTGAATAAAATTATCATTGTTATCTTGATTACCATTACCCCAATATATTATCCAACGTCCATTTCTTGTTGTAGTCCATCTAGCGCTGAATAATAGTTTTGGCTGTCATTAGTGCCTCCAGCACTTAGTATTTCTTCTGGTATAGCTTGTTTGACAGCTTTCTTCGCCTTCGTTTTCGTATTGATTTGCTTTACCGGTTTCATCGTCTTGAGTTTTCATCCCTCTCTTGTACATAACTTCGAGGGTTTTCAGTTATAGTCTCAATTCTTGATTTTCAACCTGAAGTCGAATCACTTCTTGTTTGTTTTCAACTATTTGACTCCGTTATCTACGGAACTTTCCTGGCTACTCGGGTATCTTCTTTATTGACGATTGCCGCCAATTTTATATTGCTACTTTCCCCGAGGTCCGCCAACGGAGGGAAGCCAGCAAGCTCCTCCATACCAGCAGTCCCGAGTTAGTCTTTGGATTTTTTACTTTCGTCGATTTATCGAAGTAAAATAATATTCGATATGATTTTGTGGGTCGATTCTTTATACGATAAAAACTTTTCCAATAAAAACCAAAATTAGCTTTGGATTGACTTTTAAAAAAATTAATTTAATTTTTGAAATCTTGACAGGAGCGAATTAAAAACACATCTGTTCGCAACGAAGGCTAGACGTAGAATATTAAAAACACGTCTGTTTGCAACGAATGCTAGGCGTAGAATCTGTTTGGCCACCATTTTCAGGGTCTAACTAATATTCTGATGCTATACCATCATTTTTTTTTCCTTTAGCGTCATCACTTAAGCTTTCAAATGTTTTAGTTTTTCCCTCGACAGGTGAAAATCGTGCACTATGTTATGGTTGAAAAATTAATTATAGAATTACCAAAACCATAGTATTGACTTAACCGACTTACTTTTATTAAAAACCAAATCATAAATAAAATTGTTAAGGTGCACACAGAAAAGTGCATATGGAAAGAAACACTTTAACCGATTCAATTATACTCTTTCCATGCATATCTTATCTACGCTTGTCGCTTCGATCTTATCCAAAGGACATTGGACTATAACGAAATTGCTGAGGTGTCTGAAAGACTATTTTCCCAGCTAAACGGATTGCACTTATTGTAAGTAGAACATAGATAAGTTGTTGATAGACGACATTGAATGCATTCAATTGAGGAGTGAATGGAATTTCTCGCATCAGAATCGAATTTGTATTGAAAATAGTGAAACTGTTTGCATGCTTCAACTCCTATCCTGCCAAGTACGACTTCATGGCATCGAGAAATTTCACATTTGTGTCACAATAGCTACGCATATGTGGAGTTTCTTACGAAAATATTCCGGCGCTATCCTTGAGAAGAATCGTTTTATATTTGTCGTGCATATTGTTTCGAAATTTATCGCTCTGGAGTCTAGGTCTGGCAATAATGTCACTAAAGTGCTGTGGAAACAGAATTTAAATTAAATTTACTTCTAAGAATCCGCACCGTACCTTATTTTGGGTTGAAGGTAAGATAAAGTTGAACAATCCTCACTAAACATTTTACTGATTGAACAATTTGTTCGCGGGGATTGTGTGAAACTGATATTGAATTTAATTTTGTTTTTTTAACTTCTGCTTGTTATTGTTATTTGTATTAGCTTCACGATATACAGATGGTCGAAAATATGCTTAAATACTGTGGGCCCCTAATGGTATTCCCTGCCACCTATAATCGCCTCTACAGTAGCTGCGATTATAATACATAGTCTTTGATTCGAATGTTTAATTGCCAATTAGCAAAAGCCATAGAATCATCGACGAACATTAATTGAACAACATAAATTCATTGCTATAAAGCTTTCATATAACTATAAACTTATTTATTCCTTCATTAGTCCTTTCTCAATTGGTTTTTAATTCGTTCTAAGCAAGTCTTAAAAATAATTTTACCACAGCGTAAATTAGTCCCCGAACAATTTCTTAGTCTGTAAAATATCGACAACTATGTCAATCATTTTTACAATGCGATGACTCTACACTTTCAAGTAAAGGATATACCACTCGTCTAGTATCAATTACGACGACGGGGAAAAAATATCATTAAAAATAATGTCCAAGTTGTCTTGCAACAGGAAAGTCACTAGACTCCATCGAAAATAACACCCTCCTCACTAAATCTCTCTGGAGATATCATTTCTAGTTTGTAGCGAACGATAAATAGAAATCAGTTTTCTCTCAGCGAAATCCTTTCAATAAATCACTTTCCTTTCATTCCACTTGCACTAAGTCCACCCTTAACGCCCGCATCGTCAATGTTTCGCACTCATACGAGAAATTCTTGCTATAATAGAGAACAGATTCGCTTCATAGACCTGTCCCTGGTGATGGCTTATTCCTCTTGTCCTTATTTGTTGTTTTCTATTACCACATTTCTTTAATCTAGTCCTTCAGAATGATATCGTCTGGAGGTGCGTGTGAATGCAAGTGCAGATGTATGAGTGTGTAAAAGGGCCGTTGAATATAAATAGAAAATAGAAAAAAATTCATCATAATCTGATTTCTTTCTTTTCTTGTCGTTACACATGATATTGCTTGCACTCCTGTGGACTGGCATACATAAAGAAGTTTGGCGTACAACAGGATCAGAACAATACACCCACTTGCTTTCGTGGAACTTGTTAAACTCCGAGAACTGTAAGTATTTTTATGATGCGAAGGATAGAAAGAAAAAGTTGAAGTTGCAAGAATAAATTATCAATGTTAATCCAATTGTTTTGTCGTAATTCGCTTTGGTTATTATTATTGTTGTTGTTGCAGTTGTTTGTACTTGTTTCGTTCTGGGCTGCTGGTTTTGTTTGTCTGGACGGCGTCTAGGAGCAGTTTTAAGAATATCCTTTTAAGAAGTAATATCGCGAATTAATGTGTCATGAATGAAGTAATGGCTGTCTGGCTATCTGCACTCGAAATTCTCAAATTTTGTTTAATTTTCATGTATTGCCGTAAATTTGATACAAAACAGAGCGTCTTCTAATTGAATAAGGAAAAGCTAATTAAAATACTCTATGCATTTAAAAGGAGTTAAGTTAAAAAATTTTAAGATGCCAGAGCATTTTCACCAATCTAAAACGTTGCCAGGTCGGAGGAAAGATTCAATTAATAAAAAATAAGAGGAACGCGATTTTCTGGCTGAAATATTCATGATCATCAAACCCAAGCCGAACCTTAGCCTCCAGAACTAACCTCTTCCAATCATCACGGTTCTACGACCTCTTTTGCCAGTTGATCATTCTCAGCAAGGAGCTGTTGCCCGCCTCTATCGTTTCTTTCCATCGAGTTAAGTCCTCGTGTTCTACCCTTCAATGTTCTTTTGGGTAGCTGATTTCCATCCATTCCCATTATAATCTGCATAACTATACGCAAACAGATTCAGATTGCTTATCAAATAATTTATACAACACTCTGTTCCTTGTTTCACTGGGCCGTCAATTTTTCTGAGCAGTTTGCATTCAAATACGCCCACTACCTTTTCTGATTCGTTCATCAGGGTCCATGTTTTACTTCCATATAACACCACAGATTTGACTAGTGATTTGTTAATATGGAGCTTATTTTGCTGTGCACGACTCTGGATTTTATAATGAGAAAAATGGAGTGATAGGCTTTATTTGTGGCATTTATGCGGTATCCTATCTCGTCTGGAATTGATGCTTTGGACTGCCGGACAGGATGGTTTGGACCTTGTTCCTTTGCACGGTAGCACCGAGGTGACACTCGTGCTTGAACGGCTCCAACTCAACTATCATACTGTCTCCGTCCCGTTAAAACCTTGGCAGGCTTCGAAGTATGTTCGAAGTTCGCACCCTTGGGTTGGTGGTGTAAGTTCGGTTCAGACGGACTCCCGATTGGCGCTGGTCTGGCTATGAGCACTTGTCTCCATAAGGGCTTGTGCTAACCCTCACATAGCCTCTCTGATCTGCAAAGATGACCATGGGACCAAACAGGCGACTACACACATGAACGGAGAGAGCGGCTCCTAGGGGAGGCCCAAAAAACTGGAGCAACTTAAACACCTAAAACAAGATAAAAAAGAAAGTTAAAATAACAACAATCACGATACGACTGCTGCAGCCACGATGTTTACAGCACATCGGAAGTGGTACCCCCGATGACAAAAATTACGATGAATGCAATGACAGTGAAGACGGCCAAAAAACGGATATTACTGACAGTCTTGTCCAGACTGAGATTCCTGCGGCGTTCGGGCACAGCAAGAAAAGATGCGAACGGCAGAGGGTCCTAAGAAGGAAGAATGGGAAATTCTGCAGGACGCTACAGATGTTTGATTGGTTGGGAAAACATAAAGAACATCAAGAATTTGATAGTTACTGCTCCGGTTGCTACCAAAGTGACCGCAGCAAGGGTTCTAAGTCCCAAAGTAATATCTAACGATCCTGAAATCTGCAAAGAGATAACGGCACGAAAAGGAAGGAGCAAACGAACAAATAAAACACTGTTGCGTGATTTTATCGCCACCATGGAAGTACTGTACTCGGCAACGGAAGCGATAACCTCTGCCATGAAAGGTGGTCATAAAGCACAATTGCTGCCCAGCAACGTGAAGAAAGAAGGCTAAGCCAAAAAGTGAGAGATGTTCTGAAAAGAATGAATTCTGCATGGGACTCACCAAAAATCAGCAAATTAGTAAAAAATGGGCTCCTTGCACTAGAGAGGCTCCTAACCGCATTGGACATTATTGGAGGAGTTGGCTAAAGGCCGAAGAGGATCAGAAGGCCAAAGAATAGCAGAAGGCTAAAGCAGCGATGAGGGCTAAGCCTAAAAGGCACGCGCAGATATCTCCTCCATCAACCATCAATAAAAGAAGGGCATCTAGCCGAATCAAAAGAGGTTGGGATGGAACGAGGAAGAAAGAGGCATTTGATGGGTATGGAGAGCTATGTCAGGGGTTCTAGACAGTACTGACAAAAGGAGTGAAGAAAGCCGCAAAGAAACTCTTTCAAAAAGTGCCAGAAAATAAAGTTCGCACGGACACCCAACAAGAAAAAAGACCTGAGAGGCAATAGGTGAGAAATAAGCGCCGGCCAAAACACCACCAGCAGGCACTGCTCGGAAACCCCAAGATGAACAATCGTACGCAGAAGTGCTGTGGGATACCAGGGAAAATGTAAGGCCCGAAGACACCAACACTGCCGTCATTAAAGCAGTATGACCAACGTGGTCGGGTCACATACTCGTCGAATTTGGAGCAGAGGCAGACAATAAAGAAGCATTTTGCAATGCAGTAAAAAAAGTTCTCGGCAAAAGTACAACTATAGCCTCACTGGAACCAATGGCGATGATCGAAATGAAAGACATTGACTGCGTCACGGATCTGACCGAGGTAGTAGAGGCCATCAAAAGGCTGTTCATTTGCGTGGGCAGGATAAAAGTGAGGCTGACACCATAAAACCATAAGGGACAACGCATGCCATCGTTGACTTGATCAAAAAGGACGCCGAACAATTCATGAATAAGGGCAAAGTAAGAATAGGGTGGGTTGTCTGCAGGATACGGTGAAGAGCGGTGCCTCTTCAATGTTTCAAATGCCTTGGCTATGGTTATACCAAACAAGTATGCAAAGGGCCTGATAGGAGTTCTCTATGTTACTAACGCGATGAAATTGAACATCAAAGAAAAGAGTGTACAAAGCAGGCACACTGTATTCTTTCCAAGGATGCTGACCCAAGCCAAGATTTTGGGCACGTCTTGGGATCAAGGAAATGTCGGGTTTTCTAGAAAGCTCTAACAAAGGCAAAATCAGAACTTCCGTGACCCGCATCCCACAGCTAAACCTGCACCGCAGTTTAACTACCCAAAATCTGCTTGAGCGGTTTGCGACCGACATGAAAGACGATTTTATGCTGCTGAGTGAGCAACGCCATGAAAAAAATTCTGCATCATAGTATCCTGATAAAACTGGTACTGCCGCCATCTAGGTTTGAAACAGAGATCTCCAGCCAAACAGAACATATTGGTTTCATCTTTCCAAGCCAAGCTTAATGCTTAAGAGAGCAATGTCTTGTTGGAGGAGACTACAACGCTTAAACAATCGGATGGGGTCTGTCTCAAACTGGTCCATGGGAAAAACGAATCCAAGAAATGGTAGCCAGGACAGCGCTTGACGTATTAAACACCGGAAGTACAATGACTTTACGTCGCATTGGCTGTGAAGGAACCATACCGAAAGTGATATTCGCCTCGGAGTTCTTGGTACAGAGGACACACAATTGGAGAGTATTAGGGGACTACTCAGCCAATGGTTATTAGTGCATTCTGCTTAAGATCAGTGTTGTTGTCTCCCGACCTCCATGCTCTCGACTTTATACAATTGGGTGAAATATCGGTAGGATGGACGTCGAGAGGTTCTTCGAGGCTCTCACAGCAGGCGCTCTGCTGCAGGGGTTTCGCAGGGGACAGAAGAACTGGTAGCGCAAAATGCAACCAACCATGGGCATCATTACAACTGCTTGCAAAGCTTCTATGCCCCGTCGAAAACCCCGGCACGGCAAGCCCCTAGTGTACTGTTGGTCAACTCAAACCGCTGAAAAGTGAAGGGAGTGCCACAGGCATGCAACCGGGTAGCAGTATATAAGTCGGCTAGGAAATACCTTCGCAAATAGATTAACAATAGCAAGGCTCGCTGTGAAAAAGGATCCGTCGAGCCTTGGCTATAAGCTAGTTATGTTGGCGCCCTACGGAAGCCTTGCATACACGATGCGGAAAAGATGGATGAGATAGTGCGGGGACTCTTTCCCATCCATTTCGTCCATGCTGACGCTGTCCATGGTGAAACAGCAGTCGAGTGTCCACTCTTTACACAGCCGAAACTGGAGGAGGCTGTCCTTTCATTGAAAGAGAGGAAGGCTCCAGGTCCAGATGGTGTTCCGGCCGAGGTGTTGCGGCTTTTCTATCACCATTGTCCTGACTTGCTGCTAAGCACATTCAACACTTGCCTACGGGACGGGGTTTTCCCGGTACGATGGAAGGTGGCAAAGCTCGTGTTGATCAGCAAGGTGAAGGTAAATCCCGAATCGCCGTCTGCATACCGCCCATTATGCATGCTAGACATGGCTGAGAAAGTGCTAGAAAAACTCATCAAGGGAAGATTCACTGACTTCATGCTGCTGCTTGGGACCTATCTCCTCGGCAGTATATTTTTAGAGCAGGTCGTTCTACTATTGATACAATTTTAGAGGTGGTGAGCGCGGTACATAAGGCTGAGGCAAATAGTAGCACCAAGCAACGGATCATCCTGTTGGTGATATACGTCAGGAACGCCTTCAACTCCGCTAGATGGGTGAATATTCTGGATACGCTGGAAAACTCTTTTCAAGTTCCTGAATATCTAATGCGGCTTTTGAGGGACTACCTAATGGACTGGAGCCTGCTCTACGACACGACACATGGTCAACGAAGGATGGCGGTTACAACGGGTGTTGCCCAGGGATCTATCCTTAGTCCAGACTTGTCGAACGTGTCTTACGACGGGCTACTGAGACTTGAGATCCCAGATGAGTCGCGCTTGGTCGGCTATGCGGATGATGTTACAGCTCTGGTCACTAGACGCACCGTTGAACGTCAATGAAAAGAGGTGAAAGCGATTATCGGTTTTGAAACATCGACATTGAAAATTGAAAGATAACAAAGTAGTTCACTTAGTTTCAAATTTCCACCGACGCAAAAAGACCACAGTATCATACAAAGAAATAAACGGATCAAAGTCTGCAATAACTTGTCCTAGGACAGTAAATGATTATAATACTTATATGGGAGGTATTGATATACCTATGAATATATGTATTTGAAAATAAACGAGACTGAGCTAAAATAGAAACGACACGAGCTTTGTTCTAATAAATTCGAGTTGATTTATTCAAAATACTCTTCTCCGGCCTTGATACACTGTTTCGCACTATTCTAAAGATTTTCGAAAGAGTGTTTCAGGTCATTGACCGGAATGTACTTCAGGATGTCGGTACAAGCCTTATGGATGCCCTCTATGGACGCAAAGCATTTTTTTTATCATGGCCAAATGTAATTTTCCAAATAGGTAGAAGTCACAAGGAGCCATATCAGGCGAATACGGTGAGTGATTGATGGTTAAAATGCGATTTCTAGTCAAAAAATCAGACACAAGAGTGGATTTTTACGACGAAAGTCTCATTTATTTTCGAACAAAACGTGCGCAGACCTTTTGTAAGCCCAAATGATAGGTTAAAATGCGATAAATCAATATTTTGGAGATATTCAACTCAGAATCCATGAATTTCAATGATGATTTTGCCTCTTTTTTGATAAATTCACGCACAATTTCGATATAATTTTCGGTGATCACTGATTTTGGGCGGCCCGTATGTTCATCGTCTTTTATGTCCTCACGACCATCTCTGAAATGTGTAAACCACTCACGAACTCTGGCACGAGATAGATAATCATTGCCATAAACTTTTTTTCATCAATTCAAATATTTCGGTAAACATTTTACCGATTTCAAAACAAAATTTGACATTAGCTCTTTGTTCGAAACTCATTTTTGTACCCATGACACAAGCATACTGTCACTTTAGATGCAATAATTTCACTCCCACTGAACCAAATGTCACCAAACTTTCACTGGAAGCCAAAGAGGGATGTAACTTTCAAACGCACTATCTTATTCACAGATGGCGCTACCAAAAAAATTTTATGACAAAAGTCTCGTTCATTTTCGAAAGCACCTTGTTTACTGCGTAAATCCAAAATCACCTAAATGGTGGCATAGATTGTTTTGGGGTATCTTGGATATAGCATTTGTCAACGCCTTGGTGATCCATAGTCTAAACCTCGGAAAAAGTGCTGTAAAAATTTTTCGACGTTCTGCCTCTCAAGGCTTGATGACAATGAAATACGCTTGTCATAAAAAAAGATCCTCTATTGATAACAATTCAAATCCAGGTCCTTATGAGAGGCGCAAATCCAACTACTCTACCCTGAGAGACGTACGTTTGGGTAACAGAGATATACATTGGCCAACATTTGCGGAGAATAGAGGAAGATGCGAGGCTTGTAGCATGAAGAATATTCAATCGAATCCTCATAGTAAATACTCTCATTGTAATATGTTTTTGTACTTATATGATGAAAAAACTGTTTCGTCGAGTACCATAAAGTAAACGTTTAATCTTTTCGTTTTGATAATTTTTTATTTGAACCTAATTTACGAGTATAACATTGTGGTACATAAAGTTGCTGATGGTATAAATTATCCAGGTTATAGAATACACAAAATATCAGACTTAGCGAAGACAGTATCGAAAATGTGAGCAAATTTGTGTATTTTGGGCGCCAAAATAACGAGAACCAGTTATGAAAGAGACGAAATACGCCGAAGAATTCAACTCACAGATAAATTATTTTTTTTCGGTTTTGACGATCTCAGTGGCGTAGCGTGAGTTTTTGACGCCCGGGGCCGACCGGGGACTTGCCGCCCTCCTTTTATGAAGACAGATTTGTATTCAGAGCTTTTTCAGAACGAGATAATCATTTTGTCGTCCGTTAGAAGTATCCCATTTTATGACCATAATAGTACTTGGAAGGTAATGTGGTCGACAACACGCCTGACCGTGTGATTATTACCTAATTTTACTCAGTACCCATCACAGCTAAGTGGGCTGGAAGTCCGTCAACAGATACTGACATCGAAAACTCGTGACATCGAAAACTCGTTTGAACCAGCACCTGTCGCATTCGCGGCAAGCTAATAAGCATAAGCTTCAAAATAAATCTAAAATTAAATTTGGAAATTCTAATTAAGAGTTCTTATTTTGCTCAATCGATTGAATGGCAAACATAAATACCTTGTAATTATGAACTTATTCGCTCTTCTAAAGATGCTATTATTTTGATTATCTAGTTTTTTTCTAACTTTGATGCGTAAACTTCTATTGGGACATATTGCAATAGGAGCTTGATGACCAATAAAATAATGAATTTGAAAAATATCGCTGCAAAATCGGTTAAAAACACCAAGGCAACTTTAATACATATGAAACACCGAAATAAATTAGCACTAATGTTCCGGTGCCAATAGTTTTCTTTTCTCACTAAGGAAAATTAGTCGTGAATCATTTTTCTCTTACACATGCGAAGAATTAAAGAGAAAATAAGATGTTTCATTATAAGACCAGAAAATCAATTAAAAGTCGATAAAGTATTTTTAAATCATTTTAATCATTCAAAAATTAACTTTTCTTGCTTTTTTTAAAGCAAAATCTTTTATGCAACTTTCAACGTCGATTTATATCTCCCGCTCGATTGCCAGGATAGCTAAATTTGTTAATCTATGTGGAGACATTGTAAATCTCAAATAGTTTTTTAGGGTTTTGTACTAAAATACAAAACCCTATTGCTATCGTCCGTCCGTCCGTCCGTCCGTCTGTATGTCACAGCACTTTTTCTCCGAAACTATAGAAGCTACAGCCATGGAACTTTGTGGAAAGGTCAGAAGTGGCGACTTCTTGAAAGTTCTCTCCATATAGTGAGGTGACCCCGCAACAATTTTTTTTCACCATTGGTAGTCGAGTAGGGTGTCATTGGAAAGGTCTCAATGAGATCTTTTCAAAACAAGTCATAAATCGCCTTATAAGTACCGAGGGGGGCAGGGGAAGGGGAAATGTACGAACTTTTCGCGTACCCCCCCTCGCGATTAGACACCTTTCATCCGAAAAATCTGAAAAAAAAATGAATGTAGGCCTTAATGAGTACAACAACAACAAATACATGAGAAGTCAAAATTCACTCAACTTTGTTAGTAATAGTATGATTTATCGATTTTATGTTTTCTTGAATAAAATCTAAACGGTACCTTTAAATTCAATAAAATTTAGAAAGCAGATGACTATTTATAAGATTGATCCTTTCTGAAAGTTTCATAAAGATCGAATAGTATTTAACGAAGTTATAGCGATTTGAATTTTCCTGCATTACTATGGAACAATACGAGTATGCCCTGTATTACTATGGAAACATATGGCTATGGAGCCATATGCGCTTTTTACCGACTTAGACACTACAGCTTTGCTGGGATTTGCATGAAAATTTCAGGAATGATAGGTATCATGAAGATGAGTACATACAATCGAAAAAAGTCGAAAAGGCAGGAGAGAGCTCCTAGCAAATGGGCTTTGCAACCATTCTAAGATTCGAAAAAACAGGCCATGAATCGATGATTACAGTACAGAGGAGTGGCCCCGGCAAAAAAAATTTCATGAAAGGTAGCCGATATGGGTATCAACTGAAAGTTCTCTATAAGAGCTTTTCAAAACAGTTCTTAAACTGATAGTTTTTGCTTCAGTGGGGGCACAGGGGGGGGGGGGAGGAATACATGAAAAATGTGTTTCCTCCCTCGCGAATGGACACCCGTGATCTAAAAAATCTGAAGAAAATTATAAAGGGAGATATTTATGGGTATAACTATAACAAATACCTCAGAAGTCAAAATTCTTTCAACTTTGCTAATAATAGTATGATACTCAAACATGACATGTTTCTTGATTTTATTTGTTGCTGGTTACTGCATTTTGTAAGTTGAGTACAAAACCCTTCTGACAGAACCTAGGTCTGTCTACCCAACTTGTTATGAGTTTAAGTTCCGAGAAGCTTCTCTCACAACTGGCATTACTGATGGCCACTGTTAAGAAAATTCTTAACATTATAACAATATTTGGTAAAACATCTTCAAGCTTAAACTGAGCGATATATTTTTACAAGCCTAAAGCACCGGACTGAATCAAAGTAGTTTTACAATCTGGGTCAGCTGCAGCTACGAAAGCCCGAAGACGCATTTATAATTTTTGAGTTCTTCTCTGTTAACATCTTGAGGAGCTTCATCCAGGTTGAGTTCGTCGACGCCTAATATTACTGCAGCTCTCAAAAAGTCATGTTTTTGTGCCAAAGTTTTAAGCTGTTGCAACCTTTCTCGAATTTCAGTAGCAGTTCTGTCTTTCGAAAAAAAACATGGTTCGTCTCAATTCGTCTTCATACAATAACCCAGCGTCTTTCTACCGTCACAAATTATCTGACTCTTCTTAATTCGTCTTCGAGGTTCAAAATTAATTTCATGGTCTACACACAAAGTTTTGGCGTGTGTTAAAGCCAAGTCCAGAAATTTTTCTCGGCTTTTTTCCAAAATAATCTGCAATGCACATATTTTTTGAGCACACTCATGTTTGTTCAGTCCTTCGGTTTGTAAATAGCTCTGAGCATCATTGACTACACGTAGTACTAGCTGCCAGAGACCCAAAAAACTTAAGAAAGGAAGTAATTGCATTGCCACCAACAAGTTTTCTGCGTCTGTTCTTGTATTAAAAATTTCCTCAGTTTTGGTTAGATTTTCAGGTGCAATCAATGTTTCTTTGAAGTGGTGTCGTATAAAACTTACAGCATCGCCCCTAGCACTCCAACGTGTGTCCTGAATCCTCTGCTATCTTTTACCTGTAGTCGCAATCAGAACTTCCCACCGATGTTTGGATACAGAAAAAAAGCAAAATAGCGATCCAACGTGTCAAAGAAAGTTACCTTCACTAAAGCTGCATGCATACAAACCAGGTTTAATGAGTGATTCGAGCAAGGCACGAATTCTGCATTAGGATTGAAGTCTTTTACCCTGTTTTGTACACCTGTGCGCCTTTCGGCCATCGCTGCAGCATTGTCATACGCTTGTCCTCTACAGTTCTTAACGTCAAGTCCATCAACCAGGAGTCTGTTCAAAATCATTTCGCTTATGCCTTTATCAGTTTTGTTTTTTGTTTCGATGAAATCCAAAAAAGATTTTTTACTGGAACCTCCTGATTTTCAATAACCACATATCGTAAGACTTGACTCGTTTGATCTTTATGCAAAATATCTGGAGAGCTGTCAAAAATTATTGAAAAATATTTAGCCTTTTGTACACGAGCTATAATCTTTTGACGAACTTTACTTCCAAGAATTTCAATGAACTCGTTTGAATTTCCGGTGACATATAAGTTAGCAAAATTTGTTGGCCCATTTTGGTTTTAACCAAATGCTCTCGGAGAACAGGATCGTACTCAGCCAGCAAATGCGCTAATTCGAAAAAAAATTTCCTCTGTTGGAACTGGCCTCATCTTCTCTGTGGCTGCGTAACGCCAAATTTTGTTTTGTTTTAAGAAATTGTATAATATCAAACCTTTTGCTCAAAATTTCATGCCATTTTTTAAGTTTCTCTTGTGACTACTTCTTGTACTTTCTTATCAATTGTCCGTCCTTTTTGAAGTCTTGTTTCTAGTTCCTTCCATTTGCAAAAATTTTTATAATGTTGAACACTTGATTCATGATTACCAACTTTTAGATTCAATTTCCACCATGTATGAAATCCTTGGGAGCAGCAAAATTTCGACACATTTGATGAATTTGCATCCTCAAATATACAACAGAAGCAAAACAATGAGACTTTAAAAGGTGAATATGCCATCCAAGAACGTAAAACTTTTTCGCCGTTTGGCAATGTACGGTAGAACCAATCTTGTGTTAGGCCTCTCGTTGACAACATAGTTCTCGTCTGACTGAATAATGCGTGGTACTGCTGATTCTTCAAAAAAGTAGTCATTCAAGTGTTGAACAACTTCAGGACCTCTTTGAATCAAAAGTAGCCTTAAATTTGAATCAACTATTGCAGGCAATTTTCCAATGTCATTGCTATTAAAATGGAAATCAATGAGTGCGTCACTTTGTTCTGGTGCCAGAATACCAGAAAGCTCAATAGAAGTACTTGCACTCGGTTGTAGTAAATTATCGCTAGCGAATTTTGGGAAAAGTTAAGCACCTAAAGAAATAACATTGGAAGGCTCTGGTGACTTATGGGTACGATGCAGTGCGTCAGAAACTTTCACAAACTTTAATATGGCACCTTTATTTTTCCTTCCAGCCTCTTCCTTGGCTTTCCTTAAATAGTGATAAAATGCTCCGCTTTCTTTTGCTCTTTCCATCTTCAGCTAAATAAACTATTAATGAAAAGAAAAAAATACCGTAGCAGAGACAAAGATATATCATATCTATAATAGAAAGAAAAAGAAATCTATAATAGAAAGTCTATATTTGAAAACAAATTTCTCTCACAATATATTTACTTACCTTAACTCCTTTGGTTTTGTCCGAGAATTTTCCCGTCAAAATTAGATTTAAAACAAAATCAAATTTTTCACTGATTGCTATTAATTTAACTACAAAAAGGTCATGAATAACCTGTCAATACACTATTTCACTACACATCACTTTGACTTTAGTAATTTAGAGCTAATTTTCAAAATTAATAATTCCTCGATCAGTGATTTGAAACTTCGCTCATCGAACGAAGTATTGATGTATCGTAATGAAGCAATCAGAACAACAAAGCAACACCATCATTTGTTTATGTAATCCAGAATACCAAACCAACTTTATCATTTGTCTATGTTATCTGGAGCCAATTTTCAATTTCCACTGTATCCACTGTCTAAAAAATTGTGAAACCAGTTTGAAAGTGAGTGCTGCTTCTTGAAAAGTTTTAAAAATTGTAGTATTTACGATTATTCTTAATAAGAAAAGTCACTGCAATTTGCATTATTAGTTAGAATTATTCTTCTTGAAATCTTCCATGTCATTACATGCTCTAAAAATATTTGAAAAAATAATCAGCAATAAAACTGGCTATGAATTTTAGGTTTGAACTTTTGTGGGAGTGTAGGTAAGTCTTGGATGAATTTTCAAACACTTTGACAATTATATTTTAGGCGCCGAGAACAATACAGCCACAGTTTAAATTTAATAGTGTGCACAATTACGCAACACGCAAAACCAGGCAAGTTTATATTTTTCTTTGTCTTTTGTTTCGGCCGGGGCCGTTGCCAAATGACATTTGGCAGAAAAGATCCTTGAGATGCGGCGATTCTCACGGGAAAACACACACAGTTTTCTCATAGTACAAGTTATTCAAAAATATTTTTGTTGTACTTTGTTCAATTATCCTGTAACAATTTATAACTCGAT
Source organism: Odontomyia ornata (assembly GCA_963969285.1). Lineage (NCBI taxonomy): Eukaryota > Metazoa > Arthropoda > Insecta > Diptera > Stratiomyidae > Odontomyia > Odontomyia ornata. The sequence continues at coordinate 38,058,619 of OZ017738.1, read as the reverse complement.
TCGTCAACTAATGTGTTCTGGAAAATTTTTATGAGCTCTAGGATGGTTACAAAGCCCTTCTGGTGGGAGCCCTCTCTACCAAGTCAACTTGTTTACGTTTAATATCACACCACTTAAGCGCCAATAAACATAATTACTTGTAACGTCATTCCAAAGATGTCTTTATAATTAATTGACTAATCACACAATTAACATCCCGTGTAATACAAAGCACATTAAGACCGCAAAATCAACTCCATTAAAATTCACTTACCGAAATCGTATTTAATGTTCGTCAAAAAAATGTAAAGCCCTAAAACAAGCAAAATGTTCAGCTGCGATAATTACCATGCTGTTTTTAGAAATCCTCTCCAAACAAGATGTTTTTCATGCCACCACATTTAGTGTGCTAAGTAAACAATGGCAAGAAAAAGTTTTGGTTGCCAATAAGATACCAATGAAATGTTGAAAAACTTCTCCCTGACGACTGTGATGAGGATGTATTTAGCCTTTCGCTACTTTGCTATTTCCAGGATCATTAACATTTTAACATAATAAGCAACACAAAATTCGGACAAATAAACTTCACGATGGACTACGGACCGACATAAGACTCAATGCAAAAGGAAACAAACAAGCTTAAGAGTGTTCCCTGAGACGGCTCGCCAAAGTTTGGACAAGGATGAAACCCTTGTTCAAATAAAAGTCCATATTATTGTACTACTTGTCGACACGTTTCAAACAAATTGCTTGGAATTAATTACGTCGGCAATGCTACTCAACTAAGGATTAAGTTTTGTTTAATAAATTTATCGTCAATAAACTCAATGGCACGTTCGTGTAACACCAAAGCTGTGCAAAATATCCTGAGTTACATCGGACGCGTTTGCTTGGCCATCGAGAATTCTAATGCCTTGTCAAATAGGCTGACAAGCTCCTTCCGAAGCAAACGGGAGAGAAAGGCGATCAAAATAAATGAGAGCTATTCAAGTTAGCCAGGATAAAGTATTGGCAAAACGGATGATGTTGATGGAGCGAGCATTGCGAAAAAAGCATTTTGGGCCTCCGCATGGGGCTTTCTATTTGATAGCTCTCGGCTTTTCCTGGTTTCATAAATTCAACAAATTGGAAACCCATTAGAATGTCACAAGCACTCCATTAGTTGGGGGTGATGTCTTTTGCAGCTTGAAGGATGTGATTGTGATTAGCGTGTAATAATGTGAATGAGCTTCGTCGCCTCGTGGGTTTGCACAAGGGTCAGTGGTCTTATCTGTTAAGTGGCTATTAGGTTGCTGTTTTTGGAAGAAAGTATTTTGTAGTATCTGAATTTTGACAGTGTACGTTCTGCAATATTCATGTTGATGGAAAATATGGGAATTATGGTCATTCAACTAGGAAAAATAAGTAATATAAATTTCGGGTAAAATGATTCCTGATCCCTTTATACATATGTTTATAAGCTACAAAGTTCAGTTTAGCAGTTTGGTAAATATGTCGGCTTAAACAGAAAATGGGGACTAGTTTTTGTATTGATTAACGACCAATGACGCAAAAGGCTGGAGATGATATTTTTCTGTTTTTGCATTAGCATGAAATGAAGCTAGTAATTAGGATAATTATCAAATAGGGAGTGCTCTTATATTTAAACGTTATTTCGTGATTTTTTAGTGGTAATGGGGTTCTTTGAAATTTCCTTATTACTCTACTGGAGCACTTCACTCCAAAATGAATTAAGCTAAACTTTCAAAGCCTCGGGTATTTTCATTTATTGGCCTAAAAATATACAAATGTTATCTTAAATTTTTGAATTTTACTGGCCCAGTTGGCTGCATTTATTTGAACCTTTCCTTCTGTGTATCTCTACTGTATGTTGTAGGCATCATTCTACCTTAGGTTGTTAAATGCTTAAAAAATCCCAGTTGGCACCACTACCCAATAAAACAATTTTCTCGTAGACACCATGTTACCCCCTACACGAGTGGATAAGTTCCGGGTAGTGTCTACAGTCCCAAGAAGCTGGGCGCAGGCACCAATCGTTTTGGTTACGGTCCCCAATTAAGTCGTAAAGAGAGAACTTGGCTGATCAGAACTCAAGCGAAATATCTATGGGTGAACTCCACGCTTATTTGGACGTCCTATTCCCGAAAATATTACCTCAATATATCTTTTTCGGCAAACACGGACGCCGCAAAGGAACCAAAAGGGATTGTCTCCATTTGGAACCCTAGTTGCGTTAAAACACCACCCAAACCAAGGTTCACAATCGGGTTGCTGAAGCAACGCAAACACTTTTCCAATAATTAACCAATAGTTAAATGCAATTTGTTAATTCACTTTACTTTACCTTGGCAAAATCTTTTCACGTATCAATACAAATTCACAATTCGATAAATAAATTTAAATCTTACAAAAAAGGGGAGCCCCCGAGACGCTTTCAAATATTGTCTAATCCTCAAACATCTACTCCTGCAAGCTCTTATTATAATTCACCAGTTGAAAATCGAGCGAAGAAACTTAATGAATTTCACCCTTGCAAAAATCCACTTTTCAAGCACCACACTGCTCTTTCAATTTCCTTTGCTAAACTCCACTCGTCAAACTCCACACCCCATTCAGCTCCACTATTAAGAAAGCTGTTCCACTATTCTTGGAAAGCTTACTACGAGACATTTTGCCAAATTATGTACAAGGTGATTTACATCGCACTATTGTTGGAGGGTGGTTAATTTGGATTGGAGAAAAGATACATCAGTTAAAAATTGTATTCTGTGATACAGTTTGAGGTCGTCGGCATAAAAAAGGTGCAGAATGTCAAACAGCGCTTTTGAAAGATCTGAGATGAAAATATTGAATAGAAGTGGACCGAGATGACTGCCCTCAGGGACCCCAGAGGAGACATTGATCTCACCTGACAACTGACCTTGAAACTTGGCAAATTGTGTGCGGTTTTTCAAATAAGACTGAGACCAGCTGAGCAGTGAACCAGATATGCCGAAGCTACTGAGTTTGTTTAACAGAATTCGATGGTTCACTCTATCAAATGCTTTGCGAAAATTGGTGTATATGGCATCAATCTGATTTCCTTGCTCCATTCCACTAAGAATATCTGACGTCAAAGCGATCAGATTAGTGGTAATTGACCTGTTTTTATGGATACCATGTTGATCTTCATTAAGAAATGCTACATTAAAGGGAGAAATTTTACTACATATAATTTTCTCAAACAGTTTTGGCATAGCAGACAAGATGGCAATACCCCTGTAGCTCATCAAAAGCTGCTTTTCACCTTTTTTATGCATTGGTATAATAAAGGATGGCTTCCAAAGCTTAGGAACGATACCCCTAGATAGTGATTTATTAAAAATAATGAAGAGGGGTCTAATCAGTTCACTTTTGTAGAGGGCCAAAAAGCAGGGGGGAGTCAGATCTAGCCCAGGTCCTTTATTCAAATCAAAATCCTCAAAAGCTTGGAGAATTTCATCTGCAGAAATCGAAACGCTTTCTATAAGGATCCTCAACGCTATTTCCGGCGGCTCTAGGTCTGGTGAAGTAGCAAGATTGGAGTAAACATGCTGAAAATGGTCTGGAAAAAACTCACAGATGACATCGAGTTATACTTAAGGTTTACAAAGTCAAAAAACTCTTTAGGATTAGAAATAGTTTCCTCCGCTGCAACGTTAACATACGATTGATATGTATCTTGGGATTTAAGTTTGAATTCAAGAACAAGATTGTTATATTTACTCTTAATCTCATCGCTGGCATCATTCCTCCTTTTTAGGGGCTTTAAGAGTTTATTTCTTTGGCTACGTAAGTGCCCGAGATCGCTCCCTCGCCACGGTTCTGAAATTTTGTGTTTTTTTTCTTTAATTTAGGTATGAATGATTCAACGGCGCCTCAGGGCCCGTCGCTCAAAAGCGTTCAATATATTTGCGGATGCTTGGGTTAGGGTCCATGTTTCATACCCAAAGCAAAACACAGGTCTTATTACAGATTTGTATACTTGGAGCTTTGTTTTCCTGTGTATGCAGCTGGTCTTCAAGATCATCAAGACTGAACAAAATATTTTATTTGCGAGCTGTATTCTTCGGCGTATTTCGTCTCTTTCATTGCCCGTTTACACAAATTCGCTAACATTCTCGATACTGTATTCACCAAGTGTGGTATTTTGCATATTTGAGGTATTCTTCCTCGACTGCATCATGAGGCGAATAATCCGAATGAAGCTAGACGGGGACCAATAGCGAATTCGATACAACCATGAGTTGTATAAAATTTTTGACGAACCGGAGGTCTCAAGGATTGTAAGACTGCGGAAGCTGCAATGAGCTGGACACATGAATCGTATGGATGAACAACGGATACCCAAAAAGGTATTCGTTTAGAGAACTGAAGGCCAGATTCCAGTGGGGAAACCGAGGAAATGCTGGTCTGACTCGGTCGATAAAGACAGTTCATCGCAGCTCGGATTTTGAAATTGGAGGCCGCGATCAATGGACCGAGATAGTTGGAGGTGCTATTTGCAGGAAACGAAGGCACAGAAGGGCTGTGGTGCTAAGAAAAAGAAGAAGAAGAAGAAGATAATTCAATGGCGTCAAAGATTATAGTATAAAAGGTGGATAGAGCTGTATCCAAATCTAACGTTGACAGCATATCATTCCAATTTACTTGGGATAAAAGACTATTAGTTTTATCATATTTGCCATTTCGGAAGTCATATACAATAGTGAAATTAAACGTCATGGAATTAAAAGTCTCAAGAGTGGACAATTCAACAGTAAAAGCAGAGTGATGAACTGAATTAGAAAACAGATGCTTCTTGTCATCAGTTGAACTGACCACTACCTCGTCGTAAGCATTAGAAAAAATAAAGTCTATCCATCTGCTATTTAGGTTGAGTATAGGAGCTACTTGGTGAAAATCGTTACTATAAAAGGTGCTTGTGAAATTGAAACCATTACTACTTAGGAGATTGAAAGGAAGAAGGAGAACGTCTTCTTCATCGACCACAAATTTTAAGTTTGGCCGACTAAAATCACCAGAAATGATGATTTTATCTTCTTCATTTGTAATTGCTGTGATTCCGGCTATAACTTGACAAACGTCGTCGTAGACAGTATTGTTGGATTTTGGAGGAACAGAGATAACGCCAATATATAGGTTAGATCTTTCCAGTTTTATTTTAACTACTTTATGCTGACACAATTTGTATTCCATGGAGATTACTAACTCGCCCATAAAGGAATTGTGTATTGCGCCACCTACTCGTGATTGTCTTGTGCTGTGAGAATCTCTATCATCTCTGTATATACTCCAGTTACTGTTTAGGATCTCTTTGTTAATACGTGAATCATTCAACCATGTTTCGGAAAGAGTAGGGAAATTAAAATGGCACGATTTTGCGTCAAAAAAAGTTTGTTTAACTTACTACGCATACCAGCACAGTTATGGTGAAACAATTTAAAATTTATGTGTTTATTGGGGACGAAAAAATGTATGATGCTGTTCTCTTGCCTTTTGCAATGACGAGATATGGTTAAAACTAACGTGGGATGCGTAGGGTTCAAGATCTTTTTTTGCCTGGCTCAGGATGATACCATGTTCTACATGGTAGGAAAATAACACAAGGCGAAGGGCCTCAAAATCAACTGGAAGACCTTCTCTTTGAATCGCGATTCTTAGACTAGTTTTCGCTTTATCATCTATGCAAGTTGTTTCTGGTGCCTTGTGCATATACTACAGGATTCATAAATTTTATTTTCTCTGAGTCGAGATATTAGATATCTTTTATCAAGGTCAGTACCCGAAACCATAGTGGCCTTGACTGTAGGCGATAACAGCGGGTCTCAAAAGAATGGGTGGGTGTTGGACCGGGCAAGTGATATGGGCTATAAAATTGATCCAGATAAAATTGGTATTAGGTCTTCTCCCCGAACGAGGTTGTTGTAAATACCCTGTATAGAAGAAGATTCAAAATTTGAACAGGAGGTTGCTTCTAGTTTTTGTGCAGAAGACGCCCTGGAGTCAAAGACTACTTCCAGTTGACTACCACTATCATTGTGTAGTTTTGGGTCAACAAACGAGATGCTACGTTTATTCAAGCGTTTCGAAGAAAATGGGAACAGAGGCTTGGGATTTATGTTCGTAGTAAAGAGCAAATTCTTAGTAGTGGTAACGGATTTACATATATTTTTAGAGCTTCTTATTTTTCTGCTATCTTTGGATCCAGGGCTCGCAAATTGTTCAATCTATTCCTTGAAAATCATGCCGTTCCACAAACAAACGGCATTCTTCTTCTTAAAACCCTTGAAGAGCCAGGCATATCGTATTGGAAAAAAAACCTTGAAACCACGTCTTAGGTGATTGTGGAAGAGTAGCTCCTGAACTTTGCTTCCACTGATAAGAAAGGCATCTTCAGTCGTTTTTCGTACTATGGCCTCATTACAAATCTTTCTGTTTCCTTTCATAAAGAAAATGCAGAAGTTCACCTCATGGTTTAAATACGGCTCATGGTTTAAAACCACAAGTCTTTTAATACGATTCTCCCATTCTTCAGCTGACCAGAAGGTTCCAAGTTTGTAGATGTATTTTTGGCTTTTGGACTTGGCAGTGGTAGACTACTGTGCTGTGTATCAATTGAACAGGCAATCTGCAGCACGTTATGAATTTTATGTTATTGCACTCCTTTTATGTTGTTGCACTCCTTTTCAACCTTATTGAGTTTGGCTAAAAGCTGAGACATTTCTTCTTGATGATTTGCCTTGTTTAAGGATAAAGCCAATTTCTCGAAGTTTTTTTCATATTTGCCGAAAGTTTTTACGATGGTGAAGAATTCTTGCAGCAGTCACCATCCTTCGACGATTGGCATGAAACAGCCTCTTTGATGCATATGATCTGTGATCCAAACATTTCAAGATTTCTACTCACTTTTACGATGACTTCTGAAATTCTGGCAGCTAGTTCATCGAAACTGCATGCCATTTCCACGAAGCTTTCGTCGTTAGCACGAGATTGTGTTTGCTTCCGCCTGATCAGATGGTCTTTTTCTTCGTTTAATTTTTTGATGTAGCCTATGAGCCTGTCATACATATTTTTTAGGGTGTTGTCGAGTCCCTGGCAATCTCTACATATAAAATGATTTTCCATATATGGATGGTACCAATCTCTAGATGCATCCATGGAGTTTATGCTTATTCTTTTTTTTTACATTATAGGGCGATAGAAGCTGAGCTAGATACTTGAATATTAAGCAGTAAATATTGATATTATTTCGAGCGGTAAGAAAAAGCGCGTCCAAACAGTTCAGCGGTTATATTCACGCAGTAATTGCACTTTCTAGTACTTCTTGTTACACTTTTGCTACGTAACGAATGTCAACTATGATAGATGGCAGTAGTCAATTTATATAAGTATTATACATATTTGCTCCCGTCGTCATCATCGCGGAACAATTTAAAACGTTTGGGCTAACATCCTCTATCCGTGGATTGCGTTGAGTCGTTGTGACGCGTGTGCACAAATAAATCGTAAGTGATTGAGCTCCAGTGGAAACGTGCTCAGTGAACTTCCTCGGAGGTAGCAAAAATGCATGTAAATCATCCTTCCATACTTTGTGAAATGTGCGATATATGCTGATCGAAAATATCTTTTCTCGCGCCATTAATTTCGGGAGGATTTCTTCAATAAATGCTATGGCTATACCAATTTGATATTTTTGCGAGCTGTGAGCAAACTTTGCTCTATCTCAGCTTCTGAGGTTTCATTACTGCTTTTGGGTTGATCACTTGGTTTGAACTTTTGGCTCATAGGAGATTGCACCTTAAAAATCTAGTTGAATTTGAAATGGAGTATCAAAATTGCGTTAATTGTTTCAACCTGCGTCTTAACGTCTTATAATTGAGGAAGTTCTTTGTGCAGTTGGTAACGATTCTGCACAAATGCTTCAAGCAATATTCATTGCTGTTTACTTGGAGATGGGATTAGTGGCATTGGCTGGACCAAAAAATTAGAAATTTGCATTCCCTTTATCATTTTATTCAGGTACTTGCGTGTTGTAACAGCCTGCGTTATTATTGCCCTTAGTTTCACGTTTTCTTTTCGATCTTTAATCAGCTGATGCACTTTACATGGTACACATCGTTGTTCTTACGAGTCAAACGCTTTGTGAACTTCTAAAAAGACTATTTTGCCAAGTAGCATTTACAGCAAATATTGATCATTCAACACAGGGTGATTGTTGAGTAGTCACTTATTTTCGTTTAGTGTTCGCTACAGTTCCCTCATCATCATATAACGTTCACACTCTAGCTTCTCCTTCTCATGTAGCTGATCGGCATTGCACTTTTTCAGCGCATTCTAAGAAATTTTTTTTATTTTTTATAGTATTCATAGTATTCTAGCGCATTGTAGCCTGACAATACGGCATCTGGTTTTAGGAATGTTGCAGCATCTGAACCGTTGTGTAGAGTTGTGGCGGACGAAGCGCTCGTTGCGAAACCAACGGTTTGCGTGTTGCTTCCAGTAGCATTGCTGTTTTGGGTTATGTTGATATTTGAGCCTCCATTGCGCACTGAAGATCAAAATCAGATGTTGTTGAGCTAGCAGGGTCGAGGCTTGCTGTTGAGAATAGGCTTGCTCCAGTATTACTCGTGCTTCGTGTATGTTGCTGTTGGTAACAACAGTTGTGGCTATCGTTATAGTTCTTAAAATAACCTACACTTACAAGCTATATAGTTACATTTGATTACTTATCATCTACTCATTATTTAACCTCAATTATTAGAATTTCATGAAATCAACAGATGTAGATCTGCAGATTTTTCAACAAAAAGGATCTCTCAACGCATCTTGTGCGACTCTTGATTTTGCAAAAAAGCAACGGCTTATTGCATTAGCTGTATCTGGTCATTGAATTGCACATTTTTGCAAGTTCTTTTGAATTTTCGCTTTTCACCGGAATGATTTTCCCAAGACCACAACATTTAATTTCGATTTAAAAACTATGCTCCGCTACCTTGGTAACAAATCGAATCGCAGATTTTTCATACTGAAATTACAAATGGTAGTTCTTTTATGACACAATTTTCTTATGAAACGGTTTTCCGAAGTTACCACATGATTCGAGAGTAGTGGTGGCGGTAACATTTTACATGTGTCGTATGATAGCTTGTCATTGATTCGAGAGAAAACCAAGGATATTTCGCACAAATGTCCAAGAGCAAACAGGATTTCTTACACCAACCTGGACTAAACGCTATCAAAACGGCACTCCACCTCCCTTATTACATGTTAGAAAACTTGTCTGTGAACTTACTTTGTTACACTCGCCACAATGAAATTTGCCAGTCGGTGTTCTTTGCAAGTTAGCCAACGATACCGTTGGATTTTCAGTAGCGAGCACTGCTGAGGTCCGTGTTGCCTCCCATGGTCTGCTCAAGTTGATTTTGGTTACCTTGCGGTGGTTTTTTCCTTCCTTTTTCTTCTCGCTTCAATTTTGTGGTGCCTGTTGCTGCCCGAGGAAATCCGTTGATTCACACACGGCTCTGCATGCAAAAGCCACCACCGACAGAGGTCTGTCATCTCACGCTCACCAACTGTTTACATATATTGTGCAAGGACGAAAGATCTCTATCGGATATCGGTCCGAAATATCGGAGGATATTACAAAGAAGAGGCAGCTTCTAATTGGGAAATGATTGGGAGCCTGTACTGCCAGTAGTCATAATTGAGGAGTGTCTTTTCAAAAAGGCCTTTTTCATGTTTTCGTATTTTTTAAACTGGTAATGCCATTTGATCCGCCACATATCCTCACATGTTCATAGTTTACTAGTTCTTTTTCAATTCGTCTCATTCATCTGAAATTTTACTTAAAAAAGTGATGTTCGCATCAAAACAGCTTAATTAACTACTATTTATTTCCATATATCCAGCAGATAAGTTTTTTACAAAACGGTTTATTTCATGAACAAATTCAAACTTATACCTTCTTTTTGCGACAAATAGGCTTATTTCGAAACTGATGGGAGACTTGCATTTTAGGGTTAAAATAACGGCGCAAGAGTTTTGGGAGGATATCCAAAAAGGTTTTCTCAGAGCCTTCACAACGTTTAAAGTGCAAAGCCAGAAAAAAATAGAAAATTAAATTCTTATTTGATTCTCAAAATGACAGATAACTTCTAACTGGAAAGTTTTTGTGTTGTGCTCAAGCTAATGTATTATTATAGGTGTGTATAATTAAATTTTTACGTAGTAAAGATGGTAGAAAAAACAGTAGGAGAAATAAATGAAGGCAATAGAAAAAGCAGATTGAGTCAGAGAAGTCGTGCAAGGAAGTCTTAAGTAACAGCTCATTTTGAACATCCGCTTGTTATTTTTTATGTATTTTTTAGTAGTGCTAAGCCTGATTTTGTTTTAGTTATACTGATCCTGATCCTCTTGGCATCCAGTTTCAAACCCCATGTCACCATAAAGAGGGAAGCAAGTTCAAATGCTCATCGATTACAATGCAACAAGTCTTAAAGAATCGTAATTGGTTCTACGCAAATAAAGCCAAAGTGGGTCAAGACATATTTTTGTGTAGATTGTCAAATTCGTTTGACCCTCAAGATAGAAGTAGCCCAAAAAGGAATGTGAAAACTAGGATGTTAGTAGTGTTTACTATTTATTTGTGAAAAAGAACAAATTGAAGCGTGCGTGTAAAAATATGTTTGCTGCAGCCTTCAGTGTTTCTGCAAAACGTTTGAACAGTATCAACAAAACTATCCCCCAAGAAAAACGTGGTGGAGACCACAAATCACACAAGTCTATTAGAAAAAGCAACCAGCTACAGAAAGTCATCACAATAGAATGAAATCTAAGAGAATATACTTGTCTTGTTAAACTGCAAAAAACTTTTGGAGTTTCGTAATGAGTCTGTGACCCCTGTATGACGCGTTAAAAAAACCATGTTTTACAAAATTTTCCATGGTGAATTCAACATCGGGTTCAAAACGCCATCAACTGCTGCGTGTAATGTGTGCATATTATGGACAAACCGAATAAATCATGAAAAGGATCTTACTATAAAACAAGAACTCATGACGCAGCTGCGGGTTCATAAATTATAGGCAAAAGCATTTTATGGTCATATGAAAACTAATCCAGTTTCTTCTATTTCATTTTGCTTTGATCTACAACAGATGCAACCGCTCCCTAAAACACCGATATAGGATTCATTTTATGTCCGACAAATAAGTTTGTATAATTTTTGTGTTGTGCTGCTCGCCTCAAAACATCCAGTATTTTATACATGGGATCAAACGGTTGCGAAAAGAGGATCTAATGAAATTCGGTCAGCACTGTATGATAACTTATCCACAATGAATATAGGGCCTGATATAACTAAAATTCGTCTATTCTGTGATGGATATGGAGGCCAGAATAAGAATAACCATGTCCTCCACATGCTTGATCATTGGCTTTATTCTTAATCTCCAAAGCAAGTGAAAGAAATACATCTGTTTTTCCCTATACCAGGCCACAACTTCTTACCCTCATACCGTCTGTTTGGTTGCTTGGAGAAAGTTCTAAGAAAAAAGCCTTTTATCACAAAGAAAGAGACTTACCATGATATTTTTAAAAACCATGGAACAGTTAAAATTTTGCAAAAGGACTGGCAGTTATTGGATGTTAAAAAATTGGCTGAACACTTCAAAAACTTAGATAACTTGCAGAAAATGAAAAGAATACAGTTTTGAAAAATAGAAAAAAGAAATAAAACTTTTGGCTGTACAGTTACAGCTTTTGAAAATTACAGGTTTGAACCTGGTGAAGTTGCTCAGACGTTATTAAAAAAAGGTAAAAGAATCCCAAAGGAAATTGGTTGTAAATCAATCGAGCGCACAACCAATTCCTGAAAAGAAGAAGAAAGATGTTATAAACTTACTCAACAAGGAGTTTGGTGAAGAATGGCCAGAATTACCAGAACTGAAGTGGTACAAAAGCGTGTTATTGCAAGGTGCTATTACTAACGAAGCCGATGAATGTGACTATGATTGTGACTATAATGAGCCTGACGTAGGAGAAGTCCGTATCTAAGCGTTTTTAAAAGTATAGTGTCTTCTTTGTTTTAAGACTAAATTTGTAAGTCGTATTTCAATACCTAGTAATTATTGAGTGTGGTATGTATGATGATGGTTGAAATAAAGCAATGTTATCTAAATCCATGTGCATTTTATTTCAAGATTTTTTGAACAAGTACTATAAAATAGTATAAATTTACCAAACACTATCGAAAATTATAATTTGTTATTAAGTATTTATGAAACAAAACACCCTATTTGAAAACAACGTCCAAATCAGAAGGGCTTCTGTCCGTTCAAATCAAAAGTACTTATTTCATGTAAGTCCTGATCAAAATGTTTTATTTCTTAAATTCTCCGTCAAAAGAGCTTATTTCAGTTTTATAAAAGCGTGTAGGTTTAAAAATAAGATATGTACAAACAAAATAAACACATAAATATTACTGTGTAAACTTACCAACTACATCAACTTTCTTTAAATTTAAGATTCTGCATCAGTTTGAAAGTATTCAGTTTTTTGCAGTTTAAAAAAAAGTGCTAGTGAGTAAATAAGCTACAGATTAAATCATTACATTTACACAATCTTGGTTACGTTACATTTGATCTCGTTTTGAATAGTTTTTATTGACTAAGCCTAGAATAGATTGGAGTCATTTTAACTTTACAAGACGTTTATTTTTTCGATTAAAGATTCACTCTGAATAACCCGAAGTATGTGAGTTGCAATAGTTTTTGTTTTTTGTACTTCCTTTATTTCTCAGGCGACATTTTTCTTCTAATTTCGAACAGATGTTGCTCTGTTAGGAATGTGAGTTTGGTGAAAAGGTGATAATTTTAAGAAATCTTAACTGGAAGAATGTTTTGGGGATAGGAATATCGTTTGAAAGCATCAGTTTTCACTTAGAGTGCACCAGAGCCGAGGTACCGTGTGAAACTCTGAGATCTTATATTGTGACATATTTTGTATGCTTATTTTTTCGTAATATTTATTTAAATCTACGTTATTCTTTTTCTCACTCCAAAATATACCTATGCTCTTATATTTAAATGCAGTGTGGATGCATGGCTTCTTCCTTCGGTCAGTTCCATGGCTGCCACTTTTTGATTATTATGGTTTTGTACTAAAATACAAAACCCTATTGCAATCACGACCTGTGTCCGTCTGTCCGTCCGTCCGTCCGTCCGTCTGTATGTCACAGCACTTTTTCTCCGAAACTATAGAGGCTACGAGCATGAAACTTTGTGAAAAGGTCAGAAGTGGTGACTTCTTGAAAATGTAAGAGGGGAAAATTTTTTCAAAGGGGTTAAAGGGGGGTCTCCCCATATAGGGAGGTGACCCCTCAAAAAAAAATTTTCACCATTGGTAGTCGAGTAGGGTGTCATTGAAAAGCTCTCAATGAGATCTTTTCAAAACAAGTCTTAAAATTGCCTTACGAGTACCGAGGGGGGCAGGGGAAGGGGAAATGTACGAACTTTTCGCGTACCCCCCCCCCCCTCGCGATTGGACACCTTCCATCCAAAAATCTGAAAAAATCATGGATGTAGGCCTTAATGAGTACATCAACAACAAATACATGAGAAGTCGAAATTCACTCAACTTTGTTAGTAATAGTATGATTTATCCATTTTATGTTTTCTTGAATAAAATCTAAACGGTACCCTTAAATTCAATAAAATTAGCAAACAGATGAATATTTATAAGATTGATCTTTTCTGAAAGTTTCATAAGGATTGAATAGTATTTAACGAAGTTATAGCGATTTGAATTTTCCTGTATTACTATGGAACAATATGCCCTGTATTACTATGGTAACATATGGCTATGGAGCCATATGCGCTTTTTACCGACTTAGACACTACAGCTTTGCTAGGATTTGCATGAAAATTGCAGGAATGATAGGTATCATGAAGATGAGCACATACAATTGAAACAAGTCGGAGAGGCAGGAGTGAGCTCCTAGCAAAAGGGCTTTGTAACCATTCTAGGATTCGAAAAAACAGGCCATGAATCGATGCTTACAGTACAGAGGAGTGGCCTCTGAAAAAAAATTGCATGAAACGTAGCTGATATGAATATCAACTGAAAGTTCTCTATGAGAGCTTTTCAAAATAGTTTTTAAACTGACAGTTTTTGCTTCAGGGGGGGTACAGGGTGGGATATATATGAAAAATGTGTTTCCTCCCTCACGAATGGACACCCGTGATCTAAAAAATCTGAAAAGATTATCAAGGGAGATATTTATGGGTATAACTATAACAAATACCTCAGAAGTCAAAATTCTTTCAACCTTGCTAATAATAGTATGATCCTTGAACATGACATGTTTCTTGATTTTATTCGTTACAGGTTACTGCATTTTGTAAGTTGAGTACAAAACCCTTCTGACATGAGCATAGGTCTGTCTACCCAACTTGTTTTTTATTTCCCTTGGTCGGTTTGCGCATTTTTTACTGGATACGTTATTCACTTACAGCTACTTCTTTTCTCATGTCGTTTGATACCCGAGTTTCTACTAGTACTTCTTTTTCAGTCCCACTGTTTCTCACCCATTGAGTAATGGGTTCGGTAGCTAACTTTCCGTTTACTTTATTACAGTCAGGCCTGTAATGTATGGCCTTCTTCCGCAGTGTACACTCCTAGCGCAATCGTTCTGAATAGCTAGTATATAGGGGATCACCAGTCCAGTTCTATGAGGTTTCCCCCTCATTTGCCTAGTACTTGGTAAATATTTCATCTAGTTCTATGTTTGTTGTATTTAACACCTTGTTGCTCCTGTTTTGCTTATCTGCTGAGTTACTTCATTGAGTACAATATTGTTCATTGAGTTGGCCTCCTGCAGTACTGCTGAGAGGATCATTGCAGATATATGTTTACAATCTCATACGATATTCAGTATCTTGTAATACATCTCAAAAGCAAAATCATGTGAAAAATACGTCGAATTTTTAAATATTCAGACCGTGAGGGCTCGGATAACGTGCCAAAACTTGCGAGGATATTTGATGGTACGACCTATCAGTGCTGCAGTACAGATGCAAAAATATTGCATTTTTAATCTGTGGAACTTAAAGTAAAGGAGCCTTATATATGACTCATTTTGGAAAAAAAAAATAAAATAAATAAAAAAGTATAAGAAAGGTAAATAAAACACTGTAGACCTTTAGATTATGCATTTATTGAACAAAAGCTTTGATAACATCCAAAAACAAACCAAAATTACGTCAATTTTTAAAAAATGGCTAATATGATGCCCTATCTTATATTTGGCACCCTTCTAGAAACAATGTCCTATAATGTTTTTTGAAAGATGAACAAATGAAATTAGCATCATCTACTCCACAGTCTTCATAGGTCCAACGAATCATTTTCTGCACTAAATCCGGCATAAGTGTCACTTTCATCATCAAGATTGTCGCCTAAAAGTTCCATTTCTTCTTCAGAAGTGTCAGACGAGGTTGACTTGTCATTTTTATTTTTACGTGGTACGGAAACTTTTCCTTTTAATTTGATTTTCTTTTATATCGCCGGAGGTTTAAACAAGGTTCCTTTTTAGGGCTTTGTAAAATCATTGTACAATACTTTCCTAACATCGCGTCCTGTCTGTCCGTCCGTCAGTGCGTCACAACACTTTCTCTTGCAAACTACATAAGACAGGAACATAAGATTTTGTAGGTAGGTGCAAAGTGACGCCCTCTTCAAACTTTCATCACAAATAGGAATTTATAAGGTGTTTAAGGGGGGTCTCGATATATAGGGGAGTGGCCCCTGAAAAAAGTTGCATTGCATGTAGGCAACATGGGTATAAAATGAAAGGTCTTGATGAGAACTTTACAAAACAGGTCTTAAAATGACAAGTTTTGCTTTGAGGAATGCATGAGAAGGATAAATGTACGAAAATTTTGTATCGATTGGGCACCTTTGACCTGAAAAATCTCAAAAAATCGCCGAGATATGACTTTAGTAGTACAAGAACAACAAATAACTTAGAAGTCGAACTTCGATCAACTTTGTTAATAATAGTACAACCTATAAATTTGACATTTTTGCCTATAAAATCAAGATGGGACCCTTAAATTTCCCAAAAGCTACAATTTAAGTTTTTTGAAAGCATTTGTATGTATTCTGAAAATTTCACAATAATTTATAAACAAGGAAGTTACAGCTGATTGAATATTTAACAATTAAAACAACTCTACCATGTGATACTAGGGAGATATACGTTTGCAACGGACCGAGGCACATCTAATATGTGGGATTTTTGATAAAAATTTTAGAAATAGTTTGTAATATTGATGTGTTATCATGACTAATTCAGCTACGGTATCAAAACACTTGAAACAAAATGGCGGCGAATTTAAAAACATAATAGCTCTAATAATTTTTCAAACACATTTTATGGAATCTGTATATTAGGCAAGTTTTGATATGAATAATATATTGTTTGATTTCCTCATTGTTTAACAAAACCCTTCTCGTAGGAGCACTCTTCTGCTACTTCAACTTGTTTTTATCTATTTTTGAAATACTCTGTTCTAAATCTTTGTTATATGGTGACGACGTGATAATACGAGTATTTACGGTCTTGGTTTTCTACCTCTATTGCCTGTCGTGTCCTTGATTATACTTGGAAGTGGAGTTATGTTAATAGGTGTGATAAACTGGCCAGAAGTATTGGCAACAACATCCTGCAAGTCGCTTCCCTACCACAGAACTTGGGCAATATGAAGTAGAAAGCAAAGGCTCGATGGTTTATTCATGTGAAATAGAAGGTTCTGCAGCTGCTGATAGGATTACTTCCTCTTTTCTTGCTGGTTGATTAATATATAATGCGTAGCAAAACCATACTCTCTGAAAATATGCCTATTATGTTTTCTTATGCATTCACGGATCTTTCCATTGTAGCAGCTCAGTTATAAGCGCCACAGAAAAGGCTTTCAATTGTAAATGTAGTGATAAATTCATTATGATGGTTGCGCAACAAATTCTTGATGTCTGTATTAGCCAGATGAATCCTACATCTAAGGGTTGCATTTTATGAGGTGAATGCCTCGGTAAACAAACAATTATAATGCTGTTTTCTCGGGCTTTATTAATGATTACTAGATTCCACGTGTGACTGTAATGTCTGGCCAACAGCCCAGTATCGTCACGAGTTGGCTTCCTAAAATAAATAATACAGGGTTTTCCAATAAGAGGTGCTTTTTTGATATTAAAAGATAAACACCATTTTTTTAATACAAATGATCAAACGTTTATAACATTATAAAGAAGAAGGTTATGCCGTTAACAGTGAATAATAACATCTGGCAAATGACCACCACGACCACGCTTACAGGACCATACCCTTCTCATGAAATTTTCGATAACAAAATCGCAAAGTGGCTGCCCTATGTCCTCGATAGCCTCACGAATTCCATCTATGAGGTCTTGAATCGACGCTGAGCTATTGGCGTAGACCTTCTCTTTCACGTAGCCCCAAAGGAATAAGTCCCAAGGTGTTCAATCACAGGATCTATTCAAAATAACACATCTAAGTGGAAACCCTATATATATATATATATATATATATATATAATGTATGTATACATATACATATACATATATATATATATATATATATATATATATATATATATATATATATATATATATATATATTTATATAAAGTGTTAAATCACAAGATCTCGGTGGCCAATTGTGATCACCTCTTCGAGAGGTAACACACGGTCCGGAAACTTTTCCGGTAAAAGATCAATGATTTCGTTGCTTGTGTAGCACGTAGCGTCGTCTTGTTGAAAGTAAACGTCGTCCAGATCAATATCATTCAATTCTGGCCATAAAAAATCATTAATCATCTCTCGATAGTGCAATCCATTCACGGTAACTGTTACTCCAGCCTCAGTTTCGAAAAAGAAAGGTTCAATGACTCCGCCGGACCATAAACCGCACCGAACAGTCAAACGTTGAGAATAGAGAGGCTTTTCAACAATAACTCTTGGGTTTCCCGAGCCCCAGATGCGACAATTTTGCTTGTTGACGAAGCCACAGAGGTGGAAATGGGCCTCATCATTTAAGATGTTTTTCGATGGAATTCCGGATATTTTTGATGGATTTCAAGGACCCAATCAGCAAAGACACGACGTTGTTGATGATCGACTGGCTTGAGTTCTTGTGTGAATTGAACTTTATAAACCTGAACACCCAAATCTTTATGCGAAGTACGGTGTAATGAGGTTTGTGGAATCCCTAATTCCAAAGAACGACGAGGACTGGACAAACCTGGGTTATCTTCAACACTTTTGGCTACAGCAGTAATATTCTCGGCTGTTCTTGAGTGACGTGCACGGGTTTAATTCTACACATCACTTAGTTGTCCCAACAGCTCGAGTTTTTTCACCAATTTCTGTATTGCGGTCCAAAAAGGTGCTTTAAGACGACCCAATAATGTTCGAGTTTTACGAACCGTCTCTGCCGAATTTCCACCATTTTTATAGTGAATTTTAATAATTTCAATGCATTCTTGAAGCATGTATCGTTCCATTTTTATCAATGGCGTAGTTTTTACTTGTCAAATGTCAAAAAATGACAGCTTCAAAGGTGACATCTACCGAAATAGCGGGCTATTCAAAATAACACCTATTATTGGAAAACCCTTTATTATCAAACCATTTGCTAAATATGTCTGTTCGAATTCATCCAGAAGTATGACATGCATTAATTGAACCAAGTGGGGCACCGTCCATTAATTCTTGCTTTATTTTCTTGCGGAGCCAAATAATTAATGGTGGAACATAAATACCAGCTGTAGAGAGCACGGCTTTCCGCTGACTGTTTAGCTGCTACTTGTTTTTTGCCTTTCGAGGAAATTACCTTGTTATGCTTATGTTGAACAATAGCTAAGCCAATTTCATCCACGCTATAAAATCTGTGCGGGCGACAATGAATATTTTTCAAACTCGGTTTAAACAAACCGAAGAATTTTACAATATTCTCTGGATTAAAATCCTCGTAACGATAAATTTATACAAAAGTCCTCGATAAAAATGTAAAAGTCCTCGAAGCAATGCTAACGGAGAAGTTTCCACATCTCCCATAATGGATTGCCAGTTAAAAGGCTATAAGTCTGATATTACCTCGTCTTAATCCTTAATCGATCAGGGATCTTGATCGATTTCAATGCAATAAGACTAATTGATTTTCGAGCTCTACGACAAGTATAGGTTTGTGACTAAGACTAGTTGACACAAGATCTTCAGGAGATACAGATATATGTTTTACGTATCATTCTAGAGTTCCCTTTGACACTTTATACAGTTTCGCTGCACGTTTGTATCCCATTTATTCATTCCTAGCAGCCTTAACAGATAACAACATTGCACTTTTATCCCACTTTTTTCGCTTTGAAGACGCTGTCTTTTATAAAAAAAAGGAACTTATTTAACAACATAAAAGATAACCTACTACTAAGAATATATATGAGCTCGGAAAAGAAACCCGATTTTATTTTAGGTAGTCTAAACCGTCTCATATTAGGAACTTTAAATATTTTAAATATTTATCGAGGTAACGTATTTCACAATATCTATGAAGGCAGCATTGTTAAAATACGATAATTGGCTAAAAGACCTTCCTAAAACATGAACTGTATAATAAAAATAAGCTTACCTCTGTAGAAAATATAGCTTTATAGTCGTTCACGAATAAATCTTTTCCTTGTTGCACAATTCAACACATACGCCCACCACACAACAGCGGTGTGTGAAGAATACTAAACATATCAATTACTTGTTGCTAACATAGCCGATGTATTTCAACTCAAAGCTGCGAATAATATTGCATTGCTTGCCTAACATATAGAGGTCTCATATTACGGTTGGGTTCCACATAAGGCTTCTTCTTCTTCTCTTCGTAGCACTACAGCCCCTCTCGGGCCTACGCTTCCTGCAAATAGCGCCTCCAACTGTCTCGGCCCATTGACCACGTCCTCCAATTTCGAAATCCGTGCAGCGGTAAATTGTCTTCGTCGACCGTGTCAGATTAGTGTTTTCCCGGTTTTCCCACTGATCTCCGGCCTTCAGTTCTCCCAACGATTACCTTTTTGGGTATCCGTTGTTCGTCCATATGATTCATGTGTCCAGCGCATTGTAGCTTCCGCAGTCTTACAATAGTTGAGACCTCCGGTTCATCAAAAATTTCAAACAGCTCATAACTGTATCGGATTCACCATTGATCTCCGTCTAGCTTCGCTCCGATTATTCGCCCCAGAACCCGTTGCTGAAAGGCGTTCAATACTATACTATATTTGCGGATACTTGGGTCAGGGTCCGCGTTTCACACCTATAACATAACACAGGTCTTATCACAGATTTTTATACTTGCAGCTTTTTTTTCCTGGGTGTGCAGCTGGTCTTCAGGATTGTCAAAACTTAATAAAGTATTTTATTTGCGAGCTGTATTCTTTAGCGTATTTTGTCCCTTTCATTACCCGTTTTCGTTATTTTGGACCCTAAATACACAAATTTGCTCATTTTTGATACTGTATTCGCCAATTATGATATTTTGTGTGTTTGGGGTATTTTCGCTCGACTGCGGTATGAGCTTTATTTTATTTTTGTTGATTTGTAGCCTCTCTCTCTCTCTGCTTTAGTCCGATATTTGTGTCAAAGGCAATGGTAAGTTGGTTATTGATGTGGACTTGGGAGGTCGTCGATGTCATTGCCATTTTGGTAAGACGGACTTATTTGGCTGGGATGCCAAAGCAAAGCATTATTTGGCAAAGAGCGTTACGATCAATACTATCGTATACTTGCTTGAAGTCAACGAAAATTTGGTGTGCGTCTATGTTGAACTCCCATCATTTTTCAAGTACCTACTTGACTGTGAACAATTGGTCTATTGTCGATCTACCTCCTCTAAAACCACCTTGATACTCCCCAATAAAACTGTTTACATATGATTCAATTTTTTTGACTAAGATTTTTGAAAATATTTTGTACGCCGTACAAAGTAGTGATATGTCTCTATAATTTGTCTACTGTAACTTGCCACCTTTGTGTGGATGGGGAATATAATTGATTGGCTCCACTCTTTCCGCATATTTTCTTGTTGCCAAATGTGCTGCATGACCTTGTGAATAGCTTTATGACTACCACTGCCACCATATTTGATGAGCTCCACTGGAATCTCATAGATGCCTGGCGCTTTATTGTTCTTGTGGGCCTTGATGATCGAACAAACTTCATCCAGAGTTGGTGGAAGCTCTCTGCGAACATCTATGTTCTGGAGCTGTGCGGTGTATTAAGGAAGTTATTGAAATACAATGCCCATCTTTCCTTAATCTTGGTTTCATCAGCGATAGTATTGCCAATGTCATCACGACATATCGTGATTTTGGGCTGATAAACAAGTTGCAGGCTTTTCACTACTTTGTATGCTTGCCTTGTGCTGTTGCTCGCTAAACTTACATCTATACTTCTCAATTGGTCGTCATAGTATTTTCTTTTCTTAATTCTAATTATCTTATTCGCTGCTCTTCTGAGCTGCATTAGGCTCCTTTACTCTATATTATGCTAAAAGTTTATATAATCAGTTTTACGCTTACATATAAAATCTCCTTTTCAAATCAATATCCACGACTGCAGGATGGGCTTATAGGTTCTTCAAAATTTCTAAAATAATTCTTAGTGTAACCAATATACATATGTGGCATGAGCATTAAGCTCTTTATCAGAAACATAATTCTATTGCCTTCGGCTCTTTACTTATTGCCGCAATTAAATTGGCATTACTGCATTTCATAGAGTTTCTCCTTGCATATTGTCTTCAATTAATCATGAATACACTCAGCGATTGCCTAACCTCACTCTAAGTTTCTTCTTACATCTACACACAAATCTATTACAATAAATTTGATATTACTTAAGCTTTATTCAATTTAAATTCCAATCCTTTTAAATCCATTATACCCTCCATCTTTTTACTGTCAGTGAAAATACCAATTTTCTGCCAAGTCATGCTACAGAAGAATTTGGTCATCGTACAAGAATGTGCATCCTTCACACGAATAACGTCAACATTATTCATTTTGTAGCTCCACAGATTATTCAAATTACCAAGTTATTCAAGTGTAAGGACGATAGCGAAAGTTCCATAGAAAATTATCCAAGCACAGAGTCACAGATTTTCCATCAATGCAACATGCTGTTGCTTTTTTGCCATTCTTTGTCGTGTTTTATGTCGTCCGTTCTTTGGGTAATAATTTTTTAACAAGTCTTAGAGATGACTGTTATGGACAGGACAACTTTTTTAATGTTCTTCGAACAGTTTCTGCTTTATCCGTTTTTGCCAATGAACTCTGGAAATGCTGCCACATAACGTACTTATAAAGCTGTCGCATTATACGTTCACTGAACCTATGCACTGTGGTTTTACTTCCACTTTGGTATTTCTATATTAGCATCCGGTACTAGTTTATATCCTGCGACAATTTCATTTATTTTCAATCCAATGAAAGAGCAAGGGAAATTATTTATATATAGAACTCCGGCAAAAGTTTGGCGAGGGATTTTTTTTTTCATTTTCGGAAAGATTATTATTTTCGAATAATTTTTTCTGGTTGTTCTTTTACTTTCAGACGTCTCACCGATAACCCTCTGAAGCAGCTCTCTGGTCAAGCATTTGCTAACATGAAGTGTTTGGATGCATTGTAAGTATTTGTTCTATCAACAAGTTTTTATTGTATCCCTTGGCAGTACAGTAAAAGGATATGATTTGATACAAGTGGCTGACAAGTGTGTTTTAGTATTTTTATGGTCAAACGAACCGAAACGTTGAGCTTCATTAAATAAAAACTTTCGTGTAATTTGGTTTTGATAAGTAAAAGCATACTGTCGTCGATAGAATGCAATATAATATTTTGGATTCTGAGCTATGGTCGCACGGCGCCAGACCAGGTGAATACGATGGTTGCGGAACGATATGGGTTGAGTTTTTGGCGAAATGATCACGAATTACGAGTGCAGTATGGGATGGTGCGTTATCGTGGTGTAAAAACAAAGAATTGTCTTTCGACAATTCCAGCCTTTTTAGGCGGATAGCGTTACGCACACGACATGTAAATTTGACATAGATGTCACTGACAGTACTACCAACCTTAAAAAAAATAATTCTCTGTGCCCAAAAATAAGGTGACATTTGAATTTAAACCGCGCCCGTCGAAGAATTTGGAGAATTATTTTTTTAGGTTGTTAGTACTGTCAGTGAAATCTATGTCAAATTTACATGTCGTTTGCGTAACGCTACCCGCCTAAAAAAGGCCGGAATTATGGAAAGACAATTCTTGGTTTTTACACCATGATAATGCACCATCCCATACTGCACTCGTAATTCGTGATCATTTCGCCAAAAACTCAACCCATGTCGTTCCGCAACCACCGTATTCAGCTGATCTGGCGCCATGCGACTTCTAGCTGTTCAGCAAGCTCAAAAGACCGCTCCGGGGAAACCATTTTGATACGTTAGAGGAGATTCAAGCCGCAGCGAAAACGGAACTGAAGGCCATCCCGGAAAGTGACTACAATCAGTGTTTCGAAGATTGGAAAATCCGTTGGCATAAGTGCATTGCATCGGGAAGGGATTACTTTGAAGGGGATGAAATTGATTTGGAAGCATAAATAAAGAATTTTCAAAATAAATACAATGTCACCTTATTTTTTGGGCACAGTATATATACACTACCGTGCAAAAACGTAAGGTCATCATCGAAAAAATCAATTTTTTGAGCTCGTGATTGCTTTTATTGTTTTCAACAGCATTTCATGATTAAATATTGTATATAAACTACCAAATAGACTATTTTATCACGATTTATGTTCATCACATTTAAATTGTGTATAAAAGTATTAAAAAATAATGGAAATATCATGACAAGTCAAATCAGGATTTTTCGTAGCGGGAGTTTCTGAAAGCTTTTCGACCAATTTCTGAAGTGGTTCAGTTGCGAGATTGTTTCAAGCCACTTTAAGACTTGCTAACAACTGTTTTTCATATTTATTTCGTCGAACATATTGGCACCGCCTGGATCCGGAAACCTCGAACTTTGATTCATCGCTCCATAATACAGATTTCCACTGATCTACTGACCAATCTTTAGATTTTCAAGCAAACAATATTCTTTTCTGTTCATTTTGTGATCATTTAAGTGGCTTTTTTCACAGCAACGCGACCAAAATATCCCTTCCCTCGCAAACGACGTTTGACAGTATCCATCAAAATTCGGTTCTTCAGGGTTTCGTTGACTTTGGCATGAATGTCTGCTGCTGTTTTAAACCGATTTTGCTTGCTCATCAATAAAATGAGTCAAATTGCAGCTTGAGTTGTTTTTCTTCTGACCGGAGTTGTATACTGGAATTTAATTTGGTATTTTCTCGAAGTTAATCTGTTAAATTAAATGTAATGCAGATGTCGCACCATCTATGTTTAGTAGTGCAGTGTGGGTATGAACACGGAAACACTAGTACCTTCTTAGCTACGCTAAGACGCACACGTGTTGTGCCGAATACACCAAAATCATTTATAGACGAACTACGTCTTTTCTTTCTTTCGATCTCTTGGACGCTTCATTTGGCGACAAGGATGGGATCCAGAGAGTGTTTTAACGAAATAGTGGAATAACATTACGAATTCCCTGATACGATCAGTCGTGTATGCGTAGTGGCTAACTAACTGTCAGTGGTTGGAGGTTAGGACTGCTATTGTTATAACTTGCAGTCCGCATTACCAAAGTAAAATCTTTTCCCGAACGTGTTGCGGCATTCTCGCAGCTTACGGGCATTTAAACTGATACTCTGTGTAATAAATTCATGTGCATATTCCCGTTGAGGATAGCGTGTCATTCGCGTGATATCCGTAAGCCTACGAAGCGCGTCTTTTTGCATCAGTTGCCGATGCAATTTTCCTTTGACGTTAAGACACGTAAGCTAGGCGAAAATCGAGGAGAGAGTCTACATAAAATCAAGTGCACATCGTCCAAGACAGGAAGCGTACAGCTTATTTAAGTTAATTAATGGCGACTCGACAACATTATTAACTGAAACTTCATTTTAGTTTAAATAGGTTTTAGTTCAAGCTAAGCAGAAATAGTCTATTTAGACATGGAAATTTTGCCAAACACGTCATCTGAGGTTGCTACATCGATAAGTATAATAACTTTCCATTCCACTCGCCCAACAGAGTGGCCTCGGCGGTTAACATGATTCAATTTCAACTTCCCCGCCATACACATTACAGACGCAGTTATAAAGCGTGTGTATTTTTTCACTTACTGTGGAGAGGACATGCATAACCTCACTTGTAATCTGCTACACTCTTCAAAGCCTGACAAAGTTGACTATAATACCAAAGCTAACTGCTCATTTTAACCCTCAGGTGAACGAAGTGGCAGCATGCTACCGCTTCTCGAGCAGAAATGGCAGTTTCGTACGCATAAGCAATGAACACCACTGGCAATTTAGCAGAGCTATTGAGCAAGGGTACATCTGCAGGTTAAATGGGCCAAATTCCAGGCCGCAACCTGAATTCACAGAGCGAAAGCGCCATTGATCAATGTTTCAGGTGCGCAGGTGATCAAAAAGTACCAGAACGCACGATTAATCCTGACTGTTTATATTGTACTGAATGCAAAAAATATGGTCACGTTGCTAAAGAATGTCAATCTGGGCAACGTTCAAGAGTCAGTAAATTCAAAAAGAAGTTGAATCCAAACAAAGGCACTGCTTCAAGATCTGAAACGAAAGGATTAGTTGAGTGTCAATCCGAAGCGGTGGCCCATCAAATTAAGGCATATCACAACAAAAATGCGGACTTAACGAATAACTTCGACTGTTCGGCATCGCCTCTCTTCTACCATTTTGGCTTATTCCACGTGCAAGCAGAAACCAACAAGCAGATGGTAACAGTTTCTCCTGCGATAATAATTCCAGTAACCATTGATGAAAAGCAATTGTTGATGGAGGTGGATTCAGGCGCTGCCATCACTGTTATGCATAGTGATACCTTTTTTAAATTATGAAGTCCTCAGTATAAGCTGAATCCAGTTGTTGGATTCAGACTCGACAGTGACGATGGACAAGAACTTTGTATTCTCGGCATGAGGACTGTCAAAGTGAATTTCAGCGGCAGAGTAGCCCTCCCACCATTACTCATAGTTGACAACTGCAAAGATCACTCACTTCAAGGGCGTAACTGGTTCAAAGCATTAGGTCTGTTGGTAGAAGGCATAAACGGAATTTCTGTAAAGTCGTTTATTCCAGAGTTAAGCGAGTTTACACACCCAGCACTTGCAAACGACGATCGAGGCATAAGAGAATTTAAAGGACTTGCGGTTTTGGTCACACCGCTTCTCTGATATATTTGAGGAACCGTCATGTACCTTACGCTTTGCAAAATAGAGCAATCGAAGAGATTCAATGTCTGGTAGATTTTGGCGTTTTGGAAGCGATTCTATATTCCAAATCGGCTACGACTATCGTGGTAGTTTTAAACGCGATGGAAGTCTTCGGCTATCTGGGGAGTACAAAGCTACCGTAAACCGAGTTCTCAGACCTGACCGGTACCCACTACAAACTTTTAACGATTTATTCATGGAACTCTCAGGTGCGATAATTTCTCTAAATTTTGTTTGGATCAAACCTTCACGCATTTAACGAAAAAGCTTCGCATCTCTTGGCGATAAATACGAATAAAAGCATCTTAGCTATGAAACGGTTCAGCATCTCCGCTGCACCTGGAATCTTTCAAAGGTTAATCGAAAATTTGTTGGCAGGCATCGATCAAGTGGCAGTACTTATTATCGATATTGCTGTGGTAGGTCGAACAAAAGAGGAACATATGCAACGCTGGAAGAATGTTCACGACGTCTTGTATAAATATGGCTTAAATAAGAAAAAGCGCGAACTTTTTGCAAAATGCGTTCAATTTTTGGGCTACAAAGTAAATGCTCAAAGAGATCATCCGTTGAAAGACAAGATTTGAGCTATTCTGGATGCCTCTGTGCCTCCCAACAAAACAGCTGCAAGCGCTCCAAAGAATAATAATTTTTTACGACAGATTCCTGCAAGACCGAGCTACAGGATTTGAGCCCTTGAACAAAGATACAGCGTGGACGTGGACTGAAGCTCGCTCGAATGCATTGAACGTGGTCAAGAGGAGGCTCACCACAAGTCTCATTTTGACTGATTACGGTGGAAATCAACAACGCTGCTCTCCTACAATCCAACACCGTACATGGTATCACCGGTTCTTGCTCATCCCCTGGACAACGACTCAGAAAGGCTAGTTGCGTTCGCGTCAAGTACGCTATCTCCTTGTCATTCATTTACATTTTTGGTTGCCCTAGTTTTCTCTTTGTTAGAGATCATAAGCCGCTCTTTGGATTTTTTAAGGAAGGAGCCGTTACTTCAAAGTATCTCTCGCCACGTATGCTTCGTTGGTCGCTGATACTTGGAGCGTACGACTTCCAAATCAAGTATCGGAAAGGCGATTGACATGGTAACGCAGATGCACTTTCGTGATTACCACTGCAAGACGACTCGCGTGATCAGTTTCCGGAGCTAATGAGTATTCACATGTTGGAAGTCAAAGTCGGACCTGTTAATTGGATGGGCATCGCCAAAACAACTGACTTTGACCTTAATCTAAGCAAGATTCGTCAAATTGTTCGAGAGAGATGGCCAGACAGTGTGTCATCCAAGTTAAAGTTATTTTGGAACGTTTGTTATTGTACCAAAATCTCTCTGTGAGAAAGTACTCGAAGCAATACATGCAGATCATCTTGGTATTGTGTGAACTAAAGTGGCAGTTTAGTGGCCAGGGGTAGATGAAGACATTGAAGCTTTTACGACAAAGAGATGCCAAGAACATCTGGATAACCCGCCAATCAGCTCCTCCACTCTCATAGCTGATATCCACTAGCTCGTGGGAAGGAGTTTGTTTGGATTACGCAGAATTCGTCCAGAAAAAAATGGTTCGACTTTCGCCACAAAGCTCATAAGAAATGTTTGCATACTACGGAGTGCCCTCACTTATCGTGTCCGATAATGGTCACTAGTTAAGACCGGCGGAATTTTTGCAGTTTTTATCGAAAAATGGAGCACGAATTAAATTTTCACCACCGTTACATCCACCATCAAAGAGCGTGGAAGAACGCATAGTTGTCAGCTTCAAAAATCCGACAAACGAGCAAGATTAGCCAGAGTTCTGTTTGCTGTGGGGACAGCCAAACTTTCAAGTGCCAGTCCCTCTCCAGCAGAGTCCTTTTTAGAGACACTTAAAACAGAAACGCCAATCGACATGATTCGTCCCAATAAAGAAGTTGAAAAGCCGCAGAGTCTTGAAAAAATAGCCTAGTTTCAGGTTTCAATTAATGAAACCGTACGCCTCCAGGACTACCGTAGGGATAAATCTGGAGTCACCAAGTCAAAAATAAGTCCACGTCTGTTCATAGTAGAAGGCAACATAAGAGAAGCATCAACCAACTGGTTACTAGTCATGAAAGCAGCGAGGACAAAGATAATAGACTAGTTCAGTCAAGCCCATCTACCTGGCTCACTTAAGTAGACAACTTTTTGCCAGAGATTCCTTGTAATCCGTCACTCCACACTCAGCATCACGAACAAGAGCAAAAATTATAACGTGGAGGTTAAACAGCCTAGTAATGTAGAAACACATGATGGTGAAAATGCGACAATAGTTGATCACGTGTAGTAATCGAGCAGGTAAGGTTCAAAAAGCCAGCGTGCAAGAGTTCTGTGGAAATCAAACCGAATTTGGCAACATCATTCCTTCGATATGCTTCCATCCGATACATGATTTTGGTTGCTTATTCTATTAGAAAAGACGTGAAAATATGGGACTGGCGAAATAATCGGCTGTTATACAATTTAGAAGGGAAATCAAGAACCAGGTTCACGAAATTCAATCCTCTCAATAATATGCGCATTACTATACAATCCTATGAACAGTATAGTTCAATGAATTGCGAGAGTTTTGAATAAAAATAGAATAATCTGTACCTCTTCCTAACATAATGAAATCGTCTTTCATTCTGTGTAGTTCACTGTTCGTGTTCCAGTGTTTTAATTGTTTAGAATTAGAAAAAATGACTATTGTTTCCGATTGTAGCCTTACGTCAGAGAACTCTGCAAATAATTTATCAGACGATCAAATTCCGTTTGATGCAATTATTCGCAGTATTATCACTTCGCGAGCTAAGGATGGAGCGACAATAGAGGATATCCGTAATGATTATTACGAACATACCGGTTAAAAACTTCCTTACATCGAAGACGTATGCGACACGTCGCTGAAAATTCCCGGCGTTGCAGGCTACAAATACCAAAATGGCACATTTATATTTAACATGTTTTACACCAACCCTAAATCCCAGCATATCCTCAATATGGTACGAAGTCAAAAACCTAGTCAAAAGGGAGAACACCAAAAAAAACAAAACATGACTTCATATTCCAAAAATGATATGTGTTTCTTCAAAGATAATTATCATTATTTGAATAAAAACAATAAAAAAAGAGAAAAACAGATTATTACTGCAATTAATGGAGAAAGGAGGAAAGAGAAATAATAAATGCATTAGAAACAACATTTTGTCTCATAGCAAAACAAACTGCATTCAGCATTCATTCAATACGTACGAACATTTACCCTCACATAAATACAGCAATCAAGCAACACAAAAAACCCCATTCAAATGGTAGAGCTTCGAAACGCATCGGAACACCGCATTCGCAAATGGACGAAAATTCGTTTAACCATCAGCAGCGACAATGTCATCACCGTCGTCGCTACCAGCAAGACATGCTTCACCAGCTCCACGAATTACATCGTCACAGCATCGAATCAATGTCCAACAATTACCAAATCGAATAGTAACCAGCCCCGGTCATTCGTACAGCACAATAATTCCAACGCAAAGCTCTAAATTTAATACACCTCACTCGCATCATGAAAGGATAAGGGTACAAGTTGGACAGCAACAACTCCGCTATTAATCGCAAATGAATATAGACGGGCAACAACAACAATCGTCGGATGTGATTCAAACCCAAGGAATGCAATTTGCAAACAATGAGTGATTGCTGATTGCTAGGTCGTAGGCATATTTAAATGCTTCTATGAGTGGATTTTTACCTCGAAGAAGTGTTTTAGAATGGGTACTGAAGATTCGGGTCTGTTGGCGGGACGGAAAAGGGTGAATTGCCGCCGCGCGGTTGAATAGTTCGGTTGGGAGTGGAGGAGCCGGTAACGGGGTTCGTTGCGGGAACAACTGTGTGTGTGCTGGAATCGTCGAAAAATTGATTCGAAGATTGAAAAAAAAGAAGGGTTTTTTGGGGAGTCTGTGATTGACGGCCACCGGGACCACGTCGGGGGTTGAGATCGAGAATTGATCGCGAGTGCGTGCAAATAGTTGGCAACAAAATCCATTTGTTGAAAAGTTTTGGTGGAAAAATTATAAAATAAATCTTGCGGTGTACATTTGTGTTTGAGAAAATGCGTGCAAATTTCTCCATTATCAAATTATAGTGCTTCGGCCAATGAACAAAGTTCATTCATTTGCACGCGATATTGCCATCGTTGAACTTCTCCGTGGCTTACGTTCTCGTCACCTCGAAAAGAGTCGTGGGATTCATCTGCATTCTTGCCGTATATCACTTTTAAGCACTGCCGGGGTTTGAAAAGTGGCGTGTGCATTTTCGCGATGAAGAAAAAAAACCGTTTTACATTGTGTTTCTCCAAAACTCGGATTTATGCTGGACGGAATGCGGAAATCGTGGCTTTAAGAAGTTTTGGGCAAAAATTTTAACAGTAAATTTTAGGAAATGTAAATGCTGTAGTCGACCTGGTGTGTCCGTGTTAGTTACAGCCAACTGCAAGGTGCAGCCTGGATGGAATAATTCATAAATTGTAATGATGGAAAATTTGAGAACAAGGTTCAACATTGATACGCTTCATACTAAATTCGTTGTCCCAATATAAAGTGAACAGAGTATTGACAATCTAACTTAGGGTGAAAAATTCTATTTCTGTTGAAAAATCGCCGGACAACTTATCGGTGGTTGACAATTCGATGGAATATTAACGGGAACACAACTCATTCTCATTGCACATGAAGTACCAATTGTTTAAAGGATTATCAGGCGATTTTGAATAAAAGCATTTATGAGACTTCTGTTTATAATTTTTGATCAAAGCTCTCAAATAGCTCATGAGTAGTATTCGGGAGGCCAAATTAGATCGCATTACTGTCAAAATTTATAATATGAAACGTGAATTTGTTGTCGTAATCATACGTAAACGTGTCGGAGAAAATTAGTTGACCCGGAAAAATCGCGAAGTTGTTACTATAAATAAAAAAAAAACAAAATAATAATAATACAAAATATGCAGGATTTACCCGCCCCGAACACGAGCGCTCGTAGGAGGAGGTTTGGGGTAAGTACCCTTTCTTTTGTTCAAAAAAAAAAGAAAAATTTCCTTTTTGCATGTTCTTATTATATTTTGTAAATTGAAAGATTTTCCGCTATACATTTGGTGCTGTGACCCTTAAACGAAGTTTGTTTTTACTCTCGTCTTTATTCGAAGATCGTGTAAATCAAATCGGATATATCAATATATTATTTAAATATTTTCTCCATCACGTGATAAACCAAAACAGTCAAAGTATGTTGATAGAATCCTGTTGACTATATTATACACAAGTATTATAATTAGATTACAAATCCGTAAAATAATAAAAATGTCAAGATTTTGAACTTATAAGAGTCTGAATGAGCGAGTATTTGAATTCAAATTAATTGTAACGTACTCAAATCACTTGTTCTCGGAACAAGTCCTTTTTTTCTCAGTGTAGTTACCTACACTTTTTGCGACCTCGGTCGCCTCGTTTTAGTTTGACCAAAAAAAATTCGTGAGTGCGAAATTTTTTTGTAGTGGGTCCTTGTGCTGGGGAAATGAACCCGCCCCACGACACCGCAATGCTAGCCTGCCAGCGCATTCACGCGTCCCCAGACGAGGGCATTCTCGGCAGATATCTCCATCTTCTTCTGCCGAGGCAGCAGACCTTCGCTGCAGTCCTTTACGGACTTTTGAAACACATAATTCACTACACACGTAGAAAAGGAGGTAGAGACAATGACAAAAGAAGTTTGAAAAGAAGATTCCCCAACAACTTCAAAAACGCAAGAAAAGGAAAGCTGGCCTAAATGCAATTTGGGGCCTCCTCCAAGATACGGAGGCGTGCGACGATGGTGAACTTTAACTTAAGTAACTCTAATTGTTTATAACTCTCTTTTTCAAAGAAAAACGTTTAAAATTTTCTTCTTATGATAATTTAATATCTTATTTAAATATTAAATCAATGTTTTTTCACTTATTGCGTATTCTTTAATTTAAGTATTTATTACATTGAATTTATTGATACGCATTACAGCGTTGTGTGGGAAGGAGTATTGTATACTAGAATTTAATTAGGTATTTTCTGGAAGTTAATTTGTTAAATTAAATGTAATGCAGAGATTGCACCATCTATTCTTAGTAGCGCAGTGTTAGTATGAACGCAGCAACACTATCACTTCTTAGCCACGCTAAGACGCACACGTATCCCACTGAATAAACACTCTCTTTTTTCTTTCGATCCCTTGGACACTTCAGTCGGTCAAAGCGTTTTCGATTAATATTTTTGATAGTTTTGGCGAACAGCTTGAACGTGGTGTCAACTCCACACTTTGAAACTCCTACAATATTTGAAATTTCACGAATTGTTTTACCAACTTTTCTTAAAATAAGTATTTGCGAACATTTTTCATGTTAAATCCGAGCCATTTTCAGCGATCAAACCGTGTAAACAGTCATGGGAATGAATTTGCCAGTTTTAGTGCACAGAGAACACAGTGGAGGGCGCAAAGAACTATTTTTTTTTAATACGCACTCAAATCATCCAGAATGGCTGTTTAAGACATTAGTACCCGCCCATAACTGCATAGTTTAAAATAAAATAATAGTTATTATATTTGAAATTACAGAATAAAAATGGTGATAAAAATTTTTGATTCCTTCATAATTCCATCATTTTCACATAATAATTTGTAGCAAACGTATGTAAATCATAACAAAAAAGTATATTTTCTAGTTCATTTACAAGATTTAATCATAAAATGCTGTTCAACCCAATAAAAAATACCCTTAAAAAATGACTTATGTCACTTTCAAAAAACATTGTGCTTTCTTAAATTAAACTAAAGAGCAGCTTTAAATTGAACGATTTAAATTTTAATGTAATCGAAGCACATAAAAAATACATATTTAATTAATTCATACATAAATGCTAACTAATGTAGCACGAGGATAAAATTTAGCGTCAAACAATGATGAACTTTATACTTCCTTCCAAAAAGCAAAAGTCCCGTTTTTTCCAAGTTGACGCTTAAACTGTACTCTCGATACCATTACAATAGAATTTAAGGAGTAATTTTATTTTCCCGATAAGGTAGAAATAAATATTCCTAATTTAGCGCTAGCAATGTCATCTTCTGGAGATTTTCGACTGGGTTAAGAAACACGGAATAAAAATAAACGTTTCTAAATTTGATTTTGGGAAGTTGGAGGTACGATAACTAGGATTCCTAGATAATGATGGAGGAATAAAGGCATTGCCAGAAGAAGTCGGTACGATCCTTGACTGCCGAAAGGGAAAAAAAACGACGAAACCTGGGAACGGTCAACTTTTACAAGAAATTTTTAAAAAAACACTGCCGAAATTCTCGCCTCTCTAGATGACTTTTTACACAAACCATGCAAGAAGAATAAAACACTATTGCAAAAGACTGCCAAATCGGAAGCTTCCTTTGAAAAAAGTAAAGATTTGCTAGATAATGCAACTAAGTTCACATACCCTGCAAGGAATGCTCAGCTGGTCTTAAAAGCTGACGCTTCTAGTTCCACGATAGGGACGATACTCAAGCAGCTTTTACACGATAAATGACACCCATTAGGACTCCCATCCAAAAAGTTCAATGACGCTCAAAAGAACTACGGTGTGTACGATAAAGAGCTTCTGGCGGTATATTCGGCCGTCAAATATTTTCATAACAGTGTCGAAGGTCTGCAATTTTTCATATATACGATCATAAGCCTTGGTCCTATGCTTTCATATAGAAATCGTCAGTAGCATAACGACAGTAAAAACTACAATTTGACTTCATTTCCCAATTCGACACAAACTGCAGCATATATAAGGAGATTCGAGTCTAGTAGAAGACACT
Organism: Odontomyia ornata; assembly: GCA_963969285.1. NCBI lineage: Eukaryota > Metazoa > Arthropoda > Insecta > Diptera > Stratiomyidae > Odontomyia > Odontomyia ornata. Next base: position 38,024,245 of record OZ017738.1, on the reverse strand, counting down.
CTATCTCGCCCGGAAGAAATCGCAATGCTCGACGTGGAAGATGAAGCAACAAACCAACAAGACAATGCTGAATTACAAAAAGTGCTACATTCTGGCACATTGCTTAAAGTTAAACAGATGAAAGTAAGCGGAAAATTCATTTATCGCGATGTATCAACAGGAACTAAGCGGCCATACATACCTTAGACACTTGGGCGTCAAGCATTCGACACTGTTCACCACTTGGTGCATCTTTGCCCAACAATCCGAACTGAATTTATCTGTCTAAAGATATACAAGGATATTGCAAGATGGGCAAAATCGTCCATTTAGTAGTGAGTCTACATGTCAGCACTTTGTCGCTTCAATTTGCAGCACTAGGCAAACATTTCGAACATATGCACATCAACCTCGTGGGTTCACTACCAGGCGATAACATCAACAAATATGTGCTCACTATTATCCACCGATACTTTAGGAGCCGTATCAATCACAGAAACGATGGTGAAAATAGTGACAATAATTTTCCTCATCACTGTATAGCGCAACGTCAAACATTTAACTCGTAACGATTGACTACGGCGGTCAATTTGAGTCGATGCTGTTTAAGTCGCTAGCAACTTTGATTGGTTGGCATATTATCCTTCTACAAATGGAATAATAGTGCACTGGCATCGTACCTGGAAAGCTTTATTGATGTGCCACGAGGATAAAAACTGGACACAGGGACTACCCACAGCCTTTCCTGGCCTTCAATTAGCTTAAAAAGAAGGTATAAAATCTTCAGCAGCGGAAACTGCTTATGTCATAATATAAGGATACCTGATGATTCAAATCGAAATAGCAACCCGAATCCTTTCATTTCGAAATTCCGACCAGACATGCAACGATCACGCGTAACACCAGTAGCTCATCACTCCAACAAAAATATCTTTGTGGAAGAAGACTTGGCAGCACGCAGCCATGTTTTCGTGCAAGTTGATGCAGAAAAAAGTATTTTCAGCAGCCTCATATCGGACCATTCCATGTCCTTGATCAAACAATCGACAAAATATTCAAAGTTTATACAGACGGAAAAGAAATAACATACGTTAGACAGAACAGACACATGAAGAAGAAGAAACTGTCATTCACTGTAGAGAGCAACAAGGCCTTTGTGTCGTTGGAGCGCTTTTTCATATCACTGCTTATTTGGTAGTGTTGGGTCTGACGGGAGAGTGCGGAGCCGCTCCCGTTGCCAACGCTGGTACTCCTCTATCGTCGGTGAACGAAGACCAGGCAAGTCTTAAGGGCCCCACAGACATGAGAGACCTCGTCCATAACAAGGGACCAGACACGAAACCCACAGACATTGAAACATTTTTGTAAACATCCACGTAAACATCATTTCGCGGCATGTCGATCTTGAGATATATTCATCCCAGTGTTATATTATCTGTCCGTCAGTTAAGTCGAAAATGAGTAAGGAGTTAGCGCTGGCTTTGCTCGTTGTGAACGAATGCCTTGAAGATGACATTCAAGTGAAGAAAAAGAGCAGACTATGGAGCAAAAATTGGTATAGGAAACGGCAAACATTCTCGCACGTAAATTTAATGAACGAACTAATCGTAAGTGCGCCCGCGGATTTAAAAAACTTTTTGCGAATGGACCACATCACGTACGAAAATTTGTTAAGTGCAGTGAGACCCCTGATAGAGAAAAAGGATACTTTTATGCGAGACGCGATTTCTGCGAATGAAAGATTATCAGCGACCCTGCGGTTCCTTGCTTGTGGACAAAGTTTTCAGGATTTGAAATTTCTCACAGCAATTTCTCCTCAAAGCCTTGGGGTTATTGTTATGGAAACATGCTCTGCTCTCATTAAGGCTTTGAAAGGATACATAGAGGTAATTTAAAAATTCAACAATTTTTAGATGTTGGGTAATAGTAATTTTATTTTTCCAGATACCGAAAACTGAAGAAAAGTGGATGAATATAGCCGATGATTTTTCAAAAAGGTGGAATTTCCCGAACTGTATTGGTGCGATAGACGGAAAGCATGTGGAAATCCGGAAGCCCTATAACACCGGTTCGTATTACTTCAACTACAAGAAGACATTCAGCATTGTTTTGCTTGCGTTGGTTAATGCAGAATACGAATTTATTATGGTGGAAGTTGGTGCGAATGGACGGGTGTCTGATGGAGGAGTATTCTCGAACAGCAAATTTAATGAAAAATTATCAGAGAATACGCTGGCAGTTCCAGACATGAGTGTACTTCCGAATACTCTCACGAAAGTTCCTTTTGTGTTTGTCGGTGATGAAGCATTTTCTCTCGAGACTAATATAATGAAACCATATGGAGGCGACGACATTGGGAAGGAAGAGCAAATATTCAATTATAGGCTGTCTCGTGCAAGAAGAATAGTAGAAAATGCCTTTGGAATTCTGTCATCACGGTTTAGAATTCTTTTAAGTAAAATAAACTTGAGTCCTCAAAAGGCAGCTATTGTAACCTTAGCATCCTGCTACCTACATAATTATTTAAGGAAGACAAATTCTGCATTATACTTACGCGACAGCGTCGATGTTGAAAATATCTTTACTGGAAGTATAACTGAAGGAGCATGGCGAGCTGAACAACGTTCTATGATTCCTTTACAACCAACAAAAGCACGTAACGCTAAAGAAGCTGCGAAGGAAGTCAGGAACAAACTTAAAAATTATTTCAACGGAGTTGGATCTGTTCCTTGGCAATCTTCAAATTTGAAATAAAAGTCATTAAGTTTTAAGAAGAAAAAATTTATTGAAATGAATAAAATATATTATATCAAAAAATAATGTTTTTAAATATTATTGATACTCTGTATCTTTAAACAAATCATCAAAACTGTTGTAATTTTGCAGAGTATTGTTCGATACAACTGCATTGTCCACAGGTATCTCCACAATTGGTGTCACCACTATTGATGAGTTCCTTCTACGCATATCGGATGGAAGGAAAAAGTTGCTTTCGCCTGGTGACGATGAATGTGAATGTTGCGGTGTTGACGTTCTCGATGGCATTGGTGTCGCATTACCAGTATTTAGCGTCAACTGTTCCAGCTGCCCTAAAATCAATACTTCATCGATGGCACGCTTAGCATAAATTTTTTGTGTTGGCGTCAATTTCCTGAAACACACTGCCCAAGATTCTGCATAAATTTCAGCTTCGTCTTTTTTCTCCCTAGGAGTAGGAGTTTTTTTCGGCCAACTGTTGAGAAACTGTTTTTCTTTTTTAATTTGTTTTCGGGACAGCTTCATGCTTCCTGGAAGAGAATGAACGGAAAATGATAAGTGTTGATTCATTATTTAAAGAAAATGAGTTGTTCATTTAAGTTTGATAGGCATATTAGTCGTGTTTACATGCATCAATCGAAATGGGTTTAAAATTTAAGAATCGGTAATCGGTAAAATGACCCAAAAGTAAAATACAGAATTATTTGAGCTGCAATCAGCTTTTCACGAATCAAAATACAGTCGGTTTTCCTCAAAGTTTAGGGCATTTTGAAGTTGGTTTTTTTTTCTAAATGTTTTTCCTTTCGGTTTTTCCATTCCGGTTCATTTTCAAATCTTAAACCCATTTCAATTGATGCATGTAAACACGACTATCGTGAAGAGTTAACCTGTTTGTTAGTTAATGAGGTTTCGGGACATGTGCCTTTTTCTAGTAGCCAGTAACAGATAATATAACATGGGTTGAATGCCGTACCGAATGAGGATTACATAATGATTGGGTTTTCCATTCAT